>JAODXP020000022.1:14550343-14725834 GCA_027497455.2 Sardinella longiceps | reverse complement strand
TTGACTGTAAAAATTATGGACAAACCCTGCGTGACGTCACCCATAGAATTTCTTAAGAGCAAAAATGAAGCCAAAATCGGGGGTTCAGGGCGCTGCCATCTTTGACAGTTGAGTCAACGTTCTAAGCCCGCTAACGCTCGGCCAGTCCAAATAAGGGTAAAAAGGTGGAGTCGGCGTGGCCCTGGGACACGCCCCCAACTTGACCGTCTGTTTGTGTGGCCAGCGCAGGATCAACTCGCTAGCCAGAAAACGTGTCTATATCTTTGTGAACCTGATCGGAGCGACAACACCTTTGCTGGTAAGTGTTGAAAATCGTTGGTTTGATGAGATTTGTAATTGTTCATGCTGTCCAATAATACTTAAATACTCGATTATGAACCATAGATAGCATAAGGAGTTCTTCAGGCACATGAAACAGGTGTTTGGGTAATGTCAATGCTAAACCAGTGGACGCTAGCGTAAGTTAGCTATAATGTCACAACTCGGCTCACTTCACTTTGTCCTACCGTTTGAAATAATGAACGTAGTTTAATTAATAAATATACATGGTAGACACTAGACAGTCTAGTGTAATTGTACGTCCCCATTCCTGATTACTGAAGCTGGGAGCTAACGTCAACGTTATGGACCTGAGATGACCGAAGTAGCGCAGCAAAAATGTAAACAAATTTCGGAGAAAGTTATAGTGAAACAATTGATAACGTTAGTATCTTAAAGTTACTTGTGTGTTGAAGAAGAAAAAAATGTCAACTGTTCAGTGGTCACTAGTCTTGTTTGAAGAGTTGTACAGAAGATGTTCTAGATTAAACTATTGGCATTATTGTTTTAACTTTTTTTTTCTCCTTTGCAGTTATCATGGTATGGAGGGGGATGGAAGCAAGTTTGCAGTCACAGATTGAGCCAGGACATTATAGATAGCATTTCTGTTCATTCACAAGCTATGTGTGGTACACTTGATTTTGTAGCAGCTCTTACCATGCCAACAGACTCACTCTTGAACAAGCCACACAGGCATGTGCCTAGATAAACACTTAAATTACACCACAAGACTTAACCCTTTAGATGGATTTGTGATGTCTTTCAGATTACATTCTACCTTAGAAATATAAGGTGGCAGACTTGATAGTCTAATGCCAGAGATCATTCTGATGCGTTACTGCTATTTGGTCTAGAGTCAATGATTTTTACCATTACTCTGTAGATTGGCACCTGAGCCTTTCAAACCTGGATCGGGCCCCTTCCTTCAATTCACACTTAAATCTCCATGGAGTTTCATTTCATTTTATTAAAGCTTAAATGAATCAACTTGAAATGTCATCTTATTTCAGCTTGAACTAGTTATGAGAAAACTCATGTCAACATTATTGAAAATACATATGGGTAAACAACAGCAATGCTTAAAAGTATAAAATAGGCACAGGGTGTTTACATAGATACACAGGTCTACAGAGATACCTTATAAAGCTTGGGGTTGTTTAAGATGTAAAAAGGAAAAAAAAACAAAGAATAATTCTGATAATTACAAAACTAAAATGTGGAGCAATGCACAATAGTCTACAGTGTCAAAAACCATCTGTGTAGAGTTGCAGTTTTGTAGGACAATATTTTGTTTATGCCAAGTCCTTCTGACTATAGGCTACAGATTAGGGAATAACCATGGTGAATTTAGTTAACTAGTTTAAATACCATGAAAGTTGTGGTCCTCGATGTATACACACAGATATCTGTAAAGCATCAAAGATGTTGTGTAAGTCATGTCAATTAATAGATTCCAATCACACATGGATTGGAGAAATGGGCTGTTGTAAGAACAATTTCATAAAATGTCAATGCATCAATTATCATGGGATCAGATGATTTCCACCGGTGTCTCTGGGTGACATCAGAAAGACGGTCACAACAATGTCCGGCGCCGTAGAGATGACCATTAACCTGTACAATCTGACCTCAGCAAACTCCCGTCTGGTCAACAGTGTCACCTTCCTGTTTCAACTGAACACACCAGATATAAAATGAAATTATTTTTCCTAGTTCTCACTGCATGTAGCAGAAACCAAAATAAACCGTCACAAAATCTCTAGCACTACATTACTTCACATTATTCATCTCATTTGGAATAGGCCATTAAATAGCAGATTGGGATGTTTCATTTGAAGGCAACAAGTAGACTAGATGAGTAGGCCTACCTGTCAAGGTGACAGCACAGCTCAATGGACAGCAGTCAAGTCATGTGTCTCCATGGGTCAGGAAGAGGACATTTTCCTATGAAAGAAAAAGTTACAAATGTTAAATCAACCTGTTTCTCAAAATGCAGTAATATGACTATTTGAACATACAGCTGTTTGATATAGTAGTATGTCAGGACAAGCTATTTATCATGCAATTGTTTTATTGCCACGTTTGTCTTACACTTGATGTTACCCTTGATCCTGATTAACGTTGATTACAAAAACTACAAACAACGGAACTCTCTCGGAGGCTCTCATCCGAGAAAATGGACTTGCAAGTTAGATTCTCAGTGATAAAAGGATATTGCTCAGTGGACAAGTTACCAAGTCAGCGTTATAGCCTACTCATACAAAACCATTTCTTATCTTCTGAGTAGACACATAACATTACTGAAACTAACGTTACTTCCCTCCCAGCTTGTTGTAAGATAAATGCATTATTTAACAATAAAGAAGTAGCCTACAGCAACTCTTTCTCGCTAAGCCAAGAGCCCCAGCAAAGCTGTCATCTTTTAGCAGCTCTTAACGTTAGTTCATTTGGCCGACTAATAAGATTGTGTTTACGACGAACGAACTGAATCCCGAGTATTAATGTTAACGTTAGCACCGGAGTGATAAAAGTTATCTGACTGTCGACGATAATTTTGGGATAGTTTGGTTCATAATCAAAACAAACAACGTGCAACGTTAGTTTGGCTAACGCTAACGTTAGCTTTACTGCTACGTTACCCACGGGTAACCTCGCTTTAGCAGAGGCTTTAGGCTCATGTTTTAAGTCTGTCCCAAAAACAATGTTAATGCCAAGTCAGTCAACAATGTTTACACCACTTCACTCTTCATAAACGCTGATCTATATTATAGGCCTGGGGAAATAATCAGCTAATGATAGGACCAGGATATCGTTACTAACGTCAACATGCTAACTTCACCGAGTTTCAAGGCTGCTAGCTAGCGACACTAACTTACGCTACTTTGAAAAAGACGAATAATGTCACTTACCGTGTAAAATGTTGTGAAGCATTCTTGGATGGTGGTTAACAGCAGAGCAAGGCACGCTGGATATATAAATATACTGAAATCGTAAGATACGATGATGAAAGGACACAGTCAGGAAAAAAGTTCAGCGAAGGTGAACGCCAAGGGCAGTTCAGAACCACTTTCTGTTGACCCCAGGCACCTGTCAATCATCTGAACCACGCCCCCTAATTACCTAAAAATCACACTAGTCTGTGCGTCGAACTAATGGATTTAAAAAAAATTCACCCCCCTCACAGTTGTCGAGGGCTAAAAATGGATCGACAAGCAAAAAATCGTGTTTTGAACCAGGCTGTAAATACCTTTTTTTAACCTGTGAAAATGGCCTTTTTAACATGGGAGTCTATGGAGATTTACTCCCTTTTGCAGCCAGCCCCCAGCGGACGGCTGTGGTATTGCAATTTTAGAACGTTCAGTTTTGGCTTCATTGTCGGGCTTGGAATGTTGCCGCCTGGTATGTACAGAATATACGAAGTAGCTACAGTAGCCTACTTAAAAGGTCAGTAAAGGGATAACTGGGTCATTACTATACAAGTCAGTATGTTGTCTCACACAGTACCCTACTAGACTAGTCTGCTTCTGATTTGACTAGACATAATTAGGCAAGTCATCTTTGAAACAAAGGTCAGTCAATGTCACAATATCTTTTAATAGCTTTCGCTGTTATTTCTGACTTCTTATTATGGCTTTTCTCACTTGAGAATAGCAAAATGTAGAGCAGAGGAAAGAGGCAGAGCGACTACAAGTTACACCTTGATCTTCATACCCATTCACAAAGGCTGCAATGAGAAAATCCATTGAAATAAAGGTTAGTATGTCAATAATCAATAAAATAAGCAAGAAACCTTGTGTTGACTCTGGCATCACTGCAGTGGAAATACTCCAGTTCCAGGATCTGTTAAAAAAAAAAGAAAGAAACATGGGCCTACTTATATGTTTATGTACGGATTCAGCATGGTAATTTTGAAGTTCTGAGAATCTTGCGGGTGTTTTCTTTTAGCTGAAGTAAAGCTGCAAAGCTGCAGTAAGCCTAGGTAAGTTATAGAAAAGTTGTTACAGTATTAAAACGAATAGGCTACCAAAAGGGAAGGAAAGGGAGTTAAATGGAGTTTAAAGTAATAATATCAAATTTACTGTACCTATGAAACACAAAATGTTTATCTAAAAAAGAATAAGACGGAATATAAATTCGATCCGAATCCGCATTTAATTAAATCAAATAATCAGTCATTAGTTACATTGTAGGTACATTGTAGCTTGCGAATACAGATTGTATATGTGACGACAACTGCGGCTGAGATTCACAGTCCGTCTAGACTTCAATCTTTTGGAAAATCAAGCATCACTGTATCACACAACAGGCTTTACCACTATTAAACAAGCAATCATTAGGCTAGCCTACTAAAAACTCAAAAACATTCCATGCATTCATTAACAGTTAGGCTACTAATCCTTTTCAGAAGGCTACGTTTTCTTCTAAACCTTATTCCCGTTGTAGTGAGGTACAAGTAGCCTTACGCTTATTATGATGTTGTCAAGAAGACATGAAGTCTTGCATCTCTGGATGCAAATAATAATAAGCCTTATTGAGTCAACAAAAATAAATAGATGGCTACTCACACACGACAGTATTCTTACGAGGACTGAGGAAGTGCGCTGAGACTGAGCCAGCCGTGGCTTTACTTCACGGCTGCTGTAATCAGTTGCGCAGTCATTCATTGGAGAATTCGTCGTCAGGCAACGAAGACCTTGCAAATTCATTGGCTGTAATCTGAATACTTTTATTCTTACTCTCAGTTTAAAACAACTTAATGCATTTTATTATATGCTTTATTTGTTTACAGATGAGAAAGAAAGATGTATCATGCTCACTAACAACAGGCAAGTGCCTCAACCTTTTTGTAAGCAAGTGACGCAGAACTCACCATAGCCTACTGAAATTGTTGGGAGATAAATCTATGCTTTAGTTGTGCTTAGGCAGTTTAAGCTTGCAACACCTTAAATATAGGATAGTGCATTGGAGTTAATATTTGGCTATATTCACGTCTGACAATCTAAAAATACAATAATAGTTTGTCGACAGAGAGAGTGAAAAACAATATCATGGCCCCACAGATAAACAGGCCTACATTTGATTTCACATTTCACAAGGGATGACAAAAAACATTGATACAATATAGTATGCTGATGACAATAAATAACATTCCTTCAAAATCCATATACAATTGAACATTGTTCTTTTTGTCATTAGCTGCCTCCTTGTATTATTACACTCTATCATTATTCGTCATTACATTGTAGCCTATTAGTCTGATTTTCTTTTCATGATCCTATGGACGGGCTAGTTGCTGATGGGCACTGGAACTCCATATGGCTCATGGTTCGCCTGTAGTGGGTCCAATGGATCCCTCTTTGCTTCCAGCCACCAAGTTATCATTTCCCCCTTGCCCTGTAAAACAAAGAGCTGTGCTTTGAAACAACACCCTAGAATATTTACATAGATGAGGGTCGCCTGACCTATAGATTGTGTTTCCTTTCCCCTAGAGAAACAGACTACTCTAGAAGTGAATAGCAAATGAAGTACCATTAAGAGATGGCCATTATGAACATGGCCAGCTGAGACCACCAGCATGGCCCCAGATGCGCCCCACCCCACCCCACCTCACTGAAGGGGCCCTATCCCATAATATATCTCTGCTATCTACAGGACTGCCCTTTGTTGGTTTAACAACACAGGGCATCAAAGGACAATGTCACAAATTGTATAGCAGTTTTCAAACAGACATTTCTCCTTACTGCAAAACATTGTCTTTGACTTTTCTTCATTACATGAGATAAAAATACACCTTGAACTGTAAATAGAGTTGAATCCAGTACATAGCCTATATATTTCATACTCTTTAGCCTAAATGCAAGATGTAACCAACATCACACAAGCCGAATAAAATAACTTCAGTTTATATTTACAAATAAGCCACACTGAAGGGCATTTTACTCCGAAGGCCATGTGCGTACATCATTTGTCAGTCTGGAATGTGCTTGTGTATCCTTGAGGATAGATTGCTATAGCAACCACTGGGAATGCTCCAAAACAACTTCCTTGCAAGCTAATTTAATCACTCCAGTTTTTCTTCTCCATTGTGTGTGTATATGACTCAGTGAGCCTTCAATATCTAGCCTGGCCCCTTATCAACCACTAGAAGACTGTTTTGATTGCCTGTGCCGACATAACCTATAATTTCCCCCTTTTTTGCTGATAAGCTCAAGCAGCTTATAAGCAAAAATGAGCACTATTACCTTGACATGAAGAGAGCCACGGCAGGTCAGTATGTACCCTTTGAGGGTGTGCAGAAGTTCAGCCGTGGGAGCACTGCACTGGATCTTCAGAGCTGGGGGAGAGAGAGAGAGGATCAGAGAAGGCTTGGTTTCTGGAAAGGAGGAATACCAGCATTTACTGGAATCTTGCAGGACATTTCCTTTCATGCTTGGCATTCAAGTTAAGAGACTGCATTAGGATGACCAGCACCTGAGCAGAACTGACAGAGGGCTTTCAGAGGGTGAAGGGTGTGATGGGCTTGAATTAAATAACGTATTTAGCAGATGCTTTTATCCAAAACGACACAGTTTCACAGCAGAGGATTTGGGAATCAAACCTGGATCACACTTTTCTCAGTCAGATGATCTCGATATTGCTCTACCACACACTGATACTATTGAATATTGATAACTATTAATCAATTATTAATTAATTAATTAATTAATTATTTTTTCCTGATACAGGGCATTTGGGTCATGGCTCTCAAAAAGAGCTGTGCCACTTCATAACCCAGTAATGAGAGGATATGAGAGAGAGAGAATTGTGTTCCATATTCCTGCAAAATTGAGGTCAGTTTAAGCCTATTATTAGGAAGGTGCTCATCTTTTTCATGGCGCTCCAAGCAATTGCCATCAGACCTCTCAGGCCAAAAAAAAAGAGAAAAAAAAAAAACATTGAAGAACAACATTACGACGACCTGTGCCAGATCAGGGGCAACTTTGTTAAAGAATCGTCGGATCGTTTTGTTACCTTCGCTTGTGGACTCCATACGGGACGCTGTGTTCACCGTGTCACCAAACAAACAGTATCGGGGCATCTTGGTTCCAACAACACCAGCAACCACAGGGCCTGTGTGGATTTAATATGCCTTAGTTTGTACACGTTTTACTCATGCCCATTTGTCACCCTCATTTTCAAGCACTAGAGGCCAACTCTAGCTAAATAATCAATTTTCATAATAGACAGGCTTAGAAGAACCCCAGTCTGGAAGACATGAAATAGTTAATCTATAATATGACGAAAACATAAAATAAACATTGGACAATATATACAATGTTTATTTTATGTTCTCGTCATATAGATTATCACCAAATATCACATGCAGTTCTCATCACATTCCTCTCACATTCTTGTGTCCTTGTTCCCTGTCAAAGCTGTCAAGCTGTGGGGGCAAACTAAGCACACCTGAGTGGATGCCAGCCCTTATCTTGAGCTGTGTGGTGGGCTTGTGGGGGATTTTAAAAGCGTGGCACACACTGATGAGATCCAGGGCCATGCTCGCTATCTCCCCGGCGTGGTTTATGCCATTCTCCTTTGGCACGCCAGAGACCACCATGTCTGAAGCACACACAAACACACACACACACACACACACACACACACACACACACACACACACACACACACACACACACACACAGCTGGCATGACTCTTAACTCATTCACTGTTCATAGTATACATCTATTAATTTGGCATTTACACATACATTACCCTACTGCACTTACAAGCATCTCCTATGGTTTCCACCTTGTACACATCGTAGTTGTCAATGATGTCGTCAAAAGTGGTGTAGAGTTTGTTGAGGAAGTCCACCACCTGATGGGGGGTGCTGGAGCCTGACAGTTGGGTGAAGCCCACAATGTCACTAGAGGAGAGGAATAGAAACTGATGACAATTAGTCGAATTTTAAAATGCACATCTTTTAGGAATAAGACATTTGATGTGCAACAAAACATCTTCGTATAGAATCAGGAAAACTGAGCTGAGATTGTTGAGCTCAACAGTTCACTCTACAGTAGCTAATCGCTTAGCAACACTCACCTGAAATACACAGTGGCATTGGAGTAACTCTGAGCCTCTGCTGTATGTCCTTGGCGAAGGTCATCAGCAACTGGTTTCGGTAGCATACCTGTATGGCATTTATTTATTCAATCAAACTAACTTCATTGTCAAATTCATAAATTCATCGTGGTCAATTCATTTAATTTGGAGCAACATTACAGAAAAAAAATTACGGCAAGAAATTGTGAAATATTGCAAATGGGTGATACTCTTTCATCTCTAAGCTGATGTAAAGTAGTAACTCTATTCTGTGTTGTTTTGGTTGTCCACCACTAGATGGCGTATCTCACTTGAAATGTGTGACAGCCGGCTGCATTACCATTTCACCTGCCATGTCATTACAGTGAGCTGCAGTGGACCAAAAAAGACTGTTGTAAATTACTGTAGAGTAAGCGGTCCGTCTTCTGTTTCTCTTGGAGAAGGTCCTGTGTCCGCTCAGCCACAATAGCCTCCAAATGCTTGCTGTACTTTTCCATCTAAGGAGAAAGGGGAAAAGCACAAAGACATTGATTATTTATGAAAAGACCACATTAGGTTAAATGAAAATGAATCAGTACATAACATATTGTATATTTAGGAAATTACAAATTTGTTACAACATTGCATTTGTGTTCTGGTAGGATAGTAAATGTACCAGGTTCATCATCATGTCCACGGGGCTGACTTTGTGCGGGTTCATTTTGTCTAGAAACTTCTTCACTTGCTCAAACGTTGGTCTCATGACTGCATTATGAGTCCAGCACTTCTTGATGAGCTGCATACGTCAGACATGTAAGTGCATGAATGCGTTATGGAATTTCACCAATTAAAAAAAGCTGCTTTATTTAGACAAATAAATATATCCAAATCTACAAAAGATTAGAGAGCATGCAGACAATCACATACCTAACGGACCACAATAGAAATAAGCCTGTGACTTAACTGTGTCATCCCTGCCAATTTTTTTTATGTATCACTTATGGTGCAGTTTGCTGTTTTATATTTTTCATATTAATAATGGTCAATAAAGTCAATCAATCAATACCTCACAATAATCGGTTTGGTCGGGGCAGTCAGTGTCGGCTTTCCCTGCTTTCAGCTCAGGAAGCTGCGGACGCCACATGACATCCAGCTTCACAAGCTCTGTCTGCTCCTGAGCCAGGATGATTGACAGGTGTCATAACAAAATTTGAATCTGTATCTGCATTAGCCAACTCATTGATGAGGTATACTGTACCATACTCACAGAAATAAGATCACTACGGGACGCAATCTCCACCAAGATGATTGAATAGCTGGAGCAGGTAGAGAGGGCATAGACTCATATCAAGATTCATATAATTGAATTTTGAACTTTATATATTATCATCATAATTCATTATGTTTTCAATGGGTATGTTACATACAGTACCTCTCAATTATCACAAAACAAAACATTTCCTTTCAGTCATATCACATCTCATGACAGCAGTTATGTAATTTGAGCTTGTAGGTAAACATTTGTGTAGTAAAAACTGGCAGGATGCTTCACTGACATCCGCCATGCCTTTGGGCAAACAAAGCATTTATATCACCTTTACCTGTATATGTCAGCTGGGGCGGTGAAGGTGGAACTGCTGCCAAGGAGGACTTCAGGGGCGCAGTATATCCGGAAGAGGCTCTCGCAGTGGAAGGTGTTGCTGATGGCTTCAAAATCTTCCTTCCTGTAGGCCTCTAGGCCATAGTCTATGGATAAAGAAAGCACAAATTATTTGTTTGAAGACAAATTGATTTTCTCCTGCAGCCTGACCACTTGACCATTGACAAATATTATCAAAAAGGGATGGATTTAGAATATGAGGTCATGATAAGGGTATTATACATTTTTTCAGTGGATGAGGTTAAGAGATTTCTGCAAAAATGTTTGAAATTGGATTCCCCAGATCACCTGAAATTTTGCAGACCCAACGGTCATCAATGACACAGTTTCTGGAGTGAAGTCTTCCATGAAACATTTTATGCTGGTGTAGGTAGGCCATACCACGAGCGATATCAGTGGCAAATGACAACCTTGAAACAAATCAAAACTTCAGCTGCTAACAGTGTGTAAATAAACAATTGATTTGGCTCAATCCTAAACAAGTGTGACTTTAAGTATCTGACTTTTCTTTATTCGTCCCTATTCTTCTACACACAGCAATAAGACAGTAATTTTCCATTCTGTGTGATACAACAATATTCAGGTGAGCTAACAACTGTGAAGTTTTTATACAAATCAGAAATGGCATGCAAATTTCAGTGAAATTTACCGAAAACCCCAGTTGATTGGAATGTCTTCATTCAGAAGAACATCAGCAAGACTTCCCTTTGGGCAATATTCTGTGATGATGTTGACAAATGGGACTTCAATGCATCCTCCGATGAATTTACACAGATTAGGGTGATCCAGTTCTCTGGCATAACAAATTGCATGAAGGGAATCAAACATTGATGGGTGTTCACTGTTTTGCTAAAGTATATTATGCATACTAATAAGTCCACAGAACAGATTTCTGCCACAGCCCAGTCTGAACAGTGTCTTAGTTGGGAACACATGGCATAATCTGATCAAATAAGGTGATGTATGTCTGTAAATACCAGAACTTCTCACCAGGAAAAAAGAATACTTAAAAAGCTCTAGTCAAACATTAGGTCAATGTGTATTTATCAAGGGCATGCATCATAATGTATTTACAGAGACTGAAAGGACAAAGGTAACCATGTGCTCTTCTTGAACCATCAAAAACAAGCTCAACAAGAGGAAGTCACACAAAGTACATACAAAGAAATAATAAATAATACATATGGTTTACATTATACAAGCAGACAGCTACAGTAATATACAGTATATGTATCCTAATGATGTGGTGTTTGTGTTGTACCTGTCTATTTTTTTATGTGTTTTTATGTCTTTTTTATGTATCTTATATGGAACATTTTGAGTCTGTAATAAAGTTTTCAATTCAATTCAATTCAATTCAATATATCCAACATATGGTCATTTCATTATCACCCACCACACAAAGGATGCAGAACTACAGAGGATGATGACAAAGCAGCTGATAGTCACACTCACCGAACCTCCTTCACCTCCTTCCTGATGGTCTTAGAGAGAGCAAAGTGCTTCTTCTGGATATGTTTCACAGCCACAGTTCTGCCATCACTGTTTGCAAACAAACACAGTAATAGGGGTTTGTATCCTGTTGTTTACAAACCCACCAAATCTTGTATTTAAAAGTTGTAAACATTTTTGCTTCCTCTGTTAAAACCAAAAGATAACACCCAGGAGATTTGTTTCTATTCCACTGCATCTGCCCTCAAGCGCAACAACACAACAGTTCAGTTGTTTCTAGTGAGTTACACTATTCAAGATTGTGCTGGTTTGGATGAACTTAAGTGTCAAACATACTGTGATTGATGCGTAATGCAATTTCAAATGAGGAGCAAAGTCAGTCCATTTCACACTAATAATAATTACACAGATTATTAGTAAATGAAAAGTGATTGCAATACACAGCCAAACTCAGAGTATATATACCAGGGAAAAATGACTTATATCAGCCTTATCCTTGTCTCATGACAATAAGTTAGTAATCAGTTCTGAGTTCTGATCTTAGTTTGTAAAAAATAGTAGTAGAAGTAATAGAAGAATATTTTAAGGTCAAGTTGTTATTGTAAGTTAAAATAACTCTGTGGACAATATACTATTTCCTGAAGACATTAAGATATTGATTAGATCTTAGATTTAAAAAAACGGCTGATTTATTTTTGTTTTGTTTTGTCTTTCTGATTTCTTATGAAAGATACAGATCAGACGGTTCTAAGGAGCAGGTTTTCCCTCTGAGACCAGGCGTGTTGTGAGGGGAAGAAAACTCACTAAATGCCTGGCTGGATGAAGCCTGCTTTGAAGCCAGAGTTGGTGACAGTACAGACAGTCACGTCTGTGGCCCGGCTCACACTGGAGTTGCTCTTCACTGGCTGCAAACTGGTGGTGCTGCAGAAGCCCATGTAGCACAGCTTACCTACACACCCACCACAAAATACCACAGCAAGAAGGAGGAGAGCAGATACACACTTTATCAACACAACACAACAAGGAGGGGGGCAGTAGGTTCACACTCTATGTACACACAATAGCATAAACAGAGACAAATCAGATGTGCGGGAGTCAGACATTGTAGGTGAAGATTGTTCAGGGTTGGATGAAGGCAGGAAGGTCTATTGGTTCTTTGTCAAGCTGATCTCAAGACAGGTTCTACAGGGTCGGGGGAGTTGTGTCGGCATTGATGGTTAATGAGGCTTCTCATGAATAAGAGAGAGTGGGTAAGTCTATTGTAAAGGGTTGGAAAACTGGTGTAAAATCTGATTAAAGGCTATGTCTTACCAGTTTAGACATATAATTTTAGGTATCACCTCACCAAACATGATGTTGTTGTAGTTGATGATCCAGCTCTCATCCCAAAACATCTTCTGTTTTTGGTACTGAATCCACTAAAAGGAAAGCAAAACAAACAAAAAAAAAACATCTCACGTTACGCCTACCCAAAGCTTTCAAGTTTCCCCTGGCCTCTCTTCTGAGTAATTCCTGTTTGCTCTGTTAGCTCCAAAGCTATACAGCGCTGTTTACTCGGTAGGCTACATGTGGCGCCCATGTAAAACCCCGTCGCCAATGGATCCGTGTGCTTACCATTATTTACTTATTCACATTGCACTGTTTTTGGCATGCCTTTCAATTAGACACACACACACACACACACACACACGCACACACAAGATGGCTTTGATGGAAACAAAACTGAGACTTCAGTGGGGTCAAGCCCCTTGAACGCTGGGCGTCTCCTCACCACCATGGTTAAGATGAAGCCGCTGCAGAAGAGGGCGACGGGGAGCCCGATGGCAACTTTGATGGACATGGACATGGGGCAGATGCCGCAATCTGCCGGGCAGTTTAAGCAAGTCTCCTCCAGCTCACAGATGCCATCTCCACACACTTGTCACACACACACACACACACACACACACACACACACACACACACACACACACACACACACACACACACACACACACACACACACACAGAGAAGGGCAGAAACACAGCAGAAGTCACAAAGAAGTCACAAAAAGTGTCAGAGGGAAATATTGTACATAGCAGGTCTCCATTTAGTTTGTAATGTATATTTTGGCTATCCTCTCAGTTTCAGAAAGAACACAGTACAACAGGTATACTGAGTGCAGGGCCGGTTCTAGGCATAGACAACCTAATACATTTATTACTGTATTTTCTTTAGCTTTTCACTTGTATTTTTAGAAAAGAGGGGGAAAAACTCAAATCTGGCCTAGGGCAGCAGAAAGGCTTGAATGGGCCCTGACTGAGAGTACTATTGTATGAACAAGTGTGGTCTGTGTATTGACTTCTAAACAGTTCCATTATCGAGTCAAGTCAATTCAAATCAAAATCATTCAAAGTGAGATTTATAATCCCACCAGGGGAAAGGAAGTTCTGGGCATCCGGGCATTTAAAAAGCACACAGCAAAAATAAATAAATACGTAAATGAAATAAGTAAATGAAACATTGGTGTTAAATATCAAGACGAGGACAGTAGAACAATATATAATACAGAACAACCATCCACAACACAATATGATACACAATCCAAAACAGACCAGTGCACAATACACCACAGTGGAAGAGAGACATGTGAACAATAAGTGGCTATAGGGCTGAAATAGTCCATCAATGGCATCATCTGTGCTTATTCTAGTGCATTAACACATTCAGTGAAGGAAAAAAATCCTGGCACCAAGTCACACTAGTCATTCACTATTGCACCATGATCCAGTTACCCCCCTCTGTGGACTAATAGCAACAGCATCATAAGCTGTCAGCTGTCAGCTGTCATGCAGCTGTTTGTGTACAGAAAATCAAATCTACTCAGTTGTGTTAAAATCAGTTTCAATTCAGAGAGGAGTTTCTAAGCAAGCAGATGTGGCCGTATTAGTATAATCAATAAATCAATAAAGAAGTCAAACATGAGACATATGGCTCTCCAGAAACGATACAGGCTGTTCAACAGCATCAGAGTGGAACCCTCCACACCACCAAACTCTGTGGATGGACATGCAGTTTGTCCAAATATCTGAAACTACCTCTCAGCCAGTGACAATTTGACACATTTCTCTCTTTTCAGAGTGAGCAACCTGTGCAATTTGTCAGCACAAATTGATTGTCCACTTGAACCTCTTGGGAATTTATGGTTCAACATGTTCAGCACTAGTGGACACCTTATCAAACAGTCTTAATGCTGACCTTGCGCACTGACGACCAGGACCTTGGACTCCAGCGCTGCGTGCATCTGTCCCACCTTAATATGGGCAATCAGGGACGTAACGCCTAAGTGCACCAGCACCACCTGGGCAACAGCAAACAGAAACCAAAAACAAACAATCCTAAGACAGAGGTGAGATGGTAGGATGGATTTTTTATACTAGTAGCCTATGTAGTGCAGCAAAATTATGTGGAGGATATTAACTACATGTAAATCAACACAACAGACTTTGTTGTGAGAGAAGGGGTTGTATAGGTCATTATGTTTTTGCACCATTGAATAAAAGTATAAAAGTTTATAAGTCATCCGTGTTGCACCGACGCTCTCTCCTTCTTAACAATTCGTCCTGCTCTGGTTGCACCGGATCTGACTATACCACAGAAGCGCGAAAGAACACTTCTCTTTGTTACTTGGGTTGTATAGGTCTTTAGCAGGGCTTAGGAAAAGACCTAAATTAAAGTATTGTACTTAATTTCCCTGTAAAGATGGACTGGGCAATCAAAGTCAAAAATTCTAAGTTTTAGTATATCTAAAAATTGTACTTCATCATTTGTGAGATGGAACAGAATAAAGGGATATAATTGGCATTAGGATCATAACCTTTGAGGTCCAAAGTTGCTGAGTCATCTTTCCCGCCTTAGAAACAGTGTGTGTCACAATCTCCCCATCATCTGGGATCCACGGTCCACATATACCCCCCTGCCGCTGTTTGAGAAAACAAAAGACGGAAGACAGGAGACACAACACACTAAGGTGAGACATCTCCACTGAGAGAGAGAGAGAGAGAGAGAGAGAGAGAGAGAGAGAGAGAGAGAGAGAGAGAGAGAGAGCTTATAGCCAGCGCTTATGGCAATCAAAAGCAATTTTCTCTTATCAAATGCCCCACTCTTGAGATGAAGGTCACGGCATGTGTACACAGTGTGTAGAGTGGCGGGTGCTCGTGAGGAGAGGACCCTAACGAGAACTAATTAAAGCCCTGCGTTCGCACCGCTGATGAGCCATACTTGTAGGATTGCAGCCCTTCTCACAATAATCAAATGTTTTACTGTCAGCAGCTAGATAATTATACAGCTAGGGGCCCAGTGTGTGTGCGTAATGGCTCCCAGCTGCTTGTTGTTGCCTACACACACACACACACACACACATACACACACACACACACACACACACACACACACACACACACACACACACACACACACACACACACACACACACAAACACACACACACAAACACAGACAAACACACCACAGAAAAGCAAGTTGGAATGAAAAAAAAGAAGTCTGAGTGAAAGTTTTTTTTTTTTTGTCTTTTAAAGCATCCATATCTTTTCTTTCTTCCACTATGACATTTTTCAGGGCACAGACTCAGGACAGGGGTTGGCGTTACTGACCATGAGGGCGAGCGGGCAGGAGTGGATATTGGCGTGGTACACGCAGCAGTTGTGCTCGTCAGCGTTGTTCCAGTTGGCAGGACACTCGTGCTCATGACAGAAGCGCTTCGCCTCTGAAGCGTTGCTGCAAAAGGAGAGCACAGGCAAGGAGAACCTCCAATCAAGCCAGAGTGACGACAGGCGTCAGTCCATTCCATCCACCACCAAAGTGCTACCAGTTGTTTCAAACGGAATGCAGAGGAATAATTATGCTTTGGAGAAAACACCAATGCGTGAGAAAAAGAGAGAGAGGAAAAAAAAGTTTTCTTGTAACTATGTGAATCTACATTATGTTTGTTTGTTTGTTATTTTTCCCCTCATTATGACAACTGAGAATTGACAAGGACCAGGGAAAAAAACATCCTGTTCAAAAAATGTATCAATGTCCATGGCAAATAATTGTTAACCAAAAGATGATGTTATTCATTGTTAACCTTATATTTCATTCTAAATGTCATGTTTGGGCTACGTTTTCAGAGGACGCTGTAGGATCACCTGAACTGGAATATCTTGTTTTTCACAGCGTATTCATAGAAAGATTCGGCAGCTGTAACCGAATAGGTGACATTGAACTCCTCCCCCTCCGTTACTTTCTCAGGAGGACGTTGAACCCAAGCCATCTCCAGTCCTGATGATGTACCACACAAGCACAAAGTTTCAGAAAAATCACCCCATATATTGCTCAAAAGATATCTAAGGCATTTAAAAATATCATAAAATGTCTCATTATGTCTCCTCACAGAACATTTTGTATTATTATTTCTGATAATGTACATTCCTCATAAAGGCAAAATAGGGGTCATGGACAACAGATGGATAGTCTGTCTTTGAAATGTTACAAATGTTACTCAGACAGAACAGACTTCAGGCCTCAACTCACATTTTGAACATCGCCTATCTGTGTTCACTCCTGCAAATGGTGTGTTCAAAATCACATGAAAAGCAAACTTGTATAGAGACCTGTTTACATTGTCAACTATACCTGCATGATATTAAACACTCTTTAAATATCTCAGGTTACTCACCCCCGCAGCTTATCATATTGTAATCATTGGGCTCAGCGATGGGCCAGCAGTCGTACTCGGAATTGTCAAGGTCATGCCAGCAATCAACAGTCTGGTGGAGAAATCAACTTGTTTATCTGTCTCTAAAAAACAACATGGGCATATCAACCTGCCCACTAATTGTGCACTTAATGAATATTTCATTTTATGTGGAGCCTTGATTACATGCACAGACACATTACCTATTAATGTGCAAAGAAGTAAATGATCATTGCTGCTCTTGTGTTGAAACAAATACATAATAATCAAACACTTGTTTGCAAACTGTTTCAGTAGCCAAAAATAGTATAGTGGTTTCCCAGAAAATAAAAAAATTGGACTTGTAGCAATCACATGGACCCTCTTGAGTTTGCAAATAGGTGCCATTGTGGACCGGCACACATGCTGTTCACCTCCATGCCACACACTCAACATGTCGCACATAATTCCAAACGAGTGTTTCTGACATGTCAAACAAAGCTCAAACGAGTCTTTCCTACGCTAAACAAAAATAGGGAGTCCCCTGATTTCCGATGACTGAGACTAAAGTAGCCTTCCTTGTCAAAGCCAAAAAAATAAATAAATCGAAGATGTGGTGAATATTTTGCTGAACATTTAAAAACGAGAAAAAGCCTACTTGAATGTGACAGTGCATCACAACAGACATATGTAACGAATTAAGCCTTCTGAGCCACAAATCAACAACTCCTGTTCAACAGTCAACAACATTTCACTACCATGCAATCAAAGCACCCCAAACCTTGTGCACATAATAACAGCAAAAAATAAAATAAAAAATCACATCACATTTTCAAGACAGACAAGTTGCAAGTCCAGTAGAGCAAAACTGAAGGCACACTCACCAGGAAAATGGAAGCAAGGGAGGCAGCCCACAGAGCCATGTTGCTCTGCTCCCAGACGCAGGTGCGTTTCCCCAGGGACTGACTTCCTCTTGCCTGTGTGAGGAGCTTGGCTCTTGGCTTCAGTAGCCCCCTTTAATTGTCAAATCAGTGGAAGTGGCCTCTTTTAATCAGACCAAAGACAGCCCTTCAACCTCTCCAACCAGGAGACTCGCTTTGCCTTCACCAACCATGGCACCCTCTAGGTGCTGGACATCGACCCAATTTAGCCCAAACAGAAATGTGTGTGTGTGTGTGTGTGTGTGTGTGTGTGCGTGTCTTTAATAGTGGGGACTTTAATAGTCGGGATTGAGAGTTTTAATACCTGACCTTAAATTCTATGGCCATATATTGCAGAGTCCAGTCCAGAAGTCTACCACAGCTTTAGGTATGTCACAATTTCAGGAATACAGGTCTGTTAAAATGTGATGGCTAGAAATCTTTAGTTATGGTGCATTTGAGAGTGAAAGTTAATAGCACTAAAATCAACAACCCCAGGGATAAGGCCAAGATTTCTTCCCATCTGTGAAATTTTATTGGCTTCTTAGAGACACTTAACTACAAAATTATTCCTGCCAGTGGGTCTCTAGAATGCACTTCACTGTGCCTGGTCTGAGAATCTGTGTAGCAGTTGGGGAGAGCAAGATTTTCTGTGGATTTGAGAAAGGGCCTCAGCTGCCAAAGCAGTACCCTTAATTAAACCATAGCCCAGTGTAGTGTGCCTGCCAGATTTTCTTTTTCATTTTTACTGAACATTTTTCCATTTAAAAGCCAATTAAAATTCCAGGTTTTTCCCTCATTTGGTGATAACGAGAGACCAATGAGAGACTCTGTGACTTGTGAGTAGTTTCATGTTCAAGCAAATAGCCTTCATAAGTGAGTTTGCTTCATTTCATCTGGACAAAGATACATTTTAGAATAAATATTGAATAGTTAAACAAGCCTAAATATATTTCATGTTTCTCTGGGATCTTATGCACACACCAAAGGTTCCTTGCATGGGTGGGCTTCTCACCTCAGAAAAATAAATACTTGAACAAAAGAAGAATTTAATCTAGAAGAAATACAATAGTACTTTGCTTTGTGTTTGTATTTTTTACACAACTGTGAGGACAATTAAGTTATTAAATACATCTATTCTCTCAGGTGTTTAAATCCAAAAAATATTTTAGCCTGTACAAAGCACGTTTTTGGACTTAATCACTTGGGAGAATAGCACCCATAGTATTTGTGTTTTCCAGATTTATAGTCTTAGTTCATATCATTAGAGTGACAGAGACACCTCTTCAATAGAGCGAATGTTTACAGTATAATAGGACTTTAATTCTATTGGCTGAACAGAACAGCAATGATAGTGGTTAACAATCAGGATATGTACAAAAACAACACAGGTTTTCACAACAGTTTTAACTTAATTTCATTTGACTGAAAACAGCCTGGAAATGCTGGAGATTTAAATAAACACCTAAATAAAATGTCTGAACAGCCTATTTAAAACAACTTGATTTTGACAGCCATCATTGTCCACAAAATGTTCACCAATGGGTATCTGACTTGCCATTTTCAAGACCCAGTGATGACAGTCAACAGCAAGTCTGGATTGCCTTGTACCCCATAGAGGAGCTCTTCAGGGCACCAGTCACCTCCCAAATATCGAGGGCTAACGACGTTAAGGGCATAAGTGATATTTTGGTCATAATTGATATGATGTATTGACATATCCAAAAGCTCTTGATGAACTCTATTCCACTTCTGCTCACAAAATTGAAGTAAAATATTAATAAATTTTACAAATTTAAGTTATTAAACAAAAACAAAAGGACTTGACTGTAAACACATAGCAGTTAGAGCCAGAAGACAAAGACATAATGGCATTTTGACAAGAAGATTATTAATTTTAGTACTGTGTCATCCATCTGTGTCAATAAACGTGCTGCAGATAGGTGAAATCAGTATAGAAAGTACCATAACGTTGACTGTACCAATTTTTGTTTTGGCTTTCCCGCAAAGCTGTAGAAATGTCACCTACTGCCTTTTGGTTCTCAGCCCTTGTACAGTACTCACACACATACTGTACTGTACAGTATGCTATAAAAGGCAATATGGTTTTACAGTACTACGACAGTACTAATAGAGAGATGAGCACATTTAGCCCAAACAGTTTTAGCTATAGCATAAAATACAGAATCATGGGAAAGGAATGCAGAGGTGGTCCTCTCAGTTTGCAGTGTCAACAAATGAGACTGTCTTTAGATTTTTACTGTCCAAAAATATACGCAATAGCCAGAGGATAAAGTGTGTGTGTGTGTGTGTGTGGGGGGGGGGGGGGGGGGTACGCAGTTCTGGCACCTCAGTTGAATTAACAATATCATCCCATTCTTTGTCTATACATTTTTCTTTGTTTGTGCCTACACAAAAAAATAAGAGTTCCCCCCCATGCTAAATCCCACTTTAACCACTGGGTATAGCAGTAAACAACATTTACCATACACACTTGTTTTAGTTAAGTCAAGGATGTGTGTGATGTCATTGTGCACCACAGAAATAGGCCTTAGAAATAACCCCTAACTAATGCCATGGCAACCAAGAGTCCTTGTCTTTGCCCTTCAAAGTAAAGCAAATTAGCTGAAGTGAGCCTCCTTCAGAGAGAAAAAAAAAAAAAAAAGATGCAATTTTCTGCCGCAATCTGGTGCACACCTCACCCAAGCTGGATCACTCCACCTTGACACAGTCACGCTAAGTCTCCCCTATGTGGGAGGCACACGGAGAAGGAGTGTGTGTACAGTTCCCCCTCATGCTCCGCTAAACATGTACCCTTCCTGTTTATCCCAGACGAGAGCCCACGTCCACAAACTCGGCCTGAGGTCATTTTGGAATGGGACAGCACACACAGAGCTGATTTATCGCCCTCATTTCATCATCTAGACAGGACATGTGTGCCATCCTGTTTAGAGGAGCAGGAAGTGTGGAGCTGAGAGACGCTCTAACCCACTTCTCACAGTGGCGACAGAGACAGAGAGCAATTGAGATAAGACTACTGTATCTTCAGGCAGCTCACACTCAATCACAGTTAATGTCTACCTGAGATTGT
The DNA here is from genome assembly GCA_027497455.2 of Sardinella longiceps. Lineage (NCBI taxonomy): Eukaryota > Metazoa > Chordata > Actinopteri > Clupeiformes > Clupeidae > Sardinella > Sardinella longiceps. Next base: position 14,704,618 of record JAODXP020000022.1, on the reverse strand, counting down.
CAAAAAGCTTCTTGAACGGGGGCGAAAAAAAAGGAGAAAAATGATTGATTACACCGCCCCATACCACTTTGCCTCAAGTTGAGAAATATTCCAAACTTGTATAGCCTGATTCCTCCCATGCCTCTGAAGCATGACGCACGGCTCAAAAACTTCAAGGAGCCAAAACAGACTATCCAGTGGACTGCTAACAAAGCTGTGGCACATTGCCATACTCTCAGGTGAGCTGCCACACCAGGACTGCCGAGTTGCGTAAATATGGAACGATAAAGAAGAAAGAGCTAAATATGAGTAAGAACGAGAGAGAGAAGGTAGCGAAGAGTAAAATCAGGTGGGTGAGACAGACAGAGATAAAACATAATAGTAAAGGTGGGACCTTTAAGGAGGTGAGGAGTGGAATGTGGCCCCAGTATGCAGACACTTGAAATTCTGGAGTTACACACACGTACTTCTGCTGTTATCTTACACAATACATGTGCCTCCTATACAGAGGCAAGGAACTAACATGGATACTAGCAATATGCATGTACTTTTATGAGTTCTAATATATACACGATCATTACTGTACAGTACCTCGACACACTAAAAATACTAACAAGGAAAAGTACAGTACTTTGAATATGAATATGCAACTGCATGTAGTAGGCATAAGTGGTATTTTCTCTAAGACTGACTTCAGGTTGGGGTATGGGGTAGAGAAATGGTCTCCAGAAGTCAATGTCTTTGAGGTAAAAAAAAAAAAAAAGGAAACATAAAAGACGTTCATGAAGGAAATGTACTTCTGCACATGTTACAACGTACTGTTGCCTTTTCAGTCACCTAAACACTTTCAGTCCATAAGCACCCCAAAGTTTTTCACAGACTTGTTCACAGACCCATAGATTCAAACAAAGGACCAAAATGTTTTTTCTTGATTGCTGTGACGGCAATACATCTTAATGGGGGAGAAAAAGTGGATGTGGGGCGAATGTTAATTCTCTCATCTGTCCTCACTGAGAGTCCTAGCCCAAACGTTTCCCATCCTAGGCCTTGAGCACCTCCTGTGCAGAGTTTTTATTGTCCTCCGAGAGCCTCAAGCTGTTCCCCGACTCCTGGCTGGGTCGGATGTTGGCCTTGGACGAGCGCTGGCGGCGTGTGCCGTTGCAGACGCAGCGCAGGAGGTTCTTGAAGGTGGTCCACATCTCCTCGTCCTTGTAGGAATAGATGATGGGGTTCATGACAGAGTTGAGGACGGCCAGCAGGAGCAGCCAGCGCTTGAACTTCAGCACCTCGCAGCGCTCACAGTCCAGGCCGTCCAGCAGCAGGACAATAAGCCCCGGCGTCCAGCAGATCACAAATGCCCCTGAGACGGAGAAAGAGAGAGAGACAGACGTGAACACATGCTTGCTAACAAATACACTACATTTGCTCATAGGCTCCCCACAAATATGCCAAATATGTGCATACATTCCTATGCTTGTATGTATAGTACATTTCATTACATCAACAGGAAAACACATACACTCACTCACACACACACACACACACACACACACACACACACACACACACACACACACACACACACACACACACACACTTGGATTCCTTTCAGCAGAGACACTAGTCCACATGCATATAAATAATAGTATAGTTATAGTATTAGATACTCCTTTGCAACAGTATTGATACCACATAGCCTCTTATCCAACTAACAGCTCAATTTGCGGAACACTCCTTTCTGAAAGGCCTTTGGTCTAAACAAAAGACTTCTGCTATAGTATTGTAAAAGTGATATCGAGTGAGTATTGGTACTAAGTATTTCTCTAGTTATCACTTTAGAGTTGAAATTCTAATATCGTGACTCATGACAAGCTTACAATGGTTCCATACTTCTGGATTAGCAAGGCAAACATAACAAACAAACATCTCTCCTGCTATACCTATTTCCCCTTACAAGTCATATGCTGTATGTAAATAACTTCAGACAACTTCCTTGACAGTGGTTCTACAATACACATCCTGTCTGAGAAAAGGGAATTGTCAGGCTGATTCGAGTCTGGCAGAAACACAAAGCCTGGCATCTAATCTCTACTTTGTGTGACTGACCATAGACCCGTATGAGTGCAACACACTGATTTTGCTCAGACCTAGACAGGAGAATCTGGAGAGACTTTGGAAGGGGCGAGCGTGTAAAGGCTTGTCTAGTGCGAGTCGCTCTGAGGCAGCAGAACAAAGGTAATTCTGTTCCCTTGACGACAAGGAAAGCCAGAGAACACACCCCTTGCTCTGCAACCCAAGCTGACAAAAAAGTGCAACAAACATCGACTTGAAAAGCTCCCTTTCTGATTACCGTGGAAAAGAGAGAGAAAGAAAAAAAAGAAAGAAAGAAAGAAAAAAAAAACTACGATTTTACTACGAAACCCCATCAAACGGGGTTCCACTCACTGTGGGTTTTTTTCTGTTGGTGCACTCCTTATTTAAGTGTACATTCATACTCTCTAATCTCATTAAAAACATCTGGGATGGAGGGCAAAGCATGTTGGGAACATATGTGGAGGTTTCAGAGGGCCTCTGGCGGGATGTTTAATGCTCAGGTTTGCTCTCTGATACAGTCGATGCAATACCACTCATATGGCTCACACAAAGAGACACCGAGCGGGAAGGCCTGCGGTTAAACTGGATGATCAAACGTGAATTAAGATACACAAGCCGTGCGCTCCAGTTGAGTTCCCTCAAATAATGCATCGTTAATTGGCACACAGACGCACACGGCACAATTACAAATACAAACACACAGAGAGTGAGGGGGAGAGAGAGAGAGAGGGAGAGAAGGAGAGAGAGAGAGAGAGAGACTTTGTGTTTGTTAGTGTGAGTGAAAGAGAAATATTCAGCTCTGCACAAGTCTGGGCTGCACACCTGTCTTGGCTTTTCAACACAAACATTTGCCATCCATCCGAAAACATGCAGGCTAGTGGGGACAATCAAAGGGATTTACTGTGTGATAGAGCATGGGTTTTGGATGCCAGCTAGATTCTGCTACGAGATTATTTTTCTCAGGAAGTATGCAAGGAACCTAGAAGTGGGTGCAAGGACGGGAACTGAAAATAAATTTCAAATTAGATAAGAAAATATGAGTAACCAGAACCCAGCTTCTTTTCCTGAATTTGGGCTCTGCTTAATTCCTATACTTGACATGGTCCATCTGTAAGACCGTTGCTATCTGCCAGGACCTTTTCTAGCTGACTATGTCAAGAATCAACATGTTTGAACTGTACTGAATTTCCATGAGTTGGCATTTTTCTCCCACTGATGCTGAAAGTGCAATACAATAACAACTGGAATCCAGTTGTACACCATTTAATGAAGTACACTCATCTACCTGTTGAGCATAATAAAGACAAAGATAGCTTTAGAACCCTCTCTGGTAAAGTCATGGTTTTGAGGTATAAGAAAACTTAAAGAGGGATTCATAATGCTTGGTCACATCTGTGGTGCTGACCTGCGATACATCAGTTTCATCATTTATTGCTTGTGATCAGAGACATGTTCGAAACATTGCCCTGTGAAAACATTGTAGTGAGCAAAATGATATGCAGGGACGATTCCAGTTTAAAAACAGAATATTGGTGATATTCGCTTTATGCCAGATACTGAAATACGGTCAAATTGATTGATGTCAAACGGTATGAAGAGTTTACATGAATAGCACGCAAACCGAATACCACTATTCTGGTTTAAGATAGATTTTGACACATTGAACTGTCCACCCAACCACAACTTTTAAACCTTTTAAAGTCCTCATCAGGTAACAGGTAACCAACAACCAACCAACAGCTGCAAAATAAGGAAATGGAGACTCACAGGATGAAATATCCTCAATGAAATATTAGAAACTCAGACCCATTGTTAGATAGGACGATGGCTGAATGGATAAGCACATTGGGAATTAGGCTTATGGGTATAGCTTTACACCGGGCCCTTTCTCTCTACACAGTGAGGTCCGACCCACACCTGCTTAGAACATCCATGGGGCCCGGATGAAACACTCTGGCTATCCAAAGCACACACAGCTGCTGTTTTTTTTGTTTTTTTTTTCCCTGCAGCTTCGTGAGCAGTAAATGTCCTGTCACAGAAATACTGGCCCAGGCACTTTGGGAACATCTGCTTCCAAAGGGGCCGGTAACTCACTAACTGTGGGAAGAGAAGAATTTGTATCCAAACACATCATAGGCGAGGATTCCTTCAGCCTCATTTGTATCCACCCCTCCCTTTTATCGTGCTACATAACGGTTTATCGCTCGAATATGTCAAGTATGTGTGGAGGCCTCCGAAGCTTGTTAGGGCTTTTCTTTTTCGGTATGCTGGTGTGCTTTGATGAATGATGGCTATATTTGGCATATTTCTAATTACAAAAGGTAAGAAGTATATGGTCAAGAGTTTGTGGTGAAATCCATCTTGGGATCAAAGCCAAAGGGAGCACAATGTGTTGACCAGTTTCTTCAATTTAATAATATAATACAATATAAACACAAATAAGATTTAACAGTCTCTTTAAATTGTCCTGAGCTATGTTTAGAGCCAAAGTATAAACCAACTAAACACTCTACATCTGGATGATCATATCTAGTAGCCCACACACATTTCCATATAAAGTCCTTCAAAAAATATATTCGAATGGAAAAACAAAACCTCACAGACTTGACCAAACATCTCACACACACAGACACACAAACATACAAACTTGAGTGTTTCAGTTCAGCGTTGGGGTGGTGTTTGCAGTGGCCTTGTGTTAGAGATAATTACACAGTGTTGCAGAGGACACTGTGTATAATAAAAGATGGCTCCTCCAAACTGCTTTACTCTCTCTCTCTCTCTCTCTCTCTCTCTCTCTCTCTCTCTCTCTCTCTCTCTCTCTCTCTCTCTTTTGAGAATCAAAGAACAATAGACACCGGGCTGACTCGACCCAAGAGTGGCCATATACTACAATGGAGCCACAGAAATCCAATCATAGCATGTTGTGAAAGGTGAGCTTGGTCAAGTCAAGAAGAAAAAAGGAAGAAAGTTATCTCAGACGTCTCACTGATTAAGATCTGTCTTACCTGTTTGACCTGTACAACAACACCATGTTGAGGGTGTGGAGGAGGAGAGGACACTGTCTGTTTCTGTCCTAGCATTTCCGGTTCCACACACACACACACACACACACACACACTCACACACACTTAGTGGCCTCTCTTGTCTCTCTAAGTGTGAACACTTGAGTACATAAAATGCCCTAGAGCATATTTTTCATGAAAATCTTAGAGCTGTTGAAACAGTGGGCTGAGGTTTTGCTGAAATGGAAAGTGGCAAATTGTTTGCACAAGGCCCGTCACTGCCAAGACATACTGCATTACAGTATGGTCAATTAAAGACACTTGGTTGCGTAAAAGGGATACTTAATGGTCTGATGAAGGCTTGAAAAAAACAGCAATACCAAATAAATCATGTCAGACTCTGTCACTCAGCTGAAGGTGCCTGTGTGTCCGTAAATGAAGCTGAATTGAAAGCATATCTGAATAGCTGTGCTCCTACTGTAAATCATATCCATGCAAAGCAAATGCTTTAGTGGAAAAGATAATTGATTTTGCCACTCAGGGCAATGTAAACATTGATATGTGGTAAGTGCCCTATCAGCTAACACCCTTGGAAGATGGCAAATAAATAAGACTTTCTCTAACAGGCCAGATAAAAGATATTACCCTCATCATCATCCTTATCTTTCAAAGAAAACACTAAGATAAAGATAAATGAGACAACTTGGCAATTGCTTTAACTTAATTAAAATCTATACATGCATTCTCCTAACACAATCAACCTCTAAACGTTTTATCAGTACTGATGTGAATATAGGAAATGGGGAGGGGGGACTTCAATGAAGGCTTCAGTGACAATATCAGAAACTTGTGTCTAACATTTTGACCCATACACTGATAAACTTCACAAGCTCCACAAGGAAAACAGGGGGTCGTTGAACTTACCTAGGACAGTCATCACCGTCTTAATCAGCTTTATGGGTGTCCTTTTGCGATTTATAGATCCACTGGTGTGAGGTGACAGGACGGAGGTCTTCCTCGTGACATAGGTGTATATCCTCAGGTATATTGCCACCATGACTAGGAACACCACCAGGTTGGACACTGACCAGAAGATCAGGTAACTTCGACTGAAGATGGGTGCCAGTGTGGAGCACTTCTCCAGACTGCATATACAGTTCCACCCCAGGCTTGGCACCGTCCCCATGAAGATGGAGATGGCCCACACCAACACTATCAACAGCGTCACCCGTCGCTTGGTCAGGTTGCTGTGCACCTTCCAGTTCATGACGGAGATGTAGCGCTCCAGGGCTATCACTAAAAGGTTAGCCAGGGAAGCTGAGAGGCTGGTGTCCAGCAGCCCTTGTCTGATAAAGTACCCTTGGACAGTCAACTTCCTGGACACCTCACCTGTGTTAAACATGAGATAGACATACGCGATCCCTGCTAAGAAGTCTGAGGCAGCCAAGTTGGCAAGGAGATAATAGAAAGGGTAGTGGAAGCGTTTGTTGGTGATAACTGCAGCAATGACCATGACGTTGGAGACCAGGATGAAGCAGCAGAATATTGAGCCCACACATTGCACCAGTATGAGTTGAGTTGAATGCCAGTCATCTTTGGTTTGATTGCTGTTGTTGTAGAAGAAGCCCATGGGTTCGCCATGGTGGCACTGGCTCTGGCTCTGGTTCTGACTGGCCATCTTGCACACTGACTGCAAACGAACAAAGAAACAGAGACAAAGAATGAATGTGTGTGTGTATGTGTGTGTGTGTGTGTGACCAAAATCACAATAACCACTGAAAGTTTTTTTTTCTTCTTTCTAGTCAAGTCACCTGCGACCACAAGGTTTAAGAGAGCCTAACTTAACAAGTTCCCCTTTTTAAAAAGTTACACAGTTTACCTAAGAAAAAAAAAGACTAATCTTGAGATGATTTAAATAAAGCCTAAACGTTAACAAAAGAAGACTGCATTCCGTTATCGTTTACCACTAACGTTAACTCAACTCAAAGACAAGAAAATGTGAAACTCAGTCCAGCTTGTAGGCTAAATTATTTAAGATTCAGACTGAACTAAGTTAACCAAGTTGGTGCCATGGGGAAATTAACATCTAGCCTGTACTTCAAACTGAATGTTATTTTACATTACAAAAATGAAATGATGAAAATTACAATTTAACGTTAGTGTAGCCTACATAGGCTAACACTTTCAAGTGTCTTTAGTTGATTCATAAAACATCTATATGAAAACTGACGTTACAACAATCCAAACTTTTATGCTGTTGAATTTCTTACCGACCGAAGGCTTGAATCACATTCATGTGATTTCGGGCATTTCACTTCTTGCCAAATTATTTGTCTCTATCCACAGAAAACGACATAAGTGTCCGCGAAGCAGCAGCGAATACGACAACGGCCAGCCCAGTCACCTGAGTGAATGAGTTTAGGAGCGACGTGAAGCTAGTGAAAAGACGTCTGGTGCGCCGGAGTCGGCGGCAGCAGTGGGTGTGGAGAACAGCTTTCGTTTCGGGGAAAAAAACTGTAGGAATGTCATACTATCTAGCCGAGCAGCCTTGACTTAAAAAGTGATATAAATAATAATAAATAGAGAAACATTTGTAAATATGTGTAGGCTGTTACAGGCTGTTTATATTTTCAGAGGAGGATTTTCATAAATCGTTGTCACTCAACAGCTCTTAGTGTCTATAAAGAAAATGACGAGGTTGTTTGACATTGGTATGCAGCCTGTGGCAGGTGCTCTGTAGCGTAAGTTGTGGCCTGTGCTGTGCGAGAGTTTCACGTAGGCTATCTGCCCTGTGACCAAGGGGCAATTACACGTTGCGCAATTTATGGCTGGGCCAAGTTACAGCTGAGCTGATGTTTTTACTGAGAAGATCATATAAAGGCTAAAACTGTTAAGAAACATGGTAAACTACGCATTATTTGCCTGCTAATATTTTAGGCAATCTTTAGTTGTTTTATGTCTGATAAAAGAAAGGTTGTTGTTGTTAATATTGTTAACTTACCTTTTTACAAAGAAAATCTGTGCGCAAAGGATTTATTAGGCCTATGTGATATCTTGTTTATGGTTGTGTTGTGTATGGTTGTCTTGGGGTTTCTGTTTTGGTTCATTTAGGAGATGATGCAGCCCTAATGAATTGTATGTGTAATCAGTGGGAACCCCCACCCCACCCACAAGCTATTTGGCAACTTTATTTACTTGAGTAATTCCGGCAGGCAGATAGAACTGGCCTTGGTTGGTGGAAGTGTGAAATTTCCACTTGGCTCACGGAGGGATGATGTCCCCTAGTGACTCAAACCCACACCCGGATTCTACCCACATGGGTCAGGTCACGGCTTGCCCCAGTATCCGCAGCTATAGTTGCGTGGTGATGATCATCAATGTTGATAGAAAAAGTGAAGCCCCAAACCATGCTTGAGGGGTCTTTTTTATCTATCAAAACCAACTTTCACTCACACCTCCTACACTTACTTGAACTTGGCCTTAAAAAGTTATCTTTCTGGCTTTAAAAATGTTGCGCGTGGGCCAAGATGGGCCATCTTTCAACTTCCATAAAACAAACGCCTTCTTCGGTAAACACAAGTCCAAATGTTTTGTGGGCATTACTGATTCATTAGTAAGCATTTCTGAGTCACACAAACACTCTGTGGTATCAGATGTGGGTTACCTGAAGTGGAGTCCCGAAACTGCTCATCAGACTCTGGCACATCTGGAACTCGGGTCAAATCAGCCACTCATCCCGGTCCTTCAGGCAATCAGGATGAGAAAAATAACAGGATCCAGTGACGGCTCAAATCAAGTATGTTTCCTTTGAACTTTCATGTCAGATTTGTGTTTACTGCTATGTGGTAGAAGTGGTGTGGGGGAACAAGTGTACGTGACGGGGGCAGAAGGTCAGTGTTGGAGATGATGTGAGTGGTTTGGGGGTGTTGTGGGGTATGTATGGAAAGCAGTATTCAAAAGCAGTGAATCAGGAGCATGAGTGCATGTTCAGTTATTTGCAATGCCAAAACCCTTTAAAAACAACAATAAAAAAACGGTAATACTTTGCCTATTAATTCCTGTACAATAACTATTTAAAATCTCAAAGAGAAGTGAGTTACAGGGGTCCTGCTTTATCAATACAAGGCCTGCTTACATGTTGAGCCATACTATAGCTAAATGGCTGGCAGTTGCTGTAGTCTTCCTGTGCTGCGGGATACATAATAATTTCTGGCATTCTTAATGAAGATTACTGAATAGAAATGTCCTCAAGTTTAAAAAAAAAAATTGGCCAATGTCCTATTATTTGGTGGCAACTTCAACTGTCTGTTCCAACTGGCAGTTATTTATTTATAGGATTAGTTCTGTGTTTACAGTACACAAAGAATGGCAAAAGACAAAATGAAAACATAAGTTTCTTGCTTTTCAACACATCTTGTGGTTTTAGGGTAGTGAACCTCACGTGCCTTTCACTTGTGGTTAGTTGGAGGGGTCAAACTGCACAAGGTAAGTTTCTACTTTGTACAAAATCTAAGAGCTATCTTAAAGCTTGACACATCTCTAAACTTTGAATTACATTTCCAATTTGTGTATTTTTACATCGCCATCAACCCCATTCTTAACAGTCTCCTTTCACAAACATAAATAAGGACACTGCATGTGCAGTCACTAATTCTCAAATTCATGCCCGGATTCTTCTTTTACTGTATGTATCATCTGGATTTCTAAGCTAGCATGCATCTGTACTGGGTACAATTACATACGAATATGGATTACCTCTTCAAGCATTTAGCGATTTAAAAAGTAGAACCAAAGAACAACTAAAACCATGACGAAAATACTGTGTTAAAAGTGGTCTTTTTTAAACAAGACAGCAAGATTCATCAGTGCGCTCAAATTCTTCCTCCTTGATGAGATCTACGACCCATCAGAATGGTTTTGGAATTCTCAGTGGAACAACGCATTAAAAACTAAGCCAAACCTAAAGACTACTATATTTTATGCATGTACTATATTTATCTAAAGAGTATCATATACCATTGGTAAGAGACAAAATGGAAGCGACATGCCTACAATTAGGAAATGGTTATTACTTAAAAGTGTCACGTTTCTTTATTACAAGCAAACTTGGTGAATAATTATAATTATTCCAGGAAGCAATTACTGACTACAGCACTTTGTAGGTCCATACATGTAAGCTGCAAGGATAATATTACTCCTCATGCAATTGAGGAAATGCATAATCGGGTAATCCAGCCCCTCTCATTGTTTTACACTGTAAACCTTTGGCCCATAACTCTGTGCAAATGGGGCAGTGATTGGGCCCACTCATCAAGTGTGTGTGTGTGTGTGTGTGTGTGTGTGTGTGTGTGTGTGTGTGTGTCCACACTGGACTGATGGCTTGATGTTTTTCCATCCATTTGGTGTGATCTCACCGAGTCGAGGCCTGCCTGATGCATTAGCCATAAGTCTCTGATCTCAGATTGCTCTGTCATACAGTATGTATCTGAAGCAGGCTGTGCTCAGCGTTACATTAGTGCCCTTTAGTGCCCATCCCCTCCATCTCTTCTCCAGGTCTTGCCTACGGGATGTCAGCTGATGAGAATCACCAGGTCATCATTTCGAACCCTGTGAAAGAATTACAGGAAATTATAGGTGACACCAGCGGTCACAATTACACAACTGTAATTCTGAGTAACATGGAATTGCATTCATGGTACTTGATAAATTGGATTAATTAGATACGGATTGGTCTAATAATTGACTTTTAGGATGACCATTCATTATCAGCGCGAGTAGGAAATGCGATAGAAGGGGATTGCTATTGCTGACTGGAAACAGATTTGTTTTATGATACATTTATGAATGAATGGAATTAATCAAATAATAATGATGCAAGAGACAAAGACAGCACAAATCACAAATCCCTGGTGTTTTTTTCTGTTCCGCAAGGTAGCATTTATAAGGGAAGCGAAATATAAGTATCTGTTTCGCCAGAGGTTGGCCAGTGGTGAAGTCAGCTTCCTCTGTGCAAAGAAACCTAAAAGTCCCTCAAGGTGCGACCTTTTTTGTGCCTTTTTGAGGCTGAAAAGGGACATACTACCTGCTACTACATACTGTCTTTATTTTTCAGTTCAGGACTGAAACTAAACTTTTAAGTAATGGCCCCTGATCTGACATGTTTTAGTCTGTTTGAAGATGCTGATAGCTAATTGTTTTTGTACACAGCCAGTGATAAAATTACAAACATTTTTGGGGGATGTTCATTGAACAATATTTGTTTTGATTGTGCTCTATATGGATAAAGCTGCAAAATTAGAACAGAAAAAAAGATATTCCCTGCCAAAAAGATGTTGTTTATACTGTTTAAAGTGTTTAATGTTAGGGCCACATTTCTTCCAGACTGCTTAACAAAAATTCTTCTTGTTCCACTTATTTAGACTTTGCACCTTGATTTCTTTAAGAATGGATTTGGCAAAGAGAATGGTGCATATCACAAGGTGGACTACAACTAAGATCTGCAGTGAAATACCTTGTGAATTTTAATAATGGACATAAATTCCAATGAAGATTCAAGATAAAATCTTCTGGTAACTGGGTTGATAAAACAAAACAAAACAAAACAAAAAAGAATGGGAACCCAGTGGATGTGCAAGTATCTCTCATCGAAAGCAAACAGTTTTCCTCCTAAATGGACTGGGGCTAGGGACTAGCTTTTATCAGAGTTTACTCAGAAGTGCATTTACAACGGGGAATATCCTTGCATCTCACGGTCCCATAAGGAGATATGGTCTCTCCCAAAGACAAACAAACTATGAGGTCAGTGCAGCCCATGAGGAACAGCCACATGTGTTTATCCAATCAGAAGAGCAAAAACAGTGGTTTCGACTGATCCAAAATAAAAAAAATAAAAAAACATCTAAGAGCACATTCTCCTATGTCTGAAGTTGCCCCCCCAACATTCACGCTTGAAATGCTTCTAAGACAAACTGTTATCATTGAATGCATTATTTCACACAATGACCAGATTTCATGCGAGCACACGTGTTTCCTTAGAAATTGCTCTGGTGCCACACTCCATTTGCACAATCAAAGGACGTCACCACAGTGGGCTTCAACGTCTATAACCTCCCCAGCGCTTGGCTTTTCCGCCTCTTTACTCCTCTCTTTTGTTCAGACTTGTTTAAAGACTCAGTGGGAGCACTGAACAGAGAGCTGTGTACCACGTCAACAGACAAATATGGCTGAGGAGGAGGAGGTGGTGGTGGTGGTGGTTGAATGGTTGGATGGTTGGTTGGTTGGGGAAGGGGGAAGAGGACAGGGAGGGAAAGGAGATGGGTGGGGGTATGAAGGAGAAGGGGAGCGGAGGTGGGGGTGAGGTTGGGGGGGTGAACACAACTTTCTTCCTCCGCTGTAGTTTGTCTGGAGCGCTTGTCTGTTTATCGCGGAGCCAGCGCAGCCAAAGGGAAAGGCCTTTCCCAGAGTAACCCTGCATTTCTCTGTAATCAGCACATTGGCCGGGCGTGTCCGCATTTCTCCCACCACTAATTTTATTTCTCATGCCACAGTGGGCTAACCTCAAGGAGGAGGAAGCCATCCTCCGCTTCTGATGACAGAGATTGGATATACCTTCCACAGCAGCACAGGCTGGAGAGGCTGGAGAGGCCGGCTGCCTCTGGGGGCTCCGTGCGGCGCAGCTCCTCCTCAGCTCCTCGGGGGAAATCCTTCTGCTCTTTAAGGAACTTGTGCAGGTCCGTCATGGGGAAGCCATTCTTCTGGTAGTTCTGTGGAAGGGCAGCGAGAGAGAGAGAGAAAAAAAGTCCCTTCAGCATAAGTGGCAGAGGCACTCGTGAGGAGCAAGAGACTTCTAGTTTGCAGCCATCGTGTGTGACACACACACACACACATACACACACATAGCAGTGGGCATGCGCACAGCCTCCCACACATGCATGCACACCCACACACATACACCACACAAACGACTGGTCTATTCCACAAAACCAATGGTGGCAATTTCTGAAGAATTCTGATTCTGATTTTGGTTTAGGGTCAAAGCTGCTGTAGTTAGAGTCTTGAGTTTTTGTTAAAACAGAAGAGAATGGAGAGCTATATTTCTCTCATCAGCCCAAACTAACTGTCCCATATCTGTACAAACATGACCAAAACAACTCAACATGCCGATTTGAAATGTTGAAAATCATATATATTTATTTTTTGCCGGTCATTCAAGTTGCTAAAGCTTGACTTAAAATAAATGTGCCACCCTTTAGTAAAACCGAAATTAAGCAACTTGGTCATTAAGGCCATTAAGACGATGTATGATCCTTAGTCACAGCTAACCTTTTAGTCGATCAAACTTCTTCTAACTTCTTCAAATGTCTTCTAACTGCATTGAGCGGGCACTATACTTTAACAGCAATGGTGTGCATTTTGATTGATTCCATGATCATAGTACCATCATTGGTACCAAACAGTACTTGCCTTGATGGTCTCATAGGCGTCAGTGATGAGGGCGATGAAGAGGCTGAGCACCATGTAGATGAAGAGCGAGATGAAAGAGTAGAGGTAGACGCGGCTGAACACCCACACCAGTGTTGTCTTCTGCTCAAACTGGGCGAAGGTGGTGAACATGTCATCTCCATTCACCAGTGAGAAGAGACACTCAGCCACCCGGCTAAGGCCCTCAAACTATGGGGAAACAAAGCACCATGAGGGGAGAGTGGAACTGTTCAAATTAATACTGTAACAGCTACATGTACTGTAGCTAGACAAAAAAAGGAGTGAATCCATCATCATTCAGAATTATCCATCTAAATTAGTCTATCTAATCCAAAGCACATTTTAGTTTTAACTAGTTAAATCCCTTTTCAAGTGATTTATAAAAACATAGAAAAAGAAGCACTGCTTTAAAACTCTTAAACTAGTTATTCAATAAATAACAAGATTAACAAGAAAACAAATAAAAAGTGCAATATATATTTTATTTTACTTTATCCCTAGGCACAAAACTTCTCTGTGCACATACTGAATGCCACTTCTAAAAGTTTCAAAGACCCAAACTTTTGTCGAGCACCACATTCCAGGGCTTTGGCTCTGCAATACTATATATAGAGGCCATTCAATTCCAGGGACATATGCATACGGTTGGTCTGCGAACCGCATTACCATACCATGGCTATGGGTATGGGTCATTTCCATAGGCCTGCTATAGTCTACTGCCACCTAGTGGCAGAATGCAGGTAACATCAGTGAATATATCACAGCATAGCCTTCCTGGTGGTGAATGTGAAGATCATGCCATGCTTTGCACAACCACATACAAAAGCAGCTTTCAGATTATATTTTTTTTCATAAGGCAGGTTCTTCTCCATTGAAAGGATTAGGACATATTTAGTAGTAAGGACCCTACATGGTTAGTTAAGATGCTTCAATGCTTCCTTTCAAACCTCCTTTAGCAAAGGATACATAGGATAGTGGTTCATATGAAGCGAAAGGAGGCGTAAAATGAAAGCAATTGCTTGAACTATGAAACAACATCCAATCCACTTGTCACAGATCAATAACACCCACCTTCTCATAAGTATAAGTGGATGCAGATTCTCTTAATATCACTGTTGTCTTTCCCCAACCAACTCCTAATAAATTAATTCAATTAACAATGAAGTTGTCCAGCAAGGTCAAGGTGAAGGGGATAGTGAAAGAAAATAGGGAGACCTTCATGACCTTCCTAGACTTCAGGTGTGAGAGAGGTGTATGGTAAAGTACTGTACCTTCTCATGATAGGGGCCCAACACAATCCAGCCACAGAATGTGTAGCCCAGGTAGATCATGCCTGCACAGCAGCAGAAACGCAGCACTTTGGGAAAGGCCATCCTCATGGTGAGGATGAGAACCTGAGGACAGAGCCACAAGCAGCCCACATGAGGGTACGGAAGTTAGAGGGAAGGAAACACAGAAAGGAAACTACATTTTGCTGCAACCTCACTTTTTATTCACAAGAGGTCACTAGAGGTCAGCATGTTAGTATACTTTGTCATGTATACTTTGTCTATGTCTGGGAATGATGGTATACATACATTGTACTTCTCGAAATAGCCCAAGTATCTGATAACGCCGACCCACACCATGAGTGTTGATGTCCCCAGAAAGAGGCTGCACACGTCATAGCTGGTAAGACTCTGCGGAGTGAGAGGCAAATATTTATTTTAATCTCTTTGATGTGGGCAAAGTGTTACTGTAACAGAGGCCATGCAATAAAGATAGGGTTATGCGTTGTGTGATTCTATGAACTTAATTGCCTTGAATAATGAAGTCTATTTTCAAAGTTCAAATATCTACTGTAATGTCTGAGTCACACTAAACTTTACTGGCCACTTTGATGTTTGATGCTTGAACCTATTAAACATAGCGCTACTGGTAGTTTGTTTGGTGGGAAGATTTTTGGTCCAATAGAATACTATTTCAAAAATGTAATGTTGATGAGGAGGATTGTTCTTTTTTTTTTTTTTTTCCTAAAAGATATTTTTGAGGGCTTTTTCCACCTTTATTGGACAGGACAGTATACACAAATCCGACGAAACCACCGGAAGTAAGTCGGCGCCATTGTTGAGCTGTTAGATCGTCAATCTGTCCATAGGGATAACGTGATAGCACACCATAAAATGCAGTGATTTACGAGATTCACTACTAACTGTATAATGTCAGAGTATTCCATGGTCTTTGCTGTTAGCTGTCACTGCGCATTGCCAAAAAGGTTTGTTGACAGTCCAACAATGGCACCGCCACAAGATGGCAGCCTACACAAAACGCTCGTCGGATTTGTCTATAAACTAGAGAGACAGGAAATGAGTGGGAGAGAGAGAGACGGGGAGGGATTGGGAATGACCTCAGGTCGGAATCGAACCTGGGTCCCCAGATTTATGGTATGGTGCCCTAGCCAACCGAGCCACTACACCCCCAGAGGAGGATTGTTTTAAAGTACAATGTATTTGATGTACTGTACAATGCATTTGAAGTTAAAGGTTGACTAGGCCACGTCATTTATTGCACTTCCTCCCTATCTAAACTCCTAATCTTAATAGCCTAACCAATTACATAAACACAAGACTTTTGACCATATATTAGATAACACGTGCTATGACTAAGAACCTACAACTATCACATAACTTTACATTCCAAACTGAAAAGAAAATGAAGGCATCAGCATGATTGTTTTTGAATCACTAATACCTTTGCCTGAATTTCCATCTTCAGTATTGAGCCCACAATTGCTAGGATGTCACTGATGATCACCAGGACGTACCAGCCATTTAAAAATTCCTTCTTGTCATCCTCACATATTTTGCGATTATAGTTATCATAAATAAAGTTTGAGAATCTCTGGAAAACAAAACAGGAAATTATTTCATTATTTCATTTTCTGTAATCATTTCATGTGCAGAAAACAAGAAAAATATAAAAATATTTCTCTAGTTTTATTCAGGGTGGATCATAATGCAAGAAAGTTCAAATAAGGAGACTCAGACACGGTAGTCAAGATGATGCATTATTAATGATTAGCTAAACTCGGAGATGAACTGTTACTGACCTGGAGGAGCTTGACTGCCAGGATTATTGACCGTGCGCAGAGCACAGCAGATGTCAAACACACCACGATGACAAAGCCATCAAACACTAGCAGGTAGTGAGTATTCTTCTGAGCTACAAAAGACCAAAACAAACACACAGACACACACACAAGGAACAAGTTTCAATCTTTGTTTTTTGTTTCAACACTTTATCATGGCTTTAAAGCTCAGTTTTTGTCTCAAAAACATAAACATATAAAAAAGAAACATATGTTTAGGACTTAAGTATAAAATAAAAACCTCTCCTTTATACTTGTGAATGAGGCTGCTCAAGGCCCACCCATTACCAAATGCGGGCTATGAGGGACATAGTAGATTTGCTTTACTGACTACTGGCAAAACAACTCTTCTTTCACCAACATAAACAACTCCACATGTTCATGTGATATGCCACTGAATTTTCAGACCCAAAAGTCTCAAATCTGACAAGCACTGGACATTCAGTTTAGTCAATGATGAGTTCAAGTGAGGGCTTAAAGGGACACAGTGTAGTTTTTGCTGTAAAACTAGTGAACTAGCTACATAAAAAGTGCTGTCAAACGATTAAAAAAATTAATCTGATTAATCACAAATTTTTCAAAGATTAATCGTGATTAATCACTTTTAATCGCAACTCATTTCCTCAGTAGGAATTTGGATGCTAGGGTATATTGGATCCTTATTTTGCCCTGTAAAGGCCCTGATACTGAATAGTTGGCTTTGTTCGTCTCAAATGGGGCAATTCACCTGTCCCCTACCCGAAGGATTCCCCAAACATGTTGTTGGACAGTCAGGAGCTAGGCCATAATCTTTGTATAGTTTGACTTGATAGCCGTTCCATTTTCTATCTGAAATTTAACATAATACATGCCATGAAAGTGGAACCATATCCATCAGGATTAATCTGAGTTAATTTCTTTAATCCGAGTTAAATTTTTTTAAAATTTAATGTGATTAATCGGTTAATTTTGCCAGCACTAATAAAAAGCATACAAACCGTTTCAGAGTCAGCACTATTAGAACATACCAATGGTGTCTGATAACACAGTCATGCTGTGACTAGGTTTTTTTTTAATTTGATGTGGTTTCCTACACCCCACCCAAAACTAACCAGTGCATATCCTGGAAGGCTGATGACCTTGCATCCACCGTCCATATGACTATATGTCATTCAAATTAATTTGGAGTTGGTACCAAAATAAATTCTCTGAAGGACACCTCAAACGGTGGTGAAAAGTTGCCTAGTGTTAATTTAAAAACATTAGTTTCACCAATGTATAATCACTGAAAGAAACAGCGGTACCCACCTGTTCCTGAGACCCTCCAGTTTTTGCATGCATTGCTCTGTGCATCAATATCCAGGGATATTTTCACCTTTCCACTATGACATTTGTTGTCAAATGTTATCTGAAATACACATATTAATCATTTTGTGGATGTGTGTGTCCAAATACATGTAGGTTTGAGGACAAAGCCTAAAAAAAACATACACAGGTCACACTTTATTTGAAGGTACCGTCATAAGACTGACATGACACTGTCATTAACTATAACATGACGTTGTCATGACATCTGTCATAAACTTTATACACCTGTCATGACATCCGTCATTAAGTGTCACCTGGTATTTGTCATGGTTAGGGTTAGGGTATGTCCGAAGTCATAACCGTTTTATAAAGTTTATGACAGATTCTTGACAACGTCATGTCATAGTTAATGACAGTGTCATGTCAGTCTTATGATGGTACCTTCAAATAAAGTGTTACCCATACACATACGCACACTGTGAAAAACTACTTACCACACCACTGAAAGTATAGCAGTCAGGCAGCTCTCGAGAACGAACTGTTTGAAGATTGATTCCTTTTAGTTGAAAGGAGATCTCAATGCCAATGAGCCTGCAAATAATAAAAAATAATCATCCATTATGACTTCACTTTGTGTATAAAAATGAAAATAAAAGAAAACTTGTGTGGTTTTTACCTGTAAAAATCTAGAAGAAAAAAAGTTTCACTGTCTTTTCTCCATGTGGTCATATTTTTGGGATCAAGGCTCAAACAAACTGTAAAGACAATAACCAGAATAAGAAAACTGAAACAGATCAGTTACTGCAGAGACAGGTTAAAGGATCATTCAAGGAGAAGCAGCTACCCAGAGGACAGTAGCACCCCATTTCCCATGACTGACCTGTCTCTGTCTGGGAGTCAATGTCATAGAACTCGTCTGAGGGCAGCACTTCGCCCTTTCTGTAGTACTCCTTGCAGATGGTCAGGGGCACCAGCGTTCCATTCTCCTGCTCAGCATAACTCACTGGGCCCACTGTTAACTCACCTAACCTGGCAAACTGGAAATGCCATAAGCCGGTGGTTAATATTATGGAAATCAAATGGCAGGAGAGAGACTGACTGGTCAAAGTCAAAGGGTACATTTCCTGTAGGCACAGCTAAAAAAAGATCCAGAGTTCAATGATTGAACACAGGAAATGCCATTCCGATCAATAAAATCCTAACATTGCACCATCTCATAAAGTAGCCTTTTGTTTTCATTTTGGAATTACATGTTTAGGTCAGTGTCAACAACACACACACACACACACACACACACACACACACAAAAAGGACAACCTCTCTATACACACTGCCCTGCATCAAAGTTTTCAGATTTCATCTCCATGATGCTGCTTGCACCGTGCACTTTGCCTCATTGCACCTTGTTGTAACTCAATACTTTTGCACTCCAGCAACATACATACCTTAAGGACTCTTTTGAAACACTGACAGTGTAGAATGTATGTTCACAGTGTCTATGTTTGTTGCTTGTTATATGTTACGGTCTACTGTTCGCGATATCTCTCATCATGCCTGATATCTTGATATCAATTCCACTTTATGTTCTAGTGAGTTGTGAAACACTCAGGGCAGCCTCACAATCCACTAGCTGTCCATCCTATGACAACACAGTAAGAAAAAACTGAATGTGAACTGGTAAAAAAAGTGGAGGCAGCCTGTCTTCCAAACAGCACCATAGAGTTTGTCTAGGAGCACTGAAGGAAGGGGTCCCCGCCATGTTTTAATTGGATACAGTGGAAGTTGTGTTCGATCACTACCTACATTGGGTGCGAATTTGAAAATTGGGAGCATTTTTCCCCTTATGTGGAGTGAATCCCCCCAGGCTTCTGTAAAGCCACGGCAGTTAAATTGGCTGCCCCTTGTCTGGAGCTAAATGCACTAGGCTTCTGTGAAGATTAAGTCTCGTATCGCTATTGCTGGGGCAGTGAAACACTTGTATTTACAAAGGTAGTGTACACATAGGGACGGTTAATCTGGGATATCCATGTCAGGGTGTTGCTGTACACTGCATGTTGAATGTGATCATTACAATAGCATAGGCGTGGATTTGGGCAAATCTTAGAGAAAAGTCACATTAAACACCGTTGCAGGAACATTGGAGTTATTTTGTCTGCATTTGTCTGTCTGTCTAAAAAACTAACTGACTAATAACTATGTCTGAGATGTGTCCGAGGAAGATTCTTGACTAATCAGTGTGGTTTAAAGGAAAGCCAGGGAGAGCTAATTGGCCAGTTAACTTTGCCTTACTGTGGCAGGCATGCATGGTCAGCAGCATTACCTGGGCTCATATGACAAAAGTTAGGGATGCCTTAGAAAACATCCCAATGCTGCTAACGATAATATCTTCCAATACCAATGAGGGAAAACCTTTAAAAACATATAGGATACATGTTGTATGTTTTATGTGGGAACCGAGAGTCTGTCCCGTCTTTGTCTCCAGGGTAAGGGCTCTGAGTGAGAGTGAAAGTGCATAAGTTTGGGGGGTTAAGAGATGTTTTTACTTTCTCTTTGATTTACTGGGTGGGGGAACTAGAAAGCCCTGTCTCTTATTTTGCCTGTCAAAATTGTTATGAAGTATATGGTATTTGGATGCAAAAACAGCATGGACACTAAAAATCGTGATCGGATGTGTATTTCTATGAGGTCTTCATTCCCAAACACACTGTAGTAAACCAAACAATCTGATATCTGCACCTGACTTTAGAGTGAGAGGGTCTCTGCCAAGTGGCCAGTGAAGACAGAAATATGATGCCTAATAAAGGTAATTGTAATTGTGGGATAATTATTCAAAGCATACACATTCGGTATGTAGCTTGAAGG
Organism: Sardinella longiceps; assembly: GCA_027497455.2. Classification (NCBI taxonomy): domain Eukaryota; kingdom Metazoa; phylum Chordata; class Actinopteri; order Clupeiformes; family Clupeidae; genus Sardinella; species Sardinella longiceps. Next base: position 14,683,786 of record JAODXP020000022.1, on the reverse strand, counting down.
TACACTCAGGGGGTTATGGGTAGTATAGGATGTGTGTAATTTTTTGTATGGACTCAATGATTCCTGATTCATGTTCCTCACAGGAAATGAGCCAAGGCCAATGAATCTTAGTTTGTAAAAATAAAAATTATATTTTTTTTTCTTAAGAAAACAGATAAGGCAATATCTTTTTGAAAAACTTGGAAGAACACATGTAATCAGTTGTGTGGTTACCCAGGAACATTGCTTAGAAAATGCCGTATCGCCATAAATGCTATAGCAATTTGCCTGCTTTCAATGCATCAATACCTGTGAGTAGCCGGCCGTTCTGACCGCACTCGGGTCTTGAACCCGCCACCCCATCAACTACTACAAACCCAAAGCATGGGAGTCAAATGTTCTAATCACTGAGCTGAAAAGCCCAGGCTTCCAACTCAGCGGTTAGAAGCGTTCTTGGAGGCTAGGGTTGTGATCATTTACACAGCTGCCAGCTAGCCCAGACTCATTGGCATCCATTGCATGAGCACAGGTTCACAAGTTTTCAAGACCAGGAGACCACACAAACAGCTTTTAAAAAGGGGGCCATTATACTATTCCAAATGTAGGCTATCTGTCTGCAATGCCATGTAACTTAACCAAAAATGACACTATTTTGGTCAAGGCCTAAAAAGTTTTCCGCCCGGTCCCTGCTGTCTAGTGTGTGTGTGTGTTTTACAGGCAAACAAAGCAGAGCATCATGCTAAGGGAGAAGATTTTTTTCTTGCTCTCTTATACCATTCATTTTGATAGTTTGTCACAAGGTAAATGACAAGTTTGTCCGCTGTGCAGATCAGGAAGTATCACAGAGTCAGGTGACTAACATCACTGAAAACTTATTCGGTACATGAGGTTTCCTGTCCTATGCATTAATAGATCAGTCAGGCTTTTACGCTGTGTTTTGCACAGCTATACTTGTGTGTGCCTCTCACATAGGCGAATATTTTATTTGCCAAAACAGTCATACAAGTTTTGACCAAGCGAGTGTCCTTTTACTACGTTATGTTGTCTAGCTGCTACTGTAGATGATCAACATTCTTTCATTGGCCCACTGCATTTTAACAACGCAATATCATAGTGACAATAAGGAATTAGATGCACATGTAAACAGACAGGAAATAAAGTGAGTGAAGGCACCCATACCTGATCAACTGTATAAAAGAGACTGTCATAGACACTGTCCTGTGAGTAGACAGATACACTGTAGTCGTCTTCGTCAGTTCCACTGTAGCCTTTTAGAAACAGGTTCTTGAAAGCCATTAGATTCTCCTCCTTATATGAGACTACAAGTTGGTTGTTCAATCCAAACAAAACAAGCTATAGAAACACACAAAACATGTTCTGTTAGCATAGTAAATAATTGAATCATGGATCTTTTATGCATTTTTTAATCAACAATGACGAAGATCTTTCACAGATACACGTATTCTAAATATTGGCTGATGGAGGGCCCGGGCCTGATTTTAAGTTACCTGAGTGGTGATCATGATGATTTTCAAGATCTGCACACACAGTTTCCATGGCTTTTGACGACGTGCTCTGTATTTTTCACATGGGCTCATGAAGTAGTACTTCAGGTCATCTCTTAACTTTTCCTCCATCCTGAAATCTGTGGCCAGTGTGTTCCTGTCACAAAATAAAGAGGATAACCAAACCAAGGTACTATTATGGTCAAAGGACCTCCATGGGTGGTTGTTGTTTACCAACAGTCAGAGACACCAATTTTGTCATCTTGTCTTTGACCCCAATCTACCACCTTTTCATGGCTGTTATATTGTTTTATTGGGCTCAGCAGAGGGTAAGTCACATGGATATTCCTCATATGAAAGAGGAAGAAATGTTTAGCCCCCATGTTGTAATGCAGAAGTTACATTTTGAAACGTAGGCATATACTTTCTCAACGTCAACTGAGTTTCCAAAAGAAGAAAACGTGCAAATAACTTATAGGACATGGTGGGAAAAGAACACTAAGTCCATTCATGTGGTAGAAGTCCAAGGTTAGCCCTGAGCAATCATATCCCTGTTCAATGTTTACGCATCTAATTACGAGCACTTTTATTTACAGTGTAAACTACCGAGTTGTATAAGTACATATATGACGATGCATTTTTACATTTGTTTAACTAATTTTGCTCAAGATAATTCTCAAATGATACATTTTAACTACTAACATCTCACATCTTGAAGTCCATGTGACAAAGACGGGTAGGCTACTTCCAAGTGTGGACAAGTAAGCTACAATAGCCAGGGTCCCCCCCTTAACTAATAAATTACGTGTAAAGTCGCATTCATGTGTAATTCTTTTTGTCTTGAGCCGCCGAAGGTTTACTACTAGATCCAAAGTTTAAAAAAAAAAAGTCTCTTACCGTGCCGATTCCCCATGCTCACAATATGTAGCAAACAGTTCCATTTTTAGATTATCCGGCATTTGCCAATTTGACCCCAACTAATCAAGGTTTACATTACGTTTTCAAATCATTTTAATTGAAGGTTAATTAAAGCTTCAGCGAAGACGCAAAGAAAGTCCACTGCCTGGTCGGCGGTCAACTACGAAGGCAGCGTCTGACCAATCGACACACAGTATTATACTGTTGGTGTTAACTCGCACTATAGACGCACAACGTGCCAACCTCAAAGCTGTCACATCAACGGAAGTCACACTTCGCTATAAATAGAAAGAACTACAGCCAAAATCAATTTAATAAAAAATATTTTTATTGTATGAAACAACATTAAGAAATCAGACAATGTAAAAAGCTCTTAGTTGTGAAAACAACATAGATCCGTTTAGTAAATCAGTAATTACTGGTAAGTGTAAGCCATTTACAAATTAACATGTCTTCCTATTGGCACCAGACCCACAATTCATAATTACTCAACACAAATAAAAGTCTCTCTTGGGGGGAAAAAAAAGAAAAGATAATTCCAATGGCACATCAAATGTCCATTACTGTCCAGTTTCTTGAACTGGCACCCCAACATCCTCAAAATGTGTATTTCGTGTTAAAGAGTCCTCCTTCTCAGAAGAAGCTTCTTCGGCCTAAAAACAGGAACAAACATCTCATTAGTCATAATAATATACATGATTAGTCATTCACAAGAATACACTATGCACCACAACCGAAGCTTGTATAACTGGCAAAAGACCAGGGATTCCACATACCATAACTTAGAGAGTTAACCTCAGTAAATGATTGATCACTGAAAAGTCTGAGACATCTGCTTGTCCCAGGAAATAGAATCAGGACTGATATTTGTTTGCAATTTCCACTGCAGCAAACTTGTCACTTGAACACAGCATGCAGCCTTAAACAATTTCAGTTTATAGTAAGTATAAAAGTATAATTATTGGTGATATGTGAATGACCAGCTTTTTAATGACAGCTTTCAATATACCAGTCAATAGACTGCCAAAAAAAATCAAAAACAAAAGATATTTTCAGAAATTTTAACCATGTACAACTGCTCTATGAAAATAGACCATCTGCAAAGAAGTGACATGTTTATTGGCCCAAAAAACAAAATAATCATAAACATAAAAAAAGTGTTACGGTCAAGCAGTACATTCTCAGACTGAATTTGTCAGACACTCTAAATTACAGCCATGAAGGGGAAACTGAAGGTACATGACAGAAAATGCTACATGATATTTGGCCTCCATTTTCCCCAACACACAACTTTTTCTCTCGCCAAGCACCTTTACGTGAAGTGAACTGAAAGTGAATGAAATAAATAAGCAGTATACTACGTTTCAAACAAGGCAAAGTGCTCACAAACATACCAATAAATAAAATGTTCACAATTCACAAGGACTACATCACATGGGACTAAATGACTAAATGCATGGTGGGGAAGAAACTCAAATTCAAGAAAGGTCTGTAGGACTTTGATAACAGCATTCCACAAGCAGTCTGGGCGGGGGTTGTTATTACTGTGTATGATAAGATACACCAACAAATACAAACAACACTTTACCAGTTTTTCAGCTATCATCCTTTCAATAAGCATTAAGATCTGAAATGTCAAAATAGGGGAACAAAACATGGCTGAATATCAATTTGATATCAAATATTCAGTTGTTAGTTCATCTCTTTATTCTAGCCAAAATTAATAGCAATAAAGCGATATTAAGGACAACCAAGGTACCGTACTTAACAGACTCTACAAATCACGCAGTGTGTTCTGGATACTTACATTGAGCCCTTGTAGAGAGGATATCTGCTCTGTTGCTGGAGCCCCTTCACTGTGTTGGTTCTGTACTGACGCTGTGCTCTGCAGTGTCTGCTGATCTGATGGTCTAACAGTCTCAATCTCTCCCCCTGAGCCTTGTTCAGCAGATTGGGATTTGCTGTCCTTGATTTCTTTATTGACAGGCTGCTCTTTCTTGTCAACAGGAGGTTCTTTCTTGTCCAAAGGCAGCTCTTTTTTCTTCTCTTTGTCGTTGACAACCTCTTTAGCATCTGGGGCAGGTGCTGCAGCTGCTGCCGCCGCCTGGTCCCCCTCAGCCACCTCAACATCCTCCACCTCCCCATCCCTTTCTACCCTTTCCTCGGGTTGCCTCGAGTGGTCAGTCTCATCCCCGCTGTAACGGCGATCTGCGTTACGAAGGGTTTCAACAGTGACCTTCCGTTGGCTCTCCATAGGCCTGGCGTGTCTCTGTCGGACACCTTCTCTTCTCCATCCATTTTCTCTCGCTGCACCCCCCCGTCCAGCTCTGGCCCGGCCCCCCTGATCCCCACCGTGTATGGGGAGCGGAGCATCCCCTGCTGCTAGGTTGCGCTGGTTGTCGTCATCTTCCTCCGAATCTGAATCTCTGTCGTGATCTATCTGGGGGTGCTGGTCACGGCCTCGAACTCTGTTGTTTGGTGGTGGCGGGTCTCTGCGACCTCTTCTTAACGGACGGGCCAGTACTTGCTGGATGGCAGTCGTGGCACTGCCGTAAGTGCACAGCTGGAGAGAAATGAACACTGAATGTTAACTCTCAAAAGGCTTCTTATTTTTCATAAGAGACAGAGAATTGTAAATATATATATATATACATATACATATACATATATATTGTAGTGCTGTCAAACGATTAAAAAAAGTAATCTGATTAATCACAAAATTTTTCAAAGATTAATCGTGATTAATCACTTTTAATCGCAACTCATTTCCTCCAGTTAGAATTTGGATGCTAGGGTATATTGGATCCTTATTTTGCCCTGTAAAGGCCCTGATACTAAATAGTTGGCTTTGTTTGTCTCAAATGGGGCAATTCACACCTGTCCCCTACCCCGGAGGATTCCCCAAACATGTTGTTGGACAGTCAGGAGCTAGGCCATAATCTTTGTATAGTTTGACTTGATAACTGATCCATTTTCTATCTGAAATTGAACATAATACATGCCATGAAAGTGGAACCATATCCATCAGGATTAATCTGAGTTAATTTTTTTAATCCGAGTTAAATTTTTTGGATTAATCACGTGATTAATCAGTTAATTTTGCCAGCACTAATATATTGTTTACTAAGAAATTATCATTGGCAAAAGAGCTACTATGAACTTGCAATACAGTGTTTAGCTCACAATATCACATCTAAGCATGTTTTGGACAAACCAACATTAACAAGGCATAACTTCCATATTACGATTAAGAAAAAAAAGTCATCCATTCTGGCTAGACGCAAGAAGCGTACTAAAACCATTACACTATGTGTTCTTCCTTGATGTTGACAACCTGTGCAAAAACTATGCAAAAAAAAAAGAATAAAGTATCATGCTTTTGACAGCAATGATCCTATTCTATGCATGACAATATGTGCAAACTGTTGCTTGGTGTTGGGAGTCATTACCACAATGGATAGAACAATGGTGATCAGGACTGGTATTTGAAGAGTCACAGGGAGATCTTTCAGCAGGGCCCTCAGGAACTCACTGATTCCCTGGCCAAAGTGCTTCAGGGGCTCCGTGATGAAGGTGGTGATGGTGACGGAGATGGCCTGTGGGAAGAGAGATGCAACATTCAATGACAGTTTCTCAGGTGAGGAGAGCATTGCAGCTACAATGTGTTGCTAGTGATGGGTCAAAGATGATCTCTATCCCAGCAGAGATGTGAAGCTGTTACTAATGTAACATGTACACTGAAAGAAGCACTTTTTACTAATGTAACATAGAAGACTAATGACTCAGACTACATTCAGCACTCATGCTGTTCTGTGTAAACCGTGGTCAATCTATGCATCAGACTACTGACTGTGCGGATACTTTATTAGGCCCCAGGCAGGTAGGCAGAGTCCATGAGGCGCGTATCTGCCCAAGGTTTCTTCCTAAAAATGAGTTATTAGTAAAGCGAAGGGAGTTTTTCCTTGCCCCTGTTACTCATGGATGCTTCCCGTACTGTCTGTAAAGGGCCACAAGACAATGCACTGTATTTGAGCACTCTACAAATAAAACGGAATTGAATTGAATAGAAGACAGTTCACTATTATCACCAATACAGATACAGGATATCCTTGGCCCAATATGAATAAATGCATGTTTCCATTCACCTTAGTTGGAGGCACCAGCAACATGGGATTAACCATTAGTACTTCATAATACTTCTTGCATGGATCATCCTGAAGGGTCCAGGTGCTCCTAAACCATTCTAGAGGAGAGGATAAACAAATGAGCCATACAGCTTCATCTTAAAAATGAATTATGATAAATGATAAGTTATGATAAACAGACACTGTCATTAAACCTTTTAAATTGTCCTTCCAATCGATCCTCTTCACGCCGGTACATTTATCATTGAAACTCTCCATCTTCACAATGTTGGTTTGCTGTTCAGCAAAAGCAATCTAGCAAAAAAAAATTCCAAAACCAGATGACGGCAAGTTTCAACTTCATTCAGTAGTACAGACATATTTCCCACATAGGCTAGTAAGGTAAATGCTGAACTTTACCTTGTAAAGATAAAACCAATTCCAGACAATGCTGATGAAGAAGCAGACGGCAAACATCCTTTTGAACTGGACAAACCATGAAACCGTAGACCAAAGCTCACTGCAGATGATCCCCGTTATGACTAAAACACAGGCGGAGGTCTGCAAATCAGAAATGGAATTATGAAGTTAAAACTCGACCACAATGGGAGTCAATTCGTCCTTCTTAGCATTCCCACCAAAGAATGGAAAGGTAGGATGTGGCTAGTGGTTGGTGTTGTAATAATTATTTCACAGAAAAAAGGGCAGTCTTTCACCTTCAGAACTGTGTCCAGCTCAACCCCAAATGTATCCTCAAAGCGCCATTTCCAGGCCTCGTAGTCATGTGGTTTGAAGTCCACCAGTATCTTACTGAGTGCATCATCTACAGAGCCTGTTGTCCACTGCTCTCCATCCACCACTTTCTGGAGCTCTGCTCTGGTCCTCGATGTCAAATGTACCTTCGCGTCATAGTACATGCCATTTGGACTCTCATTTGACTGATGGATCAAAGCAGAGACAGTCTTAGTGGTGGGGCAACGTCATAAAATTATGCTTAATTAAGTCTTCAAGGATGAGTTAAAAAAAAAAAAAAAAAACACACCAAGTCAAGTTTTGAAATTTCTTTCAACAGTTTGGAGATAAACCGCTTGAAGATGGGATTGCATGTTGTGGGCTGAAGTAAAGAGGTAGTCTTCCGCTTTTGCTCCTGTTGCATTAGTGTTAACTGAAAGTGAAAATAACAAGGCATATTCTGAATCTCATGTTACAATTTGGATTGAACAGCTAATGTTATGGTAACGTTACGTATTGTACTTAAACGATAAGGCTACAAATGTATTAATCAACATAAAAATGTAACATATCATACCTCTCTTTGTAGAGTCTCAACTCTCCTATTACACTCAGATACGTCAGGACACTGAGGCATTTGGGGACATGATTCCTGAGTGTATTCTCTTCGTTTGGTGGGTACGTTGTCGTAGCTTGCCGTCTGAGAATGGAAGAAAATGACAACAAAATACGTGTCTGATTGTAGAATCAAAACACATTTAACGTTAATATACAGTAGGCGTCGAGTAATGGATTTTTACTTCAGGGGGTTTCCTCATAGTCTTGGAGGTTACATCATAGTTTAGCATGTCAAAAGGATCGACCCAATCGTCATCTTGTCCTTGCGTTAACAGCAAAAGACTGGATACGCCAAAAATGATCCACCATCGTCCAGCAGCAGATAAAGTGGGACAAAGCATTGCTAACCGCAATGCATTCGTTAAAAAGATGTAATGTTATCGGTGGGCAGGCAGGCAGTTAGCTAACGCACAAAAAATGAACCACGGCGAACACAGTTCAAAAGAGGTTAGCACGACTCAACACAAAATCAACTATGAGAGAACGCAAAGAAAGTAGGAGTATATCTCTGAAAGTAGAGGTAGGCGATTACACCTCTGAAATCACTTTAAATATAAAATCTAGACTGGTTTTATGGGCGCTCCACGTCGCGGTGGACACAACCCATGTTTATCTTCCTGGATTTCTTATTTGTTGCCATTTGTTCAAAGCAAGATGTCGCCTTATTATCGCCCCCCAGTGGCGTGGATGGAAACGAAAACGGGCAAATTTTGAAGGGTGTGTCAGAGATGTAGAACCAGAGCCCGTTTACGGCGAGCCATGGCACTCCTATTAACGCCATTCAACCTGCAATTCCAATTGACCTATGGCTAAACCACGCCCCCGAACGCGATGAGCCAATCACAGTGCGCATAGCTCCCAATGCACTCGGACATTCTCTGCTTGCACGTCCATTGAAATACATTGCAGTTCGCCAGTTTTTGTTCGTTTTTATATGTTTTCACCGTATTTCAAGTTTTAAATGGTCAAACGGTGTGCAGGGGTACAAGCAACTCAGACACAAGGTATCCTGAGAGGCTGGGCGACGGGTGTATTTTTGCCTTTTCCCAAGCCTCATCTAACCGAGATAAGTGTCTGTTTGGATAAAGTTATGCAGCAGACAGACCACAACATTAACTGAACGTGGACAAAATTAACAAGGATGTCTACATCTGCTCTAAGGCAAGTCAACATCGTATTTGAGCCAACATGTTGTCACATTGCTGGAAAGAAACAGAAAGTTATTTTAACGTCCCTAACGTTAACCACAACATCAACATCACGTTAACTAATGTTAACGTTAGCGAAAGTTAGCTAACGCTAGTCAACGTCTCTGCCCAACTTTATGTCCTAGCTGTTCATCATGTAGCTTTGTTTGATGGGAGTTTATTGGTCTCTATACTCAGTTTTGTACAGTGGCCAAACTCGTTAAACTAACATTAACGCTATCTTGTCCGAAATGGCGATGCACGAGATAAGGTTTATCATTTTTACACTGGGACCCTTACATTGTTGCGTGTAACTTAAGCTTTCATCGACTTGCTAAAGACAAAATTATTAATCCTCTAGTGCATAGTTAAGGGCTTTTGATGACTTCGAGATGATATCTTATCTTTCTGTCTCCAAAAGCCATCAATTACCTCTGAGAAATCTCTTTGACTGTAACACTTGAAATAGCGCCCGTCACTGAATGTCCGATTGTTTGTCCGAGTGAGTGGAGGCGTGCTTAGCCATAGTCAATTGCAAATCCGCTAGGCGATCGCGAGTCAGTGGAAACTGAGTGGAAAATCAATGGGCACCTATGAGGTAAATGTATAATTTTCACATATTTAGGGACAACATATCACAGATTGCATTTTATTTTAAGCAACTTTGACATGGATTTCAATCAAAATGAAATATATTTAATACATATGACCATTACGTTTTTCATCTGTGAGCAGTTTTTCCCCCTGACTCACTAGCATTCTGCTACTCTATTCTGGTGAATGGCCATAGGGAAAGACTTGCTGTGTCACGTGACAGACACTTTGGAAAGGATTTTACAAATGAACAAAAAATGCTAAAAACATTATGTGTGGACCGAGAATTAAGTCAAATTACTCTGAACCGCATGCATGAATGCATTTATTCAAGAAAAAATTGTATCTAAAGAAAAGCAGCATTTGAGGGTGCAGCTGCATAGAACCCAATTCATTCTTCACTGACTCGCGCGCGCCATCTAGGCGCAATACCACCGGAGTGCTAATTCTCCCCTATTAAAAGTTCTCTGGTAGAACCTTTGCTGTGTTAAAATCATAACCTGGACCCCTACCCATGGCCCAGGATTGGAAGATGTTGGTTTATATGTGTCAGCAACTGATCTTTCCTCCAGAGATTACTACCACCACCCTCAGGCCTGACTTTTTTTAGCCCTCACATCCAGTATTATTAGGAGAACTCTCAACTGGCATTAAACGTGAGACAACGCAATGGGGTTCGATTGCAAAAGTCTATTCAGTGAAAGAGGGATGCAGAGGATTTGTGGCCTCCATCATTAGAACTCCAGATTTGCATAAAGATGCAGCCAGTGAATATAGATGAAGTGAGCAGATCCTGGTTGGGTTAGAACATCTCACTATAGCTTACTGTACCTCTCCCCACTTAAACAACAATCTTTTTTTGCGTCATTTTGATTGGGCATGGGACACAAGATCAGGTTTGATCACCATGTAGCTGGTCACCCTTGATGAGGATGTCAAAACACCCCCTGATCCAAAAGTACACAACTGATGATGATGTGTCCTGAAATTAACATCCTCTCAAATTACAGGTAGCCTACTTACAAATACATTTCATGTACAGGTATTCCATCTATTGGCACATTTTAACATTACATCCCGTGTTTCTTTTAAAAAATAAATTTGGGGGGGCTTTTTGCCTTTGATCGGGTAGGGCAGTATAGAGGTGGACAGGAAGCAAGAGGGAGAGAGATGGGGTGGGATAAATGACCTTGGGCTGGACTCAAAACCTGGGTCCCCGAGGCAATGGCACAATGCTCTAGCCCACTGAACCACGGTGCCCCCATATCCCACATATCATTAGGCTATTCTAACATTTAGAGTTAGAATGTAGCCAAACCTATCTGTATAAAAAAAATGTACATAAAATATTTCACTATTTCTAGTGAAGTGTTTGCCTGTGTAACGGAGGCCAGCTAGCGCGGCTAGCTCGGTGGTAGTGTGTAAATCCTCATCACCCAATTCCATGGGCGCTTCTAACACGCTGAGTTAGAAGCTTGGGCTTTTAGCTCAGTTGGTTAGAGCGTTCCACTCCCAGGCCGGGAGTTTGTAGCTTGCGGGGTGGCGGGTTCGAGACCCGTGTGCGGTGTGGACCGCCACCGGCTACACCTGTGTACACACATTTACAATCGTAGTGGTTGCCCTCTTAGGCATGAAATAAAACATGAAGAGTGAATGCTGTAAGAGTGATCATGGGCCATGACATCTGCTCTATCTACAGATCGCCTACTATGCGGATATAAAACCACTTAACCCCAAAAGTATTCACACTCAACAACACAATATGCTTGCATGGGTGTGTTTTATTGATGAGGAAAGGAGAGTCAAAGACCGGAAGGACATTAAACACAAAACAAATGAAATTAATACAATAATAATAAAAACAAAAAACAGAAAAAAAAAAAAAAAAAAAAACGGTTGGGTGGAAAGTGGGCTATAATTTTAAAATTCTAGGGAAACTTATGACATGTGATGAGGACCTGATGAGGAACTCACCCATTTACCTGGATGTATATTTTTATTTGCAGAGATGTAACAGGCGCTCTTGCCAAATGCTTCAGAGAGATGAACCACCATTGATTCCAATCATATGAATTTAATTGAGTTATAAAGAAACAAGTAAATTGTTCAATTTGTCAATTTGTCTACAGTTTATATGTTGACTACAGCTTTAAAGATGTATTCAAGTCAAGTTAAAAGCAATGAGGAGCTCAAGCCTGCAAATGACTAAGTGGGAGCTGCACCCAAAGCTGCTGTTTAAATTTCAGTTCACCTGAATGTATATTTATTTTTTTCTATTTGGAAAGGTAAGGATGTGAGGTGCTGTAATCTTTTAATGGTGCAGGTAGGTTCATTCTCTCAGGTTTAGGATTAGTTTGAAGCCTTAAAAGCCATAAGGAGCTCAAGCCTGCAAATGATTGAGCCGAAGCTGCATCCAAAGCCGTTGTTTATATGTCAGTTCACCTGAATATTCTTTTTTATTATTATTATTATTTGAAAAGGGATGGATGTGAGGTGCTCACAATGTCTCAATGATATAGTTAGCTTAATTCTTTCAGGTTCAGGGTTAGTTTGAGGCCAAATAAAAGCAATGAGGAGCTCAAGCCTGCAAATGATTATGTGGGAGCTGCTCTCAAAGTCGCTGTGTAAATTTCAGTTCAGCAAAATGTATGTTGTTGTATATGTATGTATGTAAATGTATATATGTAAATGTATTTTTGTTGTTGTTGTTGAGTGTTTGTTTTTTGAAAAGGGGAGGATGTGAGGTGCTGTAATCTTTTAATGGTGTAGGGATATTGGGGATAATACTTTGAGGCCAAATAAAAGCAATGAGGAGCTCTGGCCTGCAAATGATTATGTGGGAGCTGCCTTCAAAGTCGCTGTGTAAATTTCAGTTCAGCAAATTGTATCTATAAGGATGTGAGGTGTTCTAACATTTTAATGGCACAGGAATCTTAATTTTCTACGGTCTGGGGTTAGTTTGAGGTCTGATTAAAAGCAATGAGGATCTCAAGCCAGCAAATGATTGAGCGGAAGCTGCCCTCAAAGCCGCTGTTTATATTTCAGTGGACCAGGGGATGTTAAGGCCTATCTGCAGCTGGGTTAAGTAATGCAACAAAATTTTCTATTTTGATTTTAGGTTATGGGGCTGCATAAAAATAATATAAAAATAAATTTGAGAACAAAACAAAATAAAATCTTAGTTCCTTAAAAAAAAATAAAAAATAATAATAATAAAAAAAAAATAAATAAAAAAAAGTAATGTTCTTAGTCCTTCACTTGGCTAGGTCTTATGCAGCTTGCGAAACTGTGTCTAACTCCCTTGAAAATGCGCAGAATGAAACGTCCAGCCTTGCTCTTCCTCTTGGGTGTCTTCTCCTTGTCTGGTGGTTATGAAATAATTTGCAATTACTTGTTTGATACAATTAATAACACAGTTACATGATGCTCAGCCATACAGTACATCCATCCCTATGGTCTTACTTATATGATGGAGATATTTGTTTCTAATACAGTTTTTGGTCTTTGACAGGGAAATCCAGTGCAATTAGACTTTTCAGGCAATGCATATTCTTTTCAGCCAAATGAATGCTATATAATTCAGGCCATACAATTTCTGGTAATATGTTATCAGCGATATCTTATAACTCACCTATGGCAGATTTCAAGCTATCATCCACTGTGTTGGGTGCTGTTGATGAGGATCCGTTACCAAGCTCAACCAGTTTCACCTGAAAATAAAAAAGGATAATAATGATCATTATTAATAATTGCCTAATTTATTGCCTTATATTTATTTATTCATTAATAATGTTGTTATTGTTAGTTGTAGTAGAAATACTAGCACTACTATACTACTACTATAATAATAATAAATTATAAACATGTTAATCCCAAAAGAGGAACATAAGAAGTAAATTCAATTGTATAGATGTGTTACACGCACAGAGAAAAACACTGGACAATCATACCTTGTCTTGAGTGATAGATGAGACGGTGGTCTGTTGTTTCTTTGGTTTGTTCTGCTGTTGCTTGGCGTCAACTGCAGTGGGGATCCTTGTGGGCATCTCTGAAATGGCTTTGACAATGAGTTTAGCCATTTGTCCATAGAGCTGAGGGCAGTTGGTGAATAGCTTTGCTTGAAAGTCCTCTCGACAATCACAGAGATTCATTACCTCTCTGTATAATCTGATGACAACATGTGCAACCTCAAGAGAGTCCAGGCAAACAGTGGCCTTCTGCTTATTCCCAGTTAGTCTCACAAAACGACTGGAGGAAAATTCTTGAAAGATGACATCAAAGAGGCCACAATCAGCCAAATTAAAGCCACATAACCCCATTGGCAAGAGGTATATCAAAAGCCTACTGACAATCTCCCTAACTGTCTCAAAGTGAACCACCATCACCACAGACTGTCTGCCCATGGCAAATGAAGACTGCCGGTTAAAACCACGGAAGACGCGTCTGATAGCAGCAGTCAGGGGTCGGACAGTGGGGAAACAGGTTCTATCCGGTGAGCTTGTCAGTGAGTCAGTGCTGGAAGTGTAGGCTAGATGGCGAGTGGGGGAAGAAGTTGTATCCAGTGAGCTTGCCTGTGAGTCGGAGCTGGATGTGGAGGCTAGATGGCGAGTGGGGGAAGAACTTGTATCCAGCGAGCTTGCCAGTGAATCGCCGCTGGATGTGGAGGCTAGATGGCGAGTGGGGGAAGAACTTGTATCCTGTGAGCTTGCCAGTGAGTCGGCGCTGGATGTGGAGGCTAGATGGCGAGTGGGGGAAGAACTTGTATCCAGCGAGCTTGCCAGCGAGTCAGAGCTGGATGTGAAGGCTAGATGGCGAGCTACTGTTTTTGACAGGAGCTCAGAAACTTCCCTTGAAACTGCACTGGAAATGGCATCGGTGACATCTTCATTCCCAGAGTTAAGTGCCTGCTTGAGGGCATCAGTGGAGCCAACCTGTTCTTCCAACGCCTTACGGACATTGCCGACAATCTTGGCAGAAGCAGGTCTGGAGTAATCAAATTCCAGGTTATTCAGAGATGCTGCACTGGAAACCTCTGACAGATTATCCAATGCATTTACCACCATATCCATGGCCACATTTGTCATCTTAGTGTTTGGTGAATGAGTATCAGATTCAATATCACACATCAGCTTGGTAATGACATCTACGACGACCTCTGTCTTGGGTGGAAGGTGAGAAGGACTCTGCTTTCCAGAATCAGTCATTGCTGACTCAATGTCATTAACTGCCATTTTTAGGATGTCAGCTGAGTCATCACACAATTCCTCATCATCTCTTCTGTGTTGGTGTGGGCTGACAGCACTCAATCTTTCAGATTTCACCAAACCATCCTCTGTGAAGGGGACAGGTGATTGGGCAGCTGATTCTCCTAAAAGAGTACAAATACCAATCAGTTAGGCTAATGCAGTGCAATGCTGCAATGTAGTTTACATTAATCATAAAATGGACAAGAATGTAACATGAATGTACAGGTCGGACTGCCTACTGAGCTAACAAATTATCGTAATATAGTATAGCCCAGTCTAAATCGTATTTTAAAGTTTCATTTAAAAGACTACATCTTCCAATTTAAAATATCACAGCAAAAATACAACAAAATCCTACCATCATGAAGACTGACGATTTCATCGGAAAGTGATTCTATTATGTCAGACACAAGACCTGGGCAGAGTCTCGAGGCCACTTGATGGTGAAACTCAGACAGAGGGCCTTCAGAAGAATGATACGGCTCCTTCAGCTGTTTGCAGGCAGTTTCGTTGGCTTCCTCCGGAATGCTCATGCAGTGGACCGTCATTTTAGTTACCAGTTTCTCTACAACATCATGTAGGAGCTCTCTAGTAGGACTTGGTCGCCTTGGGTGTCTTGCACCATCAGAAGTGTTAGGACGTGGTCGCCTTGAGTGTCTTGCACCAACAGAAATGTTAGGACTTGATCGCCTTGAGTGTCTTGCACCAACAGAAGTTTTGGGTCTAGATGTGGGGGTCTTCACCCTCTCTGAATTGTCTTTTTGAACCACATCCACTGCAGACTGCTCCCCAATGGCAACGTTGTGCTTAACAGTGTTGTTTTCAAGAGACACAGTCAAGAGTCTCTCTGATGTTGGTTTTGTGATGAGTAGGAATTCCTTCGTCTTTGTTTTCAGACTTAGGGTTTCTTGCTTTCCAAATGTGCCTTCGAGGAGATCCACTGCAGATTGAGACAAGGGCTCTGCAAATTCTTTCAGTGCATGATCCCCCTTCATCCCGCCCAAGCTATCCGAAAAAGTGTCCGGATTGCTGAAGAAGGGTGTGGAATTTTTGGAAGTTCCTGCCTCGCGTATGTTATGGTATAACACTGTTACAATAGCTTTTGCCTGTTTTTGATTGTTTTGTGATAGTTCTCTAGTTGCATAGACCCTGCCTGTATTATAGACCGGCTGCTTTAAAGCAGTTTGAATAATTTGCTGGGTGCAAATGTCAACCTCGAGGTCTAGGTCCACTTCATCAATGTTATTGTCATCTGTTGCCATGCCTCCCAAAAGTCTCACACCTTCCTCGTGAGTAGAAGTTAATGGTCTGACAGACAAACATCGATTATCAGTCTCTTCATTAGAGATGCTGTTTGTTGGAGGCAATTCTTCTGTACCTAACACCGCATTGTCCGCTGTACTTGCTGCTGTATTGTTGGACGCCATCAGGCTTCCTGGAGGAGAACTGTAATTTCCATCACACAGCATCTCTGAAATGGGCACCTCTGTATAGAAAGTAGCTCCTAGAAATGAGTCAGTAGTGCAATAAAATGGCACCAACTGAGTGTCAGGAGAGATGGCACCATCTGAAAGAAAGCTGATCCTAGACTTTGGACTGGCCGTCATTGTGGTGCGGCTACTCGGACCAGGGGTAGGATTATTGGCTCTCCTGTGGCTGTGTTGAGAGCTGGAACTGTTGGGGTGGGAGCTTCCAGATGAGGCACTAGACTTTGGACGGACCATCATTTTGGTGTGACTGGGACCAGGGGTAGGAACATAGGAGCTCCTGTGGCTCTTTTGAGAGCAGGGCTTGCAGTGATGGGCGCTTCCAGATGTGGACGGTTTACCCTTCTCAGCCCTCTTGTTGTTTAACACTGGGATGAAATTTTTCCTCAGTTCGGTGATCACCTGGCCCTTGATAGCTTGATAGACTACTTTCTCATTGTCTGGCAAAAGCTTCACATAAGATAGGGATAAATAACAACATAACTAGTTATGAAGAAAATAATAGTAAATACCTAATAGTATGCATGAGATCAAGTGAGAAGACATCTGTCTTACTAGGCCAAATAAAAACTCACCCGTGTAAATCGACCTTCCTCTGACTCAGTGCTCTGTCTGCAAACAAACAAATAAAGCAATAACGATACCAGTAATAATAAATATAAAAATAATAAAATAATAATAATAATAATAATAATAATAATACATCAGAAGCAACTGTCAGAAAATCTGACATAGGACAAAATCTTTCAACCCCTGCAACCATTAAAATATTTGAATTTCATACAACAACAACAAGAACATACGAAACAGAGGACTGTGGTGAAGGGCGTTCAGACTCATCTGAAGCCGAGTTAGAGGCTTGGGATTCTGAAGATGGAAACATCGCTATGGATGTAGAGGAGGTGAAGACCAATTCCTCAGACATTCCAGACGCAGGTGATGGGAGACACCTGGGACCAGCTCCAGAGGATCCAGGATGTGAGATACACTCCATTGATTTTTTCATCCACTAGGAGATAAGAAGCATGTTCACATTTCTTGGCCTGGCCAACCAGTTGACTTTTAGTCATTTGTTCAGAACATTCTAGTGTCTCACCTCAGTTCTCTGTGATAGCGGACGTTTTTTGCGTTCCATCCGCAGCTCCCGGCACACCTCCTTCTCTATAGAATCCAGTTTCAGTCGGCGATTCACTTCCCATTTCTGTAAGGATGTTATAAAAAGTGAGGTGGCCTAATCAATGGTGACCATGAAACCACTGATAAAGTGAATCAGTGAGACACATGGAAACACTTTCAACATTTTTAATGAGTGGAAATTTGTTGCAACTTACCAACTGGGCTAGGCGCATTGCACCTGCATTTCCTGACGGCCTCTGAAAACTTCAACAGTGAAAGAATCCATGAAATTCGCTTTTGTTTAAAGCACATGCTTTACAGATTGCATTTTTATTTCTGATTTTCAATATAAGAAACATGTAGCCCATCTATCATTTGCATATTCAACAACCTTTCCCAGAAGCAATTTTTAAAAGTTAACTTACACATATTTGTGCATATGTGTCCCTTTGTGGACAAGCCAGTGTCTCATATCTGAGATGTGGATATGAGGTGGAATAGTACCCTTCTCTTTCTGGATCAGAAAGTCTTTCATCAGCTTTTTCTGAAAACAATACAATACACAAGGACAGAAGTAGGCTATTGAAATACTAAGGCTGAGCAATAATGCTAGTCTTGTTGTCTAGTCTAATTGATTATTATTCCCACTAGGAAATTACAGTACCTGCTTCTCATAGTACACCTTCTCCCATGAGAGCTGTACAGATGTACTGTATCTGGCATACTTGTTGTACTCTTTCCTTGTGCACAACACCTGAAGAAGGGCCACAATTGTTCATGTAATGTTTTAAGGGTTATTACAACATGTATAAAGTGTATTGCAAAATGAAATTGGGATAGTGTCCAAAAATCATCATCCAAAATGCTTCTCTAGCTCATTAATAACTAACTTTCTCGTCAGCAGTGATGAATCCATTCTGAATGAGCTTTCTCTTCCTCTCTGGCTGTCGGAAATATTGCCTTAAATGGGCGTCATGGAGGCTGTTATAGCTGCTATCCACCAGGTGCATATAGGGATCAGTCAAGTTAAATCCAGGAGACACCTGGTAAAGCTGAGGACACAAGTACAAGTAGTTTTTTTTTTGCTTTAAAACATTACACCAAATGGAGATAAAGACATGCAAAATATCACTATTTCATATAAAATATACAGCAAGAAAAACACTGGAGATACAAATAAAATTACTGCAAGCCAGTAAACCATACTTTCTCTCCCAAATGCGCTACGGAATAGCATGTCGGGCCATCCTCAGGGACTGTGGGTTTTGCACCCTGAGGCAGCCTCTGAGGACTACTGCAGTCCTCATCTGACTCCTGTGGGGGAAACATATGAATAATTTTGATTATTTTAAATATTAATCGTCCTATTTCGAGAGTAGTAGGCTATTATTATTACTGTTATTAGGCTATTATTATTAGTTAGATATTACAGTAGCCCACTGAAGGCCTATAGGTCTGAAGTACCCTATATATATATATATTTTTTTTTTTTAATCGCAGGCCTACCTCTATAGTTTGACGAACCATTAGTTCTGAGTAAAGTTTCCTACGGCATTGCTAATGGAGGTCCATCTCGCCATGCTTCCAGCAGTGTCCAAAGACTAATGATAATCATTGGAGTTGGCCCCCGATTTTACCCCTGCACGGCATTGTGACGTACCGTCGAACCTTGCGTCACATCAGCTGTCATAATGCCAGAACGCGCCTACACTGACAGGATGAGTTTTCGAGAGCAAATCCGAATGCTCAAGGAGCGGCAATGACACTAGCAAAGCATTTCGGCTAAATGCTCAAATTCTTTCTTGTGTAAAGTTCATGAATTGTCACTTATGGTTCTAAGCCCTCAGCTTGTTAGGCCTACTGTTTGGTCCTTTCAAAATGAAGTTCTCCTATCCTGGCGAGATTTTGGACTGGAAGAATTTAGGCCTTAATTGATGGCGCTATTTTCTAGGAAGAGCATTTCAATTTGCTTTTACGCATGCTTGTTTTAAATCTCTTGATGCATTCACGAATAAATAACGGTTAGTTGTAAGGAAGCGAGAAATAAGGCAAGCAATAAGTAAAAAAAAAAAAAAAAAAAAATACTGCAGACGTTAGTTAAGAGTTTACATATTTTATTAACATTGATATAACAGTGGGACTTCTTACTCAAGGCACCATGTCATTTCACAAAGAATTGTACCTGCCCTATGGGCTTACTAAAACCAATTTCGAACAGCTCAATATTGAAGCCGTGCTTTGACCAATGTGCACTTGAAGCAAATACTTGTGAGACTTCAAAATGAATCCACAGACATGCTACTCCAGTGAAACAGAATATTGCTCTGATTGTACAGTTAGCTAGCTGTATGTTCAGGACTGTAATGCTGCCTGCATCAGGTTTGCCAGCATGGAGCACATGCAGAAGAAGCACGTAGAGCGTAGATATACAGTGCAATATAGAGATTCAACAGTTTATCCATCATAACCAACTGAAACAAGCCATCAGCTTTTCACCCGCCCATTTATTTATTTATTTTGTCACTAATTTAATTCTGTACAAATGTTGTGTAGATGTTTTGTTCACACTATTCTTCCTCTCAATGCACACAAGTCTCACTTGCACATCTTACATACAGACAGACATAGTCCTTGAAGCAGCCAGGCCTTATATTTCTTTCTGGTAATGTGCAAGCTTGCAGGTGCCCTCCAGCACAGGGGAAAGGGGAGGTGTTCAGAGGATTACAGTCTTTGTGCTTTTCCATTCTGCTCTCTCTGTTTCCATCAGTTGACTCTCCCTCATTTACTGCTCATTCTCTTCCTTTATTTCCCTTTCACTCTCTACAACACACACTCAGTTTCTTCCTCCAGTTCCCTTTCACTCTCTAAAACACACACTCAGTTTCTTCCTCCAGCTCAGGAGTTGTGCACCCACAGCGTGACGGTCCTATCAGCTGAGGAGGAGAGGAAGGCGAGGTCTTGTGGGTGCCACCTGCACTGAATCACCTTGTCCCCGTGTTCCCCGGCCACGGTCACTGGGAGAGGCTTGGTCAAGTCACCTAGGGGAGAGGGAAGAGTGCATACAACAGCAGTAAGGCAGAGCAGCATAATATGATTACTGAGATGAGAATAGAGATTGTAATAGGCAAAAGGCCTATTACATACAACTCATACACTGATCTATGCAGAAAGCTGCGTGTGGTGTGCAGTCCATGACAAATATCACAGGAGTAGTACTGTATGGGGATCAATTAACTTTCAGTAATTGAGTAGAGCACCTGCATTCAATTAATGAATGAGGTTCTGGTCATGTGGTCAGTAGGCCTCTTCTGCTGCTTGCATATCATAATGCATACTGGGGAGTAGTGTGTGAAACTCAGCAGGTCAAGTAGAGCACCTGCAGCTAATTGATTGTGGGAAGCAGTAGTGTGAGCTGCACTGTGTTCTGGGCACAAGCAGTATGCACTGTAGCACACGTAGCACATAGCAGTATGCCATTTTGGAAAAGGCCATTACCTATGGTGGGCAGTGCTATATATATTGGACAGACCACAGAAGCCAATCTGTGAGACAATCTGTAAAAACACACTGTAGGATAGTTGATCTGTAGAGGTCAAGGAGCATTCTCACCTTGGAGGTCTGTGATCATTACTTTGCCGTCGTAGGAACCGGTAAGCAGGTAGTGAGCCCCAGGGGAGAAACGGACTGAGCGCACGTCGCTGCCGTGCGGCCTGTACGTCTGCACTGTCCGACCCCCTCGGATGTCGTACAGCATGCAGCTGCTGTCCTCCTGACCGGTGGCTAAGAGACGGCCACTGGGGTCCACAGCAACCGATGCTACAGCACTGCCTAAAAACATTCAGGGAGAGAGAGAGAAAGATTATGCATTTCTGCATGAAACTACCTGTAACTCTTGAGAAAACTAGAAAGGCACTAGGAGAGTACAGACCTCTGCTAAGGCAGTATGGTCACCGACACATGATAAATTGTATCGCCGGTCACCACCAAAACTTAAAGGGTTCTTTCTTGGGCAAAGACACATCTGGTAAAAATTCATTCAAATCCATGCATAACCTTCCGAGTTATTTTGTACACAGACAGACGCTGGTGAAAACATGACCTCCTTGGTGGAGGTAAAAATGTAACTTCCCTTGAACACTGGCTAGTGTCCTTTTGATTTACTTGCTCTGCTAAACAGTGACATCCTGTGGTCAAAGCATTTAACTGTAGCTCAATTTCAACAGTGCAGAAAATGCCAAAGATGAGATGAGTATTTTTTGTTTTGGCTTTTAGAGGGACCAAACATCATAGCTAAGGTAACATAAAAAGGAAGCATGCAGATGGACAGACATTCACACAAACACACACACACACACACACACACACACACACACACACACACACACACACACAGACACACACAGACACAGACACAAACTCACCTGAGCCATGCAGTGCTGTTCCAACCACACGCACACAGCTGGGAACACGCAGGTCCCAGAATCGGACCGTCTTATCCTGGGAACCCGAGGCGATAAGCCAGCCTCCCCATGTGTACAGAGATAGGATGTGCCCTGGGAAGGCAGCATATCAGACATACTGCATTAGAGCTTTCTTATAGACCTCCTTCACTCCACAGCACAAACACATCCATCAACAAGCGACTCACAATACTATATCATAATCTCTCTGAAGACATTTTTTACTTTAGACCTTTACAGTACATTAACTTGTGGTATAATCTATATTGAAAACAATGTTTTAGAACATAGTTTTTAAAGGATTAAAATGTGGGAGAATGTGTGTTATTATGTTTATTATGTTTTAATTACCTAAAAAAAGCCGATTAGTCTAAGACTGTGATGCTCTTACCAGTATGCCCACTGAGTGCATGCAGACCCTGGCCTCTTTGGCAGTCGGTGGTGTAGATGTTGCAGTCTCCGGCTCCTGCACTGACCAAGATGGCTCCCCCACTCTCAGGGCCCTCCATGAAGGTCAGGTCCCGGATGGTGCCGTCGTGCATGCTGAACTCTAGGTCAGGCCCTGTGTGTGCGAGGAAGGAAGGCAGATGCTGTGAACCGCAGAACCTAAACATCTCCGGTAACAAAACAAAGGAAGCTCAAGAAATGCTAAAGCATAAAACACACACACACACACACACACACACACACACACACACACACACACACACACACACACACACACACACACACACACATGTATGTAATAGTGCACTGTCCATACTGTTAGTAACATTAAAATGCAGTGCTCACAAATTCTGACCATAATTTATAGAGAGTATCGACCACTGTGGACCAGGATCATCTAGTAAGGTGAGCATTAATTACCTGAGGCATTGCAGGTGTCGGCATTGAAAGGCAGCACCTTCACATACTTGTCATTGGAGCCAGTGGCCAGCAGTTGGCCGCAGTGACTCCACGCCACACAGTAGATGGAGCCCTTGTGATGCTTTATCCTCTTGAAGCAGACCTCAGGCTCTCGGGCTGGGCCTGACCCCCTGGGAAATAAAGGCATGGACAAATATCAAATAAAAGACGACCAACAGAAGTTATTACATGACTCACTGGCAGAAAAGATGCTTAGTCTCAATGGGACCTTTCCTGGCTGAATAAAAGTTAAATAAATAAAATAAAATTACAGCAACATGAACTGTAAGAGATTAAATGAAATTTGTCTCAAAACTTGCTCTAAAATCCAATTTGAAGTATTTGTAAATAGTGAGAGATGATACACATTGAAATCAAAGCCATCACTATTACAGTTGATAGTAATTAAATCAGTATACCAAAATATTCCCATCAGCAGAGTGCCTGAACTGCTACTGCTGATAAAGCTATGAATTAAATTTGTGTCCTCAAACACAATTTCACTGCACTGTAGAAAATGAAGATCAGTTTTACACAGCACAATCTGATCTAGAAAACACAATCTAATCTACCATAAATGATAAATCATGTAACATAATGTCAGATAACACAAACAACAGAGTTGTTGATCACTAAATCACCTACATTTAATAATTAAGAATAGCAATGTTTCAACCCTGTGGGGTCTTCTTCAGGCAAATATTATATTAAAATATTATGTGAGTCAGTGTTGCGGACATAACGTTTTCTTGTCTTGGATGCTACTCTATTCATCCTGCACCAGGCCAAAAGATGGGATGTGCACACAGCTACTCATTTGAAATTTGTAAAAATAAATCACTAACACATATCTGAAACTAACCTAAAAGGACAGCTCTACCCTCAAGGATACAAAACTGGACCTAACCTGCGGTAGAAACGCACCTTCCCTTAGGGATGTCTGGATAGCCACAAACCCGCAGAGTTTTGGAGTTGGAGCCAACGGCAAAGAGTTCTCCTGAAGGATGGAATGCCACGGCTCTCACTGCCTGTGTGTCCTCCAAGGTGCTCATAGCCACAAACTGGGACTTGGGAAGGCTATCCTAAAACACACACACACACTATAACATGACACAGCACTTTCAGCAGAAACAACATGAGGGACCCTATATTGGGCCTATTCAAATAGTGGTCTTGGGGCAGAATGGGCCATATTGAAACTTAATCGAGCTCACGGCAGATTTAAAATATTTACACATATCTACAGTACATACTGTAGGAACAAATCTGCCGCGGTGCACCCAAGCTCATGGACCAGAGTACAAGTTGTGTCCATGGAGACAAAACAGTCATTTCCGTGGATATGACACTCAGTTACAGCAGCAGCAACATAGTGCTCTCCAAGCCAAAGAAGTGAAAAGTTGGCACAGAAAATCATACATTTCAAAGTGAATGTACAGAAAAGTACTTTCATAAAAAATAATAAAAATGTAAGTAATTTACTTTGCCAACAACAGCAAGTGTGTGTTTATTGTGCAACAAAGCAACAAATCCGTAGCTGTGGCCTGACATAAATTCAGTGTCAATTGTGTGACACTCTCACATACTGTGTAATTTTCTAGTCTGACCCCCTGCATATATTTGAATAGCCCTGCCCTATACAGTATCCTGGATGGCTTTGGCAACAAATGAAGAATGAAAGGCCTACCTCCTGGCCAGCTTTCTTCACAGAAGAGGTACGATCTTGGGTAGCTGGCCTCTTGACACCATCCTTCTGACCACTGCAGGAAAGCACAGACAAACTGGTGAAACTTTGTGAGGAATTTTTCATTTGCTTACTAACAAGCATACATACATTGCAGTATATTACAATACAGATAAGTACAATTGACATTTGGGAAGGTTGTCAAGTCTTGTCATATGTTTTTGGAATTTGTACAGAAGGCAGTAGGTCAGTGTTCTTTTCCCAATTTTTTTTTTTCAGGGACCACCTACCCTCGTGCCCCCTCACCAAGTTGCATGCTGCTACCCCTTACCTTTTCACCAAATCAACAGGGATTTCTAAATTGCCATTTATGGGCACTTCAAATTCAGACAGCTTGAAGTTTTTAATGTTACTTACAGGCCTGCTTCATAGTATTCATTGAACCACTCCTCTTTGGCTTTAAAAATAATTTTAGTGAGAAACAGACTAAATAAACATATTTTTTTGGAAATTCTCTCGCGGACCACTTGAGCTTGTTTGCAGACTACTAGTGGTCCCCGGACCACACTTTGAGAACCACTGCAGTAGGTTGAAAGTAGCACACAAGTAGCATTGTCTCTATTGTCTGTGTTTACAAATTGAGAAC
This sequence comes from Sardinella longiceps, assembly GCA_027497455.2. Classification (NCBI taxonomy): domain Eukaryota; kingdom Metazoa; phylum Chordata; class Actinopteri; order Clupeiformes; family Clupeidae; genus Sardinella; species Sardinella longiceps. Next base: position 14,658,584 of record JAODXP020000022.1, on the reverse strand, counting down.
TTGCCTAACCTTTGTGTCAGCAGTACTGGGGATTCATCCAGTGATGGCATTCCCCTACCGCCATCTCTCTGTGGTGTACTGCTCACCACACCCTCCTTTCCCCGCCCTAGATCACCCGTCTCTGGCGTCTGAGTGGTGCCCGCCGGGGTGGGCGGTACAGATGGGGCAGGGGTGCCCGTCTTGGCTGCCGTGCCGTTACACTGCTGGGTCAAAGACTGCACATCCTCCACAAGGTTGTCCATCCCCATGTTCATTTCCTCCAGCTTCTGAATGGACCTGAAGATAGTAAAGATATGGGACTGATTCAAAGTGAATTCTTCTGTAAATCTCTTTACAAAGCATCATGTAAAGTGCTTGATCAACATATAACATTGCAGCAGGTGTCTGCTGACTGTTCTCAACAAATCAAGCATTATCTGTCAAGCTAATTACACTTACAATGGTTCAATAAAGAAATCCTGAATTGTCTGGGTAAAATCAGCTTTTAAATGAGATCTTCAATGGGCAAATTCACCAGCCTATGCTGTGTCAGTGGATATATGAATGTGGATGCACTGCACTGCTGTAGGACTGCTTGATTTGACTTTTAAGAAACTATTATAAACTATTATTAATGATCTTTGTGAAGGTGAAGCCTGTGCAAATAGAGGACACTTCCATAAAAGGAAGTAAAAGGAACCATTATAGAAATAACTGAGCAACAACTTGGAATGCACTGTATGAATTGCTGTGAGTGTTGCACACAGATTGTACTCTGACCTGTTGAGGAACTTCTCGGTGAGATTGTGCTGGGCCTCGTGCGAGCCCTGCGGCGGGTGCACGCCCCCCTCTAGAAGCATCTGCTGGTAGAGCTGCCGCTGCTGCTGCTTCTGCTCCAGGTGCTGCTGCACACGCAGGCGCTGCCGCTGGTACTCCTGCAACTGGTCAGACGAGTCCCGAGACTGACCAATGCCCATCAGCATGGGAGGGATGGAGTGAGAGAGAGAGAGAGAGAGAGTCTTGTAAGTACTATAAGATGAATGGTTTTCTTAGTGAAGTTTAGGCTATTAGTGAGATTAGAAACTATTAGAATTCTAATTAGGCAACAGTCCAATTTTTTATCCAATAATGCGGCATTTGTATGACTACTGATCTGAAAATATAAATAACATGACTTCAATATAACACATTAGGCACGGCATTTGAAAGATCACAATAACAACCCCATTCATGTTTGAATAAAAACATTACTATGTAAGCCATTTCATCAGATTGAAGATCTATGAAAAAACTGTCCAGTCCTGTTTTATCAGACAGCAAGTCAGACACATGATGTCTGCAACCAGGGGCATCTCTCTTTAGCTTCCTTCCCAGTTTTAAAAGTCTCAGCCATGACTCCCCGTGTCCTCTTAGCCTTGCCCATGGCCCCAACACATTCAGTGGTGGCAAATCCAATCTGATGAGGCCCCAGCTCTTGGCCACATAAAAATGAGAGATGAGCATCTCTGACAAGCTGGCTGACTCGACTAGGATGATTCATGAGGAAAGGATGTGCGGGATAGCGGGCCCACAAGCTTCTTACCCACCCCACCACCCACTGCTACCATCACTGTCCCACTCGTAGCAGCACCACCTCCAACCCCCACCCCCCACTCTAACCCCAGCCTTCCCTTCCCTTCGCCCCATTCCGTCCGGTCCTTTGGAGGACACGGGGGGATGAGCTGGCTGGTTCTGGCAGCAGTAGCTCACACGCTCACCCTGGGGGTGACAGCAACTCTGCAGGGGAGAGAGTGCCTTACTAGCCCAGACAATACAGTATAGACTCACTTACGCATGCATGTGAGAGTGCATGCGTGTTGCGCGCGCGCGCACACACACACACACACACACACACACACACACACACACACACACACACACACACACACACACATACACACACAGGGGATTTATTCGTCTCTGTGGGTGAAATGAAGGATAAGGGGAGAAGGGCAGGTGAAGTCTCATCTTGCAGACACTATAAACTAGAGTCTTAACAATAAAAAAAGACAATAGTGGGCTCTTAATGATGACCATTCCTGGACTCGGACCAGAGTATTCTCTGTCCCTGATTCATTTAGATTGTTTTTTTATTTCCCTTTTATTACTCTAAGGGATGGTCATTATGTCAGATAGATTGAGGAGGTCTTCTGATCTACCCAAGCAGCAATGAGCCCCATGATTTTTTATACCCCCCTCTAATGCTTTACTCTATATCCAACTCGGCACTTTGCATGCTTGACATAACACAACCCGCACTGCAGGGGCGCTGGTAGAAATTTTGGGCCCTATGACAAAATAATTTTTTGGGCCCTTCAGATATTGATTTTAATATTGAAATTTTCTCTGGGCCCCCCTGTCTGTGCTGGGCCCTTAGAATCATCCTAAATCCCCCCCCCCCTCCCCTAGCGGCGCCCCTGTCACACTGTGTCAATATGTCATCTCAATCATGTACAAGTCCATTCACAGATGAAGGGGTGATTGCAAGTACCTCAGTCCCATCAGCAGAAATGGCTGGCCCTCCGTCTCTGCCCGGAGCTAAAGGTGGGCGTGTGCCATTGGGAGCTGAAGGTGTGGGTGCTGCTTGTGTCCTACAACAGGGAGAAGATAGAAGAGAAGCATTCATGTGATATCTAATGTGTCAGACTTCTAGATTGTGGTCTTAAATAAGCTGAACAAGCTGTGAGCCATGTCTGCTTCCACTGGTTAGACAAAGCATAATAAATCCTGTCCTGAACCTGTGCCACTGAACCACTCTAATGGCTCAAGTGAAAACAACGCTGTTGTTACAAACATGGCCAAAAGTGAAACCTTGCCACAGACCTACAAAACCCTTTCAATGGGATGCCAAACATGTCCTGGGATAATCTTCAGTGGCCTCGACAGCAATCCAGCTTATGGCTCTCGTGCAGTGAAAACACACTGTCTGAACATAGTATACTGTACCTCTTGCATGGCAACATGCTACAACCCCCTTGGACACAGGGATCTCAATTGCAGCATTAATCACCTTCCAAGAGGTCATAAATGGACACGTATGCATGATGCTACGTGCTATAATGTAATTTCCAGTGTGGTCATCTTCATAGACATGAGGCTAGATTGACCATATCCCTGGGTTAACTAACGGAGTGGCAGGGCTTTATCTAAGTATGCACAAACAGGATTAGTTGGGGTTAAGCTTAACCATATGGTGAAATATACTGACTGGACAGGGGCTTGTACTTAGAAACAACATTCACTGGCACAGCGACAATCAAAGAGCTGTATGGAACTGCCTGTGTAGGTGTTTGTCTCAATAATACTACTAAACACTGTGCTGAAAGCAAAGCGTAGAACTTCACCAAACATTCTGATAAATTACTTCCCAAACTAAAATCCTCAAAAAGATCTTTGTTCAAGATCTTTGTTTCCTATACCTCGTACCTATTCAAATTTCTTCTTGAAAGGTTTGTCAATTTGCAATGTATGAAATAATGTAAGCAATGTAAACATGTACAATACAGTATTATTCCATCGTTTAAAACTGCTCTTTAGCAGCACTGTATCGGTACCTATCGGGAGAATCCTGAAACACAGTGTTATCCAGGATTGTCTTGGTGCCATTGGGCCCACCTCCACCTTGGCACCCATAACTGGCAAACGAGCGAGACATGGCCTCCCCCTTCCCACTGGCGTCTGAATCCTTCTTCTTGTCCTTCCCCGCCAGCCCGTGTGACAAGCCATCGAGTGCGGGTGCGAGCGATCGTGACATATATGTGTCAGCCGACTGTGGGCGCCGCAGGGGTGAGGCCGGGCACGGCGAGAGCTTGCTGATGAGCGGTGTGAGGAGGTCGGCGTGGCCCGTGCGTACAGGCTTCACCAGGCGATCGACGTGGATGCTGAGCGTCTTCTGCTCGAAGGCGCACGTGAACACACCCGGCGCCAGGTTCTGCAGCCACGACAGCAGGCTCAGGTCCAGGTCGTCGCAGCCGTTCCCACACAGCACATCGACGCCTAGCAGCACCTCTCCCTCGCTGATCTCCTCGCCCGTGGCTTTGCTCTGGCAGAACTCTACGCAGCACTCGTACAGCACGCCTTTGATGAGCAGCTGGAAGAGGCGGTTGGCCGAGGCTCGGAAGCCCGCTTCGCTCAGCTTGCGGTCGGCTGGGATGAACTCGGCCACCATGGCGCAGGCCTCCTCGAAGCAGTGGACGCGTGCCGTGCTCGGGTTCCAGTCCTTGAACTCTGCGTGCTGTGTGAGGCGGGGTAACGTTAGCAGCAGGCACAGCTTGCTGTAGTCCTCCTTGGTGGGGCTGAACTCCTCCAGAGAGTGCAGGCACTTCACAGCCTCCTGCATAGTGAGCTCCAGCTGGGGAGAGACGGAGGAGGGAGGAGAGAGAGAGGGAGACGGAGGAAAGATAGAGTCACAGAGAGGGAGGGAGGGGAGGAAAGGATGCATGGTTAAAGAGAGGGGAAGAGACGAAAAGGAGGAGAATGGGATGAAGAGATGGCAAAGGAAAGACAGACGTTAGGGTGTAGGAGGACAGAGAGGTGGGATGAAAGGAGAGAGGCACCAGTGGAGATAACAGGAGAAATATAAGAGAAATAAGAGAAATAAGAGAAAACAGAAGAAAAAAGAAAATGAATAGTGCTGTGCCATGTTTCTCTGATAGATATTTGAATTATTGTAATCATCCAGAAATGTGTTGTAAACTGAAGGTTATACTGCAGCCTTTCAGGCATAGTGTACTACAGTGCTCTGAGTGCACACTAAATTGAGACTAGTTAGCCTACTAAGCGGCCATATCATGTAGGTCATCTGCCAAGCAAGCTACTCTGGGACACCATCATCTAATGTGAGGAGAGAGAGAAAAGGCTAAGAGCTCACAGCCTGAGGATCATCGGCAGCAGCAATGGCATTATTCACACACAGCGCTTCCAGAAACTTCTGCTTCAAAATGATATATCGAAACCTGTGTAAATGACAAAGAAGAAGATAGGTTGACCTAACCAGTACCAGTGTTGACTGAGACAGATAGAAACAGCATTTGGATTTGTAGGATTTGTCTTTCAAATATAATCCTTGTTGACAAAAAGCTTGTAAGACAATATAAATCTGCAAATAGGGGTGCAACAGGGTTGAATATGGGGATACCAAAAACTCACTCACTTTTTTCTATCGAACTTATCCATGCTTTCAAGTGGCTGAATGAACTGTAGGACTTCATCCCATTGGCCATCTAGTATAAGTTGCCTTTATAGGAAAAGGATTACAGTCAGTGAAAGTTTTAATCCACATGGTGCATAACAAGCTGCAATGCTTCAAAGACATTCACTAGTGAATTCTCACATGGATTAGTGGCTAAACCCTGAGAGAAGTTTGCAGTAAACCCCACAAAAACCTGTGAAATATAATGTAACCTAAAATAGCAGTATTAGCAGTCAAGCAGCTTGTTTCCTTTTCTAAACTGCCAAGAGAAACAGCCTCAACCAGTGAATTATTCACTCTTTGTCACTCATTCACACCGAATGCAGACCTCATTCTCCAGGCTTTAGAAAGCTTACTGACTCTAATACATGCAGGCTGACAAGCTTTGGTTGCATTCAAATAGCTGTCAACTTGTGATGGTATTTACCCAAATAACCAAATGCTGCCCTACCTCAGGAAAAGCATGTCATCAGAGTATAGGCCATTGATGACCCCGCTCTCTCTCTCAAGGGCCAGCATGCTTATGTGGAGTTTTTTGAAGTTGAGGAAGTCCAACATCAGCTTGATGATCTCCACCTCTTTGATGTTGATGGTCTCCTCGGCTGTCATGGTGTCAGCTTTCTGGATAGGTTGAAAACCGGGTGAGTGACAAAGACCAAGGCTTATGTTGACACTGTCAATCGTGTTGTTGTGATAGAGGCTTGCATGTCTGGTTTAGGGGTTTGGTGGGCAAGGTTGTATTGTAGACCTATAGGCTAAAGGTTATTCCTTCTGTTTTGGGTTAATTTTCCAAACAGTTCCCTTAGGGCAAAATTAACCATGATGACCTGACAATTGATTACAGGAGGTGTCAATTTAAAGATTGTTTTAAAGATATCTGGCCTACCCAGTTACAACTGCAGGCACAGCAATAAAATCACACATGCCTGTAAGGCAATAGGTTGTCAAGGACAGCAGCAATGGCTAAACACACAGCACCCTGCAGCAGTTATCGGCTATCAGTTTGCGGACTAAAGCAAGAGACTTATGTGGTACACCGCATTCACAACTATGTTCCAGGCGCATCTTAGTGCTGCTAGCTAGCTTATGGTTGGCCACGCTGCAGTGAATGAACCATATTGTTGACGTCTCACCATCAGCACTTAATCAATTCTAATTAACACGTGAATGCTCACTTGCTTAGTGCGTAAAGTATGGGCTGCATCACGTTTGTGTCGGCATTTGCACGGATGCCGATGTGGCGTTAAAGCCTGTCAACGCGAAAATTTTGGTCAGCCAGAAGGCATTAGCCTCTGCGATACTAGTACAAGAGCATATTCTTACCTGTCTGGTTCTACAAATGCATAAATTGCAGTCTTGTTGACTGGGCTTTCGTAGAGAAAATGGGCAAACTCAGCGCATCTGCATGGAATCTGTGAGGATGTGTGCGTCTCTTGACAACGCCGGTCTCGTCTCCACCCACCTCTATCTCGGGTACACAGCTCCCCGTTGCCAAGTGGATCAACGGGATCCACCAATCAAACAGCAGCTTTATTCACCGTGAGCCTGGAGGCAGCTCAGTCCGCAGAGCTAATTCTGTTGTCCAAGCAGACTAAAAACACTAATGGAATTGTTTATGTTTTCAATAAAATATCAGTAGGCTAGCCTATGATGTCATCCTCATTATCCCCTCAAGGTAGGTTAGGGCGTGTCCTGCAGACAGGACTAGTTTTGTGCTTTGTGTAATATTTGACTATGGTGGAGAATACAAATTGTCTGTGAACTCTGCATGAAGTGTTGCAAAAGGAATCATGTATAAATATTTATATTTTTTTTTTCTTTAAGAAAACACAGGCATATAAACTGAGGCCATGCATACTTTTTATTGAATGCAAAATGAAAACATTATTTCAGCAATGTCTGATCAGTGGCACCCTTAAAATTAGATGCCATATTGTGTCCTGAAGGGCAAGAATGACCACACAGCAAACTGTACAACATTCCACAGTGCCCAAGCTATGAAACAGCCGTTCACTTCGGCCTTAAACAGCCAAATACAACAAATGCAACAGCTGGTCAACAGTAATACCCCTCTAGAACATTAAAAAAACATCACTTTCAGTTGTTTGTTCCAATACTGTATACATTTTTTTTTCTCCAAAACACATACAACATTGCTTTTGGCAATTCCTTTAACATACTTGAGCATGAGAGCACCAGTGTGTGTGTGTGTGAGAGAGAGTGTGTGTGTGTGTGTGTGTGTGTGCGCTCAAAGTAAAAAGCTGAACTCTACCATGTGTATATGATGACCTCAAAGAACCTGTTGGAAACACTAGGTGTAAGAAGAAGAGAGGAAGGCAAATATGACACAAGAACAAGCCTCTACCCGTATAAGTCATCCGAATTTAGCCCTCAGTCCACCAATAAAGAGGGTGCTACTATGCCTTTCTGTTTTGTGAGTAGATGATTAATAATCATTATTAAAAAATATATTTTGGCTGATGGAAGAATGCTTGAAGAATTACATTAGAATTTCTCATTACACGGAATGGGCAATGACAAAAACAAAAAGTCATAGTCAATTGGACTATTAAAAAAAGCATTCAATTCATCACATATTTTACGGCTGTGAGTAAAGGTCCACAGGCAAGATACTTGAGGGCTGGGTTTGTTCATTTCAATCAATCACTGAGCTTATACAGGAAAAAAAAAACATGGTCCTAACAGAAGGACTCTTCAGGAGCACATAGTTCTGGTAGGCTACAAACAACCATAAATAAATGAATTGGGAATCAGAGATAGCTGTCACATATTACACATGGAAAAAAAAGTAAACAATGTAAATAAATTACACAATACTATTACGTTAGATTATTACATCCCACTGACTGTTTTCTAGTTTAAAAAAAAAAAAAATTATGTCCACTGCTATAACTTATTAAAGCATTAAATCATTCATGTTCTCAAATTCATAATTTATGTGTGACACATGATTACATTTTTGAACTGTGCATGGCTGTACCATGGTTGACACGTTCATTAGGACTATTTCCAGTAAGAGGAAAACAAGAACAAATACACATTTCATTGCAGTTTGTCCAGTCACATACCTGCTGTGAACAAGTGCCATATAGTGACAAAAAATGGAAACCTTTATTAAAATATACATTAAATACTGGAAATCATTATAAGGACATGTCATATTTCGTTGATTCATAATACTGGCAATGCCACTTACATTGGCCCATCTGATGGCTATCTGAGTGCCATATCTGGTACATAAACAGATCCACTGAGATGGCAAACAACCAAATAATAATAAAAAGCCTCACCAGTGTCTAAAAATCTTCGCAATGAATCTTTACAATCATTTCAGCACACCCACATAATAAAACAAACAAACAAACAAACAAACAAACAAACAAACTGAACTAAAACAAGCATAAGGCCACACATGTTTCCAGATATGCAAACAGTTCACACAGATGACATTCAGTGCTTTAGTGTTCCAAATAAAGACAACTCAGTATCCACCCTTTTGTTGTTCTTTTTTTGTTTGTTTTTGGCACATATGAAAAAAAAACATATATACAGTACACACACACACACGTGCTGTAATAAAATTACTTAAAAGTCAAACAATCTTGTACTAAACACGTTAGTGATTTCCTTTACAACTAAGGTGTTTTACATTCCAGTTGTGCATATTAGAACTGATTTTCTATGTTCTGCTGGAACTTTGCAGAAATAGAACGGAAAGCTTAAACAGAATTGGAAGGAAGAAGGATAGGAAATGTTTCAGAAACGGTACAGGTACAGCAAGTGCCACCATGAGCAGTGTGGTATGTACAGTGAAGTGCAAAATAGACCGACAAACATTCAGTTAAAAGAAATAGAAAGAAGAAGAGAAGTGTGAACGAATATGACAGATACACAAAGATATACTGTACTAGGACTTGGTGGGCACAGCTTTTTTGGGCGTCCCAGGTTTCTTGGTCTGCCATAGGTGGCCATGGATGGTGATGGCATCCACACTGGCGGACATAGTCTTTGCAGGTATTTGGCTGAACTGTTTCCTGTCAGAGTTGTACTTGTACAAAAACTCAATCATTTTGGGGGAGATGCTCTTTGGGCCGATGCCTGTCAGCTTTGTGATCTCCTCGGCTTCAGGGTAGTACATATACAGGGACCGGAACTGGCAGCCTGAATCTCGGAAGAGAACCAGGAAATTGTTGGCCTCTGACTTCTCCATTTCCTGCATGAAACAGTAAGCATTAAGTGTGCAAGAAAAACAAGATAACAGTCCATGATCCAAACAAATGTACAAAAAAGTTTAATCCTATTATGAATTCTTACCTCCAGAAGCTTGTTCTTCTGAGCCTCGTTGACTTTGCCAGCCATACAACAATGAGCCAGGGCATTCTGGATGATATGTTTGTTCGACTTGGCACTAGGCTCTTTGTACAGTTTTGGACCTAGTGAGGACAACAAATACATTGATTAATTACTGATGACATGCTTCAGAAGAAGGAAATAATACAATCACCAAATCACAATAATCACATCAAAATCAAATTAGCACCAAAATATTCAAGCTTGAACGGTGTACTGATGATTGTACTGCGATGACCTGGCTGTGGCTGTCACAATATGTTAAGTTACAAGAAACAGAGGGGAGGCTGTGTGCCAGTATAAAGGACAGCTTTGATGGAAGAGTCATACACACTCACCAGTGTACTCAGTATTAGAGGTCACGGAGGAGGTGGTTGAGCCGTTCTCCCAGTCCTTCTCTCCATTGCGACTGCAGGAGCGGGTGGGAGACAAGCAGCCGTCTGCTGAGTCAGGCCTGAGTCATAAAAAAAAGAAAAGAAAAAAAAGTTTAAACATTTTTTAAAAATTTTCAAAAATTCACAATGGAATTTTTTTTCCATCAACACCACTTGAAAAATGATCCATTGGTTTGACTCATGCAAGGAAGTGATTCTGCCCTTGCTCCAGAGTTCAATGAAGGAGACATGCAAATAAATAAACATGTGCAACGAAGATGACCCCGCCGAGCTGACAGTGGCTCAACTGGGTGGCAACGTTTATGTAGAATCAGCAGAGGTAGAAAAAGAAAACGTTGTGCTCAGAACAGCAACAAATAGTGACATGACAGTATGCTTATTTTATGTAGCTTGCCATGCTAAACGTCAAGGAATGTCTTTTGGTATTCTGGCAAATGTGCAGAGGACGGTAGTCATACTGTGTTTATAGTCAAAGGATTTTTAAAGAAGTGTTGTAGGACGTGTTTGGTCTGTGGCATTACAAAACAAAACAAAAATTAGCCTTTAATGGGGAGGACGTCTTTGAAAATGTTGGCAAAAGAACCTGTTGTACAAAGACCAACCTTGATTTTCTCATTTTGGGAGAGCTCAAAAAGAAGTACAGACTGCCCGATGCTAAACTATAACTTCTGTTATTTTCAGAGAAGGAAGAGAGAGGAGAGAGTGAAAGAATAAAGTGAAAAAAGACAGAGGAAGAGAGAAAGAGAAAGAAGAGATATCCCAGAGAGAAAATGGAACAGAGGAGTAATATGCAAAGGCAACATTGACAGCATTTGACAGAAACAGAGAGAATACAAATGTGTACAAACTCGAAGACTGTGTTACAAAATGGACACAAATCCGATGATATGATGAAATCTTTGCACAAACAGAGTGAAATCTGAGTCAAAAGGACTAAATCTTGGACAGCCTGTAAGGTAGGAGATTATTCTAGAACAAAACCAACAACAACAAAGCTTAGAAGTTAAACAATTAAAGACAGAGGAACACAGATTTGGTTTCCTAAAAACTCGAAAGAGTCTCACCTGCCGGTGCGTTTGTCTGATGCCACGTTGTCATCACCAAGATTTAGAGAGGCCAAGGACAGGCTGGAGACTGAAAAGACACGAGGTCGTGAACCTGGGCATGGGATACAAAACCAGCACGAAAGGAGACCAACGTTACACAAGACACACAAAAACGAGCCTGTCCAACACTGTTTGTTTACACCTGTTCACAGCTCCCAGTGGCATTACTGATGCCCTAACGCTTCCTTCTGCTCCAATGCAACTTATGCATGTAAGTGTCTAAATAACAGGACACCTTCAGCACCAAAATGGCGGTGCTGTAAAGCCCTCCAACAATTAACCATTAAATCCAGTTACATTAAAATAGAACACTTAAAAACTTGAGTAATAAGGAATGCATTTAGGCCGGTATTCTCCCAGGTGTTTAAGACCAAAAACGCGTTTAGTTCCATGTATTTTAGTCTGCACTGAGCACTTTTTCGACTTTAGCAACTGGGAGCATACCACCCTTAGTGATGGGATAAGTCAGGTGAGTGGGCATAAAAAAGGAAGTATTTAGTAGGTAAGTACTGCAGGAGAAGAAGAAATTATGCACTACAGAAAGGTTAGTTCTAATCAGGAGGGCAGCCAGTGGAAATTTGAGGTTTAGTAGGAGGAAGAGAAGGAGCTGAAGAGGAGCTAGTTAGCAGGTGGAAACAAAGGTTAGCCAACACCACACAAGGAGAGGCAGAGGACAGGCTCGCTGGAGGGGAGGAGGCCTCCATGGAGGTCTACCTGCTGTGGCCCTGATGGGGGTGCGGGGGGAGTCCAGGATGTCCCTGTGGATGGACTTGGGCCGCGGCCGCCGCTGTTTGGTGCTGGCGGGACGCGGTTTGATGACCGTGTCCATGTCCTCCATCAGTTTCAGCTGCTTCCGCCGCAGGTACTCCATCTTGATGAACTCCCGGCGAGCTTTCTCCTCCTCCTTCTTTGCGCGGTCCTCCTCAGCTTTTAGTCTGTGGGGGAACCAACAGGTGCGACAGAGACAGAGAAAATCAGAGAGAAGGAAGAGATTTTCCATTTCATTGATGTTTTCCCCTTTGTGGGCAGTAGTTTGCCAAGACTGCTCATGGGCAGGCCATTATTCTATGGCTATAAACGTCTGCAAGAGAGGGAAACCACTAGCTTCCTTTGAAGATGCATGACCAAACACAAGCTGAAATATCAACTCTCTGGATAGTTGCCAGCTTGCTGTTGTAACAACACCCAAAGGTGCATCGGTAAGCAACTAAAATACCACCAACATCTCCATGTGAAATCCACTCCACTCCACTCCACTATACTTCACTTCCCCCTCAGCTGTACTGTACCTGGCCTCCTCCTTCTTCTGCTCCAGCTCGGCCTCCTGCTGCTGCTTCCTCTGCTGGCTCTCCCGCTCCCTCTTCAGCCTCTTCTCCAGCAGTGCAGCCCTCTTCAGAGCCATGTCCGTCTCTCCCTTCATATCATCCTGCGGAGAAGACAGCCAGCCACACCTGTGAGCTTCTAATCCCACACTTGGGCCTACGACAACTACAACTACAACTACACTAGGCACACCATATCAGGTGTTGACGATCCCCGTGCCCCTTCCCCTTCTCGATTAGGTGAAGATTGCTTTGTAGAAGGCGCAAGAGAAAAATTCTTGCAAAATATACGATCTACAACAGCATGCCAACAATATCACTTTAGATATTATTTATTGATGAACATTCCATCACTCTAAACCCACATGTGCACGACTCTAAATTATTGATTGCCCTACTTTTCTGACCTACATTATAACATGTAAACACACAGACCCACATATACACATTCACGTCAGTCGCATAATCACACACACACACACACACACACACACACACACACACACACACACACACACACACACTACATCTAGACACGGCTACAATTTGTCCTTGCATGGCCTTTTTTGGACAATCCTTCATGAAGCGGGTTAAAGAAATAGGGAAAAGCTTAACCAGACCATTTTCACCCTAATGAAGAACAAGCTTGTATGTTTCTGAGGTTCTTTGGTCTGTGGACTATACTCAGAACTGAGAGGCAAAATGTGGAATTCTCACTGGTCCTAACGGAACTGTACCTTGAAGAAAAATCCCCGGCTTTTTTTCTGGTCATCATCAAAACCCTCAGCCGTGGCTCCCTGCTCACTGCTCTCCTCCAACACAGCCCCGTCCAGCGGCTTCAGCACGGACAGCGGCACCTCAATCAGGTTCTTGTTGCTCTGGTTCAGGAAGTCTGCTGGGGCCTCTGTTGGGGTGACAATCACCTTCTCCGTGACTGTCTGGGTCAGCACCTCAGACACCTTGGACTCCACCGCTGGCTTAACCTTCACCTCACTCGCTTGCTCCTCCTTCTCTCCACCATCTGTGCTGCCTGTTTCATCAGCTGTCGAGTCTTTGCTGAGATACGTTGGGGGGACCACGGTGCCAAATCTCCTTTCAATCACTCCATCGGGTGACAAGAGCTCCGAGTCCGAAGCGGCCTCCTTGTCTGCCGCCTTAGCCCCACGCAGCTTCTTCCTGCCCTCGCCCATGTAGACGAAGCAGCTGGGCTCAGGCTGGCTCGGGGAGAACCGCCGCAGGCGCGGAATGCTATCCACCGACTGCGGTGCCGTCAGGACTCGACTGAAGGGGGCGATCTTGAGCTCGTTGGGCCTGGGGGCCCGAGTGGTCTTGGCGTGGAAGGAGGCGGACTTGCGTTTGATGCTGGTCGGGGATCGGTGTACCAAATGTGGGGAATCGGCGGGCGACGGGGACCCTGATGATCGGGCTGCTGTGGTTGTGCGTCCTTTCTGTGGAGAGTGGGAGATAACCCAGGACTGCTGCTCGCGCATTTGCATGATGACTTCCTGCTGCTGGGCCAGCCGTTGCATCTCCGTCTGCAGGAAGTTGAGTGAGGCGTTGAGCTTGTCGATGGAGCGTGTGTACTCCAGCAGATCCGCCTCGGTCACCCCTTCTTCACCCCCGGGAGACTTAAGAGTCGCTTGTGGTTGCTGAGCAGCATCAGGCTTGCTGATGGCACCTTGTGCAGCTTGTACCTTGCCGTCCTCGGCTTCCTCTTTCATCGGTGAGGGCGTCTCGTCGCCCCTCCGCCTCACCACATTGAGGAACGCGCTGCGGCCCATCTTCTGCCGGTGGCGTGTGAAGGCAGCCTCGACCTTCTTCTTCTGAGCCTCAATGGCGCGCCGTTTCTCCTCCAGACGCATGCGGAGCTGGACCATCTCCGCCGCCATGGCCTGGGCAGGGTCCCGTGGGGCCGAGCTGCGGACAGGGCTCTCCTCTGGCGTGGGGGCCCACGACACCGAATGTGGAATCTGGCTTGTTTCTGACCGTTCCGAGACTTTGTTTGGAGATCCTGAACCTTCCATCCCCTTGGGCTGAATGATCTTCTGAAATTTCTGCTCGGCGAAACTTGTCATTTTCACCCCACCGGGAGTCAGGGAGCCTCCGCTGCTGCTGGGGGACCTGCCGCTGAGGTTGCTGGGACAGGGGCTGACGGAGCCCCTGACGGAGTCCTGGTCCATGTCCAGGTCCATGCTGACGGTGCAGTCCCTCAGGGAGGAGTCCTCATCCAGGGTCTCCTGGATGTCTTCCGTCCGCACGTGAATGCCTGTGTCCACCTCCGTGGTATCTGTGCTTGCCGCGCCTTTGGAGGAAACAGAGTCTAGGTCGCTCTCCTCAGCCACAGCCTGGGAATCCAGGTCGAGGCGGCCCTGGAGGTGGAGGAAAAAGCCCTGGTTGGTGCCCTGAGCTTGGGAACCATGTTGCTGCTGCTGTTGCTGCTGCTGCTGTTGTTGTTGTTTCTGGGAGTTGTGAATAATCTCCAGTGCTTCCTCTATACTAGGAGTGGCTGTGCCATTGCCATGGCTGTCCAATCCCAGTCCGTTAGAGGAAGAGAGATGCATTCTGGGATGCGGTGGCCTCGGCCTCCTGTCTGGCTCCATGCCAGCCAGGCTGTCTGGGCATCCCTCCTCCTCGATGCCCACGCTGGTGCCGTTGACGGGCTGGAAGGAGAGGTTCCGCTTCAGGCCCCGGGGCATTTGATGGACCTTGAAGCCCAGGCCCTCGGTGCTGACCGACCTGGTCATGCCTCTGCTGGGGACTGAGGGACTGATCTCACTCGGCTCGTCTTTATCGAAGGGGATGTCAAAGGAAACCCCATGGGGAGCAGCCCTGAATAACAAACAGCAAAGATGGAGATTGAATCCCATTGTATAAGACAAAAAGAAAGAAAGTCAGCATCAATAATGTGGTTTGACTTGGTAACTTATCAAAGTGCTTGATGTATGTATCAGGATACTGCATGCTAACGTTGTATCAGGATACTGCAGGCTAATGTAATGTTGTTGTGCTCACCTTTTCTCTTTCGGCCAGGTCCCCAGGCATCCATCCACAAAGGACATGGAGGTGGAGCGCTTTATCTCACCTGTGTGACAATGCAAAAAACTGGTCAAATATATCCCTGGATAACCCATGGGGCATTCTGCTGAGAAATATGAGAGGCTGAAAGCTCTATACTGTATCTGTGAGAAAAATAAGCTCACCTGAATTTGACGTTTTTGGCTGAGGTCTGAGAGGCAGACTAGGAGTGAAGAAAAGGCAGTTTATTGACAAATCACTTAACAACAGCATTTATTATTAATTCTTAAAAAAATATTTACATTTTGATTTAGAATAGAATAGACTTTATTGTCATGCCAGCATGAAAATTGCCTTTGGTCTCACTGTACAATAAAAACACAAATACTCATTCATTCCATTGCTCAAAACAAAAACACATACACAAATCAATTGAAATAAATACTATTATCACAACATATCTACTAACCAATTTTGAGAATGTGCTACATAAATTTACAGACAAACCCACAGGACTAATAGATGAGGAAAGCTGTGTTGAGATACCTGGGTCTCTCTGGACTGGGGGGTCTCTCCATGAAGCTTCTCTTGGTGGCATTCGAGATGGGCACCACAGGCACCTTCTTTAGCGACGGAGCTGGTTCTGGGCCAGAGTAGAAGAGTCGAATATCAGTCAAAAATCCCATCAGCATCTCACAAAAAAACATTTCCTTCATGCTTTGCTTTGTTACCTTCAGCATCCAAAACCCGTGGTTGTACAAAAGATGGCTTCACCACTTCAAACCACCAGAACAGCTCTGCCATAAACACCAAATAGTTATTCTGTAAGAGAAGACGGATACATCACACATTAAGAAATGCATTTACACGCCTTGCTTAAGGTCAAACCCACCCACACACTTAAGTTATACATACACTCAAATCCAGATAGTGTTAAGGTCAAGAAATAGGACCCGCAATGCCTTTCTGCTTCCACAAGATGTCTCCACAGCCAAGAAGACATACATACAGTTTGAATGGAAGCCATACTTCTTTGCACTTACTGTACTAGACCAAATGGATTCTCCTTTTACAAAGGCATCATGTGGTACAACACATAGAAACATTTTGTGCAAAAACAATACTGAATACCAGCTGTATGTTTTTTTTTAAATCAGTCTACACAAGCCTAACACGCATTTTTCCACATCACGGACTCAATATACCTACAATAAAAATGCACATGGCACTCATTCATTTAAACTGGACATACAGAGAAAACTGAAGCATTTATTAATCTTTTATCATATTTAGAACATGAAAAATGGAACATTTTTACAGGTGAGTGGGTTTGAGGTTTGGCCACAAACATTGTTTAAGTCATTAATCCTATGTGGCATAATCTTAATCTTATCTAAATCCAAATTGATCAAACCAAGGCAAGTGTTTCTTAAATAAATTAGGCCAATGGACCAATCAGTAAATATATTTTATACATTAACATATTTTCTCTAACAACTTTGCTAGCTCATCATACAAAATTGTAATATAAAAAAACTGACAAAAAAAAACTGACAGAAGATATAGCACACATGTGCAGAAGCACACACATGCAGACACAAAGAAAAATGGGGGGAAAAAGCCTCATGTCAGCACCGTCTATGTTCACCAGGTTGAATGGGAATGCTGAGGAATATCAGCAGTCTCAGGGAAAGGATGCACAGAAAGAGCAGTCGCTGCAGTTTTCATTGGCCACACCGAGCCTCCTTTGTTAGGTAGCCCTTTAAGATTTACAGCCAGCTAGCCCATGCCCTTCACAGTCTGCCCCCCCTCGACTGCACAAAGTCACTCTCTCCTCTGTGCACTAGACTGCTGTGGTTGGCACACTACACCACAATCACTGAACCACTTCATTATCACGACTCAAACCAAAGCCTCAAATAAATAAACCAACATTGACCAAATCACCAGACTCCATGTACGATGCATTAACCAACTCTGTTCAATTACTTCATTGGGTGCCAACAAGCATGTCTCCAAAATTAGACTAAAACAATCAATAAGCTAATTTCTGCAGTGGCACGTTCCCTACGGTGACTACAATGGACATCAAAATGACAGCTCCGCTTACCCCGCGTGGCACTCGGTGGCGAGGGCGAGCCGGAATGGGCACTTGCCCAGATGGCACGGCGCGAAACCTGCTCTCCCCTCCATCTGTCTGCCCACTGACTTGCAACGCTAGGTGCAAAAGCTATTATTGATGCGCCCGCGCACGCCCGCCCGGCTCTCAAAACACCACATGGCCACTTCGTGGTGGGATGATTTCACGGGAGTGTTTGTGTGTGTCTGTCTGTGTGTGTGTACGTGCAGCATGTGTGTGTGTTTGCGTGCGCATGTGTGTGTGTGCAGAATTTAACCAGACCCTCCTTTTCTCTGGAGGTCAGGATGACTACTACCATTCACACAATGCAAGGCCATTAGCTAATCTATTTCATGGACCACAGCGGCTGCACCAGTACCACCACCAGCAGCACCACTCCCACCCACACCCATTGAAACGGAATCTTCCACTCTCTCTCCCTGTTACACACACGGCCACTGATGCCATTAATCACTGGGACCGGCTGGCTGATTAGGGGCTGATGCTCTTAGGTTAGACAGCCATCAAGAGAAGGGATTTAAGGGCAAACACTAACACTGGGACTGGGACTGGGACTGGCTCAAACACTGGGCCACCATCCCACGCTAAGCCAGTTAGAGAGAGAGAGAGAGAGAGAGAGAGAGAGAGAGAGAGAGAGAGAGAGAGAGAGAGAGAGAGAGAGAGAGAGAGAGAGAGAGAGAGAGAGAGAAAGAGAGACAGAGAGAGAGAGAGAGAGAGAGAGAGAGAGAGAGAGAGAGAGAGAGAGAGAGAGAGAGAGAGAGAGAGAGAGAGAGAGAGAGAGAGAGAGAGAGAGAGAGAAGCCAATGCCACTGGGTGGCTGGTCAGACAAAAGATGACCTTCTTCACGCAATAAAGACTGGCGATCTGCTGGATCTAAATGATCCCCGCTATCCGCAAATATCATCATGGCTCTAATATCCCCATATAGCGCCTGATTAAAGGTCCACATGGTGAGAGAGGCGTCAGACGAAATGATTAGGTGGTTGGGTCAGCCAATAAAAATGAGTTGTGGCGATGCACATCTTATGCCAGCATCCCTACCCACACCGTTACCTCCAGCCCACTGCAGACTAGGAGTGGGGGCAGGGGGAGATGGAGAGAAAGATAGACACAGACAGACGGAGAGAGAAATCATCCTCCCATCCACTGCTCAACTGGGTGGAATAGCTGTGAGTGTGATGCTTAGTGCCATGTATTATTACAATTATTAGACACCGAGACACTGCAATCCCTTCATATTTAGGGTTTGTATGGTATATGTACTGTATGGGTGTCTGAATAAACAATTAAACAACAACAAAAAAACATATTTTTTTTCCAACCCTGTTGGATCTTCCTCAGGAAAATGGTTAAGACGCATTTAGTGAGAGGATTCATTCAAGTTTATAGGCCATATGATCAGTTGGCCAACAATATGAATGGATACCATTTTTTTGTCCTGCACCTAACAAGTAGGTGGGATGTACACACAGCTCCTCTTTTGAACTGAGATGTGTGTGTGTGTGTGTGTGTGTATGTGAGAAAAGAGTGTAAGAAACACAAGATAAGACAGTAAGTAAGACACAAAGAGAGAAATCCCATTGTGACTGTGTGTGATAATCTAATAGTACGTATACAATACATACAACCCCAGACAGATGAATACAGTTTGCTCCTCTACTATTTGCATGCATAAAGCTCCTCAAGAGTGCGAGTAGCTCCCTTGAGTGTCTCTTTACTCCGACACATCTCCATAATGAAAGCCATTAGACTGATGGAGACTAGGGGGGCACAGTCAAGGAAACTGGGTCAAGGTTGCAGCTTCGGATTTCTGTCATTGCATGTCGCTTTCTCAATCTCTCTCTCACACACACACACACACAGACACACACGCACACAGACACACACACACACACACACACACACACACACACACACACTGCCCGTCTCTGCCAATTCATTCATGTCTCATGAACCAAAATGGAGCTTTTGGCATTTGATATAATACCGGAGGTATTTAAACGATTATTAGACCAAATGCATGTTTGCCAAGGAAGGAAGGAAGCTTGTGCCATCGTTAGAGGAATTAGAGGCCTCAGCAGACCTACACAAAAACATTGAAATTCATGAGCCAACTGCACTGAAGCAAGAAATACACAGGAAATATATTAGCGACGTGAGTATTTGCAGATGATCTTTAATTGTAATTGGCTTTGCATATACTCAGTGATCTGTGCCTCTGGTCTCTGTGTGGCCCTGTGTGTGTGTGTGTGTGTGTGTGAACACCCAGCACTGAGAGATGGGATGGAGTTGAGGAAGGGCTGCAGTAGAGACTGAACAGCTTCGGGGCAATATTCAGTTACCGACTTCACCACACTCCTCAGAGTTGTGACTGATTTCAAGGCTAAAGCGCGTCAGGCAGGGCGAATGGGCCCAGCTGCCGAGGCCGATACCAGGGAGCACTGACCTTCTCCTGAACCACATGCAGCACAGCGCAGCGCACGACTCCGCACTGCAGTCGGGCCGAGAACCGCAGACAACCAGCTGAACCGACAGCCAAAGCCAAGTCAGATTTGCATCAGAGCACCTAGCTGAGCGAAGCCTCATGCTGTCTCCTGCGCAGAGCAGAGCAGAGCAGCATGGAGAGAGGCTGACCTGTCAACATGCTGAGGGGATTGTGGGTAAGAGGGATAACTTCCCTCCCGGAGGTCGAGACCTCATAGGGGAGTCGGTCTGCCGTGAAAACGAAGAGAACGAACGGTTACCGCTAGCGCTAGGCGTAGTGAATAGGGCTCCAAGGGAGAGCAATGACATTAGCTGTGGTAGCAGTGGTCGTGTACCGCAGCTAGGCGGTCACAGTGTTGTTCTTAGGCAAAGCTGAGCTGACATGGTGCTACTGTATGGTGGGCCTTGCTGAAAAGACATCTTGAAAGTCTTTGCATAAAGTCCAAGAGGAATTAAGAGGACTTTTGAAATACGACTTTGGGGAAAAGAAGTCTTTATGCTAGCATGTCCCTTTGAAAAGCCTAAATGATGGGAAAACAGACTGGAATATGAATGCTAAACACGTACTTAATACCACCAACACCCACTCTTCACCTCTCAAGGACAGAGAAACCAGCTGCCTGTTCCTCCCCCTCTGCATCCAACAACAACAACGCATCAACACCCTCTAAAGAACTGCTTTTATTACAGCGGAACATGACGCAAAGTGAGAGAAGTGAGAGAGAAAGAAAACACACCCCAACGCTGACAGCATTTGAGTCAGTTTGGACGGACAGACAGAGGAAGGGAGAGAGAGAGAGACAGAGAGACAGAGAGAGAGAGAGAGGGAGAGGGAGAGGGAGAGGGAGAGAGAGAGAGACTCACCCCAAAGTCATCCCAAAAAACAGCATGTCCCAAACAGTATTTTCAGAGGGGGTGCCACAGCAATGATTTTTCCACCAATAGTTCTAGCCAAACACATTACCCAACCAATCTGGCCCCGCACCAGAACCACAGCCTGACCTGACAGGTCTTGTTAGAAAGACCAGTACGGGAACCAAACGGAGCAGAAAAATATTCCACCTCTACGCAGTCCAAACCCATAAAATGACAATTGTAGCCAAAGAGCGTGGTTCCTGTGATGTGGGTTAAGCCAAACAGAACCTATCGGTAGGGACCAAAACCTCAAAGAAGGCTCACTTTTCAGCGTGGAGCAGCGCAAAAATCCGAGGCAGGCAACTGACTAGTATTTTACACATCAGCGAGTGGTACAAGGAGGCACTCAGAAAGGCATCAGTGGACAGAGTGACCGCTGGTCATTCCGCTGTGTGTGCGTGCGCTAAAACAAGCACAAATCAGTGGCTGTTCCAGATGTCTTGGCTGCCACAAGCCAGCCCTTGTGAAACTTCCACAGTCAAATCCATCTACATGGTGACAGATGTATGTGTAAAAAGCAGCGAGTCTGAAAATAACTGAGCTGGTTTCGAAGACTTGTGATCGCCAGATTCGCCACAAAGCTCTCTATTTGAATACACACAAAAAGTGTCAGCTGTGGTTGTATGTGCTTTGACTTGATATGCCGCATTATAGCTACATACAACAGAATTGATAAATGGAATGAATAACTTTGTATTGGAATCAAACATGTGAATTAAACCTTCTACGCTATGTATTAGCCATTATTTTCCCCTTTGCTTAAGATACTGATGAGAAGACAGTTGCTGACTGCTTTTCCAATCCTTGAAAGCTGTCCACTGGAGTCCTGACATGAGGACACACAAAGTACACAGGGCCAAAGGTCAAAGGTTAAAACAGCTTTCCACTGAGAGGAGCAGAGATCCGCGGGACTTACTTTGATGGAGGAGGAGGCGTAGAGCATATCCTCCGGGGTGAAGTGGCAGCAGCGTTGCAGGTTCTCCTTGCAGAAGTTCTGGACGAGCTGGAGGTTGAAGAGGCTGTCCGCCAGCGACATGCTCTCCTTCAGACAGATGTCTGCATGCGACAGGTCGCACATGACAAAGAGGCACGAGGGGGGAAGCAAAAAGAAGAAGAAAAAAGGGCCCTCCGTCAAATCACTGGTCCAAACTCGTGCTGAATGTTTACCTTTGAAAGTGGACGGCCCTATTTCAACCCTGCCTTGGGCCGGCCAAGAGCCAATCACAACAGGGGATGGCTTAACAGAGTAACTTAGATCCCACTCAGTGGATTGAATGAGTAACAATGGCACTCTGTCAGTCTAACTCAATTATCTCATTCGTTTACTCTATGGGGCTTTAAATAGTGGAGCCATGAGTTGCCTGCCTATCAGCTCCATCTAACAGCCCTTCATCATTGGGGCTAATGTGATTTAGGGTGAGTAAATTACAGAGGACAAACTGGGGTTTGAAGGGTGCCTGGGGAGTTGGGGGAAGGGGGTATATTTTGACATTTGGTTGGATAAAGATATTGTGGTTAAAGGATCCTTAATGGAATGGAAAATCTTTCAATGGCTGACCAACTAGGAAAAACAAAAACAAAACAAAACAAAACAAAACAACCCACCTATACCAACAGTGATGTTCGAGGACCAGAATTTATACACTGTACAAGTACAAAGCTATCTGACAGTCCATCCATCACACAGACTGTAAGAGACATTTATGTATCATAATAAGCACTATTAGACCATGCTGGCTAGACCAATAGGAGGTCATATGTTGGAGAGCTGTTGAGTTGGTCATAACCATTCATCACTAACATGCAAGTTATCTCCAGCAAATGACCAGTGAGGTGAAGTGAGGGCTGATACCTTCCAGTTTGACAATGTCTGGACAGTAGAAGTGCAGCAGAGCAGCCAGGGCACAGCCATCGGTGCTGTCCTTCAGCAGGTTGTCCACTGGGGGGATCCACGGCACTGTCTTGGGCAAGACCTGCTCCTTCCTGTACCTTGCCTGGGGTTGCAAACCAAAAAAACAAAGTCATCTTCAAGAACACAGACAAACACACACACAAAGACACTAAAACTAAAAACAAACATTGAACTGAACACAAAAATGCCCTCATACCCAGACATACTGTACAAACATGAAAACAAAGAACAAAACAAAACAAAACAAAAACCAACAGAAAAGGATGACATTCAAGCTTTTAACTACAGGCTTGGATGTGAGGAATCTAGATCTACAGGCTATAAAATGAAAATATCACCAAAATGCCAAAGTGCACCGTGAAATCTAAATCTACCGTGACAGAAACTATGGTCCGTTCTCTAGGAAACGACCCACATAATGAAATGGACAGAAGGCGCAATAAGCGAAGAGATGATGGTCAACCACAGCTTTATGATGAAGGGGATGGAATCACAGACAATGAGTGGTCATGGAAATAGAAGACGGGTGCACATGAAGACAGATGAAAGAGTGACAGTTAAAAAAAAGGTTGCTCAGCAGACTTACAGGAACCAGTTTCCAATACCATTTGGTTGGAGACTTCAGCAGACCCCAAGAACAGAAAAAAACGAGAAAGCAAGGATGGGAGACAAGTCGTGAGTATCAACAAAAGAGGAGAATAATCTTGTCAAGCAGTGGCCGGTCATCACTCTCATTGATGCAATCAGCCTCTCTCTTTGATGTCACAACAAACACATTCACGCACCTTATCCAGGAAGAGAGATTAACAAACCCCTCCTCTCTATAAGATCTCAAGACCAAACAATGTCTGTACAGTGCAAACCAATCACAGTAAAAATCTGAAGAAGCATGCAGTAAGATCTCAGTAAGTACAGCTGTACTGATGGGGGGAAGCAAAGGAATATTTCCCCCATGATGGTTATGGAGATGCTCAGCAGCACTGCTCCTCCAGAGACTGTGATTGCTATTTGATTGAGCTCACAGCTGGAGGGTCTATGGGCAAAAGACAATTAGGAACAGATTGCGGAGATAACTAGGCTTGAACTGAAATTAAACAGAGTTCACATGACGCTAGACTAATACTTAAAGGAAGATATTATTGCTCATGATATAACATTATACTGTAGTGATAACATTATACTGAGTGTTTTAGAGTCTCTCATTTTGTTACTCAGTTATTATACTAGAACTGGCATGAATTCTTAACACATCAATAATAATCTAACAAACAAAATAAATGCTGCATAAAATACAAAATGCTGAGTTTTCATCAAACATGACAGGTCATCTAAAATCAGTCAATCCTATGACTGCTAAACCTCTAAAATTCAGCAGACGGGTAAATCTCATACAAGACGGTCCACCTCTGCACCCCAGTCTACTGTACAGGAATTCAGCCATCTGCTTCAATTATATTTCCAATGAAAGCGCCGCTGGCATAATCACTGGTGGTATTAAAGAGTCACAAAGCCCACCATGATTACCACCACAGCATGCCTAAAATCGGAGCGAGATTTCTGTCCCCCTCCTCGTCTGCGTCGAGAAAGGGGGTGGGCTCTCAGCAGGTGGGAGTCAGAGACCTGAGCGCTCGAGCGCCACGTCAGCGAGATGAGACGCCGAAGCGCCGAGCCACCGGCTGCTGCAGAAGCGTCATGGCAACGATGGAATAAAAGAAGCGTGACACAGTGCAAGGGTATAATGAGGTGTACTTAACCTCGGGCTTAAGACTGAAATTGCTGCCCCTCCTCTCTCTACTCCACCCAATCCGACTGCACCCGGATGGGGGGAATAAAAAAAAAAAGAAAAAGGGAAAAGCAGCCTTCAAGCACTTCAGGCTTGTGAAGAGGGGTGCTTGTGGCAGAGACAGAGCTGGGATGCCATTTTGGATGAGAGCTGGTTTGGTGCCACTGTGCCACAGTAAGGCGCTGTGTGTTTGTGTAGGGATGCACTCCAGTCCAATGTCTCTCTCCTTTCGGATGACATTCCGACTTTGGAACCAATATTGCTGGTCCAGGTGTTGGTACTCTCCCTCTGGCTGTGAGACACTACACGGCCAACTAGACAGACAGACAGACACACAGGCAGACTGACATACTACAGTCAGTCAGGCATGCCGTCCTTGCATGCGGGCATGTGTGTGTGTGTGTGTGTGTGTGTGTGTGTGTGTGTTTGTGCGAAGACTTCCCATAATGCAACTGTCTTTCAATCTGCTGCTCTTGTCACTTCTTTAGACCCTGGAAGAAATGACAAGCTCTTCAGAGTAGATGCCTTCAATTCGTCTGCTCATGGATTTGTGCCGAGTTTAAAAGGATTACTTCCTGTGGCCTCCAATCGCCTTTAAAGTGACGCGACCACGAGTGTCTGGGATATTTTTTCATGTGTGTGTGTGTGTGTGTGTGTGTGTGTTTCTCAGTATGTGCGTGCGTGCATGTGTGTATGTGTGTGTCAGTATGTGAATGTGTGTGTGAGCGGTTGTGGTTGTGGGGATGGCAGAGCTTAGAGTCGCTCTCAGTCCCTCTGTATTTTGATGACATCAGCACATCTGTGTGCTTAAAGTACCCATCAAAGCAAAGCACACAAACACACACACACACACAAAAACCTGATCCTATTTCAGCTAGACACAACCACGGCACTCTGCTCTCTGATTAAGGTGCGGGATCTTTCTCCCTGCAAGGGCAGGTCTGGGATCAGTGGCTGTGTGTTGACATCACAGGGAGGCCAAGCTGTGAGTCCACACTGAAGCCAGCCACACTGTTTGCTACCCTCAATCTGCAGGCTGCCTCTCCTCTGTCACCAGCATTACTTGCCTCCTCATCTGGACAAGTAAGCGAGCTGTCTGTCCCTTCACATACATCTCTCTCCCGCTTTCTCTCTCTCTCTCTCCCCGTTTTTTTTTCTCTCTCTCTCTCTCTCCTCTCTCTCCCTTTCTCTCTCTCCCCTGTTCCGTTAATCTGTTTTGCCGCCGTGTGTTGATGCTGCTGCAGCAAATCGCATCATGTTTAAATCACAGCGCTGTTCCAGCTGAGCTGAAGTGCACCGGCTCCTGGGGTGGAGTGAGTCTCTGTCCCATTTCTTCACCAAATCCCCCCCCATCCCACTTATCTGCTAGAGAGAGAGAGAGAGAGAGAGAGAGAGAGCGAGAGAGAGAGAGAGAGAGAGAGAGAGAGAGAGAGAGAGAGAGAGAGAGAGAGAAAGAAAGAAAGAAAGAAAGAAAGAAAGAAAGAAAGAAAGAAAGAAAGAGAGAGAGAGAGAGAGAGAGCTACTGAGTACAACCTCATGTACAAATAGTAGTTGAGGTGTCTGCCAAATAACCGGCTGGGTATTAGTCTGCCGTGAGCAAGCCTTATGTGTGTGTATCTCTGTGCGTGCATCTGTGCATCTGTGTTTGAGCGCATACAGTATGTGTTGCCTTGTGGGTCCTTTTGAGTGTTGCATAACGAGCCTGACATTCCTGTTCATGTTGCTGGTGTCATACTTCTGAATGTGAGCACATACGAGAGAGAGAGAGAGAGAGAGAGAGAGAGAGAGAGAGAGAGAGAGAGAGAGAGAGAGAGAGAGAGAGAGAGAGAGAGAGAGAGAGAGAGAGAGAGAGAGAGAGAGAGAGAGAGAGAGAGAGAGAGAGAGAGAGCGAGACAGTGCAGAGCAACTCTGCCTCTGCACACTGACAAGCCACATTACCATCACACAGCAGTCGCGGCGGAAGCCATTGGGCAGGGTGGAGCAGAGGAATACTCTATGCAAGAACACACACACACACACACACACACACACACACACACTTTTGTGCACACTCAAATACACCAAAACATTGAAGCAGTCAGTGCAGTCAGCATCAAAATTGGAGAGAAACTAGAGATGAAACAACAACAAAACTTTCTCTGTGTATTCTCTCTCTCTCTCTCTCTCTCTCTCTCTCTCTCTCTCTCTCTCTCTCTCTCTCTCTCTCTCTCTCTCTCTCTCTCTCTCTCATGGCAGGGCAGATGAGGACTCTGGCACCGGAGTGCCAGTGCGCTGGACTGCATTAGTGTGGGCTCTGAGGGGATCGCTCAGGGCTGTCTCTGCAAGGCTTGCATGGTTATGGGAACAAAGAGGTCAGGCCAGGTCACTAACATAACCTCAACTTTCCCAGCGATGTGCCATTTGGCAACACAGGATTATAGGAAGGAGGGTCAGGCCTGACTTTTAGTTCATACCAGAAACTGGTTTCACATTGTCGTCTGCTCTCCGCAATGACATCAAGGTGTCCCTGAGACAAAGTGCTGTGTCAAAGCAGGCAGTCAGCACTGCAGGGATGGAGGGATAAAAACACACTCACACAGCCGCTTAAGCCCAAGCCAGGATAACAGACTGATAGCACCCCCCCCCCCCCCTCTATCCAGGACAGGACAGATTCCACACTCACGCCATGACTCATCACAACAGCTCTCTCCACAGCCACATGTCTGAAGTCATTGGAGTCTCAGAGGGCAATATATACAGCTTGTTACTTTCACAAAGACATACACCTGTTTGCTGACTACCTTTTAAAAATGATTGACAGCTGTTGTCACAACAGGAATCTCCCTCTTTCTGACAGGTAATTGTACATACCCACCCATCCACTCTCTCTCTCACACTCCCTCTGTCTTACACACACACACACACACACACACACACATACAAACACACACACAGGCTCGCTTTAAAGCACTTAGCAATGTGACAGTTAAAAGTGTTACACGGGTCACACATATATAATGTTTCATGGTATTGACAATGAGCTGGACCTGTTAGTACTTTGAGTTACATAAGGCTGTGTAAACAGTACCCAGCAAACAGTGAGGCAGCAGTCCAGAGCTTTTGCTTTCAAATGGGCTTAGTTTGGTTAGTACAGTACAGCGAGTTTAACCACATTTCTCAAAATGACAGCCAGATCATTTCAACCAATCACTGTGTCAATAACACAAAATACCATGGCAAAGTGCAGTCATGTACAGGAAAGACAAACCTAACCTTAACAACTAAACTTTTAAACATCTGTCTTAATATTTTTCATTTTTGCATCTAGAATAGCCTAAAAGGAACTACTTATTCCCAGCTACTGACTGCATCAGTTGCACAGATCAAAGATTTGACCTAATCCACACATTAACAAATGAAATCATCCATGTTTTTTTTTTTTTTACCCATATCAGTATAGTCTGATAATCATGTTTAAGTCACAATAAATCTGTTCAAACAATGAAGTCCACTGATGTCATAGTTCATGAATTGGACAGTGCGTGCCTCCCTGCAGTGCTCTTAACGTATGATTAGCTCTACTGACTGACTGAGCGAGAGGACTGCAGAGGATGGTGGTGGGGGGGGATGCAGACTCACCCGTGGACTCCCAGCAGGCTCTGCGCTCTGGTTCTCCCTCCGTCGCTGCTCCTGCATGATTATGTCCTTCAGATACTCGTTCACCTGGGGAACGAGAGAGAGAGAGAGAGAGAGAGAGAGAGAGAGAGAGAGAGAGAGAGAGAGAGAGAGAGAGAGAGAGAGAGAATGGATTGGGTTCATTATAGAAGCTCAGATCAGCTGCAGGCTAGCTCCATGGAGACTCAGTTCAATGGTAATTGTGGGAGCAACCACTGTGCCCAGTATTTCTATAAGCCATCTTCTTTCTGTAGCACGTGCATTCTCAATCTTATAAATCTCAAAAGTAGCCATTGCAAAAGCATTAACAATAAAATCTAAAGCATTTTACAGAATATATAAAAATCAATCATGAGGACAAAAAAAAAACATTTGTGCCAAATTCACGTTTTCAGTTTCAGTGTAATATTTTCATAGACAGTTTTACCCCCCCAGTATTGTTCTCTTCATTTCATTTTCATCCTTCATCCTTTGCCTGCGTGGGACAGACTTGAGTCGTATTTCTCAAAGGCCCGCATAACAAAGGGACGGCCAGTTGGTAAAGCCATCACAGAGGCCCTGAGCATATGTGTGGTCTTCTCTAATGAGCACCCATGAGTGTCTGCCTGTCTGTCTGTCTGTCAGTCTGTCAGTTTGTCTCCGAGATGAAGACACTCCAGTACCGTAGAGTGGTGGTCACTGGCACGTGAATATATCTTACCCTTGCCCATTTCATATGTGCGCTTCCAAACCTCATAATATGCTGCAGTTCCAAAAAAGCTTTTTAGTATGGGTGTGGGTAAGAGCTTGAGAGGAAAAAATACACACATAGATATGCCCAACAAGGACAAATATATTCAAATTCATCTTGTGTCCCTTATGTGATCTTATTTGCTGTTATAAACACACTGATTGCAGTAATTGTTTCCCATGACATTATGGAACTAAATAATTTATACTAGAGATGTCGACCTAGTTGATACAAACACTGTGTCTATCCCTTATGTGTTGGCTAGGGAAAGGAGTCTACACAGCGTAACATAAGCTCACAAACAGGAGAAACTCGTTATAGCTAGCCATCATCCATCAGTGGGAAAGGGCCCACACTGCTAAAGCAGAGCTCAGGTGACATTCCTCGAAGGTTTTCTAAAGGTTAAATGCAAATAAGTTATGGATAGACAATATAGGCCAAACATACATAAGTACGAGTATAGAAAAAATCTAATGATTATGGTTAGAAAAAAAATGTGTCAAACTAGCATATGTCACTCTGACTTAATCCTATCTCTCTTGAAGATTTTATTTCATTTCATTTTTCACGGTCTGCAGACTGCAAACAAACATGAAAAAGAGTCTCCAGACACAAGGAGCATAATACATTTCATCAATGGAATTCAGACTTACATCACTGTTTTAAGGCTAGGAGGCATTTGTATGTTTTGACACAGAAAGTACAAATTTCACCTCAAAGGCAGAGACACTAATCAAGAACAGCCAAGCAGATTCTTTTCCTCACATTTCATGAACACACTGAAGTATGTTTTCTCGCTCTCTTCTTGCTATTCAGGATGAGTGTCTATTAAATGTGGTCTTCCCCATTCACAAAGCAGTAAAAAATCAGTACAAAACAAAATGCAGTTTACAAACTGTACTGTCCCCCAAAGAGTGGGATTTGTTTCTATCTAAAAGCAAGTTTGATGTAGAGCATTTAGAGGACTGAGGAGAGAGATACAACAAGACAGGACGGGGGGCTATGATAGATAGATGATCAGTCTAGTGGGTGTCATCTTCTCTCTTGAGAAGAGGCATCTGAGAACAATGACAATTTTGAACGCAATTATGTTTTGGTAAGATAATTGTTCTTGTCTTTATTGCATCGCTTTCTAGTCTGGAACAATGCCGACCTAATTTGTTTTTTTTTTCCTCGATATATTATTTCTGACACTGATGCGTAATGCTAACAACCTAGGAGTGTATGTGGTTTGAATGATGAATTGTTTGCTTGGTCTGTGTGTGCTCCGTGTTGGTGAAACATATCCACAAATTTCCAGTTTCCTGGCAGTAAAATAAATGCAGAGATTTGTTATTGGCGTTGGCAAAGTCTCCTTGCATAATTGGAACCAGAACTTTTTGACATATGATAAATCACTACTCCTGAAATCTAAGCATCAGCGATATGCAGTGGAGGTTTTTTTTACAGAATTGTGAAAATTGATCATTAACCTGAGAAATAGCCATGCCAGTCCACAGATTACAGGATAGAAGAATGTGGAGAAAGACGTTCTCTGCACCTACTGTACATAACAGTGGGGTGTTAGTAATGTGACAGTAGATTTTTGCTCTAGCCCCTTAAACAAACTGGTCAGAAATGGGTATTTTCCTACTGGCTTAGTCCTGTAATGGCCTGCAAAGGGGTAATATCAATAAACTACCACTGAAGCCAATTTTTCCACAGAACAGCCCTCCACCAATAGGACACCATTTTCCATCACCCAAGGCAGGGGTAAGCGGTCAGTGTACGCAGTCAAGGACTGGCTACCTTATTCATCCAGCTGGTGATGGCGTCCTCTGTGTCGTAGGGCGTGTCTCCGTCCGGGTACATGGTGGAGTACTGCTGCAGGCACGCCACCACTTTCTCCACGCTCACCGTCTCCACTGTGTACGCCATCATCAGCGTGTCGATCAGAGCCAGGTGGGCACTCTGTGGAAGAACACAGAAAACCATGAGTCAGACAGAGGAGTTGACAAGGCAGGGCAGATATCGGTCTGTGTGTGTGTTCGTGTGTGTGTGTGTGTGTGTGTGTGTGTGTGTGTACTGTACATCTCTCTGTTGTTGCAGCTGCTCAGATAGGCAGAAGCTGATGCCTTTGTGAATTCTGCTTTTTGAAATGTTGTCACATCTCATGTGGGATTCTTAATGGATGGAAAAATCCGTCCCCCATCTTTCCCGCTCTGTGATTTTTTTTTTTTTTTAGCTCTGTGTGGCTTTTTTGTTTTTATCCCTGACAGCTCTCAGTTTCCAGCTTTCCATCCACCAGAACACCCCCCCCACAACCTCCACACACACACACACACACACACACACACACACACACACACACACACACACACACACACACACAGAGTAGTGGTTGCCCTGGAAACAGTTGCGTCTTTCCCCTGTTGCCCGACCCAATTAGCAACACCTCCACTAAGGGAAAAGGAGAGTGAAGGGGTCCTTCCAAGTGACTTATGTGCTTCACTTTAGGAGACTACCTTTAATGCCTGACGAAAAAAGTGCAATGCTGTATCCCAAGTGTTTTCTCAAGAACATCAAAAGATTTCAGACAACAAAGGGGGACAGCCAAGGATTGCCAAGATTTGAAACAATGTGCTTCTGCAAAGCATAGCAATGACAACATTTTATGATTATAAAAGTGGTAATTAGATGGTCTAGACTGACCTGTTTAACTCATGAAAAATGAGCAGAATTCATAAAATTAGTCCATTTGTGTAAAATCTGTTTTTTTGGCGGAAATAATTTCTCTTTTCTGTGCCACTGGTTGTTTTAATGCTAGCATCAAAGAGAGCCAACATTTCAAAAAGCCCCAAAAAGCTTTTATGTAGTGCATGTGCTTTATGCAACTCTCTCACTCCAAATATTTACATGGCTAGATTCCATTGGTGCTTTTCCATGACCTAATATACCATAGATCATGCTTCAACGGCTTCCTTGTAAACACAAATGCCGGGAAACAACATGCAGAGTGCAATCTTTAAAAACTCAACAATGCAGCACTGTTGCTCATAGTAAATAAGGTCACTAGAGCTCAACAAATGAGATTGCTAGCAACACACACACACACACACACACACACACACAGCCTAACCCCGCTGTCTAGGTCTCTCATAATGTGTTCTGTACTCATCTGTGAGGACATGGCATATTTGATTGAGTCACTGAATTCTGTTTGACCTTACGTGAACCAGATGAGCCATTGATGTGGCCCTCACTCCTCTACTATTGCTAATGAAAGCCCCTCCTGCACCCCATCTCTCTTTCGCTCTCTCTCCATCTCTCTCTCTCTCTCTCTCTCTCCCCATCTCTCTCTCTCTCTCTCTCTCTCTCTCTCTCTCTCTCTCTCTCTCTCCCTCTCTCTCTCTCTCTCTCTCTCTCTCTCATCTGTGGAAGTGCTATTGACCAGAGGCCCAGAGAAGCCAGTCTGCCTGCCAGCCAGCGGGTGATTAAGAGAGGCTCAGACCTGCCAGCCCTGCACCCAAACACCCCATGTCCCCGCCACCTCTAATAACACGCCACCGCACCGCACCGCCACGCCACCCACCCATCCAGCCAACACACACACACACACACACACACAAACACAGACACAAACACAGACACCGCGCCCACCACTTACTCCATTCTGATCAAGCAGACAACACCCCATTAGACGGCTGACACGCCGGCATTACTGCAGATTACACCCCTGCTGGAAGATGAAGCGAGCATGTGTGCAGCAAATTAAAAAATGGCCGGGATCATCTGGGGAGCAGAGGGGGGGCTGTGTCAGGTGGGCAACAAAGGGAGTTTTTTTCTCTAAGGGAAGGCCATTGGGAGATTATTGATTGGCACCTCCTGGATGGGTGACTAAATAAGGGGAAGACAGAATGGTGCCTGTCTGACAGCCTGCAGTGCCCTAGGGTGATGCTAGTGGTGGTGGTGGGGTGTCTAATGCTATACACTGCAACCTTAAGTGGTACACAAACAAATTACACACATTACACACGGTGATCACCCCATAACATCACTCTTACTTGTTTGTGTGGCCAAGAAATATTTATAGGACTGGCAGTAGGTAGCCATCTCTTTTTTTATTGTTTCTTTATTGTTTCTTCTCCTTTGCACTCATCCTGCAGAGCCAACAGTAAAAGGCCACTGGCAGCCTCCTCCTCCTCCGACTCTCACATCTGTTCATGGATGAGAACACTGACATGCAGGTGCAGCAGAATTTATTGCTGCATTTCAGCTACAAAATATCCTCACCGACTGGCAGGCCTTGGTTTGACTGTCCGGTCAAAAGAGCAACATCTACCACTGTGACAGATGAGTTCAAAGGAGAGAGGGAGAGAGAAAGAGAAAGAGAGAGAGAAAGAGAGAGGAAGAGAGGAAGAGTCAGAAGGGGGTGGACAGAGAGATGGAAAAGTAACTGCAGTAAGACGGGGAGAGGATGCTGCGCTTCCCTCTCTCTGTGCCGTGTCAGCAGTTTTTGTTTTTCACTTGACCGGACTCCAACAGTTGCCCAGAGCAAGCTGATTTTGCTCCCAGATGAACTGTGACAATCTCGCATGCTTAGGCCAGGAGAAACCAGGCATCAGAATCAATCCAAACAGAGCCACTGGATTACATAACCCTCACAGAAAAAGACTCTTCAGCTTTTTTTTTTTTTTTTTTTGGCCACGCTTTTTGTCATTTAAGCTGATTACTGTGCGCAAATCTCCCATATTGATCTGACATGTTAGTATGAGCAACATTTCCATTACCAGCGTTCATGTCATGCACCAAATGTGCTTGTGCAACGGCCTTCCACTGAGAAACAGGCCTTATGTGACGCATATTCAGATGAGAGTGAGATTTGAGAGTGACGGGCAATGTCTTAGCTCAAGACCGATCCACACGCTCACAGAACCGAAATCCATCTATGAGGTCTGTTTGATGCCATCGTAGATGGATTACCTTGACATCCCATTGAGGAATTTCTGCCCCACCTAGTTAAATCTATTAACCTCGGCCAGTGCATGTTCTCATGCAAGTGTGGAGATTGTGATGCAACAGGGTCAACATTCTCTCTACAAACACTGTACAACACACGCACTCACACACTCACACACACACACACACACACACACACACACACACACACACTGTAAGCTGCCTGTACAGTGACTACATGCAGGATTCACATAAGAGGGGAAAAAGAAAAGGGATTAGAATCGGGCAGTCACGGACTCTTGCACAATATGGCCCCGTGCCTCTTTATGGACGTCTGGAGATTTACTATCCAAATCTGACACTTTTATCACTCCAGGCTCTCCGATGAAGGGAAAGAAAAAAGAAAAGGAAAGAATTGAAAGATGTGCAGCGATGATTTTCTCCGGTTAAAGTCTTCCTGCCCAGTGGGTCCGTCTCATACAGGACAGGACTCTTCTTCACGCCAACTTGGCAGAGCAGTGGACACAGAAATACTCTTTGCTGATGTGGCCTGTTTATCCACTTTAGTCTGCTTTAGGATTCCAGAGGATAAAATATGAGCAGCATCTTCCCCCCCAAAAAATAAAAACTGCAGCAAACAAAATATATATAACAACAGTGTATCCTGTATTTAAAATGTTATCCACTAGAACACGAACATGGCCAATTTATGGCTAGTTTTGTCATCTAACAGAAGAGGTCTGGATCTATGTAGTTTTATGAACTTGTGTTAGCCTGAGCATCCATACTATAACATAAAAATGTATAGTCTGGCTATGAATGATAGACCAAACTCAATCCTTGGCGGTTGTCTATCAAACTGCCTCTGTGCGCAACAGGATAGTGTTACGACCAATCAGAGCTATGACGAAACCGTTTCAAATTACTGTAGCTCCTTGGCAGCCCAACGACACTCTACACACATAGGGCTGTATTCTCTCTGGTTCTCAAGTCCAAAAAAGTTCTTAGTGCAGCCTGCCATAGAGCATTGTGATTGGACACACACCACCAATGTCTGACCAATCACAAGACCTACCAAGTCCCTATTGCTCATTGCTAGACGTACTGGCTGAGTAAAACTATTTGCTCCGGCTAGAGTACATCTAGATTTCTCGGCTATTCCTGTGTACCTACTATATAACACAAAGTGCCTACATAACACAACTGCCACAAGGTGGGTGACCCACCTTTGAGAGAAATGCTTACTGCAAACCTTCCACTTCCAAGTGTCATAAAACCGTAATTAAGCACACAAAAAGACAAAGCATTTTCTGTCACTCTCAAAGCTGCTTGGATAATCCATTCTAAACCTTGTGCTATTGTAGGTCATGGGGCCTGTGCACATACTCTTCTAGTTTATAAGAAAGAGTGTGGTGGTGACCCAAAACCGCCTTATAGGCCATAAAAAATACAAAAATCACACAGCCACACGGAGCCTTGCCTTACTCGGAGATGACAAATAGGAGCAGGGCTGAGTCATTCGGTAGACTTTTCACTTTCACCATCTCAGCATTAAGGAAAGGAAAAATTAAATTTACACACTATTAGAGATGTACTTGAGGAAATTGCAATAAAACTCTATGTTTTTTAATTAACACAAACAGTGCCACTAATTGTCTAATTTGAAAACTGCAATCCACCAGAACAATCTACAACAGCTATTATGTAAACAATTGACTGGTACAGTAATCAAAATAATTACACGTATCTAAACAAAAGCAATTACACTTATTCCCCAGGACCAAATGAATGGCAATATGGCAAGAGTAATGTGCTAGTATGTGCCTCTGTCTGGGGCCTTGCAGGGGGCTCTGAACAAACACACACAATTGTTTGCTCAGAGCTAAAGAGACAGTAGCTCAGGAAATGGCATTCCAGCTGACTGGAATGGACCCTGCTGGCCGCTGGGCACCTCCAAGACCTCCTGGCCTGACATTTCCGCTCCTGGCACGTGGTCAGATGACCCTTTACTGTCCAGCAGCACTGTGCTCCGGTGTCGCTGAATATGCTGTGTCATGGTTTCAGCTACGCGTCCCCCACTAAGGACTAAGAGGAGGAGTGAGGGGGCAATGGGAGTCGGCTAAATGATCACTGAAAAAAAACATAAGAGAGGAGAATCTATGGAAGGATTACTTTAACTGTTATGAAATAACTGGTGCAGAACCAATTAAGAGTTCAATTTGGACAAAAATATGCCCACTGTCTAAAGGTCAAGTACCTCATTAGAGCTTTTGTCTCCTAATTGCCATGGGGGAGGTGGATTTTAGGCCATCTTAAGATTTGAAGAGTCTTGCAGATTAGAGCAGGAGGATATTTCTATGGTATTTCTCTCACACTCTGTGTGGAAGGCAGTGTTTATATGCGAATGTGTGCATGTATGTGTGAGTGTATGTGTGTCTATGTGTGTGTGTGTGTGTGTATGAGAGTGTGTGAGAGAGAGAGAGAGAGAGAGAGAGAGAGAGAGAGAGAGAGAGAGAGAGAGAGAGAGAGAGAGAGAGAGATAAAGAGAGAGAGAGAGAGAGAGAGAGAGAGAGAGAGAGAGAGAGAGAGAGAGAGAGAGAGAGAGAGAGAGAGAGAGAGAGAGAGAGAGAGAGAGAGAGCGAGAGAGAGAATCTACATAGTTCTATGAAGTAAAACCATCCTCGTCTGTCATCATTATCATGCAGAGCTATTCTGGACCTGCCTACCCCCTCACAGGAAGATGGGTGTACCTGTATGTTGTGCTTGAACTCAAACAGCTCGGCACAGCGAATCCTCTCTCGGCGTAATGAAGACAACCCCCCATCACAACCACCTGCCCTTCTACCACCC
Organism: Sardinella longiceps; assembly: GCA_027497455.2. Taxonomy (NCBI): domain Eukaryota; kingdom Metazoa; phylum Chordata; class Actinopteri; order Clupeiformes; family Clupeidae; genus Sardinella; species Sardinella longiceps. The sequence continues at coordinate 14,621,760 of JAODXP020000022.1, read as the reverse complement.
CCACCATCCTTCCCAGCCTAACCGTGCAGGAGGTAACCATGACAACAGCGCAGCAGCGAGCAAAGAGAAAAGGAAGGGAGGGTGTGTGTGTGTGTGTGTGCGTGTGTGTGTGTGGGGAGGAGGTGGGGTGTTGCCAGGCTGGCTTAGCCGCGTGTCTCCCAGCATCCGGGCAGGCGCAGCACCAGAGTCAGCCAGTCAGCCAGCCTCTCCTCCATGCTGTTCTCTAGCCAGTGCTCAGCTTGTCAGTCTGGCCCAGCCAAATCAATGGGAATCCGCCCTGTTTCAAAGAGACAACGCTCAGCCGCAGTTCATTACCACGGCAGGCCGTCGATAATCGCGCTGGATACTGTACTGGAGCAGCCATTAAGCACATCTCCATCAGCAATGAGGCTTTTCCCGCCTAATACACATGGTAACCTATGGTTTCACTACACAAACACGCACACATACACAAAAACCACTCCATCGACTGAAACATGGGCATGGAAATAGTGGAACTGAGCACAAAAGACAGCATCTTTTCAATATCTAATTAGTATGGTTTGCCCTGTAGGTGAATTCCTGCTTAATTACATGGCTTTTCATTTGCCAAACGTCATTTAATTATATTGATGAAAGAGGTTATGGATTGTGTCCTGCTGTCCCATTCTATACAATCATACAGTATACATGCTCATCAATGCTTGTACCACAGTCCACAGAGCACAGTTTAGTGAAAGAATAATTAACACCGATGGAAACATTCAACAAGCGTGTCAACATGGCAGCCTTCGCTACGGCTTTGTGCGGGAGCTTGCGGAGAGACACGCCCACGCCAGAAGTGGGTCAATGTGTGTGTGCCGTGCCAGAGTCGTGGCGGAGAGTGAATAATGCATCAGGTTTCGTCTCCTAGTGGAACTTTGAGGGTCGCTGGGGGAGACCCCGTGCACTCACTCGAACACACACACACCAACACAGCACCATAAGCCATCGATCCACTGGAACGACATGCAATGTTAACAGCCCCCATTCAGGTGATAATGTAGCCAAGCCATTCACCCCTGGTAACTGCCCTGCTACACTGGGAGTGTACACTACAGGATGGAGACAAACACAGTAGTACGAATAAGACCATATAACAACTGGACTGAACCAGACAATTTTTTTAAGTCATACATAATGCCATACAACAAGCACCATCACATGCTCTAATGTGAAATGACTGACCAGATTTGCATTATCCTGAGCAAGGTTCACTGTCAGCAAAAAAAGGCATAACGGGAAATGTGGACAGAAATACTACGCCCCCTCACTGATGTGTGTTCTGCACAAGGGCCATTTTAAATGACATCACTGCACATCAAAGTTCCATTTTGTGCCTCATTGGTTTCTAAGGCTCCAGCCATTATTCATTTCTATGGTTACAATGCAAGTCTTGCCTTTTAAAGTTGAAATGACCACAAATGGCAAAATCATAAAAGGCCATTTTTAATTAAGAAATTCAATCTGCCATCAACCATTCAGCAGTTTTTGGGGTGATTGCCTATCGTTGTGAGATTATTTTATGGCACTAAGCGTCAAACTACTTGAACTAGACTTCCTCAACAGCAGCATGTACCAGTTCCACCAGAAACAGGTCATGTTCGTAGACATCAGAAGTAAAAAGGAAAAAAAAGAAAAGAAAACGTCAGATGTGAGGTCAACATCACCATGGCAACACAGGTTAGTCATAAACAACTCACGAGAGATACATGGACGAAACAATAGCAGAAAATGACAGCAATCATTTTCAGGGGGACCGAAAATTGATCACACCACACACTTCCACTGGCGACAGATTTATTGGTGGAGGAAAATGCTTCATCTGCATCGGTGCGCTCCCTTGCTCTCTCTCTCTCTTTCTCTCTCTCACACACACATACCTCTTACCACAAACATCTATGCCTATTCACTCAGGCACTTAGAGCCACTCTTTTGCTAACACAATAAAACACCCAGACAAATCAAAACATCCTATTACTCCCATCTCTCTAGTGGCCACGACCATCTCCTCCCTCAACACTCCCTAACATATTGATCGAACAATCACAGCAAGTGTTTAACAGCCTTTCTTACTCATAGCCCATAATAAAACACAATGGCCAGACTGCATGTATTATTCATAAAAAGGTGACCACAGAGAAAGACGAGAGAGAAAGAGAGAGAGAGAGAGAGAGAGAGAGAGAGAGAGAGAGAGAGAGTGTTCTCACAAGCACCGCATGGCTCTCGGCCTAGGGGGCAGTTTGTCAGCTATAGCCATTGTGGTGAATTAGCTGGTGCCAGCTCAGCTCCACCCTATAGTGTCTGCCTAGGGGAAACCTAGGAGCCCTCTGGCCGTGAGCAGCTATGGGCTTCTCCTTCACTACTGTACTGTACGCTGTCAGGAGGATGATCTGAACCTGGACAGCTTCGCCGAGACAGATAGCGGAGGGCGGAATAGGAGAGAAGTCATTTGTATTCCGAGCACACAGCACAAGCTAGAGAGCAGAGAAAGAACGAACGAAAGAAAGCACCAACTATGTTGTACTAGTCCAGACTCCTTGAAAATAGTGACAGTCTTAAGGATCTCCCTCTCGCTTGTCCTTTCTCACAGACTACATTTGTGCCCTGGAAGCAAGGCTGAGCTGCAAATCTCTTCCTCATATCTGAAGGTCAACTGACACCCAGTTTTATCCAACTGCCACATGTAGCAGTAATTAAAAAGAGAAATGCAGTCATTAACTTAATGCATAATCCCCTATTTCAATCTTCTGGCCATTTGCACTTTGCATATTCTCTCTCTTGCTTTCCCGAGCACATTCAACTGCATCTAAAGGACAGAGGATTTAATATACACCAAAAATGATTCTCTCTGCCCATCGCAATGTACTGTACCCTCCACATTTAGACGCCAAGCATGTTCTATAACAAAATATATATATTAGTGTTTAAAAATATAGCTATGTTCAGGACAGGACTGAGTCACAGTTAATTGTTTGCTGTATTAATCTCATCATTGCATATCACTGCATGGCTCACAATGTAAGCGTGGATTATAGCACTGCGTTATTTTTAGGGATGTGGCATTTTTTGGTACTCCTATGCCTTGTGTGTAAGGAAGAGATGGTAATGCTGAAATGTGTGTGGGTGAGCGTGGGTGGTCAGAAGCTGAGGATAGAAACACGTTTCTTTAGCACAGTCACTCTGTTACAGCATAGAGCTGAAAAAGACAAGAAAAAGGAAAAGAAGACAAACAGGCAGTCTCTTGAATGTGTGCTGTGTCAAAACATGGCGAGTTTCTATGTTGGCAAATACAGCTGAAATGGCAGAGAGAGAAAAAGGGGGGAAATCCTTTTTGCCTGATGGCTCTGACTGACCATTTTGCCAAAGCTCTTAAGAGTAATTTAATCTAGGAGCTGGGTTTCCTTCGACACATCCGAGGATTTCCTGCAGCACTTCGTTGGAAGAACCGCAGCATCTGCGCAGAGCAAAGCAGGGCAGAACTGAACAGAACAGGTCCATCCAGTCCAGCTTGCACCCCTCCCGAAAATAGCTCTGCCACATGAATAATCGATGCCAAAACTACTGATGCACACCAGACCTGGTCTTCACTGTCTTTGCGCTCCTCAGGACAAAATGCACAAATGCCAAAGGCAGGCTGCATCCTTGAAGGCAAGTTCACAAGGAACAAGGAACAGCTTTCTCCATAGGCCAGATACCTGAGCTATTTTGAAGGGCTGAAAACTTCCCCCAGAGAAGTATCTGGAAAAAGGATTGGGCTATTATAAAGTAATGATGACAGAGGGGTGGCGAATATTATGCTGTCTGAAAAACCTGAGAATGCTGGGTTTTAGGATGGGATTATGTAATGTAGTAGGTATGAAATGGAAGCCATAGCCACTGCTTTTTAATTCATGAATATAAATACATTCTGTGGTTAAAGTATGGTTATGCGCAAATGACAAACCGAAAGTGAAGTCAATCACATCTTTGGATTAAGAACACAATGATTGCTCAGATACTCAGATACGGAACATGAGTGCTAGCACAAGACTACATTCTAACAACAATACACACACACGCACACACACCTCACATTATACACTGCTTGGCCCTTTAAGATGTCAAATAGTCTTTGTAATCCATCAACCCACCTGGAGACAGATTGGGGTGTCAGTGACATGTCCAATCTGCCTGTGCAGGGGAGATTAAACCTCAGTTCTCTGTTGTCTGTCAATCCTTGCCTTCATTATGATGATAAACATTCAACCAGGATGACCAAGATCAAATTAGTTAGAATCTTCTCCCCTCCAAACACAATTTTAAGCATACTGCAAATCACAGAATATAAAATGACTTTTTCTGCTTCTACTGCATGCTTGGTATGTACTGTATAATGCTCATCATGACAGAAAGAGCACATAATTCTCCTGAAAACTTTAGTTGCGTGGATAAAACGACATCTTAAAATCATCACAAACATCCCAAACAAACTCAAATCAAACATTGACATTCTTTCTCATAAATACAAATAATTACTGCATGTGCAGATCTCAGAAAATAATAACACATGAAAGCCTGGGGCTCCACAAACAAACAACATTATAATTGGCCTTTAAGAGGAAACCCACTCATACGGTAAGGGCCCCCTTTGTGATTGGAGGAGGAAAAGAGCATAATGATGCTCTTACGTAAAAAAAGCCGCCTGATAATGACAACAGCAGCGGCATTGAAACACGGCTTCACTGTGTAGAGAACGAGCAAGAATCAAACGCCACTGACATGAGTGGAGACAGAAGGGGAAACAGTGAGAGCAGGAGAACAGTGAATCATACATAAGAGTCAAAGGAATAATCTAAATCCGACCGACATGAGGAGAGGTGTTGACATTCAGCTACTGCTACAGGAGTGTTAACACAGAATTAGAAGAGAAAAGAGGAGATAACAGGAGAGAGGAGAGAAAAGAGAGAGGAGAGAAGGAGAGGAGAAAAATGCCTCCCAGCAGACTGGCTAGCAGAGGGAATGCTGTGCATGTGCTGGCAGCCAGTGTGTGTTTGTGTGTGTGTGTGTGTGTGTGTGTGTGTGTGTGTGTGTGTGTGTGTGTGTGTGTGTGGAGGGGGAGGAGAGTGGGGGGGCCCCCTCTGGACTCACCATCTGGATGGGCCTCTTGCTCAGGTCCCTCTCTGTGACCAGCCGCTCCTGGTCGGTGACGTACAGGCCTTTCTGCGCCAGCGCCTGGATGACGGCGTCATGGCCCAGGAGCGGCTTGGCCGCATCGCTCTTGAGGATCAGGCTCCCGGCCCGGCAGTAGAGCTTGGCAGACAACAGCAGGCCAACCACTGGAGGCTTCAGGTGCTCCTGCTCATACTGGTCTGTGTAGAAGGGCTCCTTCAAGTCATCTGGGACATTGTCTGGGAGAGAAAGGAACAACATGCTCATATTTAATTGTTTGCGCAATCCATAGTCTTTAGACAAACATCTCAATCTGCATTAGCGGAAAAGCAAAAACAGAAAGGATGCTAAAGATGACCCTCAAACCATAGCAATGAATTAAAAAAATGACAAGAAATACACATCAGTATTTCATATGTCATAGAGGCATCATTGCCTTAGCCTTGACAAAGTCAGATGATGTCGACTGCAGTGAATCCCCAGGTTCTAGTTTATCTAGCTAATGTTAGCTAGCAGTAGTGTTGCTGTGGGCAATGGCACTCACTCTGACCTTCTCCTGTGCAGTTAGCCACTGGAGAAAAGCTATAATGCTCTTTTCTGGAGGCATTTAAAAGAATACATGGGCAGTGCCATCGGGGGCTGAGCCAAGACGGTATTAGATCGGATCTTTTAACCAAGGCGAAAGGAAGATCTGAAAGAGGAGTAAGTGAGAAACAGGAAAGACGGAGCTGGGGAAAACACCAGCAAGACAAGAGAGATGTTTTGGGTGTACCACTTCCTTGATAGCAAATAATAGGATTACAGCGTTTATCATTTGGATGGTGAACTCACAAAAACATGTATATTTATTTGCGTTCAGACTTTAGCTTTGAAATTATAGAAATAAACTAATGTGAGGTTATGTCCTTAGCTCCTTAATTCTTTCCTCATGTTTTAAGCATGTATGCCGAGGAATCAATACGAGAGAGAAGATTCCGCCAGTGTCTTGCACAGCTCCACCCTGGCCCTGCCATGCCCTTAACGCTCTGCAACGCTGACAATAAACGAGCTGACAGTTAAAAGTGTTCCCCTTACAGAGTAAATAAATCATCCAAGAGGCTGGCTCAGGGCCAAAACCACTGCACTGTACTGTGCTAGCCCACACATCTGAGGGTGGAGGATGAGGCCTCTATCAGCTCACTTGAGATACCCAAGAGCTCGTAATGAGACCACCTCCAGCGAGAGACACTAAGAGAGAGTGAGAGACAGAGAGGGAGAGATAGAGAGAGAGAGAGAGAGAGAGAGAGAGAGAGAGAGAGAGAGAGAGCTTCTAATGGCTGAACTTGCAAAATGATGAGCAAAGGGGCTCAGTTTGAAGTCACAATCAATGTACTACTATATGCAAGTAAATGTATTTGTAAGTACTTTGCGCTTATGGTCTTAGCCCATCTCAATGCTGTTCCATCTCAAAATAAGTAGCCTATTCTACATGCAATCACTGCATTATTCTACGCAAAAAATCATCCATTTTCCTTCTCACTCAGGGCCACTGATACCGATCTGACACCTGGGCATTACCGGCCAGATCAAAAGCATGATCGCCAGTGGCTGGAGTTTTGATGGTGCCATGGCAACAGTGATGGGGGGGTTGGTGTAGGGCCTTGATTGATCGTATGGGCAGCGTGTACGGCACATCTCTCTCCAGGAGATCCTCCTGAGCTCCATCAACAAGACAGCAAACAGGAAGGGAACGGAATCACACTGTGAGACGAGCCACTCACAAGAGAAACAGGAATTCATTATTCAGACTCACATCTCAATTATTTATCTGCCAAAGGGGCTGTACTTGTGAGGATAATAAAATCTACTTTTGAGAAATGGCAAGGTAAGACATCCATAAATGATATCATTTTGGAACACATCCTGCCTTTCTAAATCACTTTTTTTCCTTTTTGTACGCAGATGAGACAGATAAAAATCTCCTCAGTCATGTATGAACTGTCACTGATTATGAGGATAGTTTTAGACTTGCCCAAGCTGTATTATTACCTAACATATCATAAATAGTGGATTTCAACAAGGCATTTCTCCCAGCCAGAATAGTAAAAGCTCGCCAGCCTCATTCAAACACATCCCATTTTGATGCAACACTCATGTACTGTACCCAATATAGAAACGATGAAATGAACCTCCACGTCTTCTATCTCTGGAAACCCATTGAGCGCCAGGCTAGCATATTCAACTTGAATCAAAAGCTGCCTTACATTTTGTGGATGTAGCCCATCAATGCATTTCTCAATGGTTTCTGATCAGCCAGTGTTGTTGAGTAAAACCCAAAGTAGTGGATGTCAGTAATTTGTTGTTCATGGTTTTAGACAGACAAATAAAATACATCAATCTGTAAACAGGTTATCTGATGCAACAAAGTATCACGGTGTTTGTGGCAAATGCTCATTTTCAACACTTGTCTCAAGAAAATAAGGAGGCCTTGACATCTTGCTATTCTAGAGGGGCAAACCCTCAACAGAACTCATCAGAATTTCTGCAATTACAGCAGGATACTGAGGTGGTGGTAAAACGGCATTGATTTGTTTACCTCATCTGTGGTTTCAGCTGTGGCCTTACAAACCTCAGTAACCTTTTGTGGATTCAATTACAAACAGAAACAATAGGTGTTAAAGGCCGCTGTCACATTTCTTTGAGAGGAAACAGCAAAGCAAACATTTGTTATGGATAATGAAATACTATGGAAGATTTTTTTTTTTGGGTGACAAATCCTGAATGCTCTGATGCAACAAGGTGTCACATCATGTGATACAGCATGACCATCTATTCTCTGTCAAATCAAGATTACGGTTTCATAAAAAGGCATCTAGCAATGTTTAATCTGCACTACATGGTTCATTTCTAAAGGTCTTTATGCCTTTACTAAATTAGCCTAGCCGCAAAGGTGTAGGTGCTTTTATCAAACATTTTCAGCATTTGAACAGCATATTATTCTACAGCTCAGGAATCTGTAGCCACCATCAAAATGCATGGAATCCAAAAGTTAACCCGTACTTTACTATAACAGGGTCCCCTGGGTTTCTGCTTCACTTGACTTGAAAGCATTCAGTGATTACGTTGCCTAATGGAACTAGGCATAGCTAGAACTAGCACACTTGACATCTGCCACATTGTGACTGGGACATTTACACATGAGCAAAGAGGACCAAGAGGATAAAAGCACCAGATCGTTTGGGTGAGAAAGCACCCATGAAAAGTTCACAGCAGGCTTAAAGGTCACCCCTGCAGTTACCAACATGCTGTGTGGTCAAGCAAGATTAATCTCAAGGAGGTGGGGTTCTTAAATCATACGTTTGAGTGTCACTTTCATTCACAGATATTTGATTCTTCTGGAGAAATCAAAAGGATAGGATTTTTTTCCCCCACCTAATCAAGGTCAACATTGGTGAAAAAAAGGAATTTGGTCACTAACTGATCAAAAGTAATCTTTAGACCACAAAATTTTGTGGTAGCAGTATGGCGTTTAAGCTTGTGTTTTGATGCCCTGGCTGAAGAGGCTGGCCAAAAGCAACTTTCTTCATACAGTATCTGTCTTGGCAGTCTAAGTGGGTTTGTGCTGTAGCCCAGGACTCCATGATTAGAAATTCAAATACCGACTTTTCAGACACAGGATATGATGATGGGGAGACGGGAGAATAGTCTAGTCCAGCTACTACAACACAGTTAATTTTCATCTACCGCTAATTCAATATTCTGAGGCAAAAATAAAACAAGTTTCCATTCCACTGAACTCAGACGGCCACTTAAAATGATGACCACTTGTGCTATGGGTACATGTGTGAAAATGCCCATGGTTTCCTCATCTGTTGTAACAATGCAACCCTAAGCTAGGCCAACACATCTCCAGGCCTACTGGGAGGACTGTCTTGGTGCATGAGAAACAGATTTCTCCCTGCAGCATGTAAGGGGGTTGCACCACAGGAGTGAATATAGTGCTTTTATCTGTTCAGTGCCTCGCCAGTTCTTCCAGACATCTGGATTTCTTTGTTTGGCAAATCTGAGATAGGCCTATGCCCAACAGAAGGGGCAAGGAGAATAGAACAAATGATGAATATGGTTACAAGGTATAATGGTCAAGTTAAATACTCATACTATTATAAATGGAATTCGATAGATAAAAAACGAGCATTAGCCTTTGCAAAGCTTTACAACTAGGCATCATATGAGGTCATATCCTCTGCAGACCTCACCTCACTGACATTCCCTGCTTGAGGGCCAAAGATGCCCAATGGAATACACTTTACGCCCACATCCAGCTCTTTGTCTTGTCCTTGTGCAGTACATTGTTCTTCAGCGTGCTTCTATTCTGACTTAGGCTGAGGCACAACTTATTAAAAATCATGATATTCAATACAGGCCTAAAATTAAACAATGTAAAGTTAACAGTGGACCATATCGGCGATCTCAACTGCCATTTATTTTTTTCCCTAAGCCAAAATACTATTGTGCAGCTTTACCCAGGACACCACAACTACAAGTTACAAGTGAGGTTTCATCATTTCAAACACAAATCATTCAGAATGAAATATAATGACTGGGTCTTGACAAAAAGGAAATTCGACAAATGATCGGTCCCCTATGCTTAGTCTGAGTCGGCACTAAACTCATATACTTTAAATGTGATTTCATGCTGAGTAAAGAAGTCTGAATTGTATCCCTGTACTGTCTAGGTCATGGGTCATATAGTCACACACTGTAAGGGATATCTTTGTGATGAGATGGAAAGTCTTGAGAGGCAACCACATTGACTCAAAGATGATGATGTCATGCCCTCCCTGCATGAAGTAGCCTAACAGCAACAATCATGCAAACAGGTTAATAGATTACAGTTTAATAGTATTCATTATATTATATTTAATTTTATTTAATTAAACAAAAATCGTACTCTCTTAAATCCAGCCATTAGATTATAGGCTACAATGGTCCAAACAGTGTTGTTAAAAGATTTTTCAAAATGCATCTGCTTGACCATTATAATTCTGATTCTGATGCCAAGTTGCCAACAACGAGGCTTTTCTAAAGCTTTCTAATTCCGGGAATCGGATGAAATGTTGAGTCTTCAGCACTAGATTCCAATGCCTGATTATCCCAGACACTGTCCTCAATTAGGAATGAAAAGCCCCGATTAGTGGCCTACAATTAACTGACCACTACCATGGTGCGAGTTGACACTAGTGAAATTGTTCAATTCAGATTCCCACCCCCCAAATATTAATAGGCTAATAGGTCTACAACATGCATATTTTTCAGACATTAACAAACCTGCTCTCTTGACACAATAGTGATCGGGCCCTGCTTTGCCTATTGATTGTTGATTGACATGTTTTGCCACACAGATATGGCAGAAAGATGTAGGCCTAACATAGCACAAATTCCCAGCAGTAACAATAACGACAGGGAGAATAAAATAAAGAATATTTTTTGTGGTCAAACAAGAAAATACGCCACCTACCTGTCCCATAGGCTTTGGCCACAAGCCATGTGAGGCTTGAGAAGATTTTAGCCCTGTTGAAATCATAATGTTCAAAAGACTTAATTGTCGGAACAATGAAAGTCGTTTTAATTTCCTTTGCGTCGACCAAATCGCCCATATTAACACCTAGACGTGTCAGTTTCCTTGCTGTAGAGGCTTTAAGATTACGATGCAGTGGCTAATGATGACATCCCACCGTTGGAATTTAATGCACCAATCTTATTATTTCCGTGGATCTATAACCCGATACCGTTTCAGAATAATACACATATTATTCATAAGGCAAGCCGGTTGTGTGTTGCCTTCAGTCTATATTGTGTTTTCCCCAAATGAGTCCTGACGGTAGCGCACGTCCATACAATTTCCATCCATTCTGTTCCACTAGGATTGTCATTCAAACGCTATAATTCCAAATTCATAACCACAGGCTACCCAGTCTTAATAAACTTATTTTTAAAAATCCGTAACAACTGCTATTCTATACAGTCTTTGTCTTTAACGCGAGGTCGTTTGACTGTTTTCATATCCACGTTTTCATTCGGGATATTTACGGTATTCCCTCCTCTATTCAATCTTGCTCTCTGCGGTTTTCCTGCCGCACTCCGTCTTCTGTGAAAGGCTGCACACATTGCGCATGCGCGGTCCGCCCAACAGGGGTATATGTGATGTCAACATAACTGTCCACTACTAAGAGGATGTCAATTCAAAATTGCATAAAATGTTAAATGGTATGCAGGTTTACATTGTAATTGCACCTCCTTATGGACACAATGCAACAACATATCATAATTTAACGTGACTATGCAGCTTGCCTAGCTGGTCAGCTTTCTTATACTGTTTCAAATTATGGCTGTGAAATAGATTTGATCCACTTGCACATCTGATCATATTTACAGAATTGTGGGTAGCACTGACTATGATATGATTTATTGTATGATGGATCTTCGGAGCGCGTGTTTTCTATTTGTCTGAGCTTTCAAAGAAAATAAACTTATCATATATCTTTCGGTTTAATTGGTGTGATGTGGGTAAACCCGTGCAATGTTCAGCGAGCTTAGATAAAGACAGTAGACCTATATATATATATATATTTTAACTGATACTGACTGACATTAAAACATTATAGCATATCCATTTAAAGCAAAAAGACGCAACAAACTACTATGCCCAGAATGCAACGGGCGAATGACGCATAATACTGGAGACCAGGACGAGCGACAGCAATCAACATTGCAGAATCGACCATCAACGCCATGAAAATTGCACATTTGTCATAATTTAAATTGTCTGGAATACGTCCACATGTGGTTGTTATCATATCTATCAGTTTATGTGCTCATTTGTTCGACAAGTTGTCTCTCCTCATCTAAACTAGTTATGTAGTACAAGCAGCAATATCTCAGGTAACGTTATCATGTTTGTGCCAAGATCTCTGAAGGTAAAGAAAACCTCAGACAGTCCTCAAGTAGCGAAAAAGTGCAAGGTGAGTGTGGGGGAGGTCAAGGAAACACCAGACCCCAGTTGTTCCGTGACAAAACCCCCTGATGCCATTGCCATCACAACAACTGTAAAAGAGGAGGATACAGTCGACACGATAGCAAACAGTGCCACAGACAACATCACTGAGAGCGGCAGCCTTTGCAAAGAACCCGACCAACGCGAGGAACCAGAGGAAGAGGACAACGAATACGAGGAGCCCGTGAAGTCTTTCAAAAAGAGTCAGAGATGGCCAGAACCGGGAGAGCCCGTTTGTGTCATGTGTGGACGATACGGTGAATACATTTGCGACAGCACCGATAATGACGTTTGCAGTCTGGAGTGCAAAGCAAGTCACTTGGCAAGCATGGGGAAAGGTTTAGTAGCAGATATTCTTAGTCGCAGTCAAACAGCGGTGAACACATCATCCCAAACAGGATGCTTGGCTCTGGACACTGCAGTGGACGAACAGGAACAGGACTATTCCTATAAAGAGGAGGACTTCATTTCCTCCTTGACAGAGGAGCAAGTGCAGCGAGTTAAGCGAGAGCTGGGTATCGTGACAAATGGCCAGGATGTGGTCAGACCCATCATTGAGTTTGAACATTGTCGTTTCCCCCCAATTCTCAGCAAGAATCTTAGCAAGGCTGGTTATGAGGCGCCCACCCCCATCCAGATGCAGATGATTCCTGTTGCACTTGGCCATAGGGATGTGGTTGCAAGTGCTGACACAGGTTCAGGGAAGACGATGGCTTTTCTACTGCCAGTGATTGTTCGGGCCTTGGAGGTAATGGTCCTAGGATTATGAAGGGCTATGTGGTAAAGCTCTGTGTTTAGTGGACTTTGGAGTGAGCAAGTTTAGCCCATGCGGTCAGGGGTCCTTAAAGTTAATTTTGACTAATGCATCATGAACAATAGGCTACTAATGAAAGATCAAGTGGTCAATAGAAAAATATTGTCTGATTTTATTCCAATATTGGCATAACAGTTAAAGTGGTGTCACAAAGTTGACTAGCAAAAGTCCATCCTCAGAACTGATGATGCCTCTTTGGCAGCTGGTCATGGAAGTATTCAGACTGTCTGGAAGTTGCAGTTGTGATGAGTAATTCATAAGGACTCACTGCTGCTATTTATATCAGTGACTCTGCTGCATGCCCAGAGCACGAGTGTGCTGTGCCAATAAGAGTGGCGAGGCCTGACCTGCACTATGAGCCCAAATGAACGCAATCCCCCGATGGGAAATGTAATCCTTAAAAATGTCAGACACAATAAGTCGTCATTACTTCAGTGCATATTGAATAAAATGTGTTTACATGCTCAAATCACCTTTTATTTTGGGACTCATCCTGTCTTGTCCTGCTAAGCTCTGTCCTATATTCTATTCTCTACAGAGAAAAACTCGCAGAGCTCCATCCTGTCCTGCAGGCCTCATTCTCACCCCAACGAGGGAGCTGGCCATCCAGATTGAGAGGCAGGCCAAGGAGCTGGTGATGGGGCTGCCCAACATGCGGACTGCCTTGCTGGTCGGAGGCATGCCCATGCCTCCTCAGCTGCACAGGCTAAAGCAAAGCATAAAGGTACTGTATGGATATGACTGACTCAGGAGGCTGCCAGTGCTGCTCCCTAAGCGGCCCACAGCCTGAGGAAGTAATGAGGTCAATATGAAACTGGGTCGTTTTGAGCTTGTGCCTCGGGACTGAACTGGAATGGAGTGCATTTATAATCTCTAATTTTGAGAGTAGATGATTGTAGAGCAAGTGGATATACTTGCATTCATACGTTGGGCATATTTTCTCAGTACTTTTAAATCTGTTTCAACCATGTAATTTTAGATTGCTGTGAAATTTATTACAAAATCTTTATTTATTTTTTTTGTAGATAATTATAGCGACCCCTGGGAGACTTCTTGAGATCCTAAAACAGAAGGCAGTGCAGCTTGATGGAGTGAAGACTGTAGTTGTTGATGAGGTATGTAGGTTTGAACCTCTATTTCTTTCAGAGACTTTCATACTTATTAATTAATGTATGGATATACAGTACATATTCAAACATACTTAAGGCCCCTGCTTTCTTTTCAAAATTGTTTCTAATGTCCATTTAGGCAGACACCATGCTAAAAATGGGCTTTCAGCAGCAAGTCCTTGATATCTTGGAGGAAGTGCCAAAAGACCGGCAAACTCTGCTGACATCAGCCACTATTCCCATAGCAACTGAGCAGTTAGCAGAACGTCTAACTCAGGATCCGGTACGAATAACCATTGGAGAGAAGAACCAACCGTGTGCCAATGTCCGGCAGATAGTTCTGTGGGTTGAAGAGCCATCAAAGAAGAAGAAATTGTTTGAAATTTTAAACGTGGGTATTTTCGATCCTACATTTGATCTTATTCAACATCACAAAGTATAAATATGGGCCCAAATTAAATAGCCTCACAGAACCTTTTGTATACCTCAAAAATGACAAACGTGCGCAGTTAAAATGAGGTGAGGGAATACTGTGAAAGGGGACACCATACCCTCTTTGGGTCATATTTAAGTACTGTAGACAACACAGCTCTGCCCCTCACCCCCTAAACAGAGGAAATGGGTGGGCTCTCTGCCATGGCCGTCCTCCAAAAAAATAAAGCAACGGCTCATGCCACCAACTATGCTGGGGGGGTAGCAATCAGGAAATGGCTGGACTCCCTGGGCCATTTTTAAAACTGCTTGGGTATCTTAATTAAAGGCAACCAGGCAAATGTCTGTTATTGTCATTTGAAGTGTACTTCTCAGGTTCGTCTTGCATTTCCTCAACAATTCCATTCCCTTTGGCATAAAAGGTTTGGCAGACCCAGAGCTGGAAGTAGAGTTTTGCAGATGCCTAAAGAGAATAGAGATTTTCAGGACCATTACCTCAAACTGCTATTTCAGAGTTACATGTTGCCCTCTCTGTACTTATTGCAAGACTTATTTTTCAATAACTATTGCTTGAGTAATTGTCCATGAACATAGGCCTCAGCTCCATGAGTGCATTTGGAGTTCATGTTTTTTATTAGTGTTCTAACACTACTCTGTTTGTGTTTTCACCTCACAGGATGGAAAGCTTTACCAGCCACCAGTGGTGGTGTTTGTGGACTGTAAGCTGGGGGCCGACCTGCTCTGTGAGGCTGTGCAGAAGGTGATGGGTCTTAAAACAGTGGCCATTCACTCTGACAAGACCCAGCACGAACGCAACCGAATTCTGAAGGTAAGTAAAGTAGTTGGTGGGACAGGAAGTTGTGACCATTCCAAGGAACAGTGGTTTCTTTATCCAGCTTTTGACTATTATGTTAGCATGCCATTATATGCTTAACAGAGCATTTTGTTTAAATTAAGCTATGCTAAATTAAACACACTGTTTGATCTTTTTAACTGTTTTAGGGCCTGCTTGATGGAGACTTTGAAGTGGTTGTCAGCACTGGAGTTTTGGGCAGAGGCCTTGACTTGGTCAACGTCAAGCTGGTGGTGAACTTTGACATGCCTTCAAACATGGACGAATATGTTCATCAGGTACAGTCAGTTTAGACAGCATGCACCTCCAGAGTAATACAAAAGCAGCCTATCATTCTCTTACAGTTTCAACCTGCATTACAATTGTTTTCCAGATTGGCAGAGCAGGAAGACTGGGTCACAGAGGTACTGCCATAACTTTGCTCAACAACAACCACAAGCGGCTGTTCCTTCAGATTGTAAACCGTGTTAAACCCACTGGCTCCCAGTTACCACCTCAGCTGCTCAATTCCCCATATCTGCATGAGCAGCAACGGAGGGAGAAGCAACAGAGAAAGGAGGATGTTACGGTCACCAAGGAGAACCTGCTTGATATTATTAGAAGACATGACCGAAGTTCTAGGAAATAAACAATTTTCTTATGTCTAGTCTGTTATAATTTTGTATAGTTTTGTATATTTTCATAAAAAATAAAATGTAACGAATTTATTTAAAAATTATAGTCATTTGAGTCTTTTCCTATCAGTAAAAAAACTTCCATGCTGTCGTATAATAGGAAATACTGCCGCCTTCTGGTAGAACTTTGCAGTTGCATTAAATGCACTGACGTAATGTTTTGAGAAGAGCCAATCGAAAACGACCCAGGGAGTTTGAATGTTGAAGCGGAAAGACGCGGAAGAGAGTAGGAAACAACGCTTTTAAGGTAAACAAATAACTTTCCATCTCTCGGTAGGTTGTGTTTGCTTCCATCACAAGATTAATGTATTGTTGTTTACATGATTTCATTATTGTTAACTCCTTTGGTTGTAAATTGCCGTATCATTCATGTCTTTTTAACTGTAGGTCGATACGATCTCTTGGGAAACGTTACTAGGATAACATTGCCCTAAATAAAGGAGTGAATCACATGCAAAGCAGCATAAAGTTGGATGCATATTAGGCTAGACATATCTAATCAGTTTAGCTAGTAAAAGCTAACGTTAGTGAGGCGTATTGATCGAAGAAGTGATTAAGAATCAGATAACTGTCAGGCAACTTAATGTGTAGTTAACTTAGCTAATGGAAAGTTAACGTTAGCTCCCATTGAAGCAACTGATCTCAAAACAGTTTAGAGTAGACTGATTTTGAGTGGTAGGATACATGCTAAAGTTAGCTCCCGTTTAAGTCACTGATCTCAAAAGGCTCTGTTGACACCAGTAACGTTAATGTTAGGCTTATATTTCTGAGTTGTAGGATAGACTATAACTTAACATTCATTGGGGTGACTTCACTAGCCTGGCGATGCCATCCCACGTACCTCCACTACAGTCGGCTTTTCGCCCAGGCTATATCACTGACTTCACTGCTTGTAACCAAAGTCCTTCTAGGGTCTCTGTTGTAGTCTAACATGAATTTGACAGCCGTAGCTTACGCTTATACACATGATTTTCTTGTTTCAGGTACATGGAGGATACATTTTCTTGAAGCACTGGCTCTTTTTAGTTGTTTTACGGTTTTATGAAATTATTAGATATTTTAATTTGTCTTCATAGCAAAAAGTGCACAAAAAACAAACTGCAAGTTAAGCCTGAATCAGCTGTCAAAACTAAAAACAGCTGACATTATGGATGAGAGTACAGCATCTGTGGATAAGTCTAAGGAGACTAATAAAACCTACATAATCTCATACCCCACAAAAGAAAATGACTCGAGTATAAAACTAACTCTCCAAAGGAGAACCATTGAAAACAAAGACACGACGAAAAGTGATCAGTCGGATACATCCAACACTGAAAACTTAGTTCAGGTTCCCCAAAAGAGACTGACTTTGAAACGAAGAACGAGGACAGGATCCATGGACAAAACGCCACTCCCCACTCGGCCAAAAGCAAGTGTTCGAGGGCCCGGTGTTATCGAGGCACGACAGTCCAAAATCCTGTCGGAGCCAAACAGTCGCACACCTCGTGCTTCAAATGTGTTGCGCGCAGGAAGCGTCCGAGAGAATGTGTTTAAAACCCCAGCGAAGGACTCTTTCGCAAGTCGAACGAACATGTCAGCACAGGTCGGTGAACGAACCTCAAGGATTATACAAAACCCATCTGTTGAGAGAATTACTACTAAAACTGACACTTCAAAGTCGGATGATAAGACCAGCACAGTCTCAACCCCTACCAGAACAACACAGTTTGGCAAAATCAGTGCAAAGAAAGAGGTCTTCGAGCGCCTGGCCAATAAGGCCGTGCCATCTAAATCAGCAAGTTTGGAGAGGCACACAACTCCCTCGCATTTGACTTCAACGCTAGGGAGACCAGGATCATCACGGCCATTGAACAAGTTGCCGACCTCAAGTCAGAATAAAATGCCGACCGCCACCAAAACCCCACGCACAACACAGACCACCAAATCCGTGACCTCAAGGCCTAGGAGTTCAAGTCAGAACCGAGCTTTGAAATCTAGGCCATCCGCAGAAACTCCATCAGTCACAGAGTCTACCTGTAATGATGGTGAACTCCCACAAGACTCCTTCAAGATGGAAAACAGTGCAGTGACTGTGGCAGTAAGAGTCAGGCCATTCAGTAGTAGGTAAGACTTTCTGCTTTTTATGATGTCAACAAGCATGTCTCACTATTAAAAAGTAATCTGACTATTGACAAACCTTAAACAAGTCATTAATCATTTAAAAGATAAGCACTATAACTCTTCCTCTGTATCTTGTTTTACAGAGAAAAGAAGGAGAATGCTACCCAAGTCATATTCATGGATGATCAGGAAACTATGGTTCACCACCCCGACTCCAAGCGATTCACATTTTCATTCGACTTCTCTTTCTGCTCCATCGACGAAACGGCTCCTAATTTTGCCAGCCAGCAAATGGTGTACGAAAAATTAGCCAAACCTCTCCTTGAAAGAGCCTTTGAGGGTTTTAACACTTGCCTTTTTGCCTATGGCCAAACAGGATCTGGAAAGTCCTACACGTGAGTATTGGTTTCAGACCACCATAAAAATAGATGTGTTTTTGCCTATAGATGATTTGGCTTGGTTGCATTGTATCTGGGCTTAATGCGCTTCCTTGTATTTCCTTACTGCAATTTTGATGCATAGTATGATGGGCTTTGGAGAAGAGGTTGGGGTGACCCCAAGATTTTGTGAGGAACTTTTTGCCAGACTGCCAAAGGATCAAAATAAAGAGGTGAGCCTTTTAGTGAAAAATGAGTTAGGCCTAGTGTTGCGAAGTTGCTTGGTGCTCTCTTGAATGTTGGAGAGGGCAGAGGTTGTACAGATAAATGTGTTTTTGTTTTTCTTAGGCCTATGATGTGTGTATGTATACTAAAACATTTTTAAAATAAATCCACAGATTGCCTGTCATTTGGAGATGAGCTACTTTGAAGTATACAATGAAAAAATACATGATTTGCTCATTGTGAAGGATGAGCAAAACCAGAAAAGGTTGCCGGTAAGCATAATTTGTTTTTACTTGCACTGTGTTTCTAAAAACATGCAACACCTGTTGTGGAATCTAATCACATATGTCTTTTGTGCATTGACAGCTAAGAGTTCGTGAGCATCCCATTCATGGACCCTATGTCGCTGATCTCTCCACGTGAGTTATCACTTGACCTCTTTGGGTCATTTGACCTCTTAACCTCACTAGCGTATAATTTGGATGTTTAATTTCCATTCACTCCTCTAGACAAGTTACTTGGCTTTTGGATTTGTATCAGAGAGATGAGAGCTCAAAGTGTATTTGAATTGTGAAAAGAAAAGAAAATCATATTTATTTCTCTTTCAGGAATGTGGTGAGCTCCTATGCAGACATTCAGGTGATTTATTATCATTTATTTCTTCTGCCTTTGTTGCTTGAGCCCAGTCACGCGTAGCTCAGCACACAATGGCCATCCACTCAGCCACTTCACAGAGCCTCGCCACACATATGGGAAACATCTGCAAATAGATGTGATGTAATGGAAGACGTGTCTTATGTACTGTGGCTCTGTCACGTTTACACACGCAAACTCTGCTTCTGTCTCATTGTCCATCTGTCCCTCCGTCCGTCCGTCTGTCTGTCTGTCTGCCTCTCTCTCAGGGTTGGCTAGAGCTGGGTAATAAACAGCGAGCCACTGCAGCCACAGGCATGAATGACAAGAGCTCCAGGTCTCACTCAGTCTTCACTCTGGTTCTGACCCAGACTAAGGTGAGACATGCCTCTCTTACAACCTGTGGAGGTTATCTGCATATGTGTGTATTACACATAGTGTTGGTTATATGGACACTTCACAACAACATTTCACATTATGTGTATATGCTAGTGTTATATTTTATAGTATTCATTTAGAATAACTAGTCTGGTAAGGTTTTAGTTGATATTATGAAGGGCTTTGAGATGGGTTTGAATGCTGTGTCCATAGATGAACTAAATGCATTTTTTTTTTTTTTTTTTTTTTTGTCGCAGACCGAGTTAGTGGAGGGGGAAGAGCATGACCACACCATCACCAGCCGGATAAATCTGGTGGACCTTGCTGGCAGTGAGCGCTGTGCCTCTGCCCAAACCAGTGGAGACAGACTACGGGTAAACATCCACACAGCTGGCCTTGTGTTTCTGCCTCCAGAGTATAAATAGCTTTACACGAGTAAAACAAACCTGCTGAAAGCGCACAATGAAATATATGCATTTGTTGTGGTATGACCATGAATGAGTTGCTGAAGATCAAGTTCATCTGTGGGTGCATAATGATCGCATAAAGGGGCTGCTTCAGCAGAGAAAGACGCAAGTTGCATTGTGGTCTCTTTGCAGGAGGGTGCCAGCATCAACAAGTCCTTGCTGACCCTTGGAAAGGTCATCTCGGCGCTGTCCGAACAGGCCCAGACCAGGAAGCGGGTCTTCATCCCTTACAGAGAATCGGTCCTCACGTGGTAAGGACGCATGCTTGCAGTAAAAGCGGTCATTGCGCGTTTCGTAACGGTAGTCTGCAAAGCATTAGCTGTTGAGCGGTACAAATGAGAAACGCAGGGGGAAATAGCTGAAGGAAGGCGCTGCTACTTGCGCCATTGCCAGCCTGACACTGTTTTGTGTCACTGACACAGAATAATCAGTTATGGAACCAGTGTCTAAACCCAAAACAGATTTTTAATAGCCTCGAGCTCATGAAATGAGAATGAAGGCCGTTATTATCGACTTCTTTCTGCTCTGGCGCTACCGCTGTGCCAACACCAGAGATGGAATTTCTAGGTTTGAGGATGTGGATTAGGTAATATACAAACTCTAGAGTTACGAGGAGAGATTAATGAGGTAATGAGTGAGATTAACCGGTTCATTTGGTGAGTATGAACATTCGCTAGCGGAGTCTAAGAAAATTGTATTATTTTATTAGATCTTTCTAAACCAAAGATTTTGTGCTTGTGCTGAGTTGGGTGAAAAGGTAACCCTTTAATTGTCCTATGGGTGTTATTTATCTCAGTGTGTGTGTGTGTTCGGCAATGTGATTCCTTAGGTAAAGAACTAACAGGGCAAATGGATCATGTAGTGATCAGATCAGAGCAGTGATTTTCAGAGGTGTGATTCCAGGTTGCTGAAGGAGAGTTTGGGTGGCAACTCGAAGACGGCCATGATCGCCACGCTCAGTCCGGCCGCCAACAATGTGGAGGAGAGCCTGAGCACGCTGCGCTATGCCAAGCAGGCCCGCATGATCATCAACGTGGCCAAGGTCAACGAAGACACCAACGCCAAACTTATCAGAGGTCAGTCCCCTTTCCTGCCACTCAACTCTCTCCAGTTCTTCCTCCATCTCCACCAACCTCCCACCCCACCTCCCCCTGCACACATCAATCATCGCTCCTTCTTCTTTTCAATTAGACTTCTGTCCAGCCTTGTCCTCAGGGCATATTTATGCACCGTCATTCACCTGGGGGCTAAAACTGTCATGCAGGTGTTATTCAAACGAGATTGCATTTGCAATGCATGCACAATGCCATCAGATGGCACTGTTGTGAAGCCAAACAAAGGTCTATGGTTTTGAGGGGACTCACTAACACACAGAATGTTTGTTTGGTTTTTTTTTTTGTATTGTAATGATTTGTTTATGTTTTTGGCTTTATTGCACAACTAGAGCTGAAAGCGGAGGTGGACAAACTCAGGGCGGCCCAGATGAGTTTGCGGGGGGTGGAACCCGAGAAGATGCGACTCTTCCAGCAAGAAATTGCGACCCTCAAGATGCAGCTCACACAGCAGGAGAGAGAAATGGCTGAGGTTCACCGGTGAGCACTATTAGGAGTGGTTTTAGCCTTTTTCATTAATAGTGTTTGTGCAGGAAACAGAACAAAGGACAAATAATGGCGTTGAGAGGTTTTTCACATTTCTATCTGTCTTTAGAGCCTGGCGAGAGAAGCTGGAACAGGCTGAAAAACGCAAAAAAGAAGAGACCAAAGAGTTGCAGGTGAGTGTTTGCATCAGTCCTCTCCTATTTTATGTTACACGTAGCCCGATAAAAGTATTTATGCTTAGAGCGTGCAACTGACACTCTCTCTCTCTCTCTCTCTCTCTCTCTCTCTCTCTCTCTCTCTCTCTCTCTCTCTCCTACCCTTTCTCCCTCTCTCTCCATCTCCTTTATGATATAGCGAGCTGGCATCACCTTTAAGGTAGACAACCGTCTCCCCAACCTCGTCAACCTGAATGAAGACCCTCAGCTGTCAGAGATGCTCTTATATATGATCAAGGAGGGACAGACCAAGGTCGGCCGGCTCAAGTCCGAATCCGCCCACGACATCCAGCTGTCTGGGGCACTCATCGCAGATGAGCACTGGTACGTTGGTGCCTGCTTAAGCTTGAGAATGACAGTTCAGGGCAAATAGATATTTTCCTTATTGAATAATTCCACTAAGTTACCTAAAGTGTCATGAAGTTATTTGGCCCTTTTGTTGAATAAAGTCACCAAAGCAATCAGGGTTCCCACAGGTCAGGCTGCTGTAAGGCAAAGTCAGGGAATCTTATCATTTTGCATACAAAGTCAGGGAATATTGGGGAACTTTGTTAATTTTTGTATCACCACATATCCTTGTTCTCAGTGTTTTTCAATTGAAAGGTCAACTTCAGTCGATTTCAACAAGACCTCTATTGTTCAAGCCCCTTGAGACTAGACAATACTGAAGATGCAAGACATTTTGGTCCAACCATATAGGTTTCCTTGAACAGCGAATTTACACTAACAACTATCCCATGGGGGCAGAATTTTTGAACTGTGTTTTTAACAAAAAAAAAAAAAAATGAAACATCAACAGACACCTAACAACACAGCATTGTAGTGTGTAGGACTCAGATAACTCACAAAGTGGTTACAACCGTGTGTTTATACAAGCAGCCACATATTGTTTGTTTACAAATCGCTGCATAACCAGTTTGTTAGTCATGTTAAGATGTTAAAAATACAGTTTACAGTTCTGCCTCCATGGATTAGTTGTCAGTGCTAATTCTCTCTTCAAGGGAGCCTACAGTATATGGTTGGACCAAAATTTCTTGCATCTTTAGTAGTACAGTAGCAAGTCTTGAGTAACTTGATCAATAGAGCTTTCGTTGAAATTTGACTGAAGTTGTCCTTGAGCTGGAATGAATTTACACTCTTATTGGCCGATTAATGCAAGTAAAGTGGTAGACCCAAGGGTGCACGTTAGGACTAGTTTGACCGTTTTAAACAGCCTTTTATGCTCAGTACCCAAAGGGTATATTGGACATTTCTTGTATGGGAGGTCATGTAAATTCTGCTTTTTTGTCAAGGAAGGTCATAGAAAAATCTGGAATTTTAAGTCTGGTCTTGAATGGGAGCCCTGAATGAATGGCCTAGGATGGCAAATGTATTAGTGATGAGATGTCCAGTTGTGCAGAATGCACTGTAGATACATTGACTAAAAGTGGGAAGCCATCTCCAGTTTTCCCCTAGAAACCAAGTCTCCATCCTTTGCTAGTTTACGTACGCCTGACTCACTTCTCTTAGCATGTAAATGTGATTCATGGTCATGTCTGAGTTTTCCGCTTTCTTTTCGCTCTTTTCTCTTCTCAGTGTCATTTCCAATGTAAATGGAACAGTCAGCATCTTGCCTATGGAGAATGCCAAAACCTTCGTGAATGGGAACCTTGTGTCCGAATCCACTGTCCTTCACCATGTAAGAAAAAAAAAAAAAAATGGAAAGCTGGATTGGGTGCTGTGAAGAAATAAGGGACTTTAACCTGAACTGTCTCTCAGAAGTGTTTTTACTTTTTTTTTTTTTCTTTAAATGAACATTTTACTCACACCATTTCTCCTGTCAACAGTAAGGGAGAGCAGCTTAAGTAAACTAGTGAAACAAAATTTTCCGTGGTGGTTTATACTGGGTTTGCCAGGCCTGGTCAGCAGTCAATTAGTCTTTATTTTCAACATGGATGAAGGGGGTTATCTTGACAAGTGGTGATTTTTGAGTGCTCTTGTTCTCAAGCGCACTCTGGTTTTACACTCTAGTCATCCCATTAAGTAAAAAAAAAACTTTGATTATGGTTTGGAAAATGTTCAAAGGCTGAACGCAAACATCATGGTGGAATTTACATTCAAACAGGGAGTTTAATATGATTTGCGGTCTGTACCAAAATGCTTTCCCATGTAGAGGGGAAAAAATCCTTTTCCCAACAGCAGTTTTTCTCCAATCTACGGAATGAGTAAAGCTGTGTCTAATGTGCTGTAATGTTGTTAGTCTAGCGTTGAATTTGTGCCATTACAAAGGAGAAGAATGAAAACATAGAAAATGTTCATGGGTGATCAGGGGTTTCTGTGACCTTTTCATGACCCCCTTCACCTCTGCTCCATCAACATGGTCAAATCCTTATCTCTGTTTCCAGGGCGACAGAGTGATCCTTGGTGGCGATCACTACTTCCGCTTCAACCACCCCGCAGAGGTGCAGAGCGGCAAACGCGTCTCCTGTTG
Source organism: Sardinella longiceps (assembly GCA_027497455.2). Lineage (NCBI taxonomy): Eukaryota > Metazoa > Chordata > Actinopteri > Clupeiformes > Clupeidae > Sardinella > Sardinella longiceps. The sequence continues at coordinate 14,597,210 of JAODXP020000022.1, read as the reverse complement.
GCCAGGGGCTGGCGACGGCCACAAGGACTTCGAGTTCGCCAAGAACGAACTCCTCGCCGCCCAGAGGGCCAAGTGAGTTCAGTTCAGACATATGTTTTTGTGCTCGAGTGACAAAGCCTGGCTTCGCCTGATACATGCGAGATCAGGGACTCCGCTGGACATGTTTTTTTTTCCATGCACTAAAACGATGAGTTAACAGCTCTTTATGGCTTCTCTATATTTTTGTTGGTGCGCCTAAAAGCCTCATCTGCCTGTTGAAAATGTGATTGCTTTGCCTTTGTCCTGGCTTAACTGTTCCCTCTGTGACTCCAGGCTGGAGGCCGAGATCGAGGAGGCTCGACTCAAGGCGAAAGAGGAGATGATGCAAGGCATCCAGGTGGCCAAGGAGATGGCGCAGAAAGAGCTGAACTCACAGAAACAGCAGTACGAGGACAGGATCAAAGTTCTGGAGAAAGAGCTGGTAAAAAGTCACATTTCAACATGTAACTCGAAGCAGAGCACCAGAGCAGATCTAGATCAATGTACAGTAAAGCCAAGACAAATGGCTGTATAATTAGGCTATGTTCTGTTAATGTTGTTTTTGGGTGGAGTTTTAAGTTCTGATACCACAAGCCCCAGCAGGAAGTATGGTTAAAGTGAATGTGTAACGTATCTGCTGTGCCATGACTTACTGTAGTGTATGCATGTGCTGCTCTGTCCCAGGAGGAGGAGAGCGAGCGCAAGAGGAGGCAGGAACTGGACAGTCGGCGAGCGGCCAGCAAGATGGAGGAGCTCAAGACCGCCAAGTCCTTGCTGGAGCAGGAAGTGACCACCCACAAGAAGCGCCTCCACATGGAAGCCCAGGCAACCAGACAGGTGAGGGGGTGGAGCTGGAGAAGGATATTTTTGGGGGGGGGGTTTCTGTATTTGGTCGTCCAGGAAATGCAGTAGTTGTTTGGTGACATCATCTGTAGGCTCTTGAGTCTGTTTATCCGTCTCATCATCTCCACTCATCCACATTCAAGGCCATGGCAGACCATGACGTGAGGCACGCCAAAATCATTGAGGCTCTGGAGGCCGAGAAGAGGAAGATTGCTGAGGAATTTGCTGAAATCCAGAGGAAACGAGCCCTCAGGACTAATAATACTCTGAAAATTGGTAGGTTGTCATAGTTATGAATGTAGCGGCTCGTCAAATTGACCTCCTAAAAGGGACAAATTGCTGCCTTAGGGTCATGCGGGAGGTAGCCACACATCTCCTAACGCTTCTCCTCATTTCTTAACTCTTGTGAAATGTATATTCTGAATAGTATTCTGCAGATATGAAATGTACAGTAAATATTCTGACACATACTGTTGAGATGTCGTCAAATAAGGGCGTAAGCGGGGAGTGTTTCTCTGGAAAATGTCCTCCTCCCTCTCATCTTCATGTTGTTGTTTTTGCCGCGGTAAGATGTCTCTAGTGTTGGATCAACTCCAGCTTCATCTTCAGCCCCTCCTCAATGGGATGCTATGAAGTTGTCCCTGATGATCGAGGAGGCCAACGCCATCAGCAAAAAGCTGAGGAAACACACCATCTTCAGCAGGTACTTCCACCGCATGCCATATGCTCACCATGACAACATGTGTTATGTAAGTGATTTTGAATGCGCACAAGTCTGAAATGTTACAGGCTGGTACGCCACCACCCCAGGCAAAGAATTTGCAAAGCGAAAATGTAACTTCCAGTAATGTGATTTAATATGTGTGTCGTTCCAAATTCCTGTCTCCTCACAAATTCTGTTATGCTTCATAGCCCTTTTAACTTTTTTTTTTCCTTCCTCATATTTTTTCGAACCTCACCCACTATTGAAGGCATGAAGTTTCTGAGCAAGGGAGTGGAGATGGGGAACTGCAGGTCCAAGTCCAGAATACCAAGCTGGGTATCTCCACCTTCTGGAGCCTGGAGAAATTCCAAAGCAACCTGGCAGCCATGCGAGAGCTGGATCAGGTACAGAGCTGGTGGAAAGCTATTCCTTTTTTTTTTTTTTTTTTAAATCAGACAGACTGTTTAGCAAGAGTGAAGTGTAAAGTTTGCCGATTGACTTTGGCAGCGGGCGTATCCTTCCATCAACATGTGCTTTGACGTTGTTGATTGTGTAAATCCAGACAATGGTTCCGGTTGTGGTCTGAACATATCCGCCATCAATGTCTTTTGAAATATTGTCCAGTCACACCATGTTAGCCTGTTATATGTATTCTTATCGTAGCCAACAGATGCATGACCAACCCATTTAGCGTTCTTAACAACAAACTTTCTGCCCTAGCTTTTTGGACTTGTGTTCTGCCAGAGATTTGACAATGGAGCTTTATTGACTAGCAGATTTTTTAGCAGGGCGAAGAGGATGTGGTAGTTCCAAGTGACAGGCTGTTGTTTTTGCTTTCCTGTTAATTAAAGGAGATACTGACTCAAGATCAAACTCTAATTTATTTCTCTCAGGGGGAGGGAGCTTCCAAAGATGATGATGTGTTTTATGACCCCAATGATGAATGGGAGCAAGATATATCAGTGTCTTCAACGGCCTCCTCCCTCTCTCGACGGAGGTAATATCTCTTCCTCTTCTCATTTTTTCTTTCTCCTTCTCTCTATTCTCTCCTTCCTTTTATCATTTTCTGTTGCTTTTTTCAACATCTCTCTTTCTTTCTTTCTTTCTTTCTTTTTCTCTCTCTCTCTCTCTGTCTGTCTGTCTGTCTCTCCGTTTCATTTTCTCTTCGAAGTCTCCTCATTCCATCCCTCTGCTGTTCATAACTGTGGTGCTTATTAATATTTTATGCATTGCTCTCCCACAACTTGTATTTCATAGTTTTTATTGTGCAAATTTCCTTGGCCCCACAGATCTGTCTGACTTTTACGACTGAACGACTCAAGTGGAGTCTTTCCGGAGCACAATGGTGTATTTCACAAAATGGTGGCATGAATTCACCATCCACAAAATATTAGCATATGCCATTTTTCAGGCTGTTAAAAAATTTCACCCTCATAAAAAAAGCTGTCAGTTAAAACTGGCTTTGCTTCCACCATACGGCTAAAGTGCAATCTCACGAAAAGCCACCCCCACCCCACCACCAACCAGCCTCAACCCCAGCCCCCTCCACCACCACCACTACTCCTTCAATTTCTTCTTTTTCTTTCTTTCTTTATTCCCCTTGTTTGGCATGTTTGTTACTCTAGTGGTAACCACCGCGAAGTAAGAGAAAGCCAAAGGCAACATGGCGGCGATTCAGGATTTCCTACGCACCCTGGCGTGTGCCCTGCTCCCAGAGACTTTCCCTGTCTCTGCTGCAGTCTGTGACCCCGGGTCATTCCTCCCCGTGGTGCCTCTCTCTCTCGGAGAGTGGCTGGCCCCCGGGCTGCCATTGCTATTTGGTTGTCATTATGATGAGTGCGTAGATTCCCTTGCTGTTAGGAATTAGCTGACATCGACCTCAGCGCAGCAAAAACTACATGCAAGACTGATGTTGTTATTATCCAGTACATACTGTAAGAGGGGGGGGCTGGATTTCCATGACGGCCTCTCCAAGCCATGTTTGCTGTTATTAGAGACGTCATCCTAAACCACAGCGTGTTATTTATTTATTTATTACATTTATTTATTTATTTTTCTTTGCTGTGGAACAGAAGCAGGAGTTTGCTGAAGAGCAGGAGAATCTCGGGACGGCTGTATGAGATCCGGGTCCACCCCATCCAGAGCCTGCACAGCCCGGCACCGCAATCCACTGGTAAAGCACTTATACTCAAGTCGTAGTACGGAGAGGAGTGTACAGTGTAGGGGGTGGGGGGTGGGGGAGCAGATCTGTGTTTGTATGAGGGAAGCGAGTGACTGTAAGTGTGTGGGGGCGTTGATGGAAGCGAGGCTCGGTTCCAGAGGAGCTTTCCTGGACTCCAAATCCTCATTTCCTCGCCCCCGGGCTGATGCCGAGGGGTTGGAGCGTCCATCAAGGTTAGAATCCTGGGCCCCCTCTCAGCACGGTCGGCCTCAGCTGCTTAGCTCCCGCAGTGAAAGAAGGGACCGGCTATTTAAAACCAGTCTGTCGTGTCCAAATAAATGTAAGCGCTGGTTTTCGAATCAGCTCTACAACAGTGTGGCAACAGTTTCCATCTGTCACGTTGTGAGCGGGGGCCTTTCTCAGCTGGGACTGCAGACGTATGCGCCGTCTTCTGAGGAGGATTATGTCACTTTGACCCCGAGTTATAATGTCAAAGTGATTTACCGTGTGACTGGATCAATCATACTGTAAAATGAACGCTGGTGAACATTACGCCAATGCTAAATATTACTTTTGGACTTTTAAAATAGCTAGCTCTATAAAGTTGAACGGCTGCGTTTATTTCAACATTATGGTGGAGTTATGTCACACATGTACGCACTCGCACAGAATCTTGAGTGCTTATGGCACTGGGCTCACACACACTCACACACACACACACACATACACACAGATTTACCGCTAACTGTTAACGTTTTGCATCATTTGCCAGCGGGGCTCATGGGAATGAGCAAACCCCCATCTCAGCTCTCCAGCTCCTCTGACTCCGCCCTGCCTGCCATCAGCAAGGACCTGATTGGTCAGGCGGTAGCCAGGTTGCGTGAATGTCACCATGGTGATGAGAGTGTGGCCGACAGACTGACTTCTGACTTGCTGAGCATCTACGCTGCGGTCAAGTCCATCTCCGCCCTCTACAATCAGCTGGATGACGACAGCCCAGAGAACTGTAAGACTCAGACACAGTATATTGCATTTAACAAAAAAAAGAAAAAAAAAACTTTTAAAAGATATAATCCTCTGGTCTGTGTGATCATCTGTGAAGTTAGTAAGTACTTACGTCTGAAGATAATCCTGACATTTTTCTGACCGCTCTTTTGACCCTGATCTGACCTTTATCTCATTATGTCTGGTAAATAAATCAAGTCTGTATGATTCACTATTACTAGAGAAAACCACATTCAACCATCATTGATGACTACATGCATTATGGGATGTGATTTCTGCATTTGTTTATTTCAATTGCGATGGTGTTTTCAGTGTTTGTGTGCAGTGTTGATGCCCAGACCCATCTGGTGAAGGGCACCCTGGCCATGGAGAGGGCGGTGTCCACCACACTCATCTGGGTGTCCAGCATCAAGCCCTGCAATGGCGCAGTCTTCCTCAAGGCAGAGGAGCTCAAGACTGAAGTCAAGAAAATTGGTGGCTACTTTCAGCTTCTCATTCAAGTGAGCACCAAGAGGAATTGTCTTTCTTTCATTTGCTGCACAAAGATGGGGGGGGCAAGGCAAACATGGTATTTGTCTGCATGGCAGCGCAATTCGAAATGCTTTTCTGATGGGAGTTTAAGTGAATAATTGGGGAAAAGATGATAACTGGAGCCCTGTCTTTTGTTCCCTTCCTGTGTGTGTGTGTGTGTGTGTGTGTGTGTGTGTGTGTGTGTGTGTGTGTGTGTGTGTGTGTTTGTGTGTCTTGGCCAGGGCTGCGACTCTGAGATCACGTCCATGGTGACAGAGGCCCAGAGTAAGACTGGCCAGTGTTTGAGTGTAGCCTTGCGTGCAGTCGGCCACCTCTCGGCTCTCACGGGGATGGAGATGCATGTGGTGGAGCTGGGCTCTGATGCCATAGGCAAGGTAAGAGACATTGGGCCAGGGCCAGAAGGCCGCCACTTAATCCTGTGGGACCCCGGCCCACAGATAATATATACGCCCCGGACAGTGTTTACATGAGACATGTGTATAGCAGTTGCTGTGGCCCTCAAGTCCTCTCTATCCGTTGCTGGAACCAAGTGCATACACAGCTGTCTTTGAAGTAGTTTTGACTTGACTAATAAGGAAACAGACAAGGGTAATTTAAGTGCCCTCTACCCTTTCCTCTCAATAGCGCCCCCCAATGGAATCCCTACTGGATGGCACCAGTAGGGGTGTTCGTGGCCTCATGGAGGAAGGACTCAACATCAGCAAAGAGATGATGAGGGAAGCTCAGTTGATGTATCCTAAAAACCAGGTGATGTGTTAGTCCTGTTTCCTTGGCTAGTTTCATAATCACTTTTCTCAAGGTTTTAGTATTGTCAACATCACTTCTTTTATCTCGCACATCTTTCATTTAGATGGATTTGGGGTGGGTGCTATATTTAGGGGGGTTCTTAATTATCTGTCACTCATGGCCAATTTGCTTTTTTTGTTTGTTTTTTTGCAGCATATGCAGAGCCTCAAAACCAAGTCACTGGACACAGCCCAGGCTCTTCAGAGCTACCTTTACTGCAATATTTCAGTAAGCATAACAACCTGCCGCTGATTCTGACAAAGGGAAGCATGTGCACAGATTAATGGTCCTCCCACTGCCATTGGCGAGCTTTTACGACTCTTGTAAAATCAAAATGGCCCGGGGGCTTATCTGCCTGCTGTAAGGCGCTTTTGGCAGCCCAGTAATGAATGTGTTGAATGAGGCGCCATCAGTTAACCCAGCATGGTTACTGGCGTTATCTTCCACGCCCAAACTCCATGTTCATTGTTGCCCCCCCCTGTGTGGCTGTGGGAGCCTTTGTGTGCATGTGTGTGGGTGTGTGTGTGTGTGTGTGTTGGAGCCTATTGAGGTTATTTAAGTAAATCAATTGTTTATACAATGTTAGATTATTATTTATCTGTTCTTCAGTATTTTATCATGGAAATAAATATGCATTCACATTTCTTTTTCCTCAGCAGGGACAAGACTCCCCAGACAGAACCGAAGGCGAATTCTCCGACGTGACAAAGTGTTTGTGTGAAATGCGAACCTCGGCCATTTCGCTCTACCAGCTCGTCCAGGCTCTGCAGCAGCTTCACTCCTCCTTGTCTCTCTCCCTCAGAGGTAGCAGAGGTCCCACATACCCACTCACTCGCTCTCTCCAGGCTCCATAACTCTCACCTTAAACCATTCTCCTGTCTCCACTCTCCCCTTTCCTTAGGAAAAGGTGATGACGGCAGCATTGTTGCTGCCCAGTCCTCCTCCAGGATAATTGATGACATCATTAGCGGACTGCCGAAGCAGGCTGGCACCGGCACCGGAGGGGCAGGCGGCCTCCAGCTCCCATGTGTCCAGAGCATCATGGTCGCCCGTGACGACGTCCATGCGGCCCTCTGTTCGTTGTCGGCTGCGTTTAAGAACAGCAGGGCCAGGTCTAGAGGTTCTGCAGGCAGTGCAGGTAGCAGGAGGAGGTCATCGGAAGGGGCTAACACAAGTGTGGGGAGTAATTCCTCTCACGCCTCCCTGCCACCTAGAAACAGGACAGTGCCTAAGATAGTTTACAGTGTCTCAGAGTCTCTGTCTGTTTCTAAGGAAGCCAAGTGGGTGTGAGGTGCTTTGAGCTCCTAGTTGGTGGGGAGGCATTAGGCTATTTTGATGTCAATGTTTTTGTTTATTATAATAAGAAAAATGCTGATATAATAACGATACTTGCTTACTCGTACAGGAAGGGTTAGTTTTTTAAATGCACTACTTTTCGTCTTGAATGTCACTGCTGTATACATTATTGAAGCCATATTTTGCATGAATCACAAATGTATAAAGGACTGAAGACAGTTTTAACCAATGCAAAATTTGGCTATTTTTTCTTATACCGATGGCTTGATAGATTAATAAATTGTAACATTATTTTGTTATAAAAACATAAGATGTATGTACTTTACGTTTGTTTGTATGGTGCTGTAGATTTTGTATAACATAACAATTTGAAGATTTTGTATGAAAATATTTGTATTTTTGCACTTGACCTATTGCACAGCCCATACTTTTAAAGCCACAACACACCATTCTGTTATACTGTAAGGGAAATAATGCCTTCTGTTTTGTATGAAAATTCACTATGGTCTTGCAAATCATGTAACATTTGTGTTACTACATTAAATGTATGTTTCTGTCATCATTTCTAAACATTTTTCATGTCTTGGCACTCATACTTTCGCACTTGCCATGAAAATGGCCTCTCCATTCTTGCTGGTAAAGGTCTACATATGAATAACCCAATGTAATATTCCAATTTTTTTGTAGAGTGGCATTTCCACGGAAAATATATTTTTTGTCAAATGTGAAACGCCAATAAGATACCTATGATGTGAATTATTATGTGAAATGTTTCAAACACTTTCCTTGTGTAATTTATACAACAAAAAATAGCACATGCTCAACTCACATCATATAAATAACAGTCTTTTATTGGCATTATACTGTAGGTAAAAAGTCAACTTTCCATGGCCATATGCATCCTGCAGCATTCAGTATTGGGTTGTGAACCGTTAGGTATACACAATCTGACGGTAGGTAGGATCATCCTGTTATGCAGCAATACTATAGTCCTTGCATTTAAAATTTTATGATTAAACATTCTTCATTTTTATCAGGTATGCTGTTATCCAGCAACCATCCCTGCTTTTTGGTTGATGTGAAAATCAAACCTTTCATCAAAGACACTGGTTGTCCAACTGAAGTTGTGTGCATTTCAGTCAGAGCATGGCCAAGGACTGTTGTGTTTTTCTATTGTCATTGCTGTTAAGGCAGAGTAGTCTGCACACTTAATTTGCTGCTGTTTTCTATTTTGCAACAAGCTCAATATCCAGAAAATTAAACATCAGCTCAATTTTAGTCTCAGTAATAGTTCAGTCTTGTGGATAACTTCCATCTGTTATAGATAAAATAGTGGGATTTTGTCGGGCCTGAATGCATGCATGTGTATCAGTGACTATCACAAATAATGTTATCTATAGCTGTTGCCATACTTTTATGGCTCTTATGAAATCAAAATGCCACTGAGAGCATATCAGCCTGTTGTTAAGTGCTTCATTGTTGGATTAGTAAGCCTACCATTGCTAGCTCCTGAAAGATTGTTGTCTATTGTGCTCAAACTCCCCATCCATTGTGAGCATTTTCAGCATTATGGTCAGGCCCCTACCAGGGCCCAAGGAAGTCCTGGTTACATCAAAGAGAGAGAACTATCTTATTTATTTTTCTTTACCCATCGGAGAAGTAATTTCTAATCTCTTAAAATGTAGGCTACATATAGCAAGATTACAACGCGTTCAATACTTTTCCCTTTATATCCTTTACAAAATACTATATAGGCTACTCAGAATCAAAACTGTAATTAGAGAAATTAATGATAATTAAAAATAAAGCACTTTCCATAGCACTTCAACTGCTGCTGAGATCATTTTGAGCACAAAAACATTATTGTACTGCATTAAAGGTACAGAACTACAGCATACTGCAGTTTTTCCCCATAACTATGTAAACACAGTTGAACATGAAGCGTGCCGCCCGCCTCTGTAGCCAGCAAAATTGTGGCTACACCCGCGCAGCTCGAACTAACCCCTCCTCGCGCTCTGTCAGCGCATCACTCAATGAATACTCAAACGCTGATATCATTTAGAAGGTTGCCATTAAGTTTGCAAGAGGAGAGCAGCAGCTAGTTTTATTCACTATTGTTTTGTTATTACTTCTTTCCAACTGTTACTCTAAATAAGGACCATATCGAACAGCTCTGCTGAGAGTTGGCGAGGGGATTTCAGTGAAGGCAAAGTTTTTCTCATGTCGGACTTACTGAAACAAAGACAAAACTCAACTTTAGTCATCGTTACGTTTGAAAGACGCTGAGAGCTGTATTCAGGTAAGCAACCAAAACTAGTTTACCTGTTGTTTCCTTGGTGGTGTGAATTTAATCAATATCAGTAAATTTCTAAAGTCAGAACGAGTCATTACGCATGGCTTTATCTCAGTAGTATAGCAGTTGATGTCTTTTTAATTGCTACTTTCTAAACTGCAGTTTCCTTCTTACAGTATGCTGTGGTTAAGTCTGATGCAGTCCGCTGTCATTGTGAGTAATATGGTTGTGCCATTTGAATAGCAGAAAAGTTGTGTTTATTGCAGTCACATCCATGTAAACTCGTTTTATTTCACAGGTTGGCTGTCTCCGTTATTTCGTGAAAGGTAAGAGCACATCTATCCTGTTGCAGTTTGTAAAGTGTCTGTGTTCTAGTGTGTAGGATAAACCAAGTGTTACCATTCATTTATTCAAATAGAAAATCTGTGTGCATTTGAAATTCTTACAGAGAAAGTAGAAAATAGAGTATCATCATATGAGTGCTATTGAACACTGAAGTTGATCATGAATATGCCAGTCATTTTGCTACTCTTGAACTCCTGTTACTACTCTTGAACTGCCATTACTGAATTTCATGTCGTTTTGGTCTAACCTCAACTATGGTCCATACAGGTTTTGTGCTGAGTGCAACCCCTCATCTTCCTGTTGAAAACTACGATTATGAGTTAGTGCCCAACCGCCTCAACTGGAGTGGAGTGCGGCAGGTCTGCGCCCAGAAGTCTGGCACACTGGCCACTGTCTCCAGTGAGACAGAGAACCGACAGCTGACCAAGTTTCTTCAGTCCCACAAAATCACGCAGCCTGTCTGGATAGCAGGGAAAGTCATGACACAAATAAATGGTGAGTCAAGTCAAGTGTTCAATTTCCTGCCAATTCGTTTGGATATCATCACCTTTTTATTGACGTAAATGTTTCTCCACCAACACAGGGTTGTGTGTGCTTAATTTGGAAATATGGTCAGTGTGTTTTTGGAGCTGGGACATTTAAACTGCAAAAATGGAGGGAGAAGAAAGTGTTTCTTTGGTGTTTACAATCGATGTGTGACCACAGGGGGGGCTTATGTAACATTATTCCGTTCATTTATGATACACTCCCTCTCCCTCTCTGTCTCTTTTTTCCCTGTCTGTTCTTTCTTTGTTGTTTTTCTATAGATTTTCAGATGTCCCCAATGACATACTCCTTCATTCTGGAGTTTTCGGAGCACTCTGAACGGAAGTCGGCTCGCCTGCTGCGCACCTTCCCTCCTATGAAAGCGGTGACCATATGCTCCCAGGTCCTCTTTGAACCCCGTTGCCATGGACTTTCCACTGTTTTCTCTTATTCCATAAGCTCATTCGCTAACGAGTTCCAGCTTCAGGCTCTGGTCCCGTCGCCCGAGGAAGGGGGGCCCATCAAGTTCACCCTGGCAGTTCATGGCAATATGGGCTTATCAAAGGTGGCACTCGCAAACGACAAGGCTTGGCATTCGTTATGCGTGAGCTGGAGATCTGCAAGAGGCATCTGGGAAATCTGGGCAGACGGGCAGCTTATGGACGAGGGTCAGGGGCTCTACCCCGGCGAGGAACTAGGTGGCAATGGCGACTTCATTGTAGGCCAGGGGCAAGAAGGTGATAAGAACTTCCGGGCTGGCGAGTCCTTCTGTGGCAGTGTGACGCAGCTACATGTGTGGAACAGGGCACTGCGTGGCTCTGAAATCCTAACTATGGAAAAAGAGTGCTCACCCATCTCCCCTGGCCTGGTTTATAACTGGAGCGCCGCGGCCCTAGAAATCGAGACCTCTCTGACGAATTACTGGGGGAACTCCCCTTGTCAAGGTAAAAAAAAAAAAGGGTGAAGACAGGGGAAATGGAGGGAGGAGAAAAGTTTTAGGGTGGACTCACTTCATTTGAACGAGATTACTGCATAGATTTACTGGCAAAGGCCTCTTTAGGAGTGCACTGTTCAAAGTGGATTCCAGCTCTTGCTTAAAGGAAACTTTACTCCTCCCTCTTCCTTTCTCTCTCCTTCTCTTTTCCCCTTTTTATCTTCTACTTCTTTCATTTCTTTTGTTAGGCTTTGTTATGCCTCCCGTTTTATCTTAGTTCTTATGTTATGCCTTCCATAATATCATTCATTAGCTTTTCTTTTCTGACTGTTATGTCCTCTTGGTCTTTTCCCCTTGTTTTTCTATTGTCAGCTTTCCTCTTCATTGCACCAACCATTCTGTCATTCTCCCTTTTACTCTGAACCCCCCCCCCCTCTCTCTCTCTCTCTTTCTTCTCGCCTTCTTTCTCGCTCTTTCTTTTTTCCTAGTTCTTTCTGTCTGTCTCTTTCTCTCTAGGTCTCACTGTCTGTGTGGAGACCCATATGAATACAGAGAACTTAAGCCAAGTTGTAATTGGCAAACGCAACTCCTAATGGTTGTAAATATTTCATGTGTGCTGTAATTCTGAATCCCACCCTTCAAAACAAACTGCTCGCTTCTGACATGGCCCAGAATGGTGAGTAATCGCCCCTGGGCTCCCATGATTCCCTTGGAAGGAGAGCATATGGACAGATGTGCAGCACTCTCTATGCATCACTCAGGCGTGAGCTCTCTCTCCCTCTGGTGCTATGACATCAGCACAGACGACAGAAACCTACATTTGGCCCACAAGCTAGTCCTCTGCTCAATATCCACTCAGATGTGGTCATTTTCTTAGAAAGCCGTCAGTTGTTTTTGGTATTGCGATTTTTTTTTTTGGTTTATTTTATTGTTTATGTTTTTTTTATATATTTTTAATTTTATTTTTTTTTACAGGCAACAGCAGTATGCTAGCCAGCCAGCTGTTACTCCCTGTGTTGGACACAAGTTGGAAGTATCACAACCTCTCATCACAGACAGTCGTCTATCCCAACAGCGGGGCTTGTGTGACCATAGATCCAATGACTGGCAGCTGGGTTCTGGATCTGTGCCAGACTCAGAGAGTGGGCGTCTGCCAGGTTCCGAAATGTAAAGTCACTCTTCGTTCCACACACACACACACTTTTAGACACACTTGCTGGTAGACAAATCTAGGCTTTCCCAGCTGAGCCACCTGTTTGTAATTAGAATGTAGACAGTTTTTTTATGATTTCTCTCTGAATCCAAGTAGTGCATTAACCTGTTGATGACATCCGGCCAAAATCTCTGTTTTGAGTGATTATTGCACTAATATTCATTTCAACAGTTTTTGAAAAGAAATGGAAATTATTTTTAGTTGATTAATTGTAGACACAACTAATGAAAAGTGCCAATTCTGAGCATGATTTGTATAACAATAATTATAATTTCAGTGGCAAATGTGCTTTTAATTTGAGTAAAGTTTGTAAATGGCAAGTTGCCCCCAGAATGAAATGATTGTAGTTTTGAATCTGGAGACAATGAAGAAGGCAAGGAAATACAATTCCTCCATCAGCTTGGCTTTCTGCGTAGACATGTGTGTGATTCATGGGTGTTAACTTGTCCTTATTTCTTTCCACTCCCTTGTCACAGCTGTGTTGGATGACTCTGGATTGTCAGGGCCCGATTTCTCAAAAGTGAGTGAGGATTCGTTGTCCACATTTGTAAGTTTGAGAGTTCCACCAGCTGGACATGAATAGGTCACCCAAATGTCAACAAAGACAAGTCATGAATGTCTTTCAATCAATTATTTCGCTGGACTTAAATGTAATCATTCATACATACATGAATCTGTGCACTTTAAGAATTTAATTGGTGATGGTTTTGTAGTCATAAGTTAAGTTAATGTCGTCTTAAAAGAAGAAGGGGCAGATAGCAATGGCCATACATACAGTACATACTTTTGTTTGTATTTCTTCTGAGCAGCAGGCAGAGCACCTAGAGTACTGTATATACTTATTTCACACAGGGTGGAGGCATATCTGAAGTCACTCAGTGTCCTTTCACCTTCTAAACCATTGGTATTTCCCCTGTCCCTCTCTCCCAGGCGATCGAGGAGATTTACTTCAACTCCTCAGCAGCCACGGATCTCTCCCGACTCAGTGACCTCATCACCGTTCTCCTCAGAGCCGTAGAGACCGGTCCGGGCGTGGTGACGGCAAAATCTGTACAGCGACTCACTGAGATGATCGAGCGTGCTGCCACCACCGAAATCTACTCTGCCAGTGCCTCACAAGAGGCTGTTGTCTCTTTAGCAAGAGACTACCTAAGGCTTGCAAGTGAGATGATTAATCCAGACATGGCCGCCCAGTGGATGGACTCCTCTGAGGGTGAAGTAAGTCACTCTGGTAAAAACACCTTAGGAACAGCAACCACCATCAACTCTCATTTTAAGGTGTATTTAATGTGTAATAGCACAGTATCTTTACCTGGGTGCAAATATACCTCAGGAATGATGTTACTGTAGAGGGATTTATTAATTAAAGCTGCTTGCTAATTTTACCAAGTTGTTCTTTCTTGTAGACATCCCCCCAGCCATTTAGTATAATACAAAGCATCGATAAGTTGACGTGGGCGTTAGCTGATGTGCTATGGAAAGATGGGAAAAGTTTCACTATTTCAACCAAAAACATTGGTAAGGAACTATTGCTAGTCCAAAGCTAGTACTGAGATGATTCATTGAAAATATACATTCAAATAACTCATGAAAATGATAATAATAATAAAAAAATCGGCATTTTGGGTGCTGAGATGAAGCATTAGCATGTCTTAATCTTACTCTCTCCTGTCTCCCCTTGCTGTTGTTTATTAGATGTCCACTTGGAGCCACGCAAGTTAACACAGATGAGCTGTAGCTGTGTGTACAAGCCATCTACCTTTGGCAGCTCAAGTAGCGGCAGCCAGGATGAGATCCTTATACCCGACACAGAGGTGCAGAGACTCCATGCTCTCGGTGAGAAGTCAACACATACAGTATGTTCTACACAGTGCACAGACTGCAAATGCATTGACAACAACACACAGGCCAAAACATTTTGTTAATTACCTGTAATATGAAACACCTCTCTACACACTGCCAGCAGTGCCCAGTAAACAGATGATTATATGCAGTTGTTTAAAGTAACACCCTTTCAACAAACCTTAAGGGCACATTCACATTAGACCAGGGCTAATTAATTGGTAGCCTGCAGACCGGAGGTCATTTCAGCAGAACCTCTAGGGAAGCGAGATCAAAAGAACCGCTTTGCTTTTGCATCTGTTTGCTCTAGTTGATGGCAGACGTGACGTTAGACAGTGATATTAGGTTTCTTAGAAAGAACTCATAACTATTGTGCGGTTTAAGGCAGGAGATTCTGGAGGTTCTTTGTTATTGAAAGCAGGAAAAGCCCTTTCTCTGTTACTATAGAGAATTAAAGAAGTTAAAGAAGTTAAATCTTTTTTTGTAAATGTTCATGCAGCATGCTCCACTTTCCCACCATTTGCAAATATGAGTCATAGCTGTATTTTATTTATTACTATGAAGAAGATTTGCAAATGATCCCTTTACATAAACAAAGCAAAATGTATTGTCTCAAAATTGCCCAAATACCCTGAGCAATGTTCCTTGGTGGCAGATTGAGGATAGCCTTATAGGCTTTATCGGGGTATTAAGGTAGATGGGAGCAGGTCCATCAATCACCCTTTAGACCCTAGACATTAGTCATTTGAATTTGATCCGAGCAGCAAGTGGTGCTCCATGAACAGTGGCGTGAAGTTGAATAGAGAAAAGTGGCACAACTGAGCGACAGCAGCAATGTGATCAGCAAAGATCAGCTGGTTAACAATAATTACGCTCAGGTTTCTTGCTGATAGGGGGTCTATCTTAATGCTTATGCTGTGATGTACTGTATGTACTGAATGGTTTGTTTGGCCGGGAGTTCATTTTTGGAGAGATTCAATTGGGGGTGGTGTTCTTTCATCCATGTAGATTTGTCAGAAAGACAGTCAGAGGTCCATGTTGTCACTGTAGAATCACCAGGGAAAAAAACATACCGATACATAGCTGAGTATCATCTGCATAGCAGTGGTTAGTGAGTGGATGACTGGACCCAACACTGTGGTATACATGGCAAAAAGGAGGGGCACATGCAGCCTTGGAGCACTTGTGTGGTGAGGTAGTGTCGCGCAGATGTTTGCCCTAGCCATGACACATTGTACAATCGTCCAGTGAGATTCATACCAGGAGTATGCTTTGTCGTCAATGCCCATGTTTTGACTTTGTGTAGTAGAATACCATGGTTGACCATATTGAATGCTGTTGATAGCTCAAGTAGGATGAGAACTGTGGATTGACCTGCTGCTCTGGCTCATTTTAAGGCTTCTGTCACTGACAGAAGCGCAGGTTTCGTGATATAGCCTCTTTTGAAAGCAGATTGATTGGAATCAAGCAGGCTGTGCTGAGATAGAAGCTCTTTCACCTGTTTGAAGACGGTTCTTTCAATGGTTTTAGATTGGAAAAAGGCAGAAGAGAGACAGACGGAGCTTGTAGTGGCAAGCTCATAGATGGCTCATAGAAGGATTGTCAGAATAGGGTCAGGCAGGCAAGAATTGGGGCGGTTGCCTGTAAAAGCTTACACACCTCATCCTCTTAAAGAGAAGTGAATGAAGAAAAGACAGCACGAAAAAGAGCCTGTGTGGAAGGGTTGAGAACAGGTTTTGTGTCAGAGAGAGCCAGACACACATTGAGATTCATGGAGCAGACACATTGAACTGAATAAAAAAGTAGTCAGAGAGATGTAAAGGAATAACCTTCAGAGCGTTATTTGTGGAATTTCTTGTAATCAGATGGCTGAATTAGATTGCTTTTCTAAAGTGATATGAGCTTGTGGGCCTCTGTGTCAGACTTTGTGCATATGACATAAATAGACTAGCCTGGCGATGCCATCCTACGTACCTCTGCTAAACATTTTATCTCCGCACGTAGTCTGGAATAAACCCCCCTTGCCGCCTTTCCCTCGGTTACTCTACGGTTTAGCCAATCAGCACACAGTTTAGAACGATGTCTCAAAATTTTGTAGTCCTACAGGATAGGGACGCGTTTGTTATTCTCTCCCCCACTTTCGAATTACATTCACAAAATTGGCACATGACATTAGCATCCATGATCTTGAGGATTTATTGCCACTACGATGTCAAAATAGATCAGAACTTGCGAGAGATCTGTTAATACTGAAAGCGAAAGTTGTAGGCATGAGAGCCAGGCAAGGGAATACGTCATATCCAAACGGAAACCTATTTCAATTGTGTTGGGCCAGACTGTATGACATAGTCAACAGTCGCTTTCGCCCAGGCTATAAATGGACCTAGGTGTAAACAAAATAATGAATCCTGTCACACTGGAGTTGGATCCAAGTGTGAAGACATGGATGACTTTCTTAGCTGAAGTCAATCTCTGACAAGTCCCTCTACATAAGGAACTAAAAATCCACTTGGGAGAGAGTGCAGACGTCCGCCAAAGCAATGCGATCACTGACGCCCCCTAGAGGACTGGCGATTACAGATGGACGTGATCTGAACTGTCAGTAGTGAGGAATTCTAAAAAAGATTCCTGTGCCCAGATCCCGATCCAGATCATTATCAAGATGTTGTGGGTTCTTCCTTGGGCAAAGACACACCTCTGGTAAAAATGTTATGTGAATCCGTAAGTAACTTTTGCCATAAAGTTGCTAACAAAAAGACTCACAAACAAATGGACAGACCGACAAACAAATTTCGGCGAAAACATAGCCTCTTTGGTGGAGGTAAAGATAATAAGTGCTACAAATTCCTTAAACTGATTTCCGTTTCATTGAATGTGTCAGAGTGAAACAACATTACATCACCATGGACCATGATTTGACATGATACCATGGTTGACTTGGCTTGGATCTGGCTGTACTTGGCATCATTCTGCTTTAGCCTTCTTTCCCTGCCAGCTCATAGAATACCATGTATATACCATGTTTCACTGAAGTGATAGTTGTGAAGACACTGCTTGTTAATGATTTAGAGAATGTAAAAGTGAGACCTTAGAATTTGTTAAAATTCCCCTTTCACATTATCCAACTTCATGTGAAAAAGCAGAAGAGTGCCCTCATTTCGGAATGGGAAGTGTTTGGAAAAATTAAAAACGGATGTACTAGTACAGTAAGTGTAACACTCTATGAGGATTTTCCTTTCTTGGAATAAATTTGGATCATTCCATGTCAGATCTCCGAATGCCCCCGCTCGACCATCAAAGATTTGGCTGAAAAAATTCCAGGAGGTTCACACACCTACCAATAGGCAAATTTTAGCTCCCAACTCCTAATAGTTTTGTCGTAAAAAAATATTTTGTCAACTAACCCCAGACCTGTTTTGAGCAGAGTTTTTTCGGGGAGCCACTTTCAGAGTGCTTTATCTAGAAAAGTATTCAAGGTAGGTCCTTCAAATTTTCAAGGATTAATGTCTGGCACCAGTACTTTTTGACATGGAATTGACATGGAATGACCCATTTGCCTCTTACAAAGGTTGTATATCCAAATTGGGTTCCAGTTTCTCAAACTAAGATTAAAAAGATGTCTTTCTATTCCTCTTTTTTTTTTACCAAAATCTTTTACCAGGTTTGGCAGTAAATGTAGAAGGTAGAGTTTGTGCTGCTTTCTAAATAACTTGCGCTTTCTTCACGGATAGGACACAATGAAGTCATGTTCATCCATACCTACTACAGTCACCTCAAAGACCTTGAAGACGATGAAGATCAGTCTCTTTCATCAAATGATGTGGAAATCGGAGAAAAGTGTGTATGCTCATTGCTCACTCTCAACTTTAAGAAAAATACAATGGGAAATATTTAAAAGGAGAATTTATTTAGCCTAAGTTTCTTGTTAATATGTAAGTCTTAGTTACTAAGACAGATAAATCACGAAGGTGATGATTTGTGTACATAGCAGTTAGTTGCCTTTCTCAATGCCCTAATCCTAGTCCATGGTTGCTTTAAAAACACTGGGTAATTGTGCATTTTGTCAAATTGGAAGTGTTTAAAAGGAAAACACCCAATGCATAAATTGGCCTATGGAGTTGAAATAGTTTTTATGATGTTGATGATGTTACCCTTTCTAGTAATATAAGTCACAGCCCAATTCATTGGCTGGTGAACCAAACAAGAGATGCAGTAGTTTCTCTTTATAATAAAAGTCAATCTGTATTAGTATAAGAAATGTGATATTCCAGAAACTGGGGATGTCTCTGAAGTGTGTTATCCTTATAGCCCCCAAACAGGTCATCTATCCTCTGCGGTGATCTCCGCCACTGTTCGAGACGTCTCCAAATCAGCAAACGTGCCAGTGTCTGTCCACTACACCCTGTCTGCTCCAGATCTGGTAAGCCTGATATCCACGCTCTTAAAACCACCTGCTTTATTTTCCCCCTGTTCTCCTGGGTCGTAGAGATGTCAGAGCATTAGAGATTGTTTGCGATTTCACAACTTGTAAATTTCATGGTGCTTCCCTTGGGGACCAGCGCTTGGGCTTGGGGCCTGTTCAGGCCCTGTTGCTCTTGGCTTCAGAGGACAGAAAGGGAGTACGGCGAAAGAAAACATCTGTTTTTGTTATAGGTGGAGTATTCGCGCCTGGTCACACCCGTGTGCGTGTTCTGGAATTTCAGCCTGATGTAAGTATGACATCCTGCTCTTTTCTGTTCCGCCCAGACCCCCTTGTCCCTTCCATTGCCATGACTACTACTCTCTCTCTCTCTCTCTCTCTCTCTCTCTCTCTCTCTCTCTCTCTCTCTCTCTCTCTCTACCTCTCTCCATCTCTCTCTCTCTTTTTTTACAACTGTTAGCTTTTCTTTACTATTCAGTTACCATTTCCATGTTCTCCCAATACTATATTTACCTAAACAAATTATTTATTAATAGTAATTATTATATACATTATTTCTATCTATCTATCTATCTATCTATCTATCTACAGTATTTACAGTATCTATTTATCTCTTTTCAAATCTATCTCCACATCTATCTAGCTATGCATCCGTGTTTTCCTTTCTTTCACGGTGTGTGTGTCTACAGTAGAGGGCTGACAGGGGTGACACATGTGGCAATGTCGTTGAGATTATCATCCTTCCACCTCCTCTGCTTGTTTGTGCAGGGCTAATGGCCAGGCTTCCAGCTGGTCCACTGAAGGCTGCCGGGTGACCCAGTCGGACTCTGGAGTCGGCACAACCTGCTTCTGCAACCACACCACCAACTTTGCTGTCCTCATGAATTACTTGGAGCCAACGGTAAAGGGAAAAAAATGTCATCTGCCCCAAAATATCACCCATTGTTTCCAGACTCATAAATATCAAACGTCTCAGAAGCGGGTATGCAGTTTGTCAATGCCAGACAAGCATTCCATGTCAAATGAAAACCAGGCACAATGTAAATGACTCACTGGTGTAATGTTTTTTTTTTTTTTTCCCTGGCTCACAAACTGACCTTTTGTTGACTGCTGTAGGTTGCACATGTGAAGCATTAGCAATAGTGTAGTGTGTCCAGTAGGTGGCAGTGCTGTCTCAGAGAAAGTGGTGTGTAGAAGTGAATATGGAAGTTTCCTGGCCAAAGAAGCCAGTTAATATTTTGTTGGTTCTTTTATAGGAAAATTGTATCTTTCCTTTTTGGAGAAAAGTTCAATTAAATTGGTCAAAGTGAGTTTTATGTAGAAAAAATGAGGCAAATAATAATAATAAAACAGTAACTACAACAATTGTTAATAATAATAATAATAATAATAATAATAATAATAATAATATATAGTTAGTCAAGACAAAGACAATATTCATAATCCAGGCTAAATTTGTAATATAATTAGGCTGTCCAGCATACAGCAAAACATCAGTATAAGTGATGAAGGAGATCAGTAGGAAATCTCTGAGAAATTGAGATTATGAGTATAGCTTTGTTTATGTTTTTGAGAATTAAAATACTGAACAGTTGTTGACATACTCACATAACTGGTTAATGTTAGTCAGTCAGTGTGAAGAATGTCCAGTTGTTTCTGATAACCGTCAGTTACAGTAGACTAATATCCTATACGGGATATTTTTCAATTTTTTAGTTATTCAGGGAGATTGACTAAGCATAGGACTCTTTTACTGTAATGCCCTGATGTTTTCAGTGAGGTGACTGACTATGACATATATTTTTCTATCTATAGAAAAAAAACAAAGAACACAAAATTATTAACTATGGCTAAACTGAGTAGGTTATGAATTTGCTAATTCACCTCAAAATACTCTTATAAGATTGGTTATTTTTTAGAATGTTCGCTGTGCTGACCAAAATTTTTTATTGAATCGTATTGGAAACTAATTGGCGGACACAACGCAACATTGACTTGATGCTTCAGTAGGCCTAGCACTACCAGTGTAGCCTTCTCATAAGAGAGTGTGTGGTGGGTCTCTCTCCTTTGCAACAGGTCAGGCCTTATGAGCTGAGACACAGTGGTCCTTTTATTGACTAAAAAAATTCTTTGAAAATTTACACAGCGACAAAATTAAGCTATTTGACTGACCAGCCAAACAGTTTGGAGTCAAAAATAGCGCGGCTGGGCTGTGCACTGACTCCTGGCCCTGTCTCTCCGGGGGGACTGACTGCCTCATTGAGCCGGAGAGTGAAGGGCCACCACCAACCCACTAGCAACCAACCTGCAGCCGCCATGGCAAACACTCCCTGAGGGGGGAGACACACACACACACACATACACACACACACACACACATACACACGTGTGCGCACACACACATACTCCTGGCTGGGCACTGGCTCTATCACCCATGGAGTCTGTAGTGCTTGGCCTGAGTGTGTGTTTGTGTAATCCAGTTAGTGTGGTGTGTGTGTGTGTGTGTGTGTGTGTGTGTGTGTGTGTGTGTGTGTGTGTGTGTGTGTGTGTCTGTGATGTGTGTGTTTGTGGGCTCTTTTTTACGGGTTCTGTGTTAGTCGCTGGACATTCTTGGATGGTGTTTGTGTATACTGGTCTATCTGTGTGTCTCAAAGAGATAGAGCATGTTTGTCTGTGTGAAGGTCAACGTTGCATCTAAGGATACGTGTTTGTTTGTGTGTGTGTGTGTGTGTGTCTTGTCACAGACCTATGTGGTTGTATGTGTGTTTGGTTATGAGTGTGTGTGTGTGTGTGTGTCTATCAGTCTCCCTCTCTGTGTGTGGTGGTTGTGTCTGTGTGTGTATTTGTGTGTAATCTGAGGGCAAAGTGAATACTAATGTCAGCGGTGTTTTGACTGGCTGACTCCTGTCTCTGTTTTTTTCTCTCTCTCTGCAGTGGAGCCCGCAGGAGCAGAGTATTTTGACTAAGCTGACATTCATTGGCTCCGGGGCTTCGCTCTGTGCACTGATGGTGACCTTGATGCTGTTTACTGTACTGGAGTGAGTATCTGTGTGTGTGTGTGTGTGTGTGTGTGTGTGTGTGTGTGTGTACGTGTGTGTGCGTGTGTGTCTGTCTCTCTGTCTGTCTGTGTGTGTGTGTGTGTGTGTGAGCAATGCATGCATGTGTTTGTTGCTCAGAGAAAAACTGCCCTCCAAAAATCATGCTGAGTTGGTGGAAGATGGCTCAGATTCACTGTCTTGCTCTCATGAACACATGACACATACATACGCAGACATACACACACACACACACACACACACACACACACACACACACACACACACACACACACACACACACCTCTGCTGTCCAGAGACGTGCCAACACTTACATTTATGAATTTCACTCTCATTGTACAGACAGCGTACATCCCTCTACTCTCACCATTAAAGCTCCCCTTTACATACACACACACACACACACACACACACACACACACACACACACACACACACACACACACACACACACACACACACACACACACACACACACACACACACACAGAGAGAGACAGTGCATCTGCCACTGGTCAATAATGACTCAGTTTTAAGGCAGGATCCCTATTGAACTTCACTAATCTGGTAATTAGTTCACTCTGACCGCACACTCTACCCGGAGTGGTGCCGGCCGAAGTTTTATGGTGACATTACAGCCGCGGTGTAATTAAGTCCAAGGGTCACCCAGGGAGAGGCTAATCAGAGCTAGGCTCAGGATGGAGGGGACGGGAGCTTGGATGAGGAGACGGATGGCTTGTTCACACTTAGTCAGGAACAGCACAACTTATTGAGGAAGGGATGGACTGAGCTACCAGCCTCAGACACTCAACACTCATGCATGCAAGCACAGAAATTAAAGGACAAATTTCTGGAGTTTCCAGGTTGAAATAAAAGGATTGATATCAAAATTTTGATGACTGGTCCTGTGTTGGCTATTAGGACATAAGGACATTAGGACAAGGATCAGACATGCACATAGCAGGCCATACTGAAGCAGATAGGGGATTTTATATGAGCCAAAAAGCTGAGACAGAACCAATAGACTTGTTTCACACCTCAACATTCCAAGGTTCTAAAAGCATTCCATGGTAGTAAACTGAACATTCTATCATTGAAATGCATTGGATTTATGCCTCTTTCTGACTTGAAAAAAATGGGTAATAACATTTAAAATAGGTCTAAATTCACTTTCTTTCAAATAATACACATTTGAAGCACGCAAATTTGGAGGTCCCGAGTAGATAAAAGTGGTTTTACATTTATGTGCATGAAGCTTCAAACTATTCGGGACCTCCCAATTTGTGTGCTTCAAATGTGTATTATTTGAAGGAAAGTGAATTTAAACATGTTTGAAATGTTATTATCCATTTTTTTTCAAGTCAGAAAGAGGCATAAATCCAATGCATTTCAATGATAGAATGTTCAGTTTACTACCATGGAATGTCGGAATGTTCAGGTGTGAAACAAGTCTATTGTTCAGATTTTGGTGTTGATCATTCTGTTTCATCCTAGATACTCCAGAAAAGGGGCTAAAGAATGCCCAGAAGTGCACACAGTAGACGCACAAGGATATGTGCTATTTGTGATGTAATTCACTTTCTCAGTTCACAGTAGAATTTTGTTTTGTAATTCTGTGTTTCTTCTTGTTTGATTTTCATGTGACAGTATTCCCAAATCTGATCGGACGTCGATCCACAAGAATCTGTTCATCGCTCTCACCTGTGCACAGGTGGTGCTCCTCTGCAGTGGCTCTGCCGTCAACAACAAGGTGAAATCAAATCATACCATCACAGAGAACTCTATGTCTCGTCCATTGTTGACAAATTGACAAATAGTGTAAAGTGATACTGATTGAGCCCTTGACAAAATTCCAATATTCCAATATGTTACAAAATAGAATAATAATATGCTCATGTTGTACCACATACAGCATTCGGTGAGTTGATTGAAAGGATATTTAAAGGGCTGTGGGTTCTACTGATTTGAGCACAGCTGTTGGGAATTGTTAGGCCCAGCACAAATGTGATTCAGCCAATTCTAATTAGCCTGAGAAATTGCTTGTCTCTATTAATTCCATCAGGCAAACAGAACTGTTGGCCATTAGTCTGTAATCCCATTCCAAAATACTTCCAGGAAAACTCCTTTGAGTGGGGTTGTGGAATACTCGGAATGCTGCTGTGTTCTGTGTGTGGGGAGTTGTGTTGGTCTTTTCCCCTCCCCTGCATTTCCATCATGTGCTGTCAATACTTGGACATGTTCCATGTGTTTATGTTTGCTTCTGGTCACTGACCTCTGCCCCCACGGCCGCCTGTGGCCCTCTGACCCTGTGACCCCTAGGTGGCCTGCACGCTGGTGGCGGCCCTACTGCACCTCTTCTTCATGGCAGCGTTCAGCTGGATGCTAGTGGAAGGCTTGCTGCTCTGGAGCAAAGTGGTGACAGTCAATCTGAGCGAGGACCGGCACATGAAATACTACTATCTCATTGGCTGGGGTAAGAAACTGAACCCTCTGCCATGGTGAAGAAATAGAAGTGATTTGAATGTTAAATGGACAGGACAGGTACCTTCTACTACCAGTATGAGAAAGCAAGGCAATGTTGAAATTATTGTCACGTTTAGAGAAGCATGATGGACTGACTTTACGTTAGAGTTTGTAGCCCATGTTGTCCAAGTTTCAAGAAAACATTGTAACCATTAATAAAGGAATGTACTGAGGATTCTTTTTTTCATCTGAGCACTTATCCACTAGTGCTTATATACCGCATGATGTTTGCTTTTATTTCAATTAGCAAAATGTTTACGATTACTTCTTTCAGGCCAATATTGCATTTGTACATTGCATGTCATACAAAGAAGCCCTAGTTTAAGGCTGAGTAGTTCATATATTTACCATACATACTGTATACATACAGTTGTGTTAATAGTGTAGAGAACCTTGTCAACATTATTTATGGGTTTCTCAAAATTGGAAGTGAATTCGACAGAGCAATTAGTCGTCTAAAATGCCAATGCCAGTCAGTCTTAGTCAGTCAGTCTTAAGTGCTCGACTGAATCCAACATGGTGGTCTTAAGGTCTTGCTGTCAGCAGTCAGGTATCCTACTGGTCTTTGAGGTGCGTTTAAAGGCTTTTCCTGTAGATGAGAGATTTCCATAGCTGCAGGGAATGGGTAATCATGTATTGAAGAAGAGCTGTTTAGGTATGCCTGGTTGGTCTTGGACGGTGTGTGTGTGTGTTTAAGAACATTTTTCATATCTGTGTGGGAGAATGAGAAAGCTATTAAACACACCACTGTTTGTTTTCTTTAAGTGCCTGTATCTTTAAGTGCCTTTATTTATGTAATTTAATTGTGTGTGTGTGTGTGTGTGTGTGTGTGTGTGTGTGTGTGTGTGTGTGTGTGTGTGTGTGTGTGTGTGTGTGTGTGAATGCATGTAATGTACGCATGCATGTGCGTTTTTTTTCTGTTATACAGTATATTTTGTGTTGCGCGCTGTCTAAGTTAGAAAAAAGAGCTGAAATGAATCTGATTCTATACTGTGCCACAGGGCTGCCCGTTCTCATCGTCACCATCACACTGGCCTCAGCCTCAGGGCGCTACGCCGCAGACGGACACTGCTGGCTGAGCGTGCAGAACGGGGTCATCTGGGGCTTCGCCGGGCCTGTCATCTTCATCATCATGGTGAGACTCCGTTCGTCCGCCGATTCAGACGCAAAAGCCTCTGTGACAGGGACAGGTGCCATTTAACAGTTTGAAGAAGATGAGCGGCTGACTGCTCTCTCTCTCTCTCTCTCTCTCTCTCTCTCTCTCTCTCTCTCTCTCTCTCTCTCTCTCGCTCACTCTGATAATTGAAACCGAGACCTTGGTGTAGCAATTGCAATGCTCAAGTAGTCGAGCTATTGAATTGATCAAAGAGTCTTATCGTATGGAGGTCCTTTGCGTTCTCCTTGGGGAAAACTTTTCAAATAGTTAGGATGGGAGCCGCACTGTCTTTTTGATTGCTTTTTCACTTCAATGCCAGTGTCTGTATTCACGTGGCTGGGTGCACACACTAACCGACCGTGTGTGCTGTCCTCTTGTTCAGGTGAACATCATGGTGTTGGCCCGTGTGGTTGGCATCACCATAACCACGGCCAAGAGGAGATCTCTAATGATGGCAGTCAACAGTCATCCCATGGAACAGGCATACGAACAGGCCAGGTTAGTTTGCCACATTACCTATCCTGCTTCAAACTCTTCTTTGGCTTTGTTGTTGAATTAAAGTTGTTTAACTTTTTTATTTTTCATCGTTTCATATTTTTTTCCTCTCTCTCTTTTGACACAGTATTTACTTTTACATTTACTTCCCTATTTACTAAGTACTATTAGTTTTGAACTCTTTTATTCACATGAAGTTGTGATAGAGTGTACTGTACTCTGGACTGTAGCTCTCTCTCTCATTCACCACACGGGGGCGATGTTTCATCTCTCTTCTTGATAGGCACACTCACACAGGCCTGGCAAGCTCAGCGTTTCCCCTCCGCTTCGGTTTCCGCATCCTTGTCTACGGACATTTCATGGCAAAGCGTTAAGCATTTCCTCGTATCATGGACAGAGCGACTGAAATCTCTTTCAATGATTTATCCTCTCCGATTTCCAAGTTTTAACACTGAGTTGATGTGGTGAAATGAGTTAGCAAGGCAACTTGGCTGAAAGGTGCTCCTATGTCGGGTACACTTAGTTCCCGTTCACTCACATCTTCAGTGAAAAGATAAATAAAACAACTCATAAGGCCCTCCCACAGCTTTCCTAATCCAGACAAATTACACTTTCAAAAACACATATTTAGCTAATAACCCCTGTCCAAACTGTCGGAAGAGTGCGCCTAGGGTATTTGTTATTTTTCAGGAGGCTCCTCAATGGGTACACTATGCGCGGCAGGCTGGGCAAAAAGCGTTGAGCGTTTCTGTTGGCTGTCATGGCAGGGTGAACGGAAAATAAAACACACACACTCTCTCTTTCTCACACACACACACACGCGCGCGCACACACACACTCACACACCTCCCCGGTGCAGGCCCTGGCCTCGCCCGCAGCTGGTTTGCTTTAGCGGTCACCTGAGCGGGAAGGTAATTTCATACTAAACAGAATTAAGGCAGATTTAGTGTGGAAATTGTCACAATGTGAGTTTAACCAGCAGCTCCTGTTGTGCTTGGATTGACCCCCTACCAGGCCAGTGCCAGCCTGTCCTCTTTTACCAGGACCCGAGTGGGAATGAGAGAGAGAGAGAGAGAACCTACCAAAAGAAGAGAGAGAGAGAGAGAGAGTAATGGTGAAAATGAGTGGGAAGGATGGTCAGAGTGACTATGTGTGTGGGAGAGTGTGGTCTGTTGGGAGATTGTGACTTTTAGCTGGTTGCCCAGTTATTCCCAGATGAGCCTGACTGTTCTCTCTGTGTCTGTGTCTCTCTGTATGTATGTGTGTGTGTGTGTGTGTGTGTGTGTGTGTGTGTGTGTGTGTGTGTGTGTGTGTGTGTGTGTACAGGGCAGCTGTGAAAGCTGTGCTGGTGCTTCTGCCAATCCTGGGCCTGACCTGGCTGTGTGGGGTACTCGTGCCCTTTTCCATAGTCATGGCGTACATATTTGTTCTTCTCAACTCTCTCCAGGTTAGTGTGTGTGTGTGTGGTTCGTTCATATGTGTAGTATGTGTGTGTGTGCGCGCGCGTGTGTGTGTGCGCGCGTGTGTGTGAGCAGCAGCAACACTCTCATTACTTTGTGCTCTGTCCTGTGGTGACCTTATGCGCTCGGGGGTGTTTAGAGAGTCTTGCTCTGTTTGTTGTCCAGTTGTAATTGAAGACGGCTCTTGAGCTGCATAACGCCAGAGCCAAGTTGACCTGCGGGAGAGATGCACATGCACATACAGTCCAGATAGGAGTGGCGCCTGCTCTGTTCTGCTTTCTGGGCTGGGTGGGCTGAGGCGTCCAAAGCCTTGACACAAACGCTTGTAGCAAGGGACAGAAACATACCGTCATTGAAAACAAATCATTTCGCAACGCAGATAGATTTTTTTTTTACTCTCTCAAAATCGCAACTATATTAGGTTTTCTTTGTCTGAATTTGTCAATGCTTACATGATGCTGATCTTATTATATTGAATAACTATTATGTGTTAATACATTATATATTATATGATGAATAATGATAAAAAGATAGACAAAATGATCAGCTACACATTAAATAGTCATCGGTGTAAACGTATGTTTTTTTTTTTTCATCATAATGTAATGCCAAAATTTAATGATTATGTCAGAGGTCTTTAACACTATTTCTTTCAGTCAACATCTCACTCTCAGCAAACCTGAAACTTAGACCGGTGTGTGTATGTATGTGTGCGTTCTCATGTGCAAGCTATAATTCTTCTGGCTGCTAATGAGAGGTTACTGAGCGTAACATGAAATTTAGCTAAGTTATTGATTTATGATCGTGCATTATTCAGGCAGAGAGGAAAATTTACAGACGTATATGGATGCATAATATATGACTCTTACAGGGAAGAGAACACTACACTTCAGGCAAGAGCAATTTTCCCGAGCACACAATGATTGTCAATGCGTCAAGCAAAACAATTTAGAATACTGCCTATAATGCATATCTATTTATTTTAAAGTAAAATGATACGACGGGATATAAGTGGATATAAGTGCATATTTTCCTCTGAGAAAATTATTAGACCGTATCAGTTGTCACACAAAAAATATGGTCAGGCCAAATGCATCACAGAGGAATTTAAAAGTGGAGAACAAACGCTATGAGTTTTTATTTGCATTTAATATCCAATTCTGTCGAGTGTCAGTAACATGTCATGCCAATAAAAATAGATAATCCAGTCTTGTGAAGTCCCACGGTGATATGTGGTATAAAACCTTTCCACTAAATCTTTACACCAAAACATTTTCACATAGAAAATGGTCTATTAAACAAACATATAATCTCATATGAAAATAAAGAAAGAAAACACTTGTATCTCTTATTTCATATTTCACATTAGGAATGGAACAAATCTCAAATGCACACCATACCACACACACACACACACACACACACACACACACACACACACACACACACACACACACACACACACACACACACACGGCTGTCCACTCCCCGGTGCCGCTTCTCTTTCCATATCCCGTGTAGGCAGTTTGTTGCTGCCGCTAATCAGTTGTATCTTTAATAGAGCTATATATTCCACATGAAATCAATAGAGATTTAGCCAGAGTCAGATCATTAGGCATCTCACTATAAATAGTTCAGCTTCCTCCACATCTAATTACTTTTTTTCCCCCTGATCTTAGCAAATTATGAATGCAGTCCGTGGTGGAAATGAAGCTAGTACTTTGCTGGACAAGTCTGTAGTTTCATTATTAGTGAAACTGAGAAAGTCTGTTATGATCTGAAGAATGCTGCTCCACATTATATGTTTCTCATTTAGCAAATGCGTTGATGTCTCAGTATACAGTATCTCTGGTGTGCCGTTTTGATAGCTAATCTTATTGTACATCAGTTATTCAGCACTGATAATACTACAAAATAGTGAGTTATTTTCAGCTGAAATAATCATGGAAGCCCAAAGTTTTTTTTCTCTGCAATGAATAGTTTAATGTAATCTGAAACTTGAAAAAACCTGGTTGAAGGTTGAAGGATTATGTCTGTGAAAATGAGGAAACGATGCAGTCATTCAGCAGACTTTCTGCATTTTGTTTGACTTGTTCAGCTATATAATGAAATAACCTTGTGTGATTTTTTAATGTTTCCTCACTTCTGAGGAAAGTTTTTTTTAAGACATCATGTCACATTTTTCAGCGAGAGACAGACAGAATAAGGAAGCAATGAATGGGAAGGAAGTGCAAATAATCCTTCAGAAAAGGTCTCAAAAGACTGTCCTGAAAAAAGCCAGCGGAAATGCATGGCATGCTTTCTCTGATCCCTTTTAATTGTGCCAACACAACTTGCCAGACTTTTTTCCAAAGGAACTCGGAAGAAAAACCTCCCAAGTGCTCAATATCAGATGAGTTTGTCTGCTTTCTGTCTGATACTAGCGCCTAGGCTACCTCCTTACACCAATCTCCCTTATCTCAATCTTAAACTACGGTCAGAGATTTCACAGCACTCGGCCCGGGATTTGGCACCTTAAGTGTTTTATTGGTGGTACTAAGACTTAATGAGATCAGTCCTAAAACGTTTCAATGAATGATGACCATTAATAAAATAAAATCACTTAGCCTGCATGGCACACATAAACTGCGGGCATTGTGGTAAGAAAATCCACCTCTTGTTTTCAGTTATTGTATTTTCAATAGGTAGCAGAGGCAACATAAAACTTAAGCTGCAGGCTTTTACTGTTAAATCAATAAAACAGATAATGTTGACAAGCGCCTTTCATTGCCCACAGTCCCTACCGCTTGCTTGACAAGATTGTTTGAGTGTTTACAGGAGTGTGTTTGTTTGTTTTTTTTTTTCTCCCCACTCTTTTTCGAAACAGACATGGTTGTACACAAATGGCGCACCTTGTACTATCTTTTTTCATTTTGCATTTCATCTCATTTGTGTCCAATTTCCTTAGCAGATTTTAAACATCTGGACAGCTGAAACATCTGCTGTTACTCTTGATATTTATTTCAGTATGAAAGAGGTTGGAAGCATGCGAAGCGTATATGTGCTCAGCACTCCTCTATGACGTGTTTAGTGGATTAGTTACAGATGCTACGCAAAAGACACGTAATTGGGGTGTGAAAAGATTAAAAATACTTCAATAATGATTTATGCTTATTGACTAAATAATTAGCCCTGTTCAGTCTTTAAAGATCCCCCTTGCTCTGGCTACAGTACGTGTCTGACATGATATTCACACTGTGGTTGTAAATGGAACTAAATAACCACACGTTCATTTGCATTGTTAGAACAGGGATGCGTAGACACATATCTGCGTTCAGTCATGAAGTTTCCACTGTCCTGTGTGGAGACACACCCACCAGGGCAATTTATTTATTTATTTTTGTCTTTTCAATTATATTTATGAACTTGCTGCCCATAAATGCAGCCATGCTTCATATACTCTTAGATATAAATACTGTGTGTGTGTGTGTGTGTGTGTGTGTGTGTGTGTGTGTGTGTGTGTGTGTGTGTGTGTGTGTGTGTGTGAGCTTCATTTGACCATAAATCCCCAGTCTCTCAGTCATCCAATCTCGCTGCAATGTCATTCAAAAGCTGGGCTCTATCCATTACTATGGGATAATAGCCTCCTGGCTCTGAATTGGCCACTGGATTATTATACCATAATTTAAAACTATCAATAACTTTGAGCATAGGGCCGCAAAGTTAGGGCGTCGGGTTGTGGGGGTTGCAGGGTAGTGGGCAGATAATTGATGTCCAGTCTGTCGGTCTTGGAAAGCACATACAGATAGCATTTGTGGAAATGTAACCATTCCGATTATTTCTTCCATGAATGTTTAGAAGCTTTAATAACAGTCAGTTTTGATGGGCAGCATTTGGTGTGATGGATGTAGTCTTCACAGGAATCTGAATGACTACCACAAGGGGGCAATATCAATTCAGTTCCGCAGCGTTTTTTCTTCTCTTGAATTTGAGTAATCTAGATTTTCTATTAAAAAAAATCAGATGCCATAATTTATATGGATATCCCTTGAACTTCTGAGTGAATCCTTACCCTTTTTCTGAGTTTGTGGGGAAAAAATTCTGAGCTTGTGTGGACTCAATTCCAATCCTATCTGGAGCAGTCTACAGAATCAGATTGACTTTAGTGAACATGATTCCCCTTGTATAAATGTAGGTAATAAAGCCCTGATTATATGGAATATAATAGAAATGTATTTTCTTTTTAATTGCACCATTGGGCTCTGACAAAGCCTCCTATTGATTGTTTTCTTTGTTTATTTGTTTCTTTTCTTATGTTTTTAGTCTCACTGTAGTCACACATTGAGAAGTTCTTTTGTGACAATTTCCTTGTCACTACAGTATTTGTCAGTCATCCGTTATTCTTAGTATTTAACAAGCGAAAAATAATTCAGTAAATGAGTAGAGGCTGGATATTGTGCGTTAACTATGAAGTCAAATAAGAGTGAGATATTGACTGAAACGAGTTCATCCAATAAGTGTAATATAAAATGTATTAATTGTTGCAAACAAATGTACAATCCCTCTCATCATAATTGCTGGAGTTTCTGAGAAAACAGAATCTTTTGAAAATTGGAAAAGGATCTATGTAATTATTACATTCTGCCCCAGGTGTCAATTGATGATCTGAAGATGTTAATATGTGTAGTTAATCATAATATAATCATCTTAATTTCTTGTAATAAGGACATGATGTTTCAGCAGCTGGCATTACCAAAAGCAAGAGATTTGACCCGGCACCACTCTCAAGAGTGGCATATTTGGATAAAATCCTGCCAAAATAGAAAGCTGATCTGTGTAAGAAGGATGTAGTGTACTTTTTGATGAGAAAAAAAGTTCTTAATCGTTGACAGAAAAAAATTTATGGCATTAAGATGTCACCCACGATAGCACAGAATGATTAAAAAAAAAAAAACAATTACAATAGTAATTCCTGGAACAGGGCGTTTAGTGGCAGGGAAAAGGGGGTTACTCCTCTCACGCACACACGGCACCAGCTGGTTGAGGCTAACTGTGTCTGGCACGCTGGAGGCTCTGTGCGATGAGTGCGAATAGCAGGACAGAACCCTGCCGGTCGCTCCTCTCCCTCACAGCCCCTCTCAGCTGTTGCAGCTGTGTGGCTTCTTCAGTGCCCTCACCAGGCTGCACCCCAGCCCCCCTCACCCTCTTTATCCCCCCCAGCCCCCCACCCTCACCCCCTCAGTGCTGCCCACCCTTGTGCCGCCCGCCTTCTCTCTGCCACTTTTCCTCCCTCCATCCGGAATGTGTGTGTGCTAGGGCCAGTCCTGTTGCACTGTGGATGCCAGGGCACCTCCAGTGTTGTAGACTCCCTGGAAGGGTGCCATGTTCTCAGTGTCCCTCTCTCTCTCACACACACAGGCACACACACGCACGCACACACACACACACACACACACACACACACACACACACACACACACACACACACACACACACAAAGGAAAGAGAGAGGAGGACAGAAAGAAAGAGAGATAGAGCGAGGGGTTATTTTAATTCACTCCACACAGACAGCAACCAAAGCAAAACAAGCGTGTGGTTTCCCAGACAGGTGTCCACTGGCATGAACTCTCGTCAGCCTAGGGGACAGGCAGGCATTCAGAACAAAAAATACAAATGGCTGTCTGTCGGTCCCCATTGCCCTTAACAGTCCGAATACCAGGGAAATGTTTTTCATTTTCAATTGTTGAAGATGGCAGGAAAATATGTATCCCCTTTGGCATCAAAGACAGCTTGTCTCTCTGTGGACAAGTTTCACATAATTCACACACAAAAGTAAAGCTTTTGTTGTGTATTTTGCCATTCTTCTTTACAATCGGGGTCATTAAGTTTGTCTTCGGTGCAGTGGCTTTTGCTTTTGAAAATATTGGCAACATTGGTCAATGTGCTGGGAGATTTATATGTCAGCTTTTGTAAAGCCAATTTTCCATAGTTAAGCCGCAGACTTTGTATTTTTTGTTTCACAAAAAATGTTGGGTGTTACATCAAGCTAATAAGACTTCTGTTGTTTCTGGTATCACAATTCCTATATTTTGGATTTGATATTAAATTTCAATTAATTCTTAAGTCTTAAGCACTAGGCAATTCTTAAGGCTTAAGGCAAGAAATACCTAAATGTACAACTGTCTGTCTTAAAAGTAGAAGTGAAAAATTACTATGTTTATGGCTTGTAAACTGCCTTGGAAGCAGGAAGAATAGTCCAGTCTATATCGGCTCGGGAAAATGGGTGTCGGGAATAATATGCTTCCCGTCAAAAGGATAGGAGGAGGAGAATTTCTGTAATTTCGACACCACCAAAGAACTTGCTCTTATTTGAAACTCGCAGGACATTTATTTACTTTAGAATTACCTGTCAGTTCAATTTACTAATAGCTTGTGTCATATGAAAGCAAACCATCAGGAAGGCCTGGCAGAGCGCTAAAGGATCACATGACTGGTGCGGGGTGACTGTGTGACCTCTGTTAGGATAACATGACCCTTCCCCTCCCGCCTCCTGCCCCTCTCTTTCCCCTCCATCCCCGTCGCGCAGGGTGTCAGGAGGAATGGCCGACACCAAAATTGCACTTGTTGAACATTGACCATTCTATTTATAAGTCAAGCACTTTGCCGTCTTCTACTGTCACAGGCTCCGAGGCACGGAGAGGCCGTGGGTGGGCAGGTTGGGTGGAGGAGAGCCTCATCTGAACAGCAGATCTGTTCAAATGGGGTTTAATCTAAGTGCTGTGGACTGTTTGGCCCGCTTTGATGTATACTTTGCAGATAATTAGTAAGAACTGGGTCAGTGTGGGGCAGGGAGGGGGAAGAAAAAATCCTCTCTTATTTTGTAAGGGCTGTCAAATACCAATGCCAATTTGCTAGTGAGCTATTCGTTCTCAGCATGGAAATGAAAACAAAAATAAACACATACAAAATGCATTATTCATATTTCCTCCCTTTGTAACTTATTACTCATTTTAAAATAATAAAAAAAAGTCGTAATTGTACAGTAGGTCATATGAGCCAAAAAAAAAAAAAAAAAAAATTGTCTAAGAATTCTCAGTTTTTTGAAGATTAATGTTGTATTTCCAGATTTTTCAAAAGCAACATTCCCCTTTCCCATGGCCCTTAGCACTAAATAGCCCCTACCTTGCTGTCAACAATAGGCAGAAATGAGTTTTAGTCCAGCCCTGATGTGTGTGTGTTTTTATCAGTGTGCTGGAGCAGCATGTGCAGACTTTTGTCGGGTTGAGGGCATATTGTAAACATAGCAGTGAGGGAGAGAACAACAGCGTGGTGATGTCGCTCAGCCTCTTGGCCTCTTGCCCTTCCTGCGCACTGCTGCTGTCACACACCAGGAGGTGAGGAGCTCTAACATCAACACCCCCCCTTCCCCTCACACACACACACACACACACACACACACACCCTCCTCCTGCCGCTCCCATGCCATTTCCCCCTACGGCCAGCGCCTCTGCCTTTCCAACTAACGAGTGTTTACAGGGACATGCTGATTTCTATTAATCTGGTTCTCGTCCACTGGCGTGGGTAGAAAGGGTTTGGGAGGGGGGTGGGGGTCAGCGGTGCTAGTGGTGCCTTTACGGCTGCTGGTGAAGGGTTTGTCTTGGACAGGGGCAAGCTAGAGGTGCAGGGGTAAGAAAGAAAAAAAAAAGGAGAGGGGGGCCGTATTCTGACAGATCGGCACTCTACGCCCCGAGAGCTGCTTATGCTGAGCAGATGTGGTCTCACAGTTGTTGCTCTTAGTAATTATCCTCATTAAGCGAAAGCATGTGCCAATCAAACGCCTTTGAGATGGGGCGTGGAACTGGGGGGGGGGTAAAAGCGACTGAACGCCGGCTGTCTCACGTGCGTCAGAAAGCACGCCTCATTTGGACTCATTAATAGATTAAAGACATGGCGTGTTGGTGTGCGAGGCGGAGAAATGAGTAGTGGTAGTAACATTATTACGCTTCATTTAACTTTGAGGACCAGCAGACCGTTTCATTACATCTTAAGTATTATGTAATCATTATCTTTTGGGAATGCGGTACAGGAGGAAATATTATGCAAATGTGTCTCGTGAAATTTTACAAATTGACAGTGCGACTCGGCTTAAATTGATCTATGAATCAAGTAAGTCCCATGTGACACAACAGAGACCGAGATGAAAAAAATGCACTGCCCAAAAAAAAAAAAAAAAAGAGCGGGCAAGAGAGAGAGAGAGAGAGAGAGCAAGAGTGAGCATGTGTTCAAAACTAAGATATATGAAGTCTTCATGTCTATGAACTACCATTCATTTTCACTTTGAAGTCCTGCGATCCGTAGTAAACTGTGATTGCATGTGACAGTCGCACAGACTCCTGCTTTATAATGATGAATACTCTCACAAAGCTTCTCTACCATGTGTGGCGCTTGGATGGCACCATTAACCCCTTAGCCCCAGAGCCGCTGGGATGAGACGCACATCCGCAGCCTGTTTGGGGGACAGGTTTCAGTACCCCAACAAAAACACAATGCTTTCAGATGTAATCATTTTTCCACCATTTTCTGTAGTTTTATTTTATCCCCATATTAAAAATTAAATCTGATCTTTAACCCAAAAAATTAAGATCTAAATGCTTTGTATATTTTCCGCAACAGCACTCTGGAATCTCAAATGCTTGCACATTTTCTAAAAGATCCAAGCTAAATGCATTTAATCATGTTTATTGTTTCACCGTTACTGTTCAGGACCAAACAATTCCAAACAATCAAATGAATGTGACATATTGCTTAGATGTATGTATTTTATCTACAGTAAATCCTACCACACAGCAAGGCATTTCTCTCTCTCTCGCTCAAAAAGAGAGAATTCCTTGATTTTTGTTAACTGGCAGCTCTTTAGCACAGCAGGTCACTGCACTGACAGGTTTTGAGTGATGGGTGATTTTCGCAGTTGTTCATTGCTTGTTGGTTCTCATGTAGGGATATAATTGGGCAAACTTCACACACTCACATCAGTGCAGGCAGGAAACCAGACAAGTAACCATAAACCAAGAAATCATGGCACGCATATGCAGCCTGCAAGAGCAAAAAAAAAAACTATCCCAGAAGAAGACTAAAACTGTAAACAAACGGGCTTTTAAACAAGACAATTTCTCTGGGTCGCAGGCCACAGGCGCCAAGTCAAACATACGTGCGGAAAACCGATACAAACTTTTAACACATGGGTCAGGACCAAGGGCTTTGAACTGGGGAGGAAAATGCAGTGGATGTGCCAAAACCCTGTTTAATTAAAAATACTTAGGTATCCAGCGCACATTTCAGAGTGGCCCCTTGTCAAAATTCATGAGACCCCTCCGCCAATCTTCTGGCATATACTAATTACATAGTTTCCACTGATGCAGGGAAAAATGTGCAGACTTCCAGAGCCTAGACAGCTCAGCAGCAGCAGCAGCAGCTGGTGTTGGAGCCCCAGCTATGCTCACTCGCCTCAGCCTCTCTGATCAGAAGCTGCCATCAAGCATAGTGCTGGGGGTCTAGTGCTCTATGTGGGAAAGGTGGTAGTCCCCTTGTGTCACTGCTGTCAGGTATATACAATTGGAAAATAGGTAGTGTTAGTAGAAGGGCTTTCACAGACAGTAAAGTGTGTTGATACAGTCAACTGGTTTAAAATTAAGCTCTCAGATATTGTTTTTTTTTTTTTAAGTACACAATATTTGGAAATTTTATCTAAAAAAAAAAAAGATACATAATGTCTGCACACTGCATTTAAATTTCACTTAGATATTGAACTAGCACAAAGAACAGTATCCTTTAGGATTACAGTATATTCAATATATTCTTCGAAACGAATGATTCTCCCATATAATAGAATGTATGGATGTTTTTATAAAACACTTTCTACATTTAAAGGCAATGACCATAGGATGTAATTTGTTTCTATTTTTTATTTTTGTCAAATTTGTGGACTCCTTTTTTTTTTTTTTTTTTTTTTCGTTGCCATTGTATACACCGTTGCGCCTGTGGTAGCAGGGAACATCTGTTTCGCGCTTGTTGTTCCTCTTGGCTGCTTTTCAATTGGATTTCCTCATGCAGGTCCAAAAGCTGTCACCTCTGCCAGGCTCTGTTAGCTATCACTGCTGGCCCCTATATTAAGTAGGGGTTTCAGGGCTAACCTAATAACTCTCGCTCCGCCTCTGACTGATCACAAACGGGGCTGGCCTGGTGTGTGTAGCAGCCCCCCAGCTGAGAAGGACTGGGTGGCCCGTAGGTCTGCATACACGCCCAGGCACTGCCACACGCGTTCACACACACACACACACACACACACACACACACACACACACACACACACACACACACACACACAAAGATGCCCTCACACAGAGATACATACACATGTGCATAGGTATGTGGAAGATACACTTAGGCATGCATGCACTCACATGCATTCATGCATAAACACGTATAAACAAATGAAGTCTCCAGACCAAACACTCCCACCCACATACACATATGTGAGCATTCATACACAGACAGATGCACTTGTGTATTCCCACACAGATACTGTTCCAGTAACGTGCCTCTGGCCATAATGTACCTTGTGTATGGGATGCATTGTGAGTACAGGTTAAGGTACTTTGACAAAGGAAAGTTCTTTATTGTTTGTGTTGATATGCGTGTTTGTTTCTATACGGTCAGGGAAAAGTCAGCCTTCCATTTTGTTAGGGAAGGGTTTATTTTAACACTGGTTTGTAAAGGGAACCATCAACTGAAATTATGACACTTGAAGTTTGGATTGTTGGATGCCTGCCCCATTGCTCCAACTGGCACTGTGTTGATGGATTAAAACTAAACCATGATGTTATGTTTGGTGCTATAATTGCAGTGGCAACTGTTACAAATTGTGACGGCATATTTAATATGGCTTCCAGCCTGAAAACGAAATTAAGTTAGTGTATAATTTCCATTACGTTGCTAGAAGAGTGATTTGGCAAAGGCTTCCACATGGGTGAAGGCACAATTGCCAGTGTGTGTCTCAACAGGGACCTCCATTTTCAAATAGCTTGTGCCAAGTTTAGCCGTTGGTGTGTATTAAATATCCCAACAGAATCCAAGACAGTGAGTCTGTGAGAGCCACGGCAGAACTTGGACATTGTGCTCTATTTATAAACAATTAGTTCACCTCCGATAAACCAGTTTGTTTAACTTTTCTGTTCACTCAGTCTGATTTCCCCTTTTGCTGTTTCGATTGACTTTTATATATGACTGCACAACTTCTCGATATGTGGTTGAGTTCCACCCAGGTTCATCTGGAATGGTTTCTGGAGTCGCGGATGTATGATTTTGTGAAAGCATTCCTGGCCAAGTGAGCTCGCCTTGGGTTCGAACAGATATTCTGCAGTATAACCAGCTGGACCTGTTACAAAATTTGATATAATTTGAGGGTCCTGGGATGGATCAACCGAGCGGCTGAAACTGACATCCAGATTTATTTGAAGGGCTGTGAGCGGTTAAAGTGAAAGTTGTGTATACAAGTTAATTAAACTGTTTTCATGTGGAAGGGTCAGAGACATTAGCAGGTCTCTTAGAAAAAGTGTGAACTTTTTTTTTTTCTGCCTCCCCCCAGCCTTCTACATCACAACACCCCCCCCCTCCCCAACCCAACCCAACCCCAACCCCTCCCCAAACGTGGGCATTTTAACCTCTTTGTCTCCTATTTCCATAATTACTGCCATATGCCGTCTTCTCCTGCTTTGTGCCTGCTTGGGCTTCTCACTCCCACTCACCCAGAGCGTAGAGCCCTCCCGCTCTGCTCCCGCTACACAGAGCTGTGCTCACTCCTCTGCTCTGCTCTCCTCTGCTCTGCTCTGCTCGGCATTGCTCGATCTGGATTGATTCAGGCGGGCGCTCAGTGTAATGTGATTGTGGGAGAAAAACTTTCAGTTTCTCGCACTTTTGTGTATTTGTTAGCATAGAGCTATTGATGTGAAACATGCTTTTAAGCCTGCACGCAGAGGCACAAACGGACACAAACGGGTGCACATACACATTTGTTCACTAACACACACACCCACTCCCCCCTCTCTCTCTCTCTCTCTCTCTCTCTCTCTCTCTCTCTCTCTCTCTCTCTCTCTCTCTCTCACACACACACACACACACAAACACACACACAAAAACACACACACAAATATGCACTCAGAAATACAAAGAAAACACTTTACAAATTTTGTGACCTTGAAAATCCTTTTGATAGCACAGCAGCATTGTAAACAGTGCATTTTTATTATGTTTATTATGTTCCCAAGACTCAAATAGAAAATATTTCTAGTTATAGACTTGTTCTTCCAACTCTCCAAGCTGTTACTGCTTTTATTCGCTGTATCTCAGCAACTAGAGTAGTTAGAAAAGAAGCTGTTTTCTTTTCCTGCTCTTTTTCTCTTGTAACCCACTGATTATTAGGTCAAGAGAAAAACTTAAACAAAATAGATTCAATGTAGAGCATTATCTGACATATATAAATGTAGTTAGCTATTATTTAGTAACAAATAACAAACTTTAAAATTCATATGCATATTGTATCTATGTTGGCATAAAAACTTTGGCTTTGACGTTCACTGAAGTGGCAAAGTCTCTGCCTCAGCCACACAGTCCCATGGACACATGCTGCAAGGGGTTAAGTTGGCAGTGGATACAGTAGTTTTTCTGAGCAGATCATTTCCTTTTCGAGGTCATATCCTGTGATCATGTCCATTTAGGCTTCAGAGAAGGTCAAAGCAAAAAAATAAATAAACTAGAAAAGCGCTGAGAGAGCGCAGACCTCCGCCAAGGCAATGTGGTCACAGACACAATATAAATTCCAGATCATGTTCTGGATCACCGATCGCCACCAAAATCGAATCAGTTCTTGCTTGTCCCAATATACACATTGTCCGAAAATGTCATCCAAATCCGTGCAGTACTTTTCGAGTTATCCTGCTGACAAACAGACAGACAGACAAACTAATGCGACCAAAAACATAACCTCCTTGGCGGAGGTAATAATTGTAACATGGTGTAATTTTGACTTATAAGGCATGCCCAGAAGTGTCAAAGAATTTTTTCAGAATACTTGAGTTGCACAGACTTTTAACTGGAGTTTGCATTAGATCCATGAACCACCTATCCACTAAACATTCTGGACTGGCTTAACTGGTATACAGCAGTACAGAACTCTTTCTCTGTCTTTCTCTCTCACACATAGGCGCGCACACACACAGGCACACACAGACACAGACACACACACACAAACACACACACACACACACACACACACACACACACACACACACTAAGAATAAACAGACCTTCATAAGATTGCAGATACTTCTCGTCACCTGGTTAATGATGATATTTCTGTCTTTGTCTGTGTGTGCGTGTGTGTGTGTGTGTGTGTGTGTGTGTGTGTGTGTGTGTGTGTGTGTGTGTGTGTGTGTGTGTGTGTGTGTGTGTGTGTGAGAGAGAGAGAGAGAGAGAGAGAGAGAGAGAGAGAGAGAGAGAGAGAGAGAGAGAGAGTGTGTGTGCGCCTGTGTTAAACTCTTAACCTAACCTTCAACTGCTGTTTGAAATTACTGTCGTAAGTGCTGGCACCCATTGACTGGAGTGATGTCATCCAAATCAACACACACTGAGCAATTAAGAGCTGAGTAAACTATAAGGGTGGGTTTGTTGTTGTTACACTTTTCAGCAACCTTCTCTCATAACTGTGAGGTGTGATAGCCCATGATGTACTAAATAAAACAGTGAAGTGACTGCTAAATTGCTGAAGAAAGATATGTAAATAGGCACCCAACAGCTGCATGATAACAAAACCTGAATGGTAACTTTAGTTGTATCTTATAAATAACTAAAAGCTGTAGATATCTGTA
The DNA here is from genome assembly GCA_027497455.2 of Sardinella longiceps. Taxonomy (NCBI): domain Eukaryota; kingdom Metazoa; phylum Chordata; class Actinopteri; order Clupeiformes; family Clupeidae; genus Sardinella; species Sardinella longiceps. The sequence goes on along the minus strand of JAODXP020000022.1, from coordinate 14,555,704 downwards.
GGCAGACAGACAAACTGACAGAGACAGACCTATAAAAGAATGTGCGTCTCTCCTCCACACCCTCTCTATCCCTCCATCCCTGTCACCCATCTGGTCAGGTCCATTTGGCGCAGGGCTGGTGTCACGAAGCGATATATACACGCCTGGCAAAAATAGAGTGCGAGCCCCCCGCGCTGTTGCCTCCTCGCCATGACTACATACTGTGTCCCCTTAATCATAGTTTTCATTTCAGTACATTGAAATTTCTGTTACCAAGGACAACGTCATAAATAAAAAGGTTTGTGAGGATTTTTACCTGCAGGCTGTCTAACTTTGTGCATTAAGGGCGGAGGAGGATGGCGTGGCGTAGTATGGCATAGTGTGTTGTGGAGGGGAGCGGATCGGGGGGGGGTTAAGGGAAGAGAATGTGGTCATCTGTGAAAATTTATAATCATTTATTATCTAGAGCTCGGGGGGGTGAGAGCAGGCAAAGTAAGTAAAAGCTTGAGGGAACACATCCATAAACTGGGGGGCCAAGAAGGTCCTAAATGAAAAGCAAAGCGCATTTCTGGATCTTGTCACAAGGTAATGAGGACCTAGGGCCCTTACTCATTGTAGTGTACAGCGCATTCACTCTCTATCGTCAGGAGCAGCAGTAAATGCTGCCCTGATATATGGACTCAAATTTGGAAAGAATTTATCTGGGCTCGACATAGGAGGCGACGGGCAAGTGGAGACACAAGGGGTTAGGAGGGAGGGCCGACATGCCTGAGTTGTTACATCAAAAAGCTTTATTGTACTTTTGATTATATTTCCTACATGTGAAAGACTAAAAAAAAGTGTCGCACATCTGTCTTTGATGCAATGAGTTTTGTATTTTATGAAGGAAGTTTTTCAACATTGATTTAAAAAAGTATATTGTTTATTTATTGCTGCTAATAATATCCTTTAGAGTTTATGGACTGAATCTTTTTTGACCTTATCTATTTAGGTTTATGAAGTGTAATATGTAGCCACTGGCTGCCTGTTTTTCTGGTGCACTTGGTCCTGTTTATTTTAATGAATATGGGTTCTCAGCTCGGCTGCAGCGCATTGTGCTCTCCAGGGTGGGGTATGTTTGTGGAGCGCAATGTTTACAGGCTTTAACTTTTTAAACATACAATTGTTTCCTAATTAGTTTGTGCCGTAATTAATTTATGCATTTTGTTTGATGTAAAGCAATACTTTGAAAGCAGCTTGGCTGATACTGTTGCATAAATTTTTATCATTTTTGTATAGTTCAAAAGAAAGAATAGTCCATGCCGAGAAACACAGTGCATTTAAATAATATGCTCCATTTTTACATGTTTGTTTTTAACTGTAAATTAATGAATTAACATTTTAAACAACCCATCATCATTGTTTTTGATGCAATTTATTTTTAACTCAATTATATTCTAATTGATCATTTTTCCTAATGTGCCAGACATGTTTTCCCACTTTGTTCGCTACAGAACAAAAGATTAATTACAAATGAGAGAGATGATCAAAAACATGATAATTAATTTGAGGCACTAAGTAGGAAATTGCAAATCTAATGCAAAACAATGGGTTATATATTGCAAATTACCACCCACTGTCTCTGGGTATTGATACCAATTGTGAGTTACCAGTTTTACGCGCCACAGATGGCTTCTCTCTCAGATGGCAACAACAATCCTCACCACACTAAGAGACCGTCTCTGATGTAATCTTAAAAAATATTTAACACTTCCACAACCTCACCCATCAACCCCGAACCCCCTTTTTTCTTCTTTACAGTACACAAGTTGCATTGTGTTGTTACAAGGGTCAAGTACTTTTTTTTGTTTGTATCATTGGGTGATAAATGGGACACGCATTGACACAGTCCTGTGCAGCCGCCGCGGCTGCGGGCCTGTCCCCGGGGACGCCCTGAGGGATTGAAGGAGTTTGGCAGACACTTGGGGGGGCGGGGGGGGGGGAGAGGTGCCGTCTCCAGGAGTACCGTCTCTGACACTCTGACTGGGGCACCAAATCATGTTGTCAATGGTGATGCATCGAGATTTCGCGCTGGCAAATTGGATGTTCCAAACTCTTGCTTGATGGATGGCGTGAACCATGTCAGTCCCATCAAAGTTGCCATCAGAACTGAGGGATATGAATTGAAATGAACAAAAAAACCAAGTGCGCCTCCTAACTAGGCAAGATCATGCACACTTTCCAGTGCAGATAAGTCACGTGATCCACATGTCAATGCATTCGACTTTGGCCTTGGGTTAAATTGCCCAGCACAGGGAGGAATTTAGGTTAGTCTTTTTTGTCTTGTTTCTTTTTTTTCTCAGCGTACAAATACCCACAGCTATCTTTTGGTGCTTCGCTCCAAAGTGGCCCTTTGTCCGCAGTCCTTACTGTAATCTTCAGAATAAACAGAATTACCACTACTGATCCTTTTGCGAATGCTCAGCTTGTAGACTCCATTATGACAACGGCGAGAAATAATAGGAAAGATGGCTACTCTTTGTTATCAGATGTGCACCCTTTTGTGCCTCCAAGGGCATCCCTGTCTCGCTCTCACACTGCTCTGACCATAGTCGTTTGCTCGTCTAAAATGTCTTTTCTTTATCCATCTGCACCTTCCATTATTCTGTGTCTTCTTCTTTTTTTGTGTGCGGACTAGTCTTGATTAGCAGTCTCCCATTCGGTTTGTTCTCCTCCGCCTACATGTCCTCAGTCTCCATAGGGAAACAAAATGTCAGAAGAGGGCTCTCGAACCTGAAATATTTGTGCAGCATGAAAGACGGTAGGAGACCTTGGGAGGCTTGAGGCCTTTGATTGGGTTCGCCTGGGCATGCGGCCGTGCTTCAGCTGCGGCGCTACTCCAGACCTGGGACTATTGGCTCCTTTTTTCACCAACAAGGACGACGCGTGTGTGTGTGTGTGTGTGTGTGTGTGTGTGTGTGTGTGTGTGTGTGTGTGTGTGTGTGTGTTCTTTGAAGAGACACCACTGATGTATAGAACTTCTGTTGTGTTGTTTGTGTTTGCACAAAATATTAAATATTTGTATTATTTTCTTTGGGTTGAAGTATTTTCTTTCTTTTAATCTCCATGATTCTCTCTCTCTCTCTCTCTCTCTCTCTCTCTTTCTTTCTTTCTTTCTCTCGCTCTCTCACACTCTCTCTGTGTTCTCTTTTTGTAGGGTCTCTTCATCTTCCTGATCTATGGGGTCTACAACACAGAGGTGAGTCTCCACTGACTCAAGGCTGACAGAGTGAGTGAACGAGAGAAATGACAAGTTTCTGATCGCCAGGCACCCCCACCCTCCGTCACCCCCACGTGCATCAGTTCAGGCAAGGGAATGAGGGAGCAAAAGAGAAAGAATGGGGAAGAGCAAAAGACCGACGGTGGGGTATGTGGCGGGGTTGGGGGAGGGGGGGGGGTGCGGATAGTGGATGAAGGAGGTGTGCAGAGAGAGAGAGAGAGAGAGAGCGTCTCCTCCTCGCTTGAGCGTCCTGCTGCCCTTCATGCTTGGGCTAACTTATATGCATCCAGACTCGCCATTAAGCTCTGACACCCTGGGATAAAGGGCTAGTCATTCCTCACCCACATTGGCTAATATTTCACTGCCTCTTTAAGTTTTTAAACTCATGGTCCTCCATTTAACATTCTGACATTAGGGCTCTGCAGGCCCCCACTACAGCATCCCTGGTCGGAGCGCTCGCTTTAGGAAAAGAATAAATAGCCAGAGGAAAAAAATGTGTGTGGCACCACTATGGTGAGAAACTGAGCCCATATGATATTGAAATGGCTAGTTATTACCATTTAGATTCTGTTTTTGGAGTCGGGGATATAAATGGGGAATTTTGAGAGGCTTTAATGGATGAGCATCACTGGAGAACAAAATCAGTCATTGTAAAAAATGGCCTCCTTTTTATTCAAATGTAAACTGCTACTGCCTAAATATGAATAACTGTGCAATTCAGGGGGTTTTAGTGGAACTGATGTGCAGCACAATACATAATACTATATGTTTCTCCACACTTTTTTTAGTGTTTGTTGTTTTTCTGAAATATTTGCGAGTCGGTAAAAGCAAACACGAGGAGAGGTTAATCCAATTTTCAGCGCTAATGTGACATTTTGTTCTTTTAACATTCATGAGCTGCCTATGATTGTCTCTCACAAACATGTCAGCAGCAGATTATACCCCCCCCCCCCACACACACACACACCCATCCCCTCAGCCTGTCTAGCTGTTTGGGCTGTAGTGGGAAAGTGGGCAAGCGTACACACCCTGGGCACAGAGCAGCATGTGTGCCAAACCTCTCTGCCAAAGGTCTCCGTCTCAGTGCCTTAGTCACGTTTGGCGCACCATGTTTCTGCTGCTCTTCTGCCCTGCCTACCGCCCCCTCATTTCTTCCTTTCACCCCTTTCTTTTTTTTCTTTCTTTTGTTTTCTTTCTTCCTTCGCTCCACAAAAGCAACGTGAAGAGGTGTCCCTGAGTCAGTGCACTGCATAGACACCGCCAGGCCACAACACCTGACCCCTGCGCATTGTAAAATAAATCACGGCTGCATTCTTGCTTAAGTCGCCGTTTTAGTGCTCGGGAATCCATTTTCCTACTCCAGGTTCTCCTTGACCCAGGGGTCTTCACAATTTGTGAGCAGCCCATGTACACTTTATGCTTTTCAAAAGAGGCTTTTATAATTTTAAACGTAATAATCTTTGCCGTTTTTTTTTTTCCAAGCGCATGGGCAGAGTAAATCCCCCTCCCCCCCTTCCTCATTTTTTTTTCAGAGTAGTTTATAGTGTGACAAGAAACACTAGCAGATTAAGTTTCACCCCCTGACACTGAAAGGAAATTCTTGTTTAATAGAAAAATTGCGAGAAGCTGTACGGATGATCAAAGTTCCACCGTACTGAAATCAAATAATTAGGGGACGGAAAGGAGAGGCCAGAGAGGAAACCTCTGTTCTGTCTTGTCTTATTTAAAACAGGTCTCACCCTACGTGTCTGCTGAGGATTCTATTCAGTTTATTCATTGCTTGTTTGATTAACACATTTAAAAGAACACACACACACACACACACACACACACACACACACACACACACACACACACACTGAAAGAGTGGAGAGGAAGAGGAAGTCCTTTTGTGCCAATAGATTGTGAAAAGATGTAATGATCTCATAGTGTAAATAACTCTGGAGGATCAAGTTCAAGTTGCCATTATTGTCTGTATCTATTCACTGGCTGTTTGGTTTCACAAGTAATTGTTAAAACCACTTTCAGCAGGGGAAAGTCTGTATATAATACTGTACGCAACTTCAAACTGAAAGGCACTTATACATCATGACATAGCCTTTGATATGAACCATATTTTTTAT
>JAODXP020000022.1:14542843-14545343 GCA_027497455.2 Sardinella longiceps | reverse complement strand
TGATCCTATTTCAAGTTTTGACAAGACATAGGATGTGTTTGGGGTGTATGTGTTGGTGTGTGTAGCTGTGCATGCGTGCGTGTTTGTGTATCTGTGTGTTTGTGTCCATGTATATATACACACACACACACACACTAGTGCGTGTGTTGGCTGACGATCTGCATTGGGTTGCATAGGCCATAAAAAAGGACCCTGTGTGACGGCACAGTGTTTGTCCAGCAGTCGCCACTGCTTAGAATTCCTGCATGACAGGCATATGTAACAGAAGAAGGCAGAGCTGCAGGAGCTATTCCAGTGATGCTGCAGGATGGCTCGGAAAGGGCTGGGGGCCAGGGCTGGTGGAAGCCATCTTTGAATAGAGACTGGAGTTCAATGTTAAAATGTAAAAAAAAAAATATTATGCAAATCTGTATGCAATATCAGACAATGACATCCATTTGTTGCAGCCACTAGGTATTTTGTAGTTTTATTTTCAAACATAATAACTTGGAAATGGTAATGATAGGCCCACTGTCATAAGTTTGAGCTAGTAACAAAGAAGAAAACTGGATTTTGCCTGACTTGGATCTGCACACTGTACACTTGTAGTCTGTAGTCATTGTACTCATTCAGGTTAACTCCCTCTGTTTGAACCACACCTCCAAAGTGGTGTACTGTATCCTAGTCTTACAGTAGAAAAAAGACAATAAGACCTCAGGTGGGATTTTAACTTCCATCCACATAATTTGCTCCGCAAAACAATCCTTACCAGGAGTTCAATTCCCATGAAATTATGGCAGTTGCACAAAATAATAGTTAATACCTGGATTAACTTCTATTTATTTTACTGAATACTATTCTGTTTATGTTTGTGCACTACCATCTCATCCATGACCCTCTCTCCCCACTCCAGAACTGTGCCAGCTCCAGACCCTCCAGCTCCATCACCAGCTCTCGGCCAGGCAGCTCCCCCAACGGTGGGGCCCAGGGCCTGGGTGCCCCCCTCTCCTCCCACTGCGACAGCACCAGCCTGGAGGGGGAGAGCGCCACCTACAACAGCCGGAGTGAGTAGCCTAGCCCCCCCCCTCTCCCCCTTTCTCCAGCCCAGGGGCTTCCCAGAGATGAGTGGGGTTGTAAGGCAAGAGAGGTAGGATGTGGGGAGAAGGTTTCTAGGGAGACCCCACAGTCTGTGTGCAAAGTAGTAATAGGTAGAGTCTCAGAACTTTGTTTTGGGAGGGTCCTATTAACCATTATGCATATAAGTCTTCTATGTTTATTTTACTTTAAATCTATAGCGTCAGATTTTTTTGGATGTGGCGCCCCTTTTTTTGTGTTAGAATGAATGTATAAAAGTGAAATATGAAGCATAGCTATGTGTGAATGATATGAACACCATCCACCTCCCAAAACTCCTGCTTTAGATTAAAAGCAAACAGGAACAAAGTTGACGCCATGTCCAGATGGTGTGATGTGTGATTATTTTCACAATCACATGCAGTAAGTTGATATTACATGGATTGGCTTGTGATGGCGGTGGCTTTTGTGTATACTCTGCATTTTGTGTGTGTGTTTACTCGTCTCCATGTGTCTGAACGTCCTTGTGTGTGTGTGTGTGTGTGTGTGTAGTGTGTGTGTGTGTGTGTGTGTGTGTGTGTGTGTGTGTGTGTGTGTGTGTGTGTGTGTGTGTGTGTGTGTGTGTGTGTGTGTGTGATGCAAATCTGTCATGAATTACGATCAGAGGCAGGAGTAGCAGTTGGCAGGGAGGGTGAACTCCAGCATGACAAGCCCTCGGTTACAGTCTAACATTCTCCAGATCCCACTGAGTGAATCGTTTCAATCTTGTTTTCTGACCCTCATATTATTGAGTTGCTTCAAAGTAATGAGGGAAGAGAGAAAGAGAGTGCAGAGAGGGGGAGAGAGAGAGAGAGAGAGAGAGAGAGAGAGAGAGAGAGAGAGAGAGAGAGAGAGAGAGAGAGCGCCAGATGGGAGTTGAGGAGGAAGAAAAAGGGGGATGAGTGACAGCCCCAGCATGAAACCAGGTGGGCCTGGGAAGGCTCAAGCCGTTTCTTCCTCGTTCATTTGGTTGCTGTCTGTCTGTTGTATCACTCCTGTGTTTCCCCTCTTCTCCTCCAAGACCAAAAGCTTCCTCACCATACTCACTCACTCACTCACTCGCTCTTGGATGGTTTCTGTTCTCTGTGTTATTTTAGTGTAGACAAGTGTTTGTGTGTGTGCGTATGTGTGTGTGTGTGTGTGTGTGTGGGAGTGAGTGTGCATGTGTTTGTGTATCCCGCTGTATGCAAGTACAAAAGAAGATATGTGCATGTGTAGATGTAGTTGAAGTTCCTGCATGTGTATCATTCTATGTGTGTGTGTGTGTGTGTCTGTTTGTGTGTGTGTCTGTTTGTGTGTGTGTGTGTGTGTGTGTGTGTGTGTGTGTGTGTGTGTGTGTGTGTGTGTGTGTGTGTGTGTGTGTATGTTTACATGGTTTATTGAATGTGTGTATGTGTGCATGTGTTTG
>JAODXP020000022.1:14515343-14537843 GCA_027497455.2 Sardinella longiceps | reverse complement strand
CTCTCTTTAACTTGTCTCTGAGTCTCTCTTTCTCTTTTCCCCTGTCTCTGACTGTCTTTTCTCTTTCCACTCTCTGTCTGTCTCTGTCTCTTTCTCTCACTCACGTCTGAGTTTATTCTCTCTACTTCTCTTTTTATTCATTTTTTCATAGTTTTTTTTCTATCACTCATCTTCATTACTGATCCATTCCTCTTTCATTTGCCAAGTGTGCATCTGAAATTCCTCACCTCAAGCCCAGCAGTGCAGCATGTGGCCCCTGCTGATTTTTTGGCCCCTTTCAAAAGCCTCCAGTATTTTCCAGCGGCGGTTCGGCAGCATCTCGTCAAGGCCAACAATCAGTCGCTCATGCTGTCCCTCTTAACCCTCAGAGGTGACCCCCGCCGACACACACACATGCCGTGTCACAGCGGCTCCCCAGGGACTACTGTACTGGGTGTGTGTGTGTGTGTGTGTGTGTGTGTGTGTGTGTGTGTGTGTGTGTTAGTGTCTGCTTGACTGTGTGTGTGTGTGTGTGTGTGTGTGTGTGTGTGTGTGTGTGTGTGTGTGTGTGTGTGTGTGTGTATAAAGGCAGTGAGGAAGAGGATGGCTGCTGGGATGATGGGAAGAGGGGGTTGTGGTGATGGTGGTGGTTTAGGGGGGAGGTGTAGATGGGGTTGAGCAGTCGAGAGACTGTAAGATGGGTGAGAGGAGAGGTGAATCGGGGTGCAGGACAGGTAGCAGGACGAGCTGACAGCCCTCTAAACCAATGGCGCATCAAGACAGCTCTGCCCAGGCCTGCCGTGACCATAGATCAGGCCAGGGAGGCTGGCGGACCGGCTGAGGGTGACAAGGGAATAACATCCCTTTCTCCTCAATCGACAGCGGCCATAACTCCTGTTCCTCCAGGGACAGATTGAGAAAGGCAATAGCCAGGCGCTGGGAGGTAAAGGAGGGATGCGGGATGCTCCTAGGAGAATTGAAAGTTAAAGAAGCCGCAAGGCGTTGTGGCATTTTATTTTTTTCTACTATGGACATGGACATAACTGGATGTATTTGAATGCATTCATGTAGGAATTCATGTATTGAATTAGTGCTTTGTGTTATCCTTGCATGTGAATGTATTCTACACAGGAGAAATGACATACCAAAAAAAATATCAGATATCAGAAAAAAAATAGTACAATGTCACTAGAAGAGCAGGAAATCATGATGTCAAGTAAATCGGTGTGCATGTTCCTGTGTTTTATTTGGCATCTAAAGACTTTCTCTACAGATAGCTGTCTGGATAAAGGTCAGGCATTGATTGGCTGTCAGTTATATGGGCCTCCATAGCTATCAGAATCATCAAATGATTGCAGCTCTTCTTCAACTTGATCTGTTTGGGTTTGGACAGTGAAAAATCATTGATTTCAGTGAACACAATTCAAGCTGACTGGCAGGGGCTTGAGAGCAGGATGAGAGCGGAAGAAAGAGAGAGAGGAAGAGGTTAAATGAGAGAGATGGTGCACTGTCCCAAAGACAGGGACAAAATCCCTGATCTCGATTGGTTGTTAGCACTGTCTTTATGACATAGGAGCAGCTCACTGGCTAGGACACACCCCCTTTTCACCCCTCCACCCGCCTTACCGCCTTCCCTTCTCCCTCTCCAACCTCAGGAAGCCCTTTTATGGCTTTGTCAATTCACCACTGGCTTATTGAATGTGTTTTAATGGCTTTTTTATTTTCAATTATAACCACTAGTGTGTCTGCGTCACCATGATGAAGCGCCCAATATAAAATGGAGTAATTTAAAACCGGCTGCTTAAGAAAATTATGCATTTTAGCACATTGATGCGCCACAGAGATTTATTGGCCCCCTGTCCAGAAGCACAGCAGCACTTTAACGGCCTCTTGTAGCCAATTGATTTTTCTCTCTTTTTTTATTTATTTAATGTACAAACAAACAAACAAACAAACAAAAACATGGCAGGAAAGCAATTGACGCTAAACAAAGAATCATTTTAAAACCCTCTGAGAAGCATGTATTTCTAATGTTGTCTTTCAGAGGATGGGGGGGGGGGCTTGGGGGATAATGCCGGGTGGGTCTGTTGTCTAGTTGGGTGTACTTGCTATGACATTCCCGGGGCCTGCTGGTCACCACCATCAGGAGACAGGAAGGTTAAATCCCAATACTCATCCCAAGATTTATTGGCAATATATTAAGGCCCAAAAACCCACAGGGTTATTAAGTTTAACTAGCCTCCAGCCTTTGTCATCAAGTTGATGAAGGCAAACAGATCAGCCCTGCCAAATCCTGGGGAGGAGAGTGTGTGTGTGTGTGTGTGTGTGTGGGGGGGGGGGGGGGTGTAGAGGTGTGGAGTGGGCTCAGGGACTGATGATGAGATTGCGCGATTGACACAAGACCAAAAAATGAAGGGCAGTAGCCTACTACACTACTACTGTAGTCTGGTAGTGACTTCTCTGCACTTGTCCTATGTAACCTTCTATCTCTTGCTCTCTCTTTCAAGTCACCTCACTCTTCTATAACTTCATCTCTCTCTCTCTCTCTCTCTCTCTCTCTCTCTCTCTCTCTCTCTCTCTCTCTCTTCCTCACACACACACACTCACACTTGCTCTCACTCTGACACTCTCTTATTTGGTCTCTTCCTGTGTCTGGTCCTTCATAAGGCTTTCTGTCTGTCTTTCTTTGTCTCTCTCTCTCTCTCTCTCTCTCTCTCTCTCTCTCTCTCTCTCTCTCTCTCTCTCTCTCTCTCTCTCTCCTCACTAGCCAGGCACCTGCTTCACTGAAGGTGAAAGAAGTGCTCACTTGAGCTCATTGAAAAGTAGATGTGACAGTAAATTTTTCAGCCCCCGAGATGGGAGATCTTGTTATAGCAGCAGCCGAGATGGGGGTCAGGGCAGTGCCTGTTGATGATTGAGGAAAAGAGAAGTAAATTCATTCTGCTGCCGGCACTTTGTCAAGTGCCAGTAGCTTACCGTTGAGAGCCAGTCACCCATCACCGTGTTACGGCCCCAGAGGTCATCCACCCCGCATAAATCACCAGGCAGAGACGGGGCAGAGCGGAGCGGGGGGCTGCTGCTAAACCTATTGCCTGCCTGCCTGCTCGCCTGCCTGCTTGCCGTGTCCCTCCTCTCCTCTCCTCTCCTCTCCTCTCTTCTTGTCTCATCTCCTCTCCTCTCTGCTCCTCTCATCTTCTCTTCACTCCCCACTGCCCTCCATACCACCTCCCTCCCTCGCTCACTCCCTCTCTCCCTCCTCCCCCACTCCTCTGCTCTTTTAGCCATAGAAGGAATAAAAAAAAGAAGAGCACAGCAATGTTATGGAGTCAGGTAGCACCATACAAAAATGCCGCCACATGTTGCTAAAAGCCAATAAGGAAAACCTCCCCAGGTTATTGATCCCGCCAGAGGGAATGAGGTCATGAAAAAGGTGTTTTTTACTGTCTTCCCCCCACACCCTCCTTTGTGTTGGTGTGTGATGTGTGTGTGTGTGTGTGTGTGTGTGTGTGTGTGTGTGTGTGTGTGTGTGTGTGTGTATGTGTGTGTGTGTGTGTGTGTGTGTGTGTGTGTGTGTGTGTGTTTGCGTCTGTGTGTGTGTTTTAAGAATTGTTTATTGCAATGAGGCAATTAAGTCCTCTGCTTATACATCCAGACCTGTCCTCTTTCTGATGAAAAGTATTGATTTTCCCCCCCTGCACCCCACCTCCTCCCCTCCCCTCCCCTCCCCTCCATGCTTGGGCTTCATAAGTGACAATGTTTTTGATTACTCTTGACGAAGCTCCTTGGAGTGCTAATTAAAACAGCAGCAGATGTGCAGGTGCCGGGAAGATCATTAGAAAGCAGGACCCCCTCCACCCACCACCACCCCAACCCCAGCCCCAACACCCCCCACCCCCAATTCTTCACTCTCCGTCTCCAGGCCCTGTCTCCTCTACACCTCTCCCACACTCAAACGGTAGCACACCTGAGAGAGAGAGAGAGGGAGAGAGAGAGAGAGAGAGAGTGCAGCAGGCCGCCCAGTCTTCCTCTGAAGAAGGATGTGAGGGTGGGTGGGGTGGGGTATAGGCAAAAACATGAGGAGCAAGAAGAAGAACAAAAACAAATCTGCCTCAAAGTACAACAAAAGAATAAAGGCCGAACAGTGTGCCTCTGTGTGTGTGTGTGTGTGTGTGTGTGTGTGTGTGTGTGTGTGTGTGTGTGTGTGTGTGTGTGTGTGTGTGTGTGTGTGTGTGTGTGTGTGTGTGAATTATACCAAGCTGCCTACAAAAGACCTTTTTTATATAAGTTTGAGAGACAGAAGCCCAGCTGCTGCAGCTAGCTAGAAACCTTTTTGAGTTCTCTCTCTCTCTCCCTCTCCCTCTCTCTTTTTCTCTCTTTTTATTATTTTTTTGAGGTTCTACACTCCAGTGTGAAAATGTGCTGTGTGCTGGGATAACAAAGCTCGTCGTGTTCGTTATTTTATTTTTGAGAGGGTGTGAAATGCAAGCCTGTACCCATGTTGGTCCACCTCTGATTCTGAGCTGATTTTTGGGGTTACCGGCACGGCCAGAAGATTTTCTGTACAGGTCTGCTGGCGCCGACAGTGGACTTCCAAAGCAAATATAGACAATGTACGCAAGCCTGAGATTTTTTTGCAAAACCAGTTAATTGATATATTATGAAATTACTCATATCATGAAGCAGCCATATGCAAACATTTTTCTGGGGCAGCGCGAGGGAGAGAGTGAGAGAGAGAGGAAAGAGGATCTGGTCCGTACACTCCTGCTTTCAATATTCTGTCTTATTAGGCTGTGATTATCCAGGAGAGCCTGGTTTCTCTCAAAGTGGGGAGCAGGAGAGAGAGGGGAGACCAAGTCATCAAGAGTTTTTGTCTTCTTCCAGAATAGGAAAGACTCAAAAATTCATATTTTAAAAAAATCTTCCTCATTTCATAATAACAGTGATAGGCATAATAATCATAGAATAATGTAAGAAGACCAGGAGTCATGAACACTTCATCCGAATTCCTAAAATTCATAAAAGCCACGTAGGTTTAAAATGATTTACTATTAAAAAGGAAACATATCAATGCAGAAAATAAAATCTGTAAATAAATCCTCCAGCCCTCTAATCACTATGTACTTTTACAGTGTTACATGTAATCGTACGCTCATGTGGCGCCCCATAGCATAGAACTATTTTGTACTGGTCACCATCGCTTTGAAAAATGACACGTCTGGCGGTCGATCCCTGCAAAATGGTGTGCCATATTTTTCATCCTTTTTACCCCTCCCTCCTCATTCTGTTTGTGAAGCGAGAGGCGGTGGCCGAGCGAGGCCCGCTAAACAATATGAATGAGTGCCCTTGGTGCCCTGTAAAAACAACAGGCCGACGTTTCCTCCCTTTGATGGCCACACTGTATCTAATGCCATTTCCCCTCCGTCTGTTTGGCCACCATTCACATGGAACCGCATTAGAGAAGATGATGTGAAAATGTTGCCACCAAAAATCACATCTTTGCAGTTTGATAATGTTTACAGATTGCTGTTTTTCCCACCATTTTCCATTTTTTTCCATTAATTGAGCGCTGTATTAACTGTTTACTAATACACAAAGTTAAATTATATGTTATACATAAATATATACATAAATGACATCTAATACATAAGCTGTGATTTACAGAAAAACAAACAGAGTTGGAATGGAATCATTAAGATATGTGTAGTCTGTTTCCTCTCTCTGGATCTGTTCTTGTCTTCTGTGATGCGTTGTCTTGCCTCCAGTGAGAATTTTGGCATAGCTTTTGCTAACCTTTCAAAGGACAGCGACAGCAGCCGCAACAAAACAAGATGCACACGTTTGATGGAGCAGCCCGCAAGCAGCTGGCCCCAAGCCACCAACTAGTCAGACAACCGCACCACCATGTTCTGATGGAATATTACAAACATGCACACCCACACACACACACACGACACACACACACATGCTCACATCACACAAACAACACACACAAAGACAGGAGGAAAAAAAGAAGATGACAAGAAAATCGTCAAAAAACGAGAGGGGAAAAAAAAAATTAAACGACAACACGAAACGGTGCAGAAGCCTCCCTGGAGCTTGCCAAAGCACTTTGTTCCGCACATATATCAGCTGTCACCCCTGGACACTTCTGAGCAGAGGAACGAAACACAATGGGCCAGACAGATGGGCCAAAACCACAGCCCTCACAGACAAGCCTTTTTCTGATGCTATTAAAAGCTGTTTACCTCCGCATGGGCTTGGATAGGACAGGACAGGACAAGAGAAGAACACATTCTCTGAGCTGTGTGATGTACAGTACCATGATGTGATCTACCAATGACTAAATTATACTGTCATTGTGATGTACACAATGAAACTATGCATAGATGATCATTTAATTTGACAGTTCAGTTTCTTTTCAATTGGATGATGGAGTGTGCTGGTGGGAGGTGGAGTTGTTGTTGTAGGTGATTATGCGTATGTGTACAAATATTTCTGGATGTGTTACGAGAGAACACCGGAAGGGACTGTACAGGAAGTCAGTTTCAGCTGGGCAAATTAACCAGGGGGACATTAAACATTCTGACTGAGGAAAATAGCACTCAAAACGCTCTGTTTTGCATTGGAAATTCAGTCTATTTACAGTCAAAACAAGATAAGTGTCCTTCAGTTGAGGAGAATGACTTTAAATGTTGCAGATTTTTTTTTCTTGATGTCTTAACATTAAGACTGCTCACCAGGGGGATGCCAATACTCACTTAATAACTCTAACATCCATAGCTTTGCAAATCACTTATTGGCATCAAATATATATGAAACTTGTTTATAGCTAATACAAACAGCTATTATGTATTTAAAATAGATGACAGAAACACCAAATACAATAGTTTTTCTCCAGAAATCTAGCTGATACATCAAACTTTATTTCACTGCTATTGAGGATGCTCCTCCTACAAATGATATTGTCTCTGAATAAAAGCTGGAAACAATAACTCAGTCAAATCAACTCACTTCCTGTCTATTATATTTTCTATTACCGGTATTATAGTCTTTTGCCATCTCCAATTACATGAATTGATCTGGGGAAACAATACCTTATTCACTGACATGTCAATTCTGGGATTTACATTTTTCTGAATAATTGGCAACAATTTAAAAGTAGAAATAAAAGAAATATTAATTTATATCATTATTCATCATTAATTAATTACATATTAATCATTAATTATTAATATATAAGTTGGGTACATTCCTAGTATATCCATGTGTGTGTGTGTGTGTGTGTGTGTGTTTGCAAGCATGCATGTGCGCAGTTGAGCACTCTGTCCAGACGTATTTGCATGAAAAAACAGTATGGCCCTCTCCACCTCACCCCATCCCTACCCCATCACCTCCATCCACTTCTCAACATCCCCTGCTTGTGTTGGAGTTATTCAACTCTTGCGAAGAGCTCTGTCATCCCCGAGTGATGGACTCCTTGAAAGCACTGACCTTTCTTCCCTGGACTGCACTCCTCCCTGCCATCTCTCTATCCATCCCCTCATCCATCCATCCCCTCATCCCCCTCTTCTCCATCCGCCATGCAGATGAGACAGAGACGGATGGAGAGGCTCCGATGGAGCGATTTCAGTGCACCACACAGAGGATGAGATCCGCCTGTCAGTCCACACCTTCTCCCTTTTTGGAGGGTGGGGGAGGGGAGGGGAGGAGGGGGTTACAGGGGGTGGTGTTCAGGAGCAAAGATTAATCCCAACACACATCCTCCCGGGACCAAGATATCCGTGAGAGAACATGGGACTGACAGGCTGGCTGCTCTAGTGTGTGTGTGTGTGTGTGTGTGTGTGTGTTTGTGTGTGTGTGTGTGTGTGTTCGCACGTTCATGTGGGTGTCAGTGTTGGTGGGTGTCCTTCCCCCAGGGTAATTACGATGACATGATAAATAATGATAATATAGATCCTTTCATGTAATTTGCAAACATGTGCTATATTTTGCATGCTCCTGCCACAACAAACGTGTCAGAAGGGAAAAAAAAAAAATTCAATATTTATAAAATCAATAACATATTCCCTTTTGCTTGTCCACCCGTGTGACTGTGCACACACATGGCAACAGGAGATTGGCTTTTAGCTTCATGACATTTTTAATTAGGCTCTTCAAGTATAGGCCCCCCCCCCCCCCCCCCAAAACCTCCCCAGCTTTTTCTACTATTTGATTTTCCCTTTTTCTTTTTCAACCCGTCATCTTTCGGCCTGTTTTTTCAGCAAAGGAAAAACATCCACCCCTCCAACGTCTCGCTCAAGTTTCCAAATTGGTACTTTTTGCAGCGGAGGGCATTCTCATCTCCTCGAGTGCCTAAAGTGGTTCCATGTCTTGGCATGTTTGGAGAATAGTGCGAACAGAGGAAAACAAACCGCAAGCGCCTCCTCCGCTCCAATTGAACAAGCATATTTATTTTGCCTGGTTTGGATAACTACACACATCAAGAAGCACTGGAATGCTATGGGCTCTATTTATAAAGCGCACTAGATTGTATACTGTTCAACCAGGGCGTCTTTTTTTGAGAAGTGTCAGAGTGTGTGATATTATAGGCAGTATACAAAACTGCTATTTTAGACATTGAAGGCAATAGAAATGCAGGCTTCAACATTTTCAGGCATCAGTATTCCAGTTAACCATCCAAAAATTGATTAGAAAACCTTCAGTGGTGTGTCGTGGGACGCCTGTCATTCACACCTTCATCAAGTTTTGTGAATCAATTTTTTAAACTCATAAAGACACAGTAAAGACACAGCATTTCAAAAAATATACTTTAAAAAAAATATTTAGCCATTATGTTTTATTTTATCGTAATAAAGTTTTGCTCAGTTAATTGAGTATGAATATGAAGTATGCTTGAAGATCTAAAGATTCCTTCTTGACAGTGTCTAATGTGCCTTTTGATGACGAGGCCTGTCAGTTTAAAATAACTCAACGTATGGGATTGCATGTGAATGTGTGCGTGTGTTCTGTGTCTGTGTATATCTATGTGTGTGTGTGCATATTGTATATGTGTGTGCAAGACAGGGAGAGAGAGAGAGAGAGAGAGAGAGAGAGAGAGAGAGAGAGAGCACACCTGATGCCTCACTTAGCCAAACTTCACATTCCATAAAGTTGTACATATGATTTACAGACGGCGAGAGGTTTGAGGTTTGCCATTGTGGGGAGAGCCCATACTGCCACCAGCCCAGAAAGACACATGGCGCTAAACAAATATCAAAGCACTCACAGACTGACATAGCGCTGACATGGCTCAGAAGTGTGTTTATATTACTGCAATGATGTGAAATTAGCTTTTAATCCACCCCTAAGTCAGGAGAAAAATACATCATCCATGAGACATTATCTTCCACAATGGAAGTAATTACCATATGTCACAGTTCATACATTTTTATACGTTTATTGAAAACAACATGACTTTGAAGTATACTCTGTGATGATGATGATGGTGTGTGTGTGTGTGTGTGTGTGTGTGTGTGTGTGTGTGTGTGTGTGTGTATGTTTTCACAGCGCATCACTCCCTTCCAAATATCCCAGGGAGCTTAGAAGAGAACCAGTACAGCCAAGCACCAACGACCCAGACGAAGGTGAGCTGCTTTTTATTTGGACCCCTTACTAGTACTAATCTGTGCTACTCTCCTCCTGTTTATCTCATGAACATCACCCATCTATGGACTCCATTTTACAATTCACAAAGTCTTTATGCATCGAAAGTATACCCCACGCATACAGTACACTGTACTTCTTAAGAGTATACAGGGGAGGCATCATTTCCATATCAATAGCACTCAGAACAGTTCCTTTTCCTGCCAGCACTACAGTAATAGTATTCACTTGTTAAAACAATAGCCAAAGGCTATAATTTACTCAAGTGGAAAACAAACTCAACCATGCATTTGATACATAATGAAAGCAGAAGAACAACTACAGTGGGAACTGTAAAAAGTTTTTCTCCACCACCTCGTGTTGAAATGAGGACATCTTTACCTGTAAGAATAATTCACTGGTGTCCTACCTTGGTGTCTACTCTCAGCCTACACCTGAAGGATACAGGAGCTAGGGAATGTGCTCTATTCTCTATGTCCTTCGGATCTTCTGCGATCATTCAGAACATCCTCAGTATTTACTGATTACACCCCTGCATAGTGTACAGCCAGATGATACCACAGTAAAGTTAGTATTTGACACCACTCATTCAAGTTGTTCACTCATAAATGTAACCATGAATGCTGGATTCCTAAAGCTCTTGTGAGTTGTACGGAGAAAAAAAAAAAGGTCTTAGGAAATTCCAGAGCTGCGTGAATAGCAAGGTCAGTTTTAGCTGTGGTCAGGCTGTGTGAACTAATCAGAAGCTAGACCCTGGACATCTCTGCATGCCAGGTAGTTTGTGTGGCTCGGCACGCACAGCTCAAGGGCAGGTGTGGACTACAGCACCAGCTGAGGCTGACAGCAAATGTCTTATAGTCACCATACCTTAATAGTTTTTTTTTTCCTTCCTTTCTCTTTGTTTTTTATTTCCGTTTTTCTTATGGCTTTTGGGTTGGTGTTGTGAGTAAGTAAGGCTGGTTGTCTGGCATGAGATGGCAGATGGAGAAGAGAGTCAATGCCTGCTATTACTGTGACTGTGTGACTCATTTTGGACCTTTCTGGTCACTTCCTCTCTTTGAGGGTGGGGCAGTGTTGTGCTGTGTATTCGCCTTTAACAGGATCCTCTGTGTGTGTGTGTCTGTCTGTGTGTGTGTGTGTGTGTGTGTGTGTGTGTGTGTGTGTGTGTGTGTGTGTGTGTGTGTTTGTATTCGTACATGATTTGTCTTTGTATAAGTTTTGTGTTTCATTGTGTATGTGTTTGTGTGTGTATATGTGTTTACATGTGATCATGTTCATGTGTGTGTATGTGTGTGTGTGTGTGTGTGTGTGTGTGTGTGTGTGTGTGTGTGTGTGTGTACTGTACATCCAGGGACACAAATCCCTATGAGGCCTATTAGCTGTTAGCTGGTGAGGGGCCCTCTGGTGGTCATCTAGTGAAAAAGCACCCCCCTCCACCCTCTGGAGTTCCTGTCCGTCAGTCCCTCTGGCTGGCTGGCTGGTCGGCTGCCTGGCTGACTGGGCCAGTGCTGACTGTGGCTGCCGCTGGCTCACACACTTATCTCTGAGCCTGATTGCACCTGACTCAACAGGCCATGCGTTTGGGGTGGCGGTGGCTTTTCAGCATTTGGGTGGTCCATGTCTCATTGGTGATGTGTGTGTGTGTGTGTGTGTGTGATCTCTGTATGTGTGATATGTGCATGTGTGTATGTGTGTGGGGGACTGTGAAAGAGCTGGGCCGCTTGCCTCGGCCGCCCGTGGTTGCCCCCCTACCCCTGCCACCCCCAGCCTCACCCCCGGAGCCCTTGGCCTGGTGCGAACTGAAACATAATAGCTCCGAGTACACAGTTTAGTGGGAAGAGTGGAGGGGATCCGTGAGTGGAAATTGCTGCATTCCCAGAGGTGTGAATCAGGTTGGGGGTCCACAGAGGGTTAGAGTTAGAGAGAGAGAGAGAGAGAGAGAGAGAGAGAGAGAGAGAGAGAGAGAGAGAGAGAGAGAGAGAGAGAGGCGGCCAAGGTCAGAGCTTGCTCAAGAGAGAGAGATGGAGGGACCAGCAGGAGTTATAGGGAACACCCCCACGTACACGCGCACACACATAAAAATACATAAACACACACACACACACACACACACACACACACACACACACACACACACACACACTTACCCACACGGGTCAAAATACTGTATAAGCCCTGATGACTCATCTACATAGACAAAGAACTGTAGCTTTCTGTGACACAATGACACTCACACACACACACACACACACACACACACACACACACACACACACACACACTGAAACCTGACAAAAACCCGAACCTGATGACTCTCATCTGGGTAGAGACTTGCACGTGTACACTGCTCAGCTCTGCTCTGCTATGAATCTACTGTTTGCTGGGCTTTGCCCATTGAGATCCCTCCTCTCTCAGCTATCCACATATTGATCCCATTTGACACCAGGAACCTCATACACATCCAATTTGCTTCTCCACGTCCTTCAGGATTTTTTTTTCTTCGCTTCTCCTGATTTTTTTTTTTTTTCCTTTTTTTTGCAATACAGATTTGATGAGTGCTGTCATATTTTCATTTGAATTGGGAGCAAAAGCAGCGTTTAATGAGAGAAAGAGTGGGGAAAAACAGGGGAGAGAGAAAGAGAGAGCGAACGCATCTAAACAGAAAATTCAGACACTCTCTAAATGTTTCAGCGGACGTCAGATTGTTGTTTTTGGGGGGCTTGCTGCTGCTGCTGCTGCTGACGAGACATCACACTTATTCCACACGGTTTTTAAATCAGTGGAATTCTGCGTGTGAATATTGTATGTCAAAACACGCATTTCTTGTCAAAACATTTCTACTTTGACAGCGAGAGACGGGGTGACCCCCTTCTCCCCCCTTATCAAATCCAAACAGGGTGCAGCTGATTCTCTGTCCTCACACACACACACATACACACACACACACACACACACACACACACACACACACACACACACACACTCACATACACAAACACAGAGATTCAGTGTTATGCTAGTCCAGAAAGCATGCACGCGCATACAGATGCACAGAAACACACACACGCACACACGCACACACACACACACTTTTTGTCCCTTCTTTCCCTCTCTGCACTTTATCTGACCCTATCTCACAATGGTCGACGTACAGTTTCTGTCACGCACACACATACACACACAGTCACTCACACACACACACACACACACACACACACACACACACACACACACACACACACACTACACACACTACACAGTCACTGACATATATCACACACGCACACACACACTACACACACACACACACACACACACACACACACACACAGTCACTGACATATATACACACACACACACAAATAGTGAAAGGCTCCATCCCTCGCCAAGGGCCAGCATCACACGCGATGGGATCTGTGTGTGCAGAGAGAGGGCCAGGTGGCCCACCACCACAGCGGCAGCAGCAGCAGAAGCAGCAGTGGGCCGTGTGACTGGTGGCCCCCCTCAGGAGTGCATCCAGCCCCAGCCCCAGCTCCAGCTCCAGCCCCCTGCTCTGCTCCATCAGCCAGCATGTCAATCACTGGGGAGTCGCTGCTGACCGCCGCCACCGCCACACACTTCCTGTTTTGGTCATGTACACTCACACATCCTGGCTGGGGACCACGACTGCCACCTTTCTCACACAGACTATCACTCTAACAAGCACACACATTCTCGCTGAGTCTCACTCACACACACACAGACACACACACACACACACACACACACACACACACACACACACACACACACACACACACACACACACACGTGCAGAGGCAGTGACACATGCAGATGTAGGTGCATGAGCACAAACAATATTATCTTTCACATGCATGGCATGTCACCATCCCATACACACATTTACTCTCACTGACCCATTCACACACACACAGACACACACACACACGACACACACACACACACACACACACACACACACACACACACACACACACACACACACACAGATAGACACGCTCTCCTGTCTGTCCCTATGGGACACCCCCACCCCCTCTTTCCCTTCAGCCTGTTACTCACCACTGCAGGCACAGGCGCTGTGCTAGTTCCTGTCGGGGCTCCACACCTGCACGGGGCTGTCAGCGAACCCTCGCCCCAGAGCGCCAGAGAGGTTGCAGAAGTGCACGCCGTCCTCGCTAATTAACAGGTCACACACACACACACACACACACACACACACACACACACACACACACACACACACACACACACACAGAGAGTTTAACTAAGCTTTTGAACTTTGAGGAGGGGTAGCCATTTTTTTATTTTTTGTATATCGTCTCCATTGGCACTATTGGTGTGTGGTGTGTGACCAGGTCAATTAAAATGTGAGCATTGTGCCAAAACACATACACACACACACACACACACACACACACACACACACACACACACTCCTACTTCCTCAATCTGTTTTACGCTCTCTCCTGTCAACCCTGTCAGTTTTTAAAGGGATCCATCCACTTACGTGTCCGTTGATCAGTACACAAGCACAGCTTTCCCCATGTTTAATCTGAACGGCGAACATAGACAACAGTGCTGATTGATCAATTAGCCTCACTTAGAGCAGGGCTTGCTCTGGTCGATAAGGCCTCTGTCCTCTGAGGGAGTTTGATTGAGATTATTTCTGCTTTAACTATTTAATTCGTTTAGATTTAATGGCGTCTTGCAAAGCAATGAGTTTGCAGTCAGTGAGGCTACATATTTGCTGCAGGTGATTTTCATTTATTAAGCTAGCTGCCGAATTTTTTTTTATCCTCTCCAACACCAGTGACTTGGAAGGTTAGAGGGAACCTATTATTAAATGGCAGCTCATCTCTCTCATCTCTTTTCTCACACTGCTTTTGTTTATATTTATTAATATTATTTGAATCGTTAGGACAATGCTGGCCCATTGTTTTGACAAAACAATCCTCATTGAATTAAAAAT
The DNA here is from genome assembly GCA_027497455.2 of Sardinella longiceps. Taxonomy (NCBI): domain Eukaryota; kingdom Metazoa; phylum Chordata; class Actinopteri; order Clupeiformes; family Clupeidae; genus Sardinella; species Sardinella longiceps. The sequence goes on along the minus strand of JAODXP020000022.1, from coordinate 14,523,232 downwards.
ATGCCATCTTTTGTTCAGCGGTCGCAACGGGCCTGTCTCAGGGCGGGCCGTTAATGTGCCATCACCGCCGTGTGTATCCTCATTAGACGCAGGCACTGATGTTATTTCCTGTGGATGTGACATCGCTCCAACCCACCACCAGCGACACTACTGCTGGCCCCACTGCACATAGACTCCCACCCCCCCGTGCCGGACACTTGCTCCAACTAATCTATCAGCAGTGAGAGGAAGAGCCGACCGAGTTGTGCTCATTATGTCACAAAGACACCCCCCCTCCCCATTCACAATCACACACACACACACACACACACACACACACACACACACACACACGCACCTGAGAATGCCTCCCTTTACTGACATACACACACACACACGTCCACACGCATGTTGCCTGTGACTAATGTCAAGTGTAGGAAAAGGCCCAGACTCGGAACAACATGAGTGTCTGAGCCTGCGGTGACCACGTCATGTGTGTGTGAGCAGAGCTCATAAATGATGAGTGTTTTCCTCCCTCTTTTCTCTAGAACTGGCCAGGTTCTGGAATGTCATTACCTCAAGCCAGAAACATTCATTTAGTTAGGAAATGTATTTTTTTTCTCCATTTTTAACTGGTAGATCAGTCAAATTAACTTTTGAAAATAACCTCTAATGACACACACAGTATGCTTTTTCTATAGTCCACCTAGTGTTCATTTTGTAGTAATCCTAGTGATTAATCTTGATTATGATTGATTGTGATTAGATTATCTTAGCTTTTCTGTCGTAATGTGTTTGACTGAGTTCAAATGTCACAGACGAGGTACTGTAAGAGTTAGGGTCAATCCTGTTGCCGATGTTGTATTTGAAACCGTGTGAATGAGCGTGGAGGTGTGATGAGTAAAGCGGAATCGTGGAAGAAGAGAGTCATGCCGTGCCAAACCCATTGGCCAAGCCCTGTAGTAGAGTAGTCATCACTGAGGAAGGCCTTTTGAAGCACAGGCACCATGGATCTTAGCACAGTGGTCAAAGGGTCTATGCCTCCCCCTCACCAAACGAGGGGGTCCCACGTTCGAGAATGACATTTCCCCTGTAGCGTGGGCCGCGGGAGAGGATGACACCCGTATCCACCCTCATCACCCCCTCCCCTCCCCTGCCCGTCCACCACAGAGGAAGTGGCTATCAGAACACAACAGGAAAGAGAGAGGGAAAACAACCTGACAGCTTTTTGCACATTAAATCACTTCCTACAGGCCCTGGTGCTGACCCCAGCACAGCTCTCCTGATGCGACCCCCCTCAACACCGCTTTCTGGGCTGGGCCGGGCCCTTTGCCCTTCTAGTGACAACTAGCTTTGGTTGTATAGTTCAACCACTAAGGCTGACAAGACTAAACTCTCAACATGGCAATGTTTACTCCTCATTTCACCAACGATTTCTGTTTCCATCCAAGAGAGAGCATATTAGATTTAACAGACACATTCAATAATTTAGATTCAGATGATTAGACGTGTAGTCTGTGTGTTCTGTTGTGCATCATTCAAAAGCTGGTTATTTAATAGCTTGAAGTCACGCTAAACCAAGAGCTAAATGAGTCAAACCAGAGGGGCTGCAGGTTCAACCGTTTCAACCCTGTCTGTGCCTGTCTGCAGCGTCAAGGAGAGAAGTGTCAATAGCTATAAGCAGTCATAGCACACGCCCTTACTTAAGCACACTCAATTAGTGCTTTTTATCATTGCTAAATACGCCAAGGCTGCGAAAAGAACCACGGCTACGGATGATTGCTGGAATCACATCCTTAAACTCGGCAATTAGGGATAAATCTTTCATTCCTCTGCCAGGAATAAGGGGGAGATGGGATGGCAAAGCGTGGCCCGTGCATGCATCCCCCGGTTTCCCTTTCATCCAGGCTAAGTATCCTTTAAAAGAATCAAAATGGAGGGGCGTACTAATCACTCCGGCGCTATCGTTAAAGAGGGCCAGCCTTTAAAAAGAAGGAAGCCGAAGCTCTCCATTATTCTTACATTATTAAGGCGTGGGGGCTCCGCATCGCCTGTAAATGAAACGCATGTTTATCACCTTTTCCTGCTATTAACGGCGGCGAATTAGTTCACTCAAGGCCACAGTGCTAGAGTGAGGTACGGAGGGTTGGGGTGTGCGTTGGGTAGGGGTGGAGGTGGGGGAAGCAGAGGTAGAGAGCCCGTAATAGCCTTGTCTATCTGATCAAAGATGAGTGCTGAGAGAGATAGCGAGAGGAATAGAGAGAGAGCAAGAGGGAGAGAGAGAGAGAGAGAGAGAGAGAGAGAGAGAGAGAGAGAGAGAGTGATAGAGTGGAGTGTGGAGTTGAAGAGATGATTAGGATGTGTACAGAGAGACACAGGAAGCAGGAGAAGGGAGGAGCTGGCAGACCAACAGACAGACAGACAGACAGGCAGACAAGCGCCAGAGGTCCACCCATGGCACTGTCTGCCCAGGTCACTGGAACAAGCTCAAACAGGCACAGATTTATTGAAGACTTCTCTGTCCCGTCAGATGACACTATGTCATGTCTGTGGGCCCCAGACAAACAAAACCCGTCCAAAAGACCGTCCCTGCTCTTCCACTTGTTTGTTCACGAGACCTCTATCATGCTAAGAGAGGGAGGGTGGAGGGGTGGGGTTGGGTGGGGTGGGGTGGAAGCGGGTGGTCGGGGAGTAAAAAAAAGTGCTCGTCTTCCTGGTAGACAGTCTTCCTGTTTACCCGTCTAATGCAGGCCAGGCGAGGAGAGACAGCTCAGAGAGTAGTCACACTCACTCTATTGACTCCAGCCATTAACTGCCCTCTTACTGCTAACACACATATGCAGATATGCACATTGACTTACACACACACACACACACACACACACACACACACACACACACACACACACACACACACACACACACACACACACACACTACCCTGAACAGTGAGGCAAATAATACAAACCCAAGGGATCTTGTGTTGTGATTGCCTATATTTTTAACCCCTTCAGACCAAGAGAGCCTCGGAATGGACATATATCTGAACAAAACAAAACAAAAAAATCAGTACATTAATGAATGGAGCAATGCTTGTTAATGGTTGGATCCTGATTACAGCATGACAATGACAATGGAGTCATGACTTGTAACATCAAACATACAAACTTGAGAAGGACAGGAGTAAGTGCCAATTTAGCATCAAAAATGTGTGTGCTAACCTAAAGGATTTGGAATATGCTCTAAACACAAGTGATAGACGTATTAGTAATAATATCAGCCAAAACTCAATTATTTATTTCCACCTATATAATAATATATATGGCAAAATCATAGCTAAACTAATCAAGCTATTGTCCCACATTTATTTTATGGAAAAAAACAAACAAACAAGACAACAACAACAACAACAACAAAATGTTTTTAGATTTTGTTCTTTTTCAAGGAAAACGGCTTTGAACTACCTAAATGAGAAGCAACTGTTACTCAATTTCAAATATTGTAGCCTGCTGTATGCAATTACTCAAACCATTAATTGCTCCTTGCAAAGGGTCACAACCATTATTTTTCCAAAAAAAAACAAAATTTCCAAGTAAGTTTGATACCAACAATCTTTGGATAGGGGTGAAGGATTCTTCATTCCTTCCATTAAAAACAATGTGTTCGGGCCAACAAAAGGAAATGCCTGCATTGGGCACTCAGTAACACATCCAACTCAACTCAACTCATTGTTCAATATCAAAATCTGCTTTACCTGTTGACAAGCTTGTCCTTTCTCAAAAATAATAACCACCACTATTAATTCCATGTGTCCGTATTGCCGTCAATTTTCACATTTGCATACACATTAACTGGGGTAGACTCTCCATGTTAATTCTCCATCTTGGCATACGGAAGCTGAAAACATATTGTTCACGTTTTCGCTATAGACTGACAATAGTCCGACATCCGCATGCAGGCTATCGTAGCTGTAATACGTAATTTGAAATGCGTTGCGCTTCATTTTTCTCGAAGGCTACACATTGGGGCTTTAATGGCTGAATCTTAATGTCTACCCTAAGCCCTGAACCCTTAAAGACTTATCTGACATAAACTGGCCAATCACAAGGCCGACTCATTCTAGGTAACTCTTTGAGGGTTCAAGCCATAGGGTTTAGGGCGGACATTGAGATTGAGAAAACCTGCATTGCTGTGCTAGGGTGGAGTAAAAGTGGAGTGCTACGTGGAAAAAGCGGGTAAAAGCTATTTTACCTGACCGAATATCTCAGCACCTCAAGAAACCCTAAGTTTCGGTTGAGCCATCTTCACATACAGGGCTACGAATCCAAACAAAGCTGTTACCCAGCGTTCCTGCCTATAATCCTCCATGTGGAATTGTGTAGTCGATGGAAAATGTATTGATGTTCGAATAGACTGAGGTCGTACTCACACTAGGTACAGTTCACCCGTACCGTACCCGAGTACGATTGCCCCCTTTCCCAGGTTTGCACTCACACTGTTCGTACTCAAGCACGATTCAGGCAAGTGTTCCAGAATCTTTGGTTAGGATCGTCTTTTGTTACCATAACAACATCTGCTAATCCAGCGAGTTAACAAAGTTAGCTAACAAGCTAGTTCTAAAATCGAGTGAAATAAACATTAGATACTTGTCATAAAATATTTAAACCACTCAAGTTTTACTCTAAAGTGCAGACTGATCATGCCATTTGAATGCCATGCCATATAGTTAATCATGGTCATAGACGAAGTGAGTTTTTTGATCCTCCCATTTCTATTCAGTCCTGGTTGATATTATGGCAAACGACAGGTCTCCCTACATGGTTTATGCATTGCACGTTCGCCAGTGCTTTGAAAACACGCCAATTAGCAACATAATTTTGCTTAAATAACTTGAAATATTTATTATTTGGAGTCTCGTCACTGACGTCATGTTGAGATCCGTGCTGGAGTACGGTTTGCACTCACATTGCATGCGTACCGTGCCCGAGTCCAGCTGGAAGCGTACCCGAGTCCACCTCTTCCAAGCGTACTAGCGTACCGTACCCCGGTACGGTACGATGCGATCACACTGGCCAAACAAACCGGACTTCAGGGTAAAGCGTACTCGGGTACGGTACAAATTGCCTAGTGTGAGTACGCCCTGAGATGCACAAATCACATTAGAATTCAAATTCTTAGTTCCTGTCATGTGACCTAGCCTACCTTCCAACCAAAACAGTGACAGTGACTGTGAAGAAGAAGCTCCTGTGGGAAATTGAATATTTTGTAACTTCAGGTGGGAGGGATCGACAAACTCAGGAGAACACACCTTTTACTCTGGAACTGGTCATATATCAATCCCAATGAGTTCCAGGTGATTTATATAAGAGTACAACCCTTACATAATATCAAATGTTAAGCTTAATCCTGTATAGGGCTTCTTTAAAGCAGGTTTTGAGGTGAGTGTTGATAAAGAGCTCCTTGTGTCTTCTATAGCAGTGGGATGCAGATGTGATTTTGAGAGGGCTGCTCTTTCCTCCATATCCACCCACCCTCCTCTGCTCACCCCTCCTCACCCTGGTCTCTGGCTGCAGTCATTAGGGCCAAGCGAGCGGACGGGATGGGGCGCATACATTACAGAGAGAGAGAGAGAGAGCCCCCCTCCTACACACACACACACACACACACACACACACACACACTCCACTCACTCACTCACTTACTCACTCACATGCACAAACACACACACACAGACACACACAGAACCCGCTTGAAGATGCTCCCCGCGCCGCGTCCATATCCATTATTCATGAGGCCCAAATTCAGACTGATGTGGGGAGCAGACATGGATCACAAGCCCCCACACACACCCCTACACTCCCACCCCTCTGTCCACCCACCCCCACCCCCCTCTGACGGCCCCCTGCATGTCCAGTGCCCGTGGAGCAGGCGGAAGGGGGGGGGGGGGGAGCAGAGGGATAGAGAGGAGTGTGGAAAGAAGAAGAAGAAATTGATGTAGTGGTGGAAAGAGTTAAGGATAAGATAAGGAAAGGATAAAGGACAAAAGACATTTAGGATGTAACATTTCTTAATTTGTGGGATGCATTATTTGTGTTGTCTGGAGTGTGGACCTTTCCTCTGTCTTTGCAGAGAAACTTTCTATGGACTTCACATCGCTTATTCTTCTCAGTGCATTAGGGAACACAATGAATATTAGTATGTATGCATGTGTGTAATGTGTGACTAATGTGCGTTTGTGTAATGTGTGACTGTGTGTGTCTGTGTTTGTTAGTGAGCGTTTGTGTGTGTGTGTGTGTGCGCGCGTGTGTGTGTCTGTATGTGAGTGCATAACTCTTTCTATGCAGGGAGCCACGAAGGGTTGTATGGAGTTAGTGAACCTTCTCATGTGAAATCATTCCTCCGCATGTATGCTGACATACACACACACACACACACACACACACACACACACACACACACACACACACACACACACACACACACACACCAGTACGCAGAGGGATATGCCCGCTGACAGACTGAAGGGTGGACTTCAAAGTGCTCTTTTTGCCTGGCTCCCCTCCCCCTCCCCCATGGGGCCCCAGCATGTCAGGCCTGCCTGCGACTGACTTCCGGCCCTGTTGAAGCTGAGTGGCAGCCCCCAGCCCGCTGTGCTGGGCTCTTTGTGGGGTTAAGTCTGGGGCCGTTCCCCCTGGGGCCTTGCTGGTCGGCCCGGACGGAGGACCGTCACTCATGACTGCTGCTGCTGATGATACTGATCTGATGCACCTGCCCCCGGGCCCACTGCTACAACACTTGCCCTCGTTTGAACACAAATCACAAATCTTGATACAAAAATATATTTTTTTCTTTTTTTTTTTTTACTTTGAACTCATTTCAACTTTTGATATTTTCTTTATTCTTCTGGATGGGTTTTTATTCAATTCAGAAAGAAGGCCCCCCTCCCCCACCCACTTTTTGTCGTGTGACTGTCTCATGGTATCAAGCGTCCGTCACTCAGAGGCATTTGAACTGGACGTGCCGCTCTCGCTCCGTGACGTCTTTAATGGTGTGTTCACTGGCGACCGGCCCCGGCGCTCGCTCTGATCAGTCTCGAGCTTCCGTGCGGCGCTCAGTGTGTGTCCTCTGCTTGTGTGCTGCCGCTGAAGTGCCGTGCTCCAGGCACCCCTCACACTCACACATACACACACACACACACACACACACACACACTCATCACACACTTCTCGCCAGCAGCTCGGAGTGAGTGAGGCCTCTGTGATGAAGTAAAGCGCTGCGTGGATTAGATTGAATTTCAATGAACTAACTCTGTGGTGAGTGGACACTAGAGCAGTGTGAATGCTGTGGCCCTGGGTGCTGGTGGTGGTGGTGGTGGTGGTGTCTCTCTCAGTGGAAGCTCAGCAGTATGTCTAGCAAGTGTTGGCCTTCTAAAATCTGGTGTGTAATGGCTTATAATTTGTGAATACATGTGGATTTTTATAGATAGAAAGATAATCATCAGCATCTTGGTTCTAATTATAAAACATCTGTTGATTTAAATATTATTTTGTTTACTTCTGCAGGAAATGGTCATTTTCTTTATTTACACACACACACACACACACACACACACACACACACACACACTGCAGTGCTCCAGCTCAGAGGCCTGTGGGTCCCAGCAGCAGGTTGCAGCAGGTGGGCTGCACTATTGGAGGTGGCCAGAAGACTAAATAAATACTGTTTCTCTTTGGTTATCTGCTGTCGCAGTCGGGAGCAGTGTTATCCCTACTGAGGGTCACAGCACAGGCTAAGCATCTCTCTCTCTTTTTCTCTCTCTCTCACACACATTCTCACTCTCTCTCTCTCTCTCTAGCTCTCTGTCTCTCTTTCTCGCCCTCTCCTTGTCTCTCGCTCTCTCTCCCTTTCTA
>JAODXP020000022.1:14502843-14510343 GCA_027497455.2 Sardinella longiceps | reverse complement strand
CACACACACACACACACACACACTCCCAGAGCCCAGCCCTGTGTAAATGGATTTCTGAAGTGGTTGTTTGCGGAGGTTTTCAATCAGCCGCAACCTTGAGTCTCTTTTATGTGATGTCTGTGGGGTTTAAGTGGCGCTATAGCATGAGATGGGGATGAATGCATACAGTATGCCCTTTTTTATATTTCTCCCCAAGTCTACTTCTTTTTTGGTCAAATGAAAAGAAAATATACCTCTGAGAATGCAGTATTGTTTGGGTAATTAATGGAATGCTGAGAGCGAGGTCCAGATGTGGAAAAAAAAGTCTGATTATGATATTTACATACTTCCTCCTTTAGACGGCTAAAAAGGAAGAGGAATTAGAGCGATTAATGCTGTGAGGTAGGTCCAGTGCTTTGTACAGACTTATGTATAAAACATGCATTTCAAATGAAAAGGACTCTGACCTTCAGGTCCACTTGGCTTTAAAAAGAGGCCCTGTATTTGCTTTGCATTGCTGAGGTTAGGTTTTGCATAACAATCAGACTCTATCTATTTAATATGCACCTATTAATTCGACAAACATGTCAATAATTTAGCGATTTCAAAGGGAAAGTTTTTTTCTTTTTTTTTTGGCGAAGGCCACAAGCAATGATGTGGATGAAGTGGGGGGTACAGAGTCCGCAACGAATAGTGAAGAGTTGTGAGGTTCTGGCCCGTCCTGCAATCTCACACAAGCACATGCAGTACACAGGTTCTCGTAACATACAGGTGTTTGTGATTTTGGCACCCGACCAAGTGTTTTTGATGAGGTGGGGATGCTGAGTATGTCCACATTGTTGAATCATTTAGTACTTCCGACTCTTTTTGACTCATATGTCTCATATAAAATGCCCCACATGCACACATCAACACACACATAGGCACATAAATTGGCAGAGTGCGCACACACCATCACGTGTATTTAACCTTGCATTGTCAAAATAGGGAGATTCTAATTAAATTTAAATCAAGCATTAAATATCAGTTGAAATTGGACAGGTTAGAATTAATGTCTATATGACTTGATTTCGATGTACTGTAGGATAGTGTGATGTCATTCCATCATACAGTGTATGTTGATACTGAAGAATTTATGTATATAAGGAAGTTAATGGTTATGTCTTTTGGGTATTGAATTCAATTCTACATTTGTTGATTATTATATCTCATTTCCATAAAATCTGAGATTTTCAACAGGGGGTTTTCAAGGCTTGTATTCCTCTGTATTTTATTAATAATAATAGAATAATTTCTTTGATGTGAACAATCAGCCCTAGAGCTTCAGTATTCCTGAGGCTCTCCAGACTGTTAACTGGGAAACTGGTGGGACTAGACTGTGATTGGACTAGAAAGCTGTTATGGGCCAAGTGCATCGTCTGACTTACCACCTTTAGAAAATATCCCTCCACAGCAGTTTGGATATTACTATTTATTGTTTTGTACAATCATACAATTTTGATACAGTTACTGAGGTATCAGTATATAATTGCCCCCCGTACTGTCTTCAAAGTGCTGCGTGGCAAATGTCTTGTATTTGGTGAATAAATACAATTGAATTTGAGCCCCTCTGTGTCTTCCAACAGAGTTGTCAGCCTTCTCGCCAGCCAGACGTCGCTGCTGTGATTGGATGCTGTCAGGAGGTTCCCGTGGGTCCTCCTCGCTACATGCCTTATCTGCCGCGCACAGCAGCCCACCAGTCAGGTGGCCCCGTGTGACCCGTGTTTCCTGTTTAGGCTATAATTACAGGTGTTTGTGTTTGTGGAGCGTCAATGTTCTGAGCCAAAACGAATTGAATGTATGCCTTTATTTTCTTCTTTTAGGCTTAACAGCTTTGTATTGCGTATAGTGTGAATAGTAGAATGTCTGTATGAAAATCTTTTCTCCAAAATGCTATACCTCCATTTTTGAAAATCTTCAAAAAACTCTTTGCCTTTAGTACACAATTAATCAGATGGCTTAAAACAAACTGCAACTATACCCTAATGTTAGCTGCAAGTAAAATGATAATCATAAATATTATGTTGTCAATATAGCATTTTGGAAAAGATCCCTTCATATTCTTTTCATTTATCGCACTGTCCTTAGAAATGTAGATATGTATTTTACTATTTTGCTTCTACTGCATAATTACTTGTATTTTTGATTATTATCTGACAATGTTACACTGCATGACGCAGCTTGGTCTTATTCACACATACTTACAGTATATTATATTTACACAGTTAATCAACTGTACATTTGTATTCATTTTTACAAACTTAAGTTAGCAGGTAAGCATGTAATGGATGACCCAGTACTGCATCTTTGAGACAGGTACACAGAGAAGAGAGATCAGTAATATAATGATTTATTTAAATAAGAGGGGAAGGGGGGTGGGGGCGGGGGGGTTCATCAGCTCCATGGGAAGAGCTTCCCGCTAGCGGAATCAGCAGGAGTGACTGACATCTGTCTAGTTGTGGAGACTGTTGACGTACATCTGTGTGTGTGTGTGTGTGTGTGTGTGTGTGTGTGTAACAGAAGGACGAAGAGAGGGATGAACAGTTTAGCAACCAGTGTGTGTGTGTGTGTATGTCTGTATATGTGTGTTTTGTGTGTATGTGTGTGTATGTTGATGATAAAGGCAGCTGTAATATAGGATAGCACAGGTAATTAGACCGGGATGCATTAAAGATTGTCTGAACACATACGGAGAGAGGAAACAAACATGGAAGTCACTAAACATACAAACCAGTCATTTCAATTTGAAGGGTTCAGACATCACTTGTCAAATTTCAAAAAGAATTATACCATCAATATTTACAAAATCTCTTTGTGAAAAAATTCTCCATTGATACAGACAGCATTAAAGTTTCTGTAATGTTTAATTTTTTTTGGCTGCCAGAAATGTTATTACGATTACACAAATAAATTAAATTGATGTAATGTAAAACCTCAGTATGTGTTTGTGTGTGTGTGTGTGTGTGTGTGTGTGTGTGTGTGTGAGTGTTTGCGAGTGTGTGTGTATGATTGACCATGGCTCAGATTTCTTTTTTTTAAATACTGTGATGCTTAATAAAATTGAGTAAGACTACCTCAAAATACCACACAAAAGTGACAATAAGGAATGGCAACCTCATCCTGGGGTGAAAAGAGATCAGTGCTCGACACTGTCATTCATCGTTTATGATGTAGGACTCAAAACCAGAAGTCAGGGGACATATGTTGTCTTTGGTATAGAACAAACATGTTTCAAAGTCAAGCTGTTTCAAATTCAGTGGTAGCAAAAAAGCAATGCAACAAGTTGCACATATTAACTTAAATACAATTATTATGAAGTTTTTGTTTTGTTTTTTTCATACAAGTTTTCATGTGAGGTCATATAAGATACAGTATTTAACAGAGAGGACTGTGGTTGTTTGAAAGATTTTGAGTGTGTTTCTGAACATCTCATTTCCACAATATTTTTTGCCTTTTTTTTTTTTTTTTTTTTTTTAAACATGCCACAGTAAACAATATATTTGGCAACCATATCCTGTGCGCTAACCCATCACAAGAATGAAAACCAAGACACAATAAATTATCTCCAAATTCAAAAGCTCAACCAGGGACATACATTAAAACGTAGAACATAAAAAAGCTCTACAAACAATGACGTACTGAGAAAAAAATGGAAACCCTTGCAAATGGCAAATGATCGAATGAGCAATGAAACAGAACTTTAGAAACTTGGATTTAAGTGAGATTCTTTTCTGATTTTAGTGTCTCACGACATCATTAAGTACTGCTCCAAAAAAAAGAGGAAAAATAGAATGAAAAACTGTACACACAAACAAAAGCAATTCAGAGGAACTGTTGTTTTTTCCTCTCTTCTAGTCGTTCAGGAAATCATTGCTTTGCAATTTAGTCTTTATCACAGTTCATTCTCACGTGACCACATAAATGTAAACACATTGTGTATCCATGTTTGTCATTTTTCCATGTTTCTTTTTTTTAATTTTACAACATTAATACTTTATATATATATATATTTATATATTTGTACACATTTCAGTTCACATCTGCACGGTTAGCTAGCATGATAATGAAGTAAGGCAAGACTCACATAACTGTGACATCACAAAAATGTCTAATACTGATAGTTAGGGATGAGTTCTTCTTTCTGTGGTGGTGGTGGTTCTGTAATAGGCTTTGGTCTTGTGTTGGCGGAGGCAGTAGTTCTTCATCTCTGTCAAGCCTCATTCTCGCACTTTCTGAAAACAGTTGCATTATGGGAACAGAAATAAAGCCACATTTGTTTTTCGATAGCCAGGACTTTTCGCTCTTAGCAAGTAATCAGAAATGCACAGGCTGACAGATCTGCATTAACCAAAAAAGTCAAAATGACAAAATTCAGTTTCTCCCATCATCAACATTATACTGTATGAGGTAAGCACTTAAAACAAGATTGGGACACTTGACATAGGGCTTAAAGGGGCTCGTCACAATTAACAAGGGGGAAGAAATGTACTGCCAGTTTAAAAGAGATGCTGCTTTAAATCTGTAGTGTTTTTTTTATTATTTGCATTAATATGTACATAATGTGTGTCTCTTGTTCTTTGTTGCTTTGATCCATTCTGTCCTTTTTTAAGATGCACAGGAGATGGTAATAAAAGGGTTGCAGGGGAGGTGGATAGTACAAACACCACCCATTAAGAGTTCATTTCTCAAGAGTTTGTGTGGTCGGAAGTCCAAATGCCCCGAGTGCCTTAAAACAGACAAGACAGCATGGTAGAGGCTTTTTTTTTTTTTTTTTTAAATAAACCCAACATCAGCCAAACCAATCAAGTACCAATCTCCTGACCTAAAGAGTCTTGGGTGAGAGTCTTCTGTGTTTGGCACAGACACACTGCCCTTTTCCCGAGATGGAGAGACGTGTTGGTCTATCTCACAATGCCTCTCTCTCTCTCTCTTTCTCTCTCTCTATCTTTCTATTTGTTGGCACAATCAGCCTTGCACTGGGTTAATAGGTTTAAGTGCACAGAGCACACTTGTTTTGTCTGTGTCATAGTTTTTTGTTCGATGAGTGTTTGATATTTCTTTTTTCTTATCTTCACACAAATGTCTTTCTTTTTCTTTCTTCTCCCGTTTGTCAACTGTGAATAGCTTTCAACCAGTTTGTGAGGGTTTCAACATTCATCTTTATCGACCAGATTTTTTGTATTTTTCAAAAAGGGGATATTGTTTTGACCAAAATTGTGTCCAGATGTTGGTGTTGCTGAGACCCAGCAAAATGGTCAAAATGACCCAGCACAGCTCCTAGTGGCCACACAGCATGAGAATGAGAAGCCCAAAGGTTCATTGAGGGAATCTGTACACGTCTAATTGGTTGGCTTTTAGTGAGAGACAGTTTGCACTGATGACACCTGCCTGGAGAAAAGGCCGCACACACACACACAAGTCAGTTGATTGGCCCTTTTACAAACTCCCACGCGGCTGTCGTCTCCGTCAGCTCAGAGTTTGACCTTCCTGTCTGTGATGGCGTGATGAAAGCGACGTGGGTGAAGTTAAGTCTTTGTTCTGAGTGGCCTCAGATGCTGTGAAGCGTCTCTCGTTCTGTTGCTCTGTCTTCCGCTCACTCCCTTTCTCTCTTCTACATTCACCTCTCTCACTCGTGTGTTTGTCTGTCTGTCTCAATGCCTGTGTCTCTGTCTCTCTCCTCTCTCCCCTCTCTCTCTGCTCCAGTCGCATCAGGCGCGCTTGGCATGGAGCATCTCGATGAGCAGGTTGTTGCAGGGCACGTCGCCGTTCAGGTGCTTGTAGTAGAGGTACTCCTCGGCCTGCAGGCTGATGGCGCGGATCTCGGGCAGCCGCAGGAGGAGCTGGCCGAACTTGTCCGTCTGCTGCGGGTAGTTGCACATGACGTAGTCCAGCAACGCCGCATTGACCTGCTCCTGCACGCTCTCTACCAGGTGGAAATTCTCCAGGTTCTTCACGTCTATAGAAGAGAGGGAGAGAGAGAAAGAGAGAGAGAAAAGAGGGATTAAAAGAAATGAAGGACGAGATGAGCATGAAAAGAATGCAAGAATGAATTCCAATACACATAAATCTTTTCTGGTCCCTTGTGGTTCAGGGGAAACACATTGGTCCATGATACACATTAACATTAACAGTCATACACAAAGAAATCTTGGCAGGTTAGTACAGTAACCACTTGGGTATACACAGTCAACCTTTGTATGTGTGTAGGCTACTGCATGTATAGTCAAATAAAAAAACACATTCAAGGCTTTAGAGAGCTAACAAAGTGGAGAGAAAGAGATATTAGATTTTTTTGTGTTTGTATGTAGGTAAGGTGTGGGTGTGTGTGGGTCAGTCGGAGTGTGTGTGTGCGTGTGTGTGTGTGTGTGTGTGTGTGTGCATTTGTACTGTATGAATGGTTGGGGAATGGTGTGTGTGAGATGGGGCAGGCCAGATAAGTCTGATGTGGTGAGGAGTGGGATTACAGGCTATTCTACAGAGACTCTGGACTCTGTGCAGATGAATAATGCAGGTGTGGGGCTGTGCTGGGCTGTGCTGGGCTGGGCTGTGTCCCTGCAGAGGGGGTTGGAAACAGCCCAGAGACAGCACCTGAGAGAGGCCAGGTTAGCACTCTGCAGTGCAACACTTACACAGCACCACGAGAAACACATCAAAACAAAACGCATCTGACACAATGTGCGCGTTTCCATTTCACTTTGCTTGTACACCTCAAGCCCTCCGGAAGTCTCAATGGTTATGCTCCTTTCTTTTTTATTTTATTTTTTTTATTTTTACAGATATAAATAAATCTCCATTCAGGCTACAATTGGTGGTAGAGTAATACATAAATAAATGGGCAAGAAATAAATCCCTAGTGTAGTGCCTTCATGTGTGTGTGTGTGTGTGTGTGTGATTTGTCTGTTTGAGCCTGAATGTGTGTTTAATCAGGTGAAGATCACCTCTTTGTGATTGTGTGTGTGTGTGTGTGTGTGTGTGTGTGTGTGTGTGTGTGTGATCTTTTATTAATCTCTTTGACCCCAGGTTGGATGAGCATAGGGACGGCGGTGCGGTGCGGTGTGTGTGTGTGCCGTGCAGTGCTGCGCTGTGCTAATGGAAAGTGACGAGGTCCCTGTGGCAGCCTGACACCTCCAAACGATTCTGAAAAGGACTCCCTAACCCTCCCCGCCGACGCTAATGATCCAGCTGGCACACTCCACTGACTCTCTGCCCCCGAACACAAACACACACACACACACACACACGCACTCTTGGACACACACACACACATAGAAACACATGTGCACACACACACACACACTCACACAAATGTTAAACCTGCCCTGTGACCACATAGCAAGAGAGCAGGAGGGAGGAAAAGAGAGAGAGAGGGAGGAAGGGAGGGAGGGAAGGAGGGAAAAAGGGAGAGAAAGACCTAGAGGAGCTAAGAGAGATTCTAATGAGTGTTAGAGCAGACAGTGAAGTAGCGAGGCAGTGGCTTTGCTT
>JAODXP020000022.1:14495343-14497843 GCA_027497455.2 Sardinella longiceps | reverse complement strand
GCCTGCTTCCTCCTGAGGAGAGGGGGAAATATATTTACATCTGCTTATTGGGCGCCCCGGCTGAGGGGGTGCAAGCGCTGCGCTCCGTGATCCACGGGTCTGTCGCAGACCATCAACACACACACACACACACACACACGCACACACAGTTCCTTCCTCATCCTCATTGAAAGGCTCAATGCAAATCTGATGCATTCTCTGTCTTGCATTCACTAGCACAGCCGCAGATGAGCAATTAATGGTACTCAATAGTCATCAATGTAAGTGCTTTTCTGTGTAGAAGATAAGGGCTTTTCATTGAAAGTTGATAGATTACCTGAGAAATTTGAATGTTAATTGTTCACAGACTAGTTCACATTATAATGAGAACTTACTGTATAGTTTATTAATTATTTGTAAAAGCAATTGAAAATTTGGTCTTCTCCCGTTTGGGAAACTATTTGTCCCCGTTCTGGTCCCTCCGTCTGAAATTGTATTGTAGCCAACACTGCTCAGCTTGAGCTGGGATGGGAGAAGTCCCCACCTCCCTCCCCTAGTAGTCTCCTCTCGACACACACACACACACACACACACACACACACACACACACACACACACACACACACACACACACACACACACACACACACTCCCCACTTACCCCCCCTTCCCCAAAACCCCTTTCAGTCTCCTGGCAGGGCAAGCACACATATCCCATGAGGCTTTGCTCCGGTTCCACTCTCTAATAGCATACAGAATTTAATTATGTGTTTCATTCACCCCCACTGAGCGCAGCATTCATGTTAGCTGCTATCAGGGACACCAAAGACCCTGTGTGCTACAGACTCCAACTACTATAGCATAGCCCACTACAGACAACAGGATCAGACACAAGACAGAGAGAAGACAGGGGGGCATATAAGATGAGATTGTCATCAAACCATAAGATATTGTCTGAGAGTCTGAGAGTTTTTCTTTTTTTGTTTTTTGAGGAGACTGTCTGAATGGTGGCAATTTCAGTCATATTTGAGAAGTCTCTCTCTCTCTCTCTCTCTCTCTCTCTCTCTCTCTCTCTCTCTCTCTCTATATATATATATATATATATATATATATATATATATGCATTTTGCCTCTGAGCTATTCATAGAAATCCCAACTTTTTTTGCATTCAGCAGAGTTTCCCCGGCCGCAGCCTCTAATTGCATGTGTGTGTGAGGGAAAAGGGGCATGTCAACGCTTCTTGTTTATGATAAAGTGACAGAAAATCATTGGGGGGTCAAGTATCCCCCTCTCCTCATAAACTCCTCCAGCTACAGCCCTCACCCCCGTCCTGGAAACCACACACCTAATGAGGTCATTAAAGCCAAGCTCCCGTCAATATCTTTTTCTCTATGTGTGTGTGTGTGTGTGTGTGTTTTTCCCTTCTTTTTTTGGACTGGCTGGTTGGTTGGGGCTTGTTCAGAGTGTAGGTGGTGAGGGGAAAAGGGGGGGGGGGTGGAAGGTGGGGGAGCTCTTTTTTGACAAATTTGAATTAATAATTCAGCAAAGAGCCTGGGGATGTATATTTTCTGTGTGAAGGACAGTTAATCCATAGCATCTCTCTCTCTCTCTCTCTCCTTTCACACACACACACACACACACACACACACACACACACACACACACACACACACACACACACGCACACACACACACACACAGATACAAACCTACACATGCATACATACACTCACTCTCACACAGATACATTAATGACCACACACACATGACCACAGACAACAAACACACACACACACACACACACACACACATTTCTGTTCCTGTTTCCCCTTTGCCCGCTTTTCTGGGTTGATGACTGAACGATGTTCTGCTGACTAAAGAAACAGATGTCATTTACATCTCTCCCTTCCTGCTATCCTCCCCCCTCTCTCTCACTCTCTTCCTCTCTCTCTCTCTCTCTCTCTCTCTCCCTTCCTCTCAGAGCAGAGCAGCATTCCCATGCTGAGGGGATTTGGGGAGTATAAAATTGGGTGTAATGTATTCGTCTGCGTGCGCTCCAGAGGACTCCGTCTGTCTCGGAGGTAATGCAACACGACATGTTTGTATGCTGCCTGTCAAAGGCGGCGCTCGACTGTACATTTCAATGTGGGAAGAGCCCTGGCAATCGCGCTGAAAAACATCACATAGCCGCCGCAGAAATGATTTACTCTGGGAAATGTAACCAAAGGCTAACAACAATCAAGTAATTGGTGTAAAGGGGGAGGGGGGTGGGGTGCGTTGAGGGTGGGGTGGTGGTGGGGTGTTGAGGAGTACGGTCGGGAGATGAGTACGTTGATCCAAGGTTTTATTGACTGAGCTGTGAGACACAATGCAGCTCCTAAGTGTTTGTCAAATAATCTCTCCCTCATTGCTGCCTGACCGAGGACAACCATTTGTATTTACATAATACACATACTGTATACTGCTTACCACCTCACATACTATACTATTTCTTTGCCAATCATTTCACTAAGTAATCCAT
>JAODXP020000022.1:14472843-14475343 GCA_027497455.2 Sardinella longiceps | reverse complement strand
TCGAGGATGAGGAGTTCACTCCAACAGTTCTGCAGGAGCTTCATTTGGTCGTCAACCTGGGAGAGGAAGAGGAGAGATGAAGAGAGAGAAAGAGATGAAGAGAGAGAAGGATGTAAAAGAGAAGAGGAGAGGAGAAGAAAAGAAAAGTGAGGAGGATGTGCGAGAGAAAATGAGAGGAGAGGAGACAAAAGGGGAAGAGGAACATTAGTGGACTGTGTTGTGATCTGCCTGACATATCTGACTGATCACAGATTGATCAGTAATTGACCTTTAACCTTTGCATGAAGAGATCAACTAGGAGGCCACTGATGCCCAGTTGAAGGAAAGCAGCTCTAACAATATGCCACTGAGGGCAGAGGTCAATCAGACTTTGCATGACTTTAATCATTGTGTGTGTGTGTGTGTGTGTGTGTGTGTGTGTGTGTGTGTGTGTGTGTGTGTGTGTGTGTGTGTGTGTGTGTGTAAGATGTTGTATAAAGCATAAACATTGGTGTGCCTACTGAATTTCTCATAGTATGTTCTAACTCACGTTAATGACAAATGAATCTTTGTGAGCAGAAGCACTGAGAGCTATTTTATACTCCTTTCCTTTTCGCCTTTTTTAAAGGCATTCCTGTCTGAGCAGCACCAGCTAAGTGTTTCAAATATTAACAACCACACTCCTGTGTTTTGGTTGAGTCACTGAGAGCAGGGAAGCGATCGAATATAAAAACCTTTTGTGTGTTTCACACCCATTCCTAGTAAATGAGTCATTCTGCCAAACGGAGTTTCGTCACACTGCCAAAGCACCATTTCCAAAAAAGCCCTCTCGGCCTACTCTGTTCTCAAACACACGATAAATAACGCCGTACCGACACAGGGAGTGAAACAGGTAGGCGAACTTTTGCCCTGAGAAGAGAAGGGGAGGGAAGGGAGGGTGAGAGGAGTGGAGGGGAGGAGAGGAGAGGGCAAGGGAGAGGAGGGGAGGGGGTGTTCTATCCCTCCTTTCTCTGTCTCTGTGTCTCTGTGTCTTGCCCTAATGGAGACTCCCTCTCCATTTGTCACTGTTGCTAATTTATCTGTTTGCTCTGCCTCTGTGTCCAGCAGTGGTCACAAGTATCATTATTCACTCTGATTAAGATGCCAGTTAGAAGACACTCTTTCAAACACATGTACACACACTCTCTCTCTCTTTCTCTCTATCTCTCTCTCTCTATCTCTCTCTCTCTCTCTCTCTCACACACACACACATACACACACAGAAAGTGGTTCCACACATACCCATACGCACGCACACATGCACCCACGCACACACACACACACACACACACACACACACACACACACACACACACACACACACACACACACACACATTGATCCCAGTGTGGGGGAGTAATCCGTGGGACTGATAGGCTAGGTGCTGCTGACGTGTGAGGAGATGGACGCAGTAACAACATGGCTATTGTCACGGCTGGCTTTTTCTCATGCCCCTCACTCTGTTAATCATTACACACTGTATCAAGAGAGAGAGAGAGAAGAGGGGGTGGGGGTGCACTGAATATGCGAAACATTATAAGAATGAGGAAAATAAATGGCGTTTTTGATCCCCTGTTTTCCTGTTTTACTTCACAAACCATGTTTTGGTTGAAGCAGGAAATAGGAAATAATACAATGTGTGTGTGTGTGTGTGTGTGTGTGTGTGTGTGTGTGTGTGTGTGTGTGTGCGTGTGTGTGTGTGTGTGTGTGTGTGAGAGAGAGAGAGAGAGAGAGAGAGAGAGAGAGAGAGAGAGAGAGAGAGAGAGACCTAAAGTAAAACTCTACTTTACTTTTCTATCTATGCTGCAATTGGATGAACCTGTCATTGTGTCATTTCACAATGTGATTTTCAGCATATTGCTAAGTATCAGGAGTAAAAAACAGAAAAAGTGTGACATGACATGTAAGCGGCGTCTCCAGGAAGAACTGTGCACCACACCACAAGGTCATTTCGATGAGACCTTGAAATTGCAGCTTCATATTTTTTTCTTCCTGATACTTTCAATAATTCCAGGGCATGTTTTGACTACTGGGGTGATGTTTTTCAAAACATATAAAGCCATAACAGCAAAGAATGGAGCGGGCACAAAAAAAAAAAAAAAATCTAATCAGAAATTACACAAAGACAACATCTACAGTAAGACACAACTGAGCATAGAGAATCCAGAGAGAGCAATACAAAATCATTTATTGACTTTTTTTTCTAGTCAAAGCACCACTACCAGACCCCTGCCTAAAAAGGGGACAGAAGATATGTGTGGGGGGCAAATATGCAGATCCCATCATTATAGAAAGAAATATATAAAAAAAGTGCTGCAGCAATCTCATGAGCGTTCAGAGATAAAACACAGAGAGAGCCCCATTCCATCTCCTGACAATGGGATGCCAAAAGGCTACAAAAAGCCTGTCAGAGACATGCGCACACAGAGAGACGTCTGCCCTCTACAAAGGGACCTGTCAGGGCTCCTAGGTCTCAGGCCCT
>JAODXP020000022.1:14452843-14457843 GCA_027497455.2 Sardinella longiceps | reverse complement strand
ACACACTCTTTCAACCATCAACTGTTTCAACTGTTCAAACTATCCAGTCACAGGGCGATTACTTTAAAGCTAATAATTAAATCCTACACTGTAGCTTTCTAGAGATGCCCTTGGAACCAAGAGCGCATATTTCCACCCTGTCATTGCTTCCTGTTTCTTTTTTATTATTCTAAAAATCAACAATGATCTCTAAAGAACAGAGAAGACCCCCCCCCCCAATCCCCCCAAAATATCTAACACCTGACAAGTGAGGAATGTGCTCGGAATGTACCGGTATCTGTGAGTGGACACAAAGGAGGAACTCTCTTTGGAGGCTTCATTGTGGCTAAATATTTATAAGCCTGCAAGCATGTTCAACTTATGGAGACTAAATCTTTAAACGCTTGTGGCCAGGTGCTTTTCTCACCCCCTCCTCTCAGTTACCAGAGAAATTCCTTTTGTTCCTATGCCGCTAATCATAGCGTCTGAGTTGTAGGTGTGTATTTATAGTCACTTAACAAGCCGTACCCCAGACAGGCTTTTTTATTCACTAGTGTTTCCTGTGTTTATTCCACACGACCCTTCCCGCTGCCACGGCTTTGCTCACAGAGGATATCACATGCCAAAGACAAACAAAGGTTGATGATGAGAATTATTTCTTTTTTCTTTTTTTTGCTTTACTGTGTACACACAACTGCTCCTGGAAAATTGTAGTCAAAGAGAGAGAGAGAGAGAGAGAGAGAGAGAGAGAGAGAGAGAGAGAGAGAGAGAGAGAGAGAGAGAAACTACCCTCAACTGTCTCAATGGATGTAGATTCTCACACTAAAAAGATCACTATGAAACAAACTCTCGGTATAAACATTGAGATTTTGTACACATTACAAGAGATGATTCTTATCATTCCTCTCTTTTTGCGGCTCCTTTGTTGCCGACAATAGTGAGCACAGCACTTGACCTGACACCACAGCAAGCATCCCAACAAAGCCCCATCTGCCCATCACCACAACGAGTCCATGGCGCTGGCTGTGCTAGCCGTCCGTGTACCTGAGCGGTTCATCGGTGGTGGGCTTGTTGCGGCAGAGTGGGGGGAGCTTACGCAGGGTTTTGCACCCATCACTGGCGCTAAGCTCACCACTTCCCAGCAGCCCCATGAGTATCCGCTAATTAGCAACGAGCTGGGGAGGGAGGGAGCAGGACGTGGGGGAAAGAGAGAGAGAAGGAAAGAAAGAAAGACAGAGCGAAAGAGAAAAAAAGTGAGAGGTGTGTGGTGTGTGTGTGTGTGTGTGTGTGTGTGTGTGTGTGTGTGTGTGTGTGTGTGTGTGTGTTTCGAAGAGGGTGTAGACTGGGGATCTGTAAACAGCTACGAGTGCTGCTGGCACATCAATTTCCAGCCCCTTGCACTTTGGAGAGTGTGTCACTGGGGGCCCATGAAGAGGCCTCTCCAGGTAAAAATGCTCACTCTGACACATTGTCCTCTCACCTCACGCTCGCTGTCTCGCCCCCTCGCCCTGCACCACCACCACCACACACAACACTCCTCGTTGCCTGTACCACCCCTGCTATTGAATGAAAAAAAAAAACTATGACAAAACAATGGCAAAGAGGCCAGAAAATAGGAATTGTGGGATTCAGGGGGTCTCTTTCTGTCTATTGAGAAGTGAGACTCACTAACCATTAGGGCCGTACTCTGGGGGTTGTCATTTAGCACAGAACAATGACAGCGGACGGCGGGCAAGTACTAGTATGAGAGAGAGTGGCTGCCGGCCATCGTGTGTTGATGGGCCGTGGTGAATGTGTCTGGCAAAAAGGCGGCTGTTGAAAATAATTACAATTATCCTGATCGGAAGAGCCCCAAATAGAGGACTGAGAGCACTAGCGCACATTTGAATGAAATCATTCAGTTGTCTAACCCCATCACTGGCCGGCCCTGATAAATGTCAACATGAATATAAAAAGCTTTTGACAGGAGCCAATTGAGGGATTTCGACAATAGCCCCCCTTTCCTCTGTGATATTTCTGCTCTATTAAAATGTTGTGATGGCAATCATGGGGGAAAATTAGCTGAATGTTACACAAGAGATGAGAAAAGAATCATATCAAATACAGTTACTAAGTGTAACAAATAACCAAAATGAAAACGTTTTTCAATATCTGTAATACATGTGTAATGTGTTGCTTTCGTTATAACCAATGGAATTAGGTTATTGATATAATGCATAAAAATATCACTCTTAATATTAGCACCCAGTTAAATATGGAATTATTACAAGATTTCTAGCCTATTAGATGAATAATAAGATAATAGATTATTTAATAACTATGAAAATGAGGATATGGTTAATACTATTATTACATACTTAATCTCCATTACAAACATAAATCTGGAGTACTGCAATTAAAATAGATTCTTTATTCAAAAATATCTACAATTTTTCTGTTTACACAGAGCACTTTATTTGCTTTCTTTGTGGTGATTCATAGCCTCACAAGTGCTTTAACTTCATTTCCTGGGTTAATTGAAGTCCTTTAAAAGGGTGGAAAATTCCAAAGACCGCACAGAATTTTATTCAAACTGTGCCCAGATATTCAGGGATGTCGTTTGGATTTTAATACACACATTAAATGACTCACACAGATGTAATTCATGGTTTGGCCTACAAACCACAAAAGGCCTCACACACTGCACAAATGCACAGGGTCAGGTTTTCCTAAGGCGCTGTAACAGCAAGATCATCTTGAAGGGATGAATATTTTGATTAAACTGAATATTTTCTCTTTGTTCGCTTGCAGTTGTAAAGACCGTTTTGAAGGTTGTAGCTGATAGATTCATTCCTGTGTTGTATCAGGCTAGCTTCAACTTTTCTTAAGATTTTCTTAATAGTGCAAAAAATGCTCTAAGTAGGAATTTACAAGTTATTTGAACTGTGCATTTTTCATACATGGGCATAAATGTATTACTATCTCCATGATGTATCTGTATGAACATCAAGGTAAAAAAGAAGATCCATTCTTCCTACAGGTCTTTCATATCAGGATTTTCCATTCGAGAAAACCACATACTTTGATTTTCATTTTTTTTTTTTTTTTTTTAAATAAACTTTCGTCTACATTCATTTATAACACCTACTGACAGTCAGTAAGAAGAAGATAAAAATACACACACAAAATAGAGGGGGGGGGAGAAATCAGAACATTTCGTACCTTCAACTCTCTGAAGAATATGCTGCTGCGGGCCCACTCGACAATGGAGAAGAGCGTCTGGTCGGCCATCTTGCACATGAGGCCAAAGGTGTTGAGCTTCTCGTGCTTGCTCCGGCTGGCCTGCTCCTGCTGCAGGTAGGACAGAATCTTGGCCTGCACCTGCGGCTCGTCCGGCTCACACTTGAGCAGCTCCACGATGAGGTGTGGGAAGCTGGGTGGCGAGCCGCTCTGGTACGTGTCCATGTACGGGTAGCCCATGATGGACTCGGGCGAACTGGTGTACGGGTCAGGATACTCGGACTTGATGGTGCGGCTCTGGAAATGGCCGTAGGCGGCCTGGTAGTGGCCCTGGAGACTGCCGGCGTGTGGTGGCATGGCCATGCTGACGGGCGACGTGACGAAGGGACTGCGGTCGTAGTCGGCCGGAGGCAGAGCGGCGTGGCTCAACGGTAGGCCCTTGGAGGCGGAGTGGATGTTCTGGATGGCTGAGGTGATGGTGAGGTCGGTGGGCACGCTCTGCATCACCTGCGTCATGGCCTCAATCTTCAGGCCGTTGGCGCGGATCAGAGCCTTCTTCTGCTGCTTCAGCGCCCGGTCCCGCTTGTACATGGGGCCGAACTTGTTCCGGCCACCGCGCATTCTGTCAGCCCGCACAGCTGAAACATGACAGAGAGAGAGAGAGAGAGAGAGAGAGAGAGAGAGAGAGAGAGAGAGAGAGAGAGAGAGAGAGAGAGAGAGAGAGAGAGAGTCAATATACTGACTTAATTGAGGTTCGGTCAGATATGCATCAAAATATCAGTTGTTCAGTTTAATTTAGACACAATATTGCTTCACTTATTTAGCTTTTTATAGTAAAAAAAAAAAAACGGACACACAGACAAAAAAAAAGATAAATGTGACAATAAATTTCAAATCGAAATGTAAGGCAGATATTTTGTCTATGAGACTTCCAAATCTGTCTCAACAATTATTGGCCCATGATTTATTTCCTTTGCACATATTTTTCCTCACTGTAATATTAAAAATGACCACAAAAACAAGTGTAGAGTGAGTGAGATGATATGGCGAATTTGAACCCACTCCCTCATAGCCAAACAGAGTGACATTTAGAGAAACAACCAGTGCTAATATTTACAATTACATATGGAACAACACCCCCCCCCCCCTTTACAGCCACACTCACTCTCTCTCACACACACGAATGCACACACACACAAACGCACACACACACACACACACACACACACACACACACACACACACACACACACACATACACACACTGCTAATCCTGGTCATTACAACAAATCAGTGCAAGCAGCTCCATGTGTTAAACAGCCACTCTCTGATCCCGGCCACAGGGAGGCTACTACTTCTCTTTCCTTCATCTTTTCATTCATTTCTTTGGAGGGGTGGTGGGATGGGGGGGCAGGGTGTTCATCTGTTTTGGGGCATGTGTTAATTATTCATATTTAATTATTACTAGTGCTTTGCAGTCTGTGCTTGGACAAACGGATCTGTCAACGGATCTATGACTAAAGGTTCCCAGGAATCAACCTTTCATTTATGTATATATTTATTTATTTATTTCTATTTATTTATTATTTATCTACATGTATCTCCTAGCCACCTCAACAGCTCCTGCACCCCTAAAGCCACTACTAAGTCTCCACCACTACCACCACTACCCCTCAAACCCTCTTAGCCCCACTGTAATCCGCAAGACCACCTCCAGGCAGCGAGAACCCAGAAGTACACACATCAGTGATTGTCCCCATAAGTGTCCCAGTAAACACACACACACACACACACACACACAC
>JAODXP020000022.1:14440343-14447843 GCA_027497455.2 Sardinella longiceps | reverse complement strand
TACACTTTGGAAAAAGAGCAAGACATCGTGTCTTACTCTGGATCGCTCTTGACTAAAAATCTGTATTCCCACCCAATTTATCTCTCCTCATATTATCACCAATCCAGTCTGTGCAACATATTCCACAGTTCAAAACATTACTTCAGCAGCAAAGGCAATAGCCTTTCACTTCTCAATTACAGACTACTACATTATGCAGACAAAAACGTCCTAACTTACTAACATTTTATAATAGATACTGTGAATATGAATTAAGTGATAATGCCAGCAATATTACTTTCACAAATAGCCTCAAGTACAGTATGTTGCTAACCATTTTGTGGCTTGCACTGTAAAGTTGAATGGACTCCTGTACTATGTGTATCAGACTTAAAACTAACATGTGTATTTGTGCTAGAGAGAATTTGATGACACAGAAACATACTAACAGAGCGGAGGGAAACGATAAGCTGTACAGTTAGAGAAAGGGAAGATGGATAGATAAAGAGAGAGAGAGAGGGAGAGAAAGAAACAAGAGAGAAAGGAAGTGAGAAAGAGGACAGAGAGACAGGGAGGTATGGTGGAAGTATACAGGTTCAATTTCAACAGTCAAAATGACTCTTCTTGTTCTTGCTGATAACAGTGTGAGCTATACTACTGTTCAGTTAGGCTATGGGGATACCAAATTAGCGCTCAGTTTAAAAACTGATATTTTTTGCAACCCTAACTTACATCAAGCCCACACAGATACCCAAACACACACTCACACATGCATGTTCAAATGCACACACACACACACACACACACACACACACACACACACACACACACACACACAAACACACACAGAGCGTCACCAAATACAGCAGCCCAAAAAAAGGCAGACATTTTACACGACCAACAGAGATGACTTGCGCGCCAGCCATAATCTGACACAACCAACAACAGATCGACAGCCCTCCACATCTAAAACATTCAACGCTGTCCACACCTACTTTCCAGCAACTTCATAATCCTCCAACAACTTCTGACTAATAACTGTTCTAAGCAACCAGGAAAAAACACTGACTCCATCAAACAGACTTCTGACTCGCCAATTTAAAAGAAAGCTTTGTTTTTTTCAAACTAATGGGTGATTCAGATGGCACAAAGAGATGAAACCCTGTGGTAAAAAAAACTAAAATCCTACACACACTCGTGCTGCATAACACACAGCGTGTTGCAACCCACAAATTCCTTCATACATACAATGGATTTGTTCATGCAATTAGGATATAGGATTGAGCTGGGAGACACACAGAGGATTAAACCAGAGTGGTGGAGTGATTGTAAAACACACTTGTCGAGTGCTTTGAAGATCAATAAACATGGCTGAGCCCTGGTGCTGAGGGTGATTACAGGCAGACATTCAGTGATAAAGCAGGACGCACCTTGCAGCTCTCGCATGTCAGGAGCCCATAGTGGTAGCCAGAGACTTTGTCCCCACACACCGGACACATCTCATCCAAGTCTTCATCATAGGAATAGTCCATCATTTTAAACTGGGGGGCTGCAGGAAAAAAAACAAGGCAAGAAAAAAAAATCAATAACAGTTAAAGGAAATGCTCTCCAAATATCTCACATAGATATTGTGTGCAACATAGAAATGTAGTTTTCTGCAACACAGTCACATTATGTTCCTAATTCATTTGCTCAGGCAGTAGTTTTCCATGTCATACAGAATTGAAATATGAGAAATACTTGGTTGGCAGAAAACACTTATCATTGCACTCATCAAGGTTATAATATTGTACACTTGATGGAAATGACTTAGTAAATTTGAAATTTAACACATTTACAAACACACAAAGGGAAACTGTCAGTTATATTTAGAAAAGCATGTCATCACCCCTCTGTTAGGTCATGTAAGGGGAATGATAGCTAATGGATACATTAATCAAGGGATAAGCAGACAGTGTCAGGGATGATTAAGACTTCTACACAGCAGTCTGGTTATTCTGAAGCATATATATGAAATTATAGAAGAGGCCACTTTTAGCAAATGCAATTCTTTAAGCACATACTTTTCAAGACGACTGTCCAGTTTTAATTATTCTATCAATACTGTGCATGTGTAAAACAACCCACTGACTTGTAATATGAACTTTAGGTTTTTAAACAGAAATGCAAAAAGGCCAATTCTTTAACAGTCTATTGCATAAATAGATTAAAGCGAAATAGAGTGATGACGATTCACAGCTGACTTGTGCGAGGCAGAAAAGTTTAACTCACCCTAAAACATAAATTAAACATATTCCACTACCCTGGAAAAAATCATTAAGCTTTTGTCCATCGACCAGTCTGGAGTCAATTTTTATCAATACCTTACACTTTGTGTGAATTACTCACAATAGCATTTCTCACTCTTTGCGCCGGCTCAAATCTTGACGGACGATAGAAGCAACAAGTTACTGTAAACTTCACATAAGACTGGGTATTCGGTCCGAGATGTGAAATAATTCGGAAGATTTTTCATATAATTTCCTTTACCATATCCAGGAGCTTGTGAGAGGATTGTTCCCCTCCGGACATCACTTCAGGCCTATAGGCTAGTTATCAGCAATACATTTTTGGAGCAAAAAATAAAGAAAAAGAAGAAACTGCGGAAAAGCTTATAACTCAAGAGAACATAGGCTATTATTTTCCTCTCATAAAATACATCACGATTCTTTTTTTTTTATTATTTATTTACAAAATTCGAAATTTATTTTCTATACAGGATATATGTCTGTTCAAGCCTCTGCAATGTCTCTAGTAATTGCAGTGTGGCCCTATTTAACGGGTTAGCCTACACAGCGCTTATTTATCTATGAAAGGAAAATTTTACTATCACTGACACTGCATGTCTTGTAAATATTCTTGCATTTTCCTTAGCCTAAATCATTTGAACTTTTCTTTTGAAATTCTGTCATATTCTTAGTTTTGGTTTAATTGCAGTGCCATCGCTCGTTAGACGACCTCCAGGGGAATTTTCAGATTTGATAACGATATGAACATCTTCAGGCCTGTAAAGAGAGCTTGATAAATTATTAATGGAGCTGTTTCAGAAGTTAATGCAACGTCTGATTATCTGGAGACAGCCGACTCCAGAATACTCTGCATTTAATGAACCGAGCATGCCTCTTTTCTTGTTAAATTCTTTTTTTTAAAAAAATCCACTCATCCTAAATGTATAGCAAATTTAAATTGATATAAAGTTATCCCTAAATATATTTGCATTTTGTGCATTTTGTGTGTGATGTACAACACTTGTGTGTTAAAATGGAAGTAGGTCTATAATTGGCTTAACCAGTCGACTTTGTGCATACATTTATTTTCCAAATACTAACACTAACGTCAGTGACACGGCCTGACAGTAACAATAATATTTATTTTTTTCATGGACATTTTGAAGCTGATTATATGAGATCTACGGCTATTCAAGCGCAGTTTGCAAAAGGCCAAAATACCAGGGTGAAATTTAATGGAATGCCATTTAAGCCAACAAACCACTTTTTTCCTTGTGCGTGGCTGTTTACAACTGACAAGTTGTAATTCCCACTCCAACGTTACATTCAAACAGATACAAACTAAAGATTAGCCTACAAGTAGTCTTAACTTGGCCCGGCAATGTCAGTCTAAACGCAAATGGCAATATGTTTATTCCATCGGAATCATGTTGTTGTAGTTAGGAAACAGCCTTTGAACTGCATTTTGTTCTTGGTTTAAAAAAGAAACTGTCTGAATTCTTACCTTGCATATTTCCAGGCATGTGCCCCCGTTCCCCATGCGATCGAGCGAGTCCCAGAGCTTCTGTCTCCACTTTGGGTAGCATGACAGCTCGGCTCCGCTGGGGTGAAGACTGGGCTCCGTCTGACGGGCCACCTGCTCGTGAAAGGGGGATACCACAGGTTCTTACAAAAAAAAAAGAAACACCGAGTCTTCCAAGTCCTGGTTTCTGACGTTTAGGAACGAAGATCAGTTTGCCGCAAATGCAACCGAGAGCATGCGAAAAGAACGATCGGAGAGGAAGTTCATTTTCACCCCCCCAAAAAAGCCATCGCTTGCGAAAGCTAAGATTATTGTACAACAGCAGTGACCTGCAGCTTGGTACCCGAGTCTCGCAATGCGATTGAGAAATAGATTGAAACAGATAGAAGTATTTTGTTAAAAAGAATGTTATTTCTCAATGACTCAAAATGATAACTCTGTCCGGACAGCGAAAGCTTGCACCAGATTAAGAGGTAATAAGACGGCGGCAGATCTTTTCGCAGCGAGTTGATCTCCCCGTGGCCTTTTTCGTCTGTGATAGATGTATGTCTTACAAACTCGACTTGGCGAACTGTCATTAACTTTACGCGGACCCCTCCTCCGTTCTGTCTGTCTCACTTCTACTGAGGGGTGCCAGATCTGAAGTTCAACCGTTCTCCCTGCTGCTTTGTCTTTTCTCACACACACTCACACACACGCGCGCGCACATACACACCCTTTACTGACACCGCTCGCGCCAATCAGGGTCTCATTCTCCGCTGACATCACCTTCTCTTACCAATGAACACGAGGAGACTGGCCGATATCACCTCTATCTACCGCACTCTCTCCAACCACATGTGATAAGATCACTTAATGATGGACATAAAAGCCAAAACAAGGAAATGGGAGACAGAAAAATAAACAAAAGCTGATATAATTAGCCTAGGCGGAATTACTTGGAGACGGGAAAGATGCGCACCGGAGCGCAGGGGTGAAAAAGTGACCGGTAAGGAAGGTACGTCCGCATGTTCTGCCCGGTGAAGTCGCTATCCTGGGTCCGGACTGGTGTAAAACAAATCGGCTATCTTGTTAGGAGCCTTGTGATAAACTTAATATTGGGAGAGCATGGCTTACACTTGTTTTGACTCTAATGATGCATTAATCTTAAACATCCACTCAGTGTAAATTAAAATGTAACCTTCATGATTAGGACGTTGGTGACATGCCAAAAATCATGTCCCAATGCACTGAATAAGAGAGAGATGATTGTAAAGTATACTATTAAAATTGTACAGTAGACTGACTTAAAGGAGCTATTTCTTCAATTATAAGCACTCTTCATTGCAAGACGTTAACTTATCTCAAATGTTCGATGTTACAACTGACAACATGTGCATGTGATTGTTTGCAACACCCTCACATTGTTTACTGCCCCCTTTAATAAGAAAATACAAATCACTGTAACCACCGCCTCCAAAAGACTACACATGCATTTCTTTATGCAATCGGGATGTCATTTGAAAGAGCTCGCAAAAGAGTTGACTGACACGTATATGGAAGATATATGGAATTGATGCATGACACCCTCCAAAGGTCAGCGTACACAAGTTACCATCAAGCTTTACTTATTAAAAAAAAAAAAAAAAAAAAAAACCCTTACGGCTATCGACTACAGCAGCACACTCACATTTAAGAGCAGAACACTCACATTCCCCTGGTTTTGGGGCTAATTATATAAACTCTCTACGTTTAAATAGATTGAATATTAGACGAAATAATAAAATAAGAACACCGTAATAAAAGCCTAACAACAGGTAAAACGGAATGTCAATAATAATAATAATAATAATAATAATAATAATAATAATAATAATAATAATAAAAAAACTCCGGTTAATAGTTCTTAATAGTATTATTTATTTACTATAAAATGTGTTACAGAAAGTTTTACAATATAATAAAATAAAATGTCTAATTCGGTAGATTAACTTTTGCTGTAGCTTCTCACCTCCTAGGGCAATAAACTACACATATTCACATCCGAATTCAATGCACTCGGTCGCGTGGGCAAACTCACATTTCAACAATAGGCCAGTAACACAAAATAATATAGGCCTATAGTTCTTTAAAATTAGTTATTTTCTTCAGAGCATGCAATACATTTCATTTAGCCTAAATCCAAAGCGCAATAACCCTGGTCAAATGAGTTCATAGTTTTTAA
Source organism: Sardinella longiceps (assembly GCA_027497455.2). Classification (NCBI taxonomy): domain Eukaryota; kingdom Metazoa; phylum Chordata; class Actinopteri; order Clupeiformes; family Clupeidae; genus Sardinella; species Sardinella longiceps. The sequence continues at coordinate 14,441,872 of JAODXP020000022.1, read as the reverse complement.
AAGGGCGAAGTTTACTTTATAGAAGCAATAACCAGCTGTCATGATAATGCTATTTCACTTTGATCACATGTGGAAGGAAGAGGTCTGAATGCGTTAGGTTTGTCATTTAGGGTAGGCAATAAAATCAAAGTCGTAGACCTATTTGCCACAGTCATAATCACAGTTTAGATATAGCCTATATACTACAGCAGACGGTAAACATAAAAAAAGTCCGTTGGAAACAAAAGCATCACATTAAATGTGAGCAAAATATGTGTTATACAGCGCAACACAATCTTTAAAGTATTGATAAACTATTGCAGCATTGCATTACACTTGGCCTGGGAGTTCTAATAGTCAACGTGCGGTTTTGTTTGATCTGCGCAGGTGTCTTGGAAACTCGGTGACCGGATTAAGAACAGCGGAGTTGCAGACTGCAGGAAACTTAGGCTATCCGTAAGACGACCACCATACTCACACTTACCTGGTGAATCGTCATATGAGCTCTCTTGTCCAATATCACAGTTTGGGCTATCAGACATCATAACGGACAAATCCTCTTAGTGTGGTCAGTGTTCTGAAGATAGATATAGTTAGCACTCCATGATGTCTTGAAAGGCAAGAAGGTGTAGGGTTAAAAAAAAAAAGGAGGGAGCAACTCAGAAAAGGTCAGCAAAAGTTAGCCTACTGTCATTAGTTTCAGCAGAAAAGCGAACTCTCACAGTAGGTGAAACAACCCTTTGGCATGCCTCCCTACTTTCACACTGACACACACACACACACACACACACACACACACACACACACACACACACACACACACACACACACACACACACACACACACACACAGACTCCCCCCACCCCATACAATGCACCCCCATCACATAGTGACCTGCGTTAAACCAGAAGTCATATCTCATAGGTACTAATCAACAGTATTCAAAATGCTGCCCCAGGATAGGCCTGTGTGAGTCACATGGGGGAGGACAGGTTGATAAGGGCCTGTTATAAAGTGACACACAGAGAGATAAGAGAAGCTGGCAGATAGTACCAGTGGAATGATTAACCTGCAGAGAAGAGAGAGACCAAATTGCCATGCAGACCCATTGACTGTGTGCAGTGGGAGAGAGGCAGCACATGAGACACCCCCTCACACACACACTCACACACACACACACACACACACACACACACACACACACACACACACACACACACACACACACACAAGATCAAAAGGACACGTTTGCTACAACTACTTCAATGGTGCCACAAAACTTTGAACCAAATCTGCAAGGGCCTGCACAAGTTCCTTAGGGGCACCTGTGGAGTGAAACTAGAAGTGTTTTTGGATTTGTGTGTGTGTGTGTGTGTGTGTGTGTGTGAGCGCGTGTGGGCCCAATGAATCAACAGTTTTTGCCATTTTCCCAGAGTTGGCCCATTGGAGCCACCCCACGTAATCTTTAAACATAAACTTCACAGGGGAGAAATTTATAATCATTAGGAGCTGAGAGCTGATGTTCTCCCTGCCTGGGAGGACAGATTGA
>JAODXP020000022.1:14280343-14430343 GCA_027497455.2 Sardinella longiceps | reverse complement strand
CAGTACGAGCCGCACACACAGATATTGACTGGCATATATATATTTTTTAACCGTCAGCGCATTTTGCCAAATTAAATATTCAAATGCTGTTGATCATGTCAGGGTCTTCACATTCATTTCTGACCGGATATCAATTTCCGAATTTCTCAAATAAACACTTCCTGGGAGAATGTGTAAACACGAACAAGCCAAACTACCAATTACTTTACACTTGCCCTGCAAAAAAAAAAAAAAGTACAGCAATAATCACCCACTCATGTTCTTCTCAGTGCAGCACTCTGAGTGAATGTTGAAGACCTCTCCTGTCTGGAAGGGGTTTGGATGTGGCTGCTGCTGCTCTAGCTCTTGCTGCTGCGATGGGGAGATTCATCCTGCATAGAGCTAGGCAAGATAGATTGGCCATCCACCAATGGCTGTCAATAAAGAGGGTAGAAGGGAAATAAACAGAACTTGTTTTCAATGGCAGGTATCTAGGAAGATCAATCATAGTAACAGCCAATAATAAATGGATCATGCCTCTATGTTTTTAAAACCCATGGCAGATGTATTGAATGGGAAACCTTGTGTGGGAGAAAATAGAGCTTTATTGATCAGAAACAACTGGAGAGAGAAGAGAGAGAGAGAGAGAGAGAGAGAGAGAGAGAGAGAGAGAGAGAGAGAGAGAGAGAGGTGGGTGGGGGGTTTCAGGGAGGTAGGGAAAAACTCCTGACATCCGGGAAAATGATGCTCTCGCTGTTTTTTTTTATAGACTGTCCACACCATAAATTCAAATGACACAAAGCATTCTAAAGCAATGGCGTGATAATGATGCCATTAGCTGAAATATACTGCTGATAACAGTGTGTGTTTCACAAAGGATCTGCACATTATTAAGAAATCAAGACAATTATCAGCCTACACCAGCGGGCAGTAATTCCAACATACATGTTATGTTATGAATAAATGGTTTTCTGATGTAATACACTCAAGCATTTTGATCTGTAACACTTTGTATCAGAATAATTAAAACACAACAATAACAAAATCTAATACTAATGCACATCTAGGAAGCAAGGAGTGAAGCAGGTAGGGGCAAAACAGAAATGTTAAAGATTTCTTTCTTGTTCTTTTCTATCAAGACTCCAAATAATTGCTTTTCTCACAGGCACTGCACGCAACTTACTGTGGCCTGGGCCAGGCCCAATTTAAACATGCAGGTCTACACTTTAAAAGAGACAAAAAATCTCTCTCTCTCTCTCTCTCTCTCTCTCTCTCTCTCTCTCTCTCTCTCTCTCTCTCTCTCTCTCTGGCTAGCAATGGTGTGGTCTCAAAATACTTTGACTGTGGCCAGACAATTAAGGATTTAGGTGTGGCGATAGGAAGAATGTGGAAATCGGATCCTCGCTGCAGACCAGCCCACACCCTGCAGTCTTGGCTTCCTGCAAATGCCACATGCGCCCGACAGACCCCATGTGAGACATGTGGGTTTGCCTCCATTGTTTTTGCCTCCCTCTGCCTTCCCATAGGGGCCTGTGGAGAGGGTATCCCACAATTCCGCAGCCCCCCTTAGCCCTCAACCCCCCCAAGACACACACACACACACACACACACACACACACACACACACACACACACACACACACACACACACTGCCTACCCCGAACTCTCGCCTTTCCCCTTTGCTAACCTGTAGGGACAGCAATGGGAACCTATCCATCAGAGTAGATGACATTCAACCTTTCCTGTCTGTGCCTTTTTTGTTTTGTACTTTTTTTCTTTAAAATTATGTTTCTCTCTCTCTCTCTCTCTCTCTCTCTCTCTCTCTCTCTCTCTCTCTCTCTCTCTCTCTTTCTCTCTCTGTGTTTGTGTTTGTGTGTGCTGTACATACAGTCAACGAAACCTGTGGGAAGTAACATTCCTTGGGCTGGGTGCAATGTGTGTTTTCCTGGACAAAAAAAGGATAAGGAGTTAATTGATGGCCTGATAGCATCATAAACCTGACAGGAAGACATGTCGCTTGAAACGGGAAGAGGGGAAGCAAGTTCAGCCAGGCCAGATCCTCACAGGTCACTCTGACATCCTCTTCTCCTGTGTGGTGTCTGTTTGCCTTAGAGAGAGAGAGAGAGAGAGAGAGAGAGAGAGAGAGAGAGAGAGAGAGAGAGAGAGAGAGAGAGAGAGAGAGAGAGAATGTTGGTCTTTATAGCTGTCCTCTTCACATTTACACACTCACCACACACTTCACAATGTTCATCCTAACCCGCTGGATATGTTATAATGGTGAATTTATTATGCATATGAAAATGGCACTGATTTGGGCACGTTATATTATTTAACACGCTGAGTCTAAATAGCTGTGACAGTGTAAACTCTCAAATCTTGGGGAGCACAATATTAATACTGTGTCTTTGTTAAAATAATAACCCAAGCTTGTGTGTTTTGTTTGACACCACCTCCAGCAAGTTTCAGATCTATCTGGACAAAAAAGAAAGAAAGAAAGAAAAAAAACAACAACCATAAAACATTAATGGATCCTATTATTTCAATAATTCATCATATGCCAATTAAAGGGAAAAACTCCCCACATCACATGGACAACAAGCAATTATTTCTGATTTGACAGAGAGGGGGGAAAAGCCCATGGATAAATTGAGTCATCCCTCAAAAGACTACGTATTTCCCTGACGGTCTCGAAATGGATGCCCTTGTAAAAGGGCTCTTTACCTTGACTCGAGGAGGCTCCTGGACAGTCCAGGTATGGGTTCTCAAATTCACTCTGCCGTCCCTCTCTCCCTCCCTCCCTCCCTCTGTACTCTTTTCATTCGGCCCGAATTGTCTCCTCTCTCGCTGAGGTGATCGATGATGCACCTCGGAAGAGAGAGCCCCGCAGAAGAAGATTTTCAGGAGAGCAAAAGGCGGCTTGATAAAGCAGTGTTTTTGTTTTGTTTTTTTATCCCCTGGAATTATCCAACTATATCCACAAACGGTCTAAAAAACTAAACTATAACAACAAACGGTCTAAAAAAATGGCTTTAGACAAGATTTAACTTGCTTAACTTAATAGAAATAATGATGTTTGGTATTAGTTTTGGTAAACTGCACCACGATTTTATCAGCTGCTTTATGAACAACAGAAGGCTAAGTACAGTGTTTGTGAAACGATGAAGTGTTTGTGAAACGATGAAGAAGGAATGACAATGGGGTTGACGTAGAAGCATGGAAAGTTGGGAGCAATTCTAGCAAGTAAAATATTTCAAGAACATTTCAAAAGTATTAAAGAAAGCTTGAGAATGTGTCAGAACATGATGTACTGACATTCTGTAATTGGCAACAACCTGAAATTGTTCCATGCATCCAGTCTTAGAAATCTCCCTATAATTAAATTTATGGTTGCGACATTACACTCTAACGTTTTTTGACTTTCAGTGTATAATTCCTGGGTTGTCATAATGTTTCTTGACTGTTCAACATTTTCACCAGTGTCGAATTTAATTATATGGAGATTGAATTTCTAGGCTACACGCTGTATACATTTTCACTGTTTATGTGGACGCTTTGGCTTTTTATTTGCTTCCTTGAAGATTTGTATGGCGGTCGGCTCTTAATATGGGTTGTGCTTCTGATGACAGTTTCCTGTTTCTGCGAAAGTGCTGATGGTTTGACTGAGTGCACCCATCATCTCAGCAATGCAACAAAACATAAACTACTAAAGCTCCAGGGCATTGACTGGACTTCTCTGCCCCTTATATTGACCGTCACTCACCCACAAGTAGTCGGTGTTTGGACCGCACAACTTTAATGCATGGGAAAAAAAGACAGAGACAGACACACGGACAGACAGGCTGAGAAAAAGATAGAAAGAGAGACAGAGACAGACAGACACACAGACAAACAGACAGACCTAAAGACCTTGGGTTTTGTGCACCTCCAACAGCATCATGAATGGAAACTAGGGACGAGGAGGCGGTGGGCCGAGGGATTTCCTGTAGCAACGGTATCAATATGTTTAACATGTCCTCCAACTGTTCTTTTTTTTACTATCAGGCAGTGGTCAGGGCAGCCCCCTCTCCCTACCCTGTGCCTTCCCGCATAAAACACATCATCATGTGCTTCCTCTCCGCAGCTTGCAAAGACGTTGAAGGATCTTCGGAGGATGGGTGGGGGTGGAGGAGAGGGCTTGGTTGGGATGCTCCTTTTAGGGGTCCCCTTTTTGCGTCCTTAGTTTTACACACACACACACACACACACACACACACACACACACACACACACACACACACACACACACACACACACACACACACACTATTTTCCTTCACTTTGCCCCATAGTTTTTCTTCTTTCTGCTCTGCCTGTACATCTGTCCAAATGAAAACTGTGGAGGGTTAGCACATTCAACCCAGTGGTTTCATGAACAACCCACACCACCCTTAAAAACCCTTACTTTAAAACAAACCATGCACCACCCATGCAGATAGTCTGCAGTTCATCTTGTTATTTTTTGATATCGTAAAACGTATTGCATCGATTGTTTTGTAATTACTTCAGACCCAACGGTCTACATTGTGTACTTAGTTGGCCAGGGCTAAATTTGGATAAGAAACCCTGGAATTGTGGGCTGCTGGCTCAGCACTGGTTGAACGTGCCGAGAGCGATGTGTTTTTCTCAGGAAATATCTGTGGACTTAATAGAGGGCGCGGGGTGCGGGCGGCCAGAGGAGAGACCGCTCAGATCTGCGCAGGAACATACAGGAAAAAAATTACAATTTTTTAAAAGCGATTTCTTGTTTGGGTTTCCACACACTGTGCAAACATCAAAACATCTATTACGAAAACTACAAGAGGGCAAACAGAGCATTTGACCTATATGCTGACGCTCAAACCTGAATATTTTTACTTTCTCTACGGGAGAAGACACACACACACACACACACACACACACACACACACACACACACACACACACACACACACACACACACACACAGACTATATACTCATATAGGCCTACATTTGTCAGTTTTCTGGGAGGATTGTTATCGATGCCTTGCCCATCATTTATTCACATAAATAAACAAAAACAACTGAACATCTTCTCACAGTGAAGCCCAGGCAGCTCTGAAAGAGAGTTGAATGAAGCGACATTACTAATGGAGAATAAATGGAATAGCAGTTGTAAATAGTTTTAACGGTAGCTAAGATGATGGTTATCATCATATAAGCAAGCCCTGGTGAAATGAAGGAGCTAAGAAACATAGGCTCAGATGACATGGTAACCCTGATGTGAAATTTCATAGTTTTCAGTGCCTGGAAAAGTTGCCACCACAAACTACAGCAGAAGCCATTGAGGTACCCAAGCCAAATACCAGTCCAGAGCTCCAGTGCTATAAAGTACAGCAATGATTTTGTAGAGGCTTGATTTCATTCAGCTTATTTGACCCAGCAGACAGGCAGGCAGACAGACATCTGGTTAGACATTCCACCAAAAATCCTGCAGCGTACTGATTCAATTGCTATACATTTTTTTGTTTTGTTTTGTTTTGTTTTTGACTTGGCTCATGGTCTGTACATGGATGATACAGAGTTCATGTTTTTATATTATATGATATGACATGTCAACTTATTGTTCTGTCATGGTGGCTCAGTGATTAACTGAATGCAGTGTAGGGCCTAGGAAATGCAGCTCGGTGGTGTAACTTTGCATTCTTAAAATGGCTTTGGAATAAAGATACTGTTGTGACTATAAGGTGTTTCCCATTTACACAATTACATTGTCACAGACAATACTAATGCATACTATTCCCATTATAATGTCTATTCTTCATTGAGGAAGTTTTCGGATGAACATCGAAAAATTTACTAGTAACATAGCAATTAAGTGGAAAATAAGAGAATTAAGTTCCAAAAATTTTAAAGAAAGTCAGGAAAAGCATGAGCTTATGAACTGCGCTCAGCCTAAAAATAGTGAGACGGCAATTAATACCTGCTGACCAAATGCTGTGTGGCCTGAGAAAATGAACACATGTTGCAATCTGCAGGCCTTGGCCACACTACTCCCTCTCTCCATACTTTCATGACCTGCCCAGGGAAGGAAAAGGAGAGAGGGAGGCACAGGCAGAGAGAGAGAGAGAGAGAGAGAGAGAGAGAGAGAGAGAGAGAGAGAGAGAGAGAGAGAGAGAGAGGGAGGGAGGGAGAAGGGGATGAGTGAAAGGGAGAAAAAAATCCTTGTAATGCCCGGTGAGAATCTCCAGATTCAGTCACGGTGACCACACAGGGATTTGGGGATTTTATCTAGATTACTACGTTTCAAACTTCATCTTGTGGCGGGAAACAACATAAATCAGAAGTGAGAAACAGCTCAGTTTAGAGAGACAAAAAAAAAAAAAAAATTACAGGGGAAGAAAAAAATATCAAAAGCAGAAACCTGTGTGGCGTCCATTCATGTCCATGTTTGCCACTCTGAAACATGACAGCAAGCAAAAGACTGAGTTTTTTCTGAGTTCTTCGAGCTAACTTCTAAGTGCTAATGCCTGGCACAAGACACCATTTTGCATTTCATGGGAATACTTCTGCTGAATTTGGGCTCAGCCTGGACACTGACACGCTTAGAAAGAAGACATGCTTGGTCAAAAACAAAGCCTAGCCTCCTCAAACTCTTGCCAGAAACATGGTCTTACAATACAAGTTGTTAGGGAGGGCCCAGCAGGTGAATGAGTCATCCATAGAGCTTCCTCTGCTGAAACAATTCAGGAACAAAGAAAATAGGAAGCGACCACTAAAATACCGAGAGAGGACTTTGCCGTTTCTCTCTCTCTCTCTTTCTCTCTCTTTTTTTTCTTTTAGGTCTCTCACTCCTCGCAGTCGCGCTGTCACAGGAAGAGATAGGAAGCCCAGGAACACTCTTGATCGATGTCGTGCTCACAGAACGGGAAGCAACAACATGCTCGGGTGCAGAGGGGCCGGCGCTATTTTTGCGCGGCTGGGCGGAAATGGGACGCGGTCACCCCTCCAACACACACACACACACACTCACACACACATATACACGCACCTCCACCACCACTAGGTCCCGAGGAGGAGGATGCAGATCGGCCCCGGTGAGCTTTTGCGTTGCATAGCCACGCACAGTGTTTTGTAGACATCTGTTGGCATGAGAAGGTGGAAAGAAAACAGAAACACTCAAACACTCGCACTCATACCTGTGAACACACACACAGACATACACACACAAACAAAAGCACACACCCACACGACAAGAGAAGAGCAGGCTGAGTGTAAACCGATAAAGAGACAACAATGCTTCCATCACGGAAATGATACCCCTCAACCTCCCCACTCACATTCATAAACACACGCTCTCACACACACACACACACACACACACACTCACAGAGGGAGGTCAGTGAGAAGTAGCCTACATCAGCCAAACCAGAAAGCTGCACGAAGGCCCGATATTTGAGTGGATGTTGTTTTTCCTGATTTAATATTGAAATAAGACTTGAAACAATAAAAAAACTCTAAATCCCTATTTCCTTACAAAATAACGTATTTATTCAGGAATAGGAGAACTTGACAAACACGACTAGACTCTTGTTTTCCCCCATAATTGGAAATGGATCGTGTTCGTACCCAGAGGTTCCTTTTTCGATGTAGGTGGCATGGTGTGTTTCACCAGGAGGAGGTAAATCTCCAGCCGAAAAAGCCGCCGTGCAGACCTCTCTAAAAATACTCGTGCCCGGGCGCTTGAGTTAGAGGGCTGTCCGTGTGGTCTCACCTTAAACCGCGTCGAGTTAATATCACAGCTGGACGTTGGTGGGCTGCATGCTACGTCGGAAAAGAGGGAAGGAGTGAAAGAGGGAGAGGGTGTGAGTTAGAGAGAAAGAGAGTGGGAGAGAGAGAAAATGAGAGAGGGAGATCTAGGCTAATAAAAAGAGGAAATCAAAGTGACTCCCATTTCGTCTGGCCAATTCCCCCGACCCCCTCCCCCTCCTCAACACACACACACACACACACACACACACACACACACACACACACACACACACACACCTCCTCTCTCTTTAAATTTGGGATCAGTTTCAACAACAATAGCGCTCGTGTGCGTTGCATAGACGTGTGCACAGACAGGGCTGGAGCTCCAAGAGAGCTTATTGAACATCTATGAGGACAGGAGGTATTTTTCTGCACTGCCTCCCCAAACCCCGGAGCCTCCCGGCCGCCTCTTTATTTTCCTACTCTGTCATAAGTGGTGGCTGACCACAATGTTTTGATGGGGTGGTTGGTGGCCCATCCTATTCCCACATTTTGTAGAGCATAGCGAGGAAGGCGCTTGTTCAACATGTTTCCTTTTATACCGCTCCACCTCTCCCGTACCTCCCAAGCGTTGAGTACTTTCAACGCAGATGACATCACATGATTTAGGTGACTACTCAGCCCGTGGCTACCATGCTGAACAGTTCTCCTGCAGCAATACCCAACACCACCCCCAATGCATGCAGACACACACACACACACACACACATGGCACACACACACACTTGTGCACGCACACACACAAACACACACCTCCCCGAAAGAAAAACATTTCAAACTGTCTGGTCTTCAATGGAACTTTAATCTGAAGAGTGTGGTGTGCTGTAACATCAAAGATATGTGTGTGTGTGTGTGTGTGTGTGTGTGTGTGTGTGTGTGTGTGTGTGTGTGTGTGTGTGTGTGTGTGTGTGTGTGTGTGTGTGTGTGTGTGTGTGTGTGTGTGTGTGCCTGTGGGGGGGATTGGGCGGTCCTCATGAACCAAGAATTGGAGGAGACGGCTTTACTGGGTAGCCTTCTTTGGATGCCAGTTGGAGTCGTGTTGCATATATACACCAGAAATCTGAGACAGAATTCGTGGCTTCTTTCTATACTGAAATTAAAAGGAAAATTGAGCTCAGCATACAAATAAGTAAACTTATTATTTGGGAAATATGAATCCCTCAAACATGCATTTTGACTATGAGAAAATTATTTGGGAAATATGAATCCCTCAAACACGCATTTTGACCATTTTGACTTTCAGCCCTTTAAAAATTTACCTGATGAAGGTCTAAGACCAAAACGTTGTAATTTCTTAATCTTTAAGAAATATTTTGCTTGCATAATGGTCAGTGTGCGGGATTCCTTTCAAGCTTCTAATCCATGACCATACGGTCTTCTCCAACGCACCCGACCGAGAAAAAGAGGTGTGCAAGAAGTTTTCATCACCACTGAATTTCAGCCCTTGCAAAGAATTTTTGGTTGTCTATGGAAAGGATTCCTGCACCTTAAAAAGTTCATTTAGTGTGGAAGAATCCACTTCTGTCAGACCTTTCAAGCCATCTAAAACTTGAAAAAAAAAAAAAAAAAAAAATCAAACAAAAGCCACTGCAACAATCAATAGCTCCATCTTGTTCTCAAATAGACAGATGTGCTTTTATATGAATCTATTATTTGGCTGTCCATGATGAAAGGAGAGGGGGTTGGAGAGGGGGGTTGGGGGGTTGTCGGTCGCTGAGGTTGCTGATTGGTTTTGTCGGCAGAGCGACCCAGAGATTAAATAGACATGGCTCTGGGTGCAATCCGTCACTGTGGTTATTGCGGCGTAGCTCACAATGAGGGCGACCTTCGGAGCCTTCAGAAAGGATCTGTGTGAGAGTGGGCGACCCATAACACACCTGAGCATCCACAGGCTGTGCCACGGCAACAACATGCAGCAGAACAAAGGCCTCTCGCAAACACACACACACACACACACACACACACACACACACACACACACACACACACACACTCACACACAGACATTCAGACACAAAGACACACATACACCCCAAAGAAACACGGACACAAACATATAATATGTGTATTGACTGAAAGTGCATTCAGGGTTACTATACACCGTCTCTCTTTTTTTGCTCATGAATACAGTTCTTACACTGACATGCAGATATAGACATAGACTGCACCATAACACACACATACATACACACTCACACACACAAAGACAGAGAGAGAGAGAGAAGGACACATATATGTGCAGTACTTACACAGTGAGTACATAAAAGCAAAACAGACACCACATACCTGACCCTGGGGTATCTGAATGTACACGGAGGAGCGGTTAAATATGTTTTATTTAATGATAATACAATCAAATTGATCTGCTGTATGTAGAGCCGTTTTGGGAAGCCTGTGGCTTTGCTGCCAAACCACAGACAAGAGAGAGAGAGAGAGAGAGAGAGAGAGAGAGAGAGAGAGAGAGAGAGAGAGAGAGAGAGAGAGAACCCTATTTATTACTGTGGTGAAAGCCCTGACCTCCGCTCCAGTATGGACAACCAGGCTTTATTTGGGACAAGGGGAAGTCAATTAATTCATAAATACTTAAGCACGCTTACTGTAAGAGAGAGGGGAGATGGGTATTGATTAGTCCCAGGAATACAGAGGATGGAGTGGAGGTCCCAGGTGATAGGATTGATGCAAGTCTTTACAAGCAGAGTATTCTATCAACGGTACGGGAGTATTTGATGGTCAATATTTAATGTGATTCAACTCCATACTATTTCTTAAATATTTAACATCCTTACAATGACAGTAGAAATATGTACAAAACAGTGCAAAAATGTGAGCAATGTGAATCAAGACAAATGTGAATCGACCATTCAGTGGATACATTACATATGCCATAAATGTCAAAAATAAGCCAATAAAGTAACAGTAACACTACTCTTGGAAAAATGTAGTCCTACATAAATATTACAGTACTTAGATTAATATTACAAATACAATGTGCTATGGTCCCTCATCCCCAGAAATGATATGTAGACATAACTAGACCTTTGTCCACTTGTGAAGGGGGTCTATAGCAGAATATGGTGAAGCAGCAGAAATCAGGTGACCTCATTTTTGCGCTGCTTAGATGGGCAGCCCTAGGGTGACCTGTGTGCACCTCTCCTCTTTTATAAAGGTCAGCACTTCACAAAAGTAATTTCCAGCATGTCGCCAAAAACACTGGCCTTGTGTGGCCGGCCGGGTTGTGTAAAACTTTGGCTGCTACTGCTCAACCACAAGAAAATACGAGATATTTGAGTTTGTGCTGAACTTATAGGAAACTGAGAGGATTATAAGACTGATAAAATCATATTTGAAAAATAAAATAAAATTCCTTTTAACATTTATGATGTTATTGTAACATTGTAGATGTGATACTTCAATAAAGTTTTATTTGACATAAATTCTGACACGTTCATGCGTTCCCTGATATTGGGCCACATTGTTATTTTTTCCAACTGGATACTCCAGGGTGAAGAGGCTGCATGGGAAGTTCACTTACATGCACAAGCACACACACAAACACACGGACAAGCTATTCAACAGGCACACACACTCTCTCTAACAGCCTCACACACACACACACACACACACACACACACACACACACACACACACACATACAGGTTTCCTCTGTGTGGTCCAGACACAGCAAGCAGCCACTGGTTCTCAGGCTTATGGCTAACTTAGATGTGGAGCGATGGAGAAGGACTGCATCTCTTTAATGGCTAAAAGTAATTACACGTATCACTCCAGTGTGAGGCAGAGAGAGAGAGAGAGAGAGAGAGAGAGAGAGAGAGAGAGAGAGAGAGAGAGAGAGAGAGGAGGAGGAGGAAAAAATATGGAAGGAAGGGGAAAAATCTGGTCAAGATGTGATGATCTCAGGGATATTTTAGGCTGAGGTGTCTGTGAAAGTGTGTGTGTGTGTGTGTGTGTGTGTGTGTGTGTGTGTGTGTGTGTGTGTGTGTGTGTGTGTGTATTAAAAGAGTGAAGCTGAAGTTGCAGGTGGTTTAAGGGGTGTATCCTCTGCTACTCTTGTAAATTATACTTCCCCAAAAGTAGAAAAATAGAAATGTATAAAGCAAGTCTGTTTGTGTGCATGCATAAGTGTAGTGTGTGTGTGTGTGAGAGAGGAAGAGAGCGAGAGAGAGAGAGAGCGTGTGGTGTGGGTGTGTTGGGGTTGTCACTCAGCAGCGTAGGGCCTCTAGAGTAATCAGTCCATCAATGAAGGAGGGGCAGAAGCTAATTTTCAACCCCACTCTCCCATACATACACACACATATACACACACACACAAACACACACACAAACTCCCCTCCCTCTTGCTCCCATGATGGATGCTTTGGGTAATAAGCCTAATCAATACACTTCCTTGTCCGCCATTGCTCCCCTGTCATTATTATCCATTTGTCATCAGACATCCCCCTTGCTTATCAGGCCTCACCATCTTGTTTACATGCCGTGTGGGGTCTCCCCCTCGAGTCCTCGCTGCTGTCACAATTACCCAGGAGGTTCATGCTGTGCTTGTGTGTTTGACACCCCCCCCCCCCACACTTACACACACACACACACACACACACACACACACACACACACAGAGTCTTGCACACAAATTTTCAGCCCTCATCATGGGTTGATGAATGAATATATCAACGCTGTGACAGCACCCACATGCACACTTATGCTAGGATCCATACTGAGAAAATTAATCAAGCCACAAGCATCCAATGACAGGAGCCACGTGGAGCGAAGGGAGTCAGTGTGTGTGTGTGTGTGTCTGTGTGTATGTTATGTTTGTGTGTATGTGTGTGTGTGTGTGCCAGAGAGAGAGAAAGAGAGAGAGAGAGAGAGAGAGAGAGAGAGAGAGAGAGAGAGAGAGAGAGAGAGAGAGAGAGAGAGAGAGAGAGAGAGAGAGAGAGAGAGAGAGAGAGAGAGAGAGAGAGAGAAAACACACACACACACACACACACACACACACACACACACACACACACACACACACACACACACACACACAAGTAGGGTGGGACATAGCAACTTGCAAGCCTTCAATTTTATGTCTGATTTCTCCAGAGGCCAAGGAGCAACTGGCAACTTCTCTTAATTGTCCAGGAAGTGGGAATTCTTCCGGCGGTTTATACAACCACTGATTGTTATCTTCATGAACCTGCCCTTTCTACATCAACTGCAACCTAAACATACAATTATTCTTATATGCGTATATATGCATGGCAGTATATACCTAGGGTCAGTCAGCCGTGAAATAGCCATGTTTCAGGAAAGACACTGTGTACAGGAAGAGCTCATCTGTTTCTCCACATGTCAGCAACTAACAGAACCTGATAACGCTGGAGGCAGACTGTTAGGAAACAGTGAGAAGAATGTAGAGGTTGTCGGTCTATTGCGTCAATCCCAAACCTGCAACGGCAGATTCTTGATGCTCAAATCTGTCTACCACTGACAGCTTGTTGCCTTGTATCTCCAAGGCGTAACCCTGCCGAGATTTTTGCCACCTTCCACCTCAATTTCCATCAATCACTTGTCAGTCATTTTGGGATTTCGCCCTGTGTGTGTGTGTGTTTTTTTTTTTTTTTTTTACCGCTATTCGATGTTAAGTGCGGCATGAAACCAATCTGTTTGTGTTGAGAGATGTGTAAAGCATGCGTCACAGAGCAAAGCAAAGCAGCATTGAGGTTAGCGGAGGCGAAGGGTTAGCGTAGCATCTGACAGGAGGGCTGCCTGCTTCCTCAGTAACTGACAGGTGGGCTAACAGGTGGAAGAGCTCCTCCACTTTGATTTCCACCAGCCAGGCACAGAGACCGTATGGGACTGTATGTAAACAAGTGGTTTATCTAGATGGGTGTGGGTGTCTGCTTGTGTTTACACATCAATGTGAGTTTGTAATGAATGTTATATTGCAGTAAACCTGCATTCTTGATATCTTATGTTTGCATATGAATAGCGCTTTTTCAAAATGCCACATTAGTACATTCTGAAAGCTTATGGTATGGAGCCAAAACCAAGCAAAAAAAAAAAAAAATCTTTTTTTTTGCAAAAAAAACTCAACTTGCCACTGTGCTCAAAAAGTAAAAGTTTGGGAGGCCTAGAGATAAGAAAAAAAGAAACAAGAGAGAGAGAGAGAGAGAGAGAGAGAGAGAGAGAGAGAGAGAGAGAGAGAGAGAGAGAGACTACCACTAGTATTGTGGGGATGGTGAGGAGCACTGCCGCTCACACACAGCCAGCAGTCAGTTGGAGCTGCAAGCTGCTGTGTGACCCTGATTGTCCAGCAGCTCCAGATGATCCAGCAGCATTTGATAAATGACTAATCTATCCCACTCTGTCCCTGGATAATAATGTTTAATGAAGCCTCCCCTGCTGGCTACAAGGAACACCAGAAGATCGCTAAGAGAGAGAGAGAGAGAGAGAGAGAGAGAGAGAGACCACCATTAGTATTGTATATAGTATTGGAGATAGTATTGCGAGAGAGAGAGAGAGAGAGAGAGAGAGAGAGAGAGAGAGAGAGAGAGAGAGAGAGAGAGAGAGGTACAGTACTGTTAGGATGTCCAAGTCAGTGTACCAAAGTTTGGTGTCCACGAATAAACACTGTTGGAGAGATTTTATGAAACTAAAGGGTATGATTACAGTCATCATGGCTCTGGACACAAATGTTTGGAAACTAAAATATGGTGGGTGAAATCAGAGGATGATTTCTGATTCTGGATGTATTTATTTTATACAGTCGACTGTTTTTACTCTGACTCGGTACAATTTCTCTGAGCTCTACTATAACTCTGAGCAGTAAACATCTTATGATAAAAAAAAGACAAGGGAGGTTCCTCCAGAAGCCAGTATATTGTTTGAGATTGGAGAAGATAAAACGTATTGTAGAGTAGAGAGGGGAAAAACTCACACCTCCTGCTGAAAATCCCAATGATGAAAATATGTAATATAAATAAAGGACAGCCTTTGAAAATAAAAGCCTTCCTTCCTGGACCTGTCATCCACAGGGAAAAGCACACTCCAGCCTCCTCTTAAATTCCCAAAGACCGTTCTGTCATCATGCTCCCAACTGCTTCGCTGAAACACGCGATTGCCACCCCTCTCCCACTCCACCCCTGATGCCCCCACCCGTGGGTCGGTAAAATGCCCCCACCCCCCCATCAGCCCTTTTGATCTGCAGAGGCCATCCACCCCCCACAACCCCCCCACCCCACCCCCACCCTTTGCCCACTGGCTTAAGGCACTCTGATGTCTAATTAGACAAATAGTTTTCATGTCTCAAGGAACAAGTGCAGACTCCCTTGATAGCGATGCTCTGTTTAGATTCCCATGTCAACCAATAATCCGGTCCAGCCAGGCTATTTACAGTCAAAAAAAATGTTAAAGGTTATTTTATTTATCTGTTTACTTAATTCTTTTTACTTTGTTATTGTTCACCACGTTGCCATGCATTCTTGGCTCGGTGTATGAGAACAACTGGTGTTGGCATGTTTGTCATAACTGGCTAGGCTAAGAGTGACCTGTAATCCTTGACAGTAACGATGAGCTTTATAAGAGCTTAGCCATTTCAGGGAACTACAAGTTTCTTTTTATAAGCTGTATAAAAAAAGCCCATCCATGTTTTCCACCCATTCAGAAGTGAAAGGAAGAAAGGAAAATGCCAAAGATATGGCTGGAATGGTACATAAAAGTGCAGCTTGGACTCTCTTTAAATGGACGATCAAAATGACCCTCAAAGGCTCCTGAGCCATAATGACATCTCCTTTGCTTGGCACAGACCTGAGTCGCCCCAATTCCAGGGCCATTCCACTGAAAGCACGGATTATTTTCTGTCTACTTCCTGCAGATCAGCTGCTGAGTTGGTGCAGTGTGCGGGTCAAGGGAACGTTCTACGGTCACCCAGGGCCAGACTTGCATGTGAACTGTAGTCCTCGAGATTAATGGGCACCCCTTGCTTTCTCTTTCACTCTTTTGGCTTGTCTGACAAACCAGCACTTTCCATTTCAGCCTTTACTCGCCTTCTATCTCCTCCTGCGTCTGGTTACAACCAGAGATATCCAGATCATCTCCAGATTTAAAAGCAGCAAGATTACTGATTTAGGGACAAAGGTTTCACTTTTTTCTCATGGCTTGTGCTATGTTTACCTTAGTTTACTTTTTTTGCATGGCATTCATTAAGTTAATGAATTGGCCTGTTGAGACATGAATGAGCAAGATTGATATCTTAATATCTTGTCACCTGCGGTGTCTGATTCTTTAATTAAGCAATTAAGGAATGCCTCAGAGGACAAACACTGTAATTGCAAAAGTGGAGTTGGATATAAGAGCAAAATGTTTATTAGATTGTAATTGGCCTTACTCTTAATACAGTCGAAACAGATTTTAACAAAGGCATTTGACATGAATTGCTTGAGGGATTTCTGATAAATTTCAAGATAAAAAGCAACGACAACATATTTTATCACTGTATTGAACAGTGGCCAACTTCAAGTAGGCATCTGCTCCGCTCCTTGTGAGGAGACACCGCTGTGACTCGAAAGCTTTTATAGTTTCCTGCCTTTAAAAAAAATACTACAACTTCAGAACAATGTATTGTCTCTGTCAGGCAAAAAGAAGAGGAAGTGACTTGTAATCAAGTGAAAGAGAAAGAAAAAGGTGCGTGAGAAACAGGCGTAAATAATGGTCAGGAAATGAAGATCAAAGTGGGCCGAGCGGGCCCGTTTGTTTTCATACGCGCTGGCCCAGTCTCTTTAAAACACGCAAGAGGCCTCAGATAGCTGGGGCCCGAGGAAGTGTCGAGAGTGGTTACGTCCCATCCCCTGGATCCTGTGGCTGCCATAGGCCTGCTCGGCTCGGCCAGCTGGGGTGGTGCACCAGAGGAGGGGAGGAAGGTGGGCATTACGTCGTGTTTGCCAGGAAAAGACTGAAGGGGTGTATGTGTGTGTGTGTGTGTCTGTGTGTGTGTATGTAGGGGGGTGTTGGCAGGCCATTCGGTGGGAGTCCTAAGAGGGACAGAGAAGAAAGGAATTGTGGGCCTCGCCCCCGAGGAATGTATGTTTTTGTGGCAACTCTGGACTCTGTTGTTGTCCTGCAGTCAGAAAGGAGGGCACTTGGGGTCAGACGCTTGAAAGCGCTTGTGGGATTATTCAACTTATGCGTCCTGTTCAGAAAATAAGACTTGACCGGCCACCAACCACAGAAACAT
Organism: Sardinella longiceps; assembly: GCA_027497455.2. Classification (NCBI taxonomy): domain Eukaryota; kingdom Metazoa; phylum Chordata; class Actinopteri; order Clupeiformes; family Clupeidae; genus Sardinella; species Sardinella longiceps. The sequence goes on along the minus strand of JAODXP020000022.1, from coordinate 14,413,320 downwards.
ACCAAATTATGCAACTGCTTACAAGCAAGATGCCACTCGAATGATCACAGCACTGTTGTTGTCTGCCGGGCCTCACTTGCATGCTTTTATTATTAGTATTCCCTTCTAGGGGTAAACAACATATGTTCAACAGCAATAATTTTAAAAAGTTAACCATTTTAATCAAATGATTTTGTGGCTGGTTGTTTAATGTGCTGTGGCACCTGGGGTTAACTACCATGTTTAGATCATTTTAATGGTTTTCCCTTAATCATTGAAAGTGTTACATAGACCCCGTTCACTCTGCAGACCAGTAGCAGTTGATGACAGACAGTGATGCTGGTTTCACTTGTGACGGCAGTCATAATATTGTGTTACATAATGCCTTTGCCGAGCTCTGAAGTCAGTTAACTGAGTAAATGGGCAGTATTTTATGTAGTCAAGAGAGGAAATAGTGAAGAGGAATAAAAAAAATAAATAAATGGAACAGGTACCTCTTCATTTAGTTCATCTCCTCCTGAGTCTGCTCCCGTTTTTTCACTCTCTATTAGGTTTCATTTATCACTAATATAATAGTGCTGGCTGACTGAGGCCTCCTACGCTTCAGTAGTCTTTCCTACTCATTAAACATGACTCCCTTATTAAGGAAGTCAAAGCTCATACATGTCTCTCTCTCTCTCTCTCTCACTCACACACACACACACACACACACACACACACACACACACACACACACACACACACACACACACACACACACACACACTCTCTCTCTCTCTCTTACCTTTTCTCTGCCTGTTAAGGTGTTAAGGGAACACACTTCAAATGATTTAGATGGGCCAATGGCCCTCTTTCATTGCTATGCAAAGATAAAAGAGCCACGTCCAGCAATGTTAGCATTTAGCGCTTGGCCTGGTAAGCGTGTGACCTCTGATCAATACATGTTTTGGCCTCTTTTCACCCCCCAACAGCCTACTCTTTTAATAGTGTTTTCATATTCAACAGATTCATTTTCCTTTAAATGGACACTGCAGGTCAATGAGACCTTGATCCCATCAAGAGGAAAAATTAGTAAAAAAAAAACATCCCATTTTCTTCTGCTAGAGCTACTGACCCCTGCTTTAGAAGTTTAGAATGCCTCTCCAGGGGTCAATCAATTAGGACTAATGGGTGGAAGACACAGGCCTTACAACCAGGGTGAGAATCTACATGAGTGATCTTGCCATTCATCTTGGCTGGGTTATTAAAATATGTAGTCAAGCTGCTTGGGTGAGATTCAACCACTGCTTAATGTGTTAAACCAAACACTAATATGATGCAAACTGTCACCAAAGCCAATAATAGGACTAATAGCATTCAAGACTGTGCTGAGTAAATGTGGTTTGTGCAAAACTAAATTTGCTTGGAGGCTGGTTGTCAGCAGGCATAATGTCTGCTTTTGCTGATGGCAGTTGGTTCTGGAAGGTGATGGAAAGCGAGACTGTCCAAGGCATTAACCCAGATTACTGGTTGTTGGGCGGAAAGAGGGGGGAAAAGGATAATTTTCCTTAAAGATGTTAAGATAATTTAGCTTCAGCACAAGTAACAGGGACATGCTTCAAAGAGGCCACAGTGTAAATCAGCCTCCATGCTGAAATTCCAGTTCCTGCTCGTTTTTTCCTAATTTGTTTACTGGGTTTTCTACCGTTCACAAGTGCGGCCTCCGTCTCAATTGCCCGCTGCTCCGTGTCTAACGGAGACGGAATTCTTCGCTGGTATCCTGCAGTTTAATAGCAGAGTCTGAACATCCACAGTTCGAGAATAAAAGTGTGCATAGTTCTCTGTGAAATGCATCACACAACTGAAGAAAAAGTATGCCTGGCCACAAAGATTCCTTCAGTAGGCCTGACCGTTCCGCACTTGAATCCATTGGTTCCATGTGAGGTTTGGGAATACAGTCATATGTCAATGAACATATGAAAAGGACAATTGAGATGTTCCACACTTTCTTGTCCGAAGGGTCTGTTTTTTTGAAAAAAAATATCAGACGCTTTTGGGAACCCTAGACTGGGGTCCCAGACAGACTAGAGCAAAAAGAACCTTAAACAGGGGGAACTAACTCAATGAGCACCAAGTGGCAGATTCACAAGCTGCTTTATGCTTCTGGATAAAACGATGGAATCATCAAAGACAAATGTCCACCCTCTTCCTTCTGCCCCCCTTGCCTCTCCTCCCCCAAAAAAAGAAAGAAAGAAAGAAGGAAAGAAAGGGGGAAGCAAAAGACAGAAAGGGAGGTGGAGAAAAAAAGAAGGAACAGCCGGCTGAGTAGACTTCCTCTGATGAAAGGGTCAGTGGCACCTGTAAATCTATGGGCACTGTGAGCAGCTGGAGGGACTTGTGCAGCTCAGCACTGGGGGAACCTAAACTATCCTCTTCCACTTCTTCAACCACCACCACCCCCCCTCCTCCCCTCCAAAAAGAAAGGACAGAAAACGCAAACTACTTCCTGCACAGGCAGACTGACACACTGCGACAGACAAATACACTCACGCGCACACGCACACGCACATACACCTGAGGTAGGCTAATACATTAAGATTTATATTAAACAGCTGTACAAATAATGGCATACAATAATTGACAATGTTTCAAATCATTCATAAATCTAAGATTTTAATGGTTAATTAACATAGCTTCGGTGAGGTAGATTTCCATGTAAATATACTGTGATATGCATTGCTCTTCTACATGGGTAATTTAAAGGACTTGCTGTTTAATGCTAAAGAAGGATGACTTTCATTCATCTTATATAACAGTGGAATTGTATTAAATTAGAGATGATAATGATTTATGGACTGATGATGATTTATGTTCTTGTAGAGGATTATGAGCATGTGATTAAAGTTTTTTTTAATTGGTACTAAACCAATTTATACTGAAATGTATAACCATAATAATATTACAATAAATAGAAACTTTAATTAGACAGAATTATTTTTGCTTTCTTTTATTTACTGAAATACTTGTGTTATTGTGTAACCCTAAATATCATGACAATAAAAAGCATGACATTCTCTTCCTTATGCAATTACAATGTAGTTAAGGGGTTATAGCCATTAAAATGTCTCTATGTGTAGGCCCATGAGTGTGTGTATGTGTGTGTGTGTGTGTGTGTGTGTGTGGGGGGGGGGGGTCTAATTGTACCCTTTCACTTTTTATTTGGACGTAGTTTTATGTTCACTTGTAAGAATTAACAGTTTAGTGGAAATGGATGTCCTCTGTGAGAAGCTATTACTGTAATGACCAAAAATAATACTAACCGTCTTCACAATCTAGTATTTCCTATTTCCTTCATCTGTGTTGTGTCATTAAATGGAAGGGAGTGCACAGTGATTCAAGAATTTTTACAGAGCAATTAAATGTCCCATAAGCGGGGCACAGGGGCGAAACAGGAGCGTCAGATGGAATCCGCTCATGCAGTCAGCCGTTATTCTTTCCAGAGGGACACGTTTGGAGTGGCCCAACCGGCCGGCGGCATGCCCGGGTGCCTGCCTGTGCACGGCCGTGCCTTCTCCTCCGGTGCAGGGACTCATGCGCCCTGCGAATGCGCAGGGAATAATTCTTTCTCTTTTCAAGGTGTCAGTTACACTGGCAGTGCCTCGGGGGAAGCATGTCTTTTATGGCCATCGGCGAGCCCGGGCAAGACAAAGCACTGGGACACACTCCTGAAGTTGTCACTTATGATTATCTTTAGTGTTTGTCCTACTTTAAAAAAAAGAGAGACAGAGAGAGAGCGAGAGAGAGAGAGGGAGAGAGAGAGAGAAAGAAAGAAAAAAAATAACAGTGTCGCAGCAGCATGGCTGGATTCTAAAAGTGCAGCCAAGAAGGTAATGCTACACCCTAGCTGCCGCACATAACAATGTCAGATGCCGCGTGCCTATTGGAACTGTCCCCCATTTCAAACAGCAACCCCCCCTTCCTACCCCACACCCTGTTAACCCCCCGCCCCCCCCTCAGCTTCCCAGCACAGACAACAGGCAGTGCCTATCACACAAGTCCATTGTTATTTTGGAAGGTAGCATGTGTCTGTCTTGTAACAGCTCGGGTTTCTTGCCCCCACACCCTTCCTCAAACACACACACACACACACACTCACGCATACAGACACACGCACACACGCCTTGCCTTTTCAGTGAGCGGCCCGATGGACAGGCAGCTTGTGGCGGCTGGCCGCCCCGTGATGGATGATGACCCCTGCTGTTGCCTCCACTTGCCTCCCTGATACGCCGGCCTGTACATTCCCCTGTGTCTTATTTATATGCTCTCCAAAAAGGACAAAAGGAAAGACAACAAGCAAATGGGTTTCTGGCAATGCGGTCTTTTGGCTGCATGTGGCCTTTGAGCACCCTGTGGAAACCCAGGGATTGCGCTAAGAGGCTGAAGGGCTCTGCTGAAGGGCTCTTATCAATGCAAAAATGCAGAAATGACAATCCAATTATGTTAATTCATCCATCACAAGAAATACGTATTTTATACTGTATTTTAAAAATGTATCTTTCTTATTCTAATGTAGTTTCCCATAAGAAAAATTAATATGAGATGCTCATTCAGTAGATAGTTCTAGAACCTTGAACATCTAGCTATTCTATAGACTCCAAAAATATCAGCTTAAGGGAGCCACCATTAAATAAATAAATAAAAAAAAATGGTAAAGTATTTTAAAAACTGCTATATTCACAATTCTCACCATGGCCTCTGCACTTGGGAGACACACACACACACACACACACACACACACTCAAGAAGTTCTCCAAACACATTATCTAGTAACAACACATCATATGGTAACAAACCTTTTACAGAAATCAGCCAAATAGACAAAAAAGTGTTCCCTTAGGGGCGCTAAGTGATTGGGAGGCTCTGATGGACCTTCAGGTCTCCTCAACAAAAAGATGTCCAGCCCTCCATATCAATGAAAGCGGCTGCCGCAAACACACACACACACACATGCCAATTACACCTGCTCTTCATTAGCCCCTGTTTATTTGAGCTGCATATTTGACTGTATGAATATGCATCCGGTCAGGTTTGAAAGGCATGTTAATTGCCTTACGCTGGTAAACACCTCTGCTCACCTCCACCCCTAAGTTCATAACGAGGCCCTCGGATAAACACACAGCTCAGTGGTCCGGAGGGCATTTGGTATTTCATTCATGTGACTCGACCCATGTGTGCTACGGTGGATGGAAGGAGGGGGGGGGCAGACAAAAGGGGGAGGAATACATAAAAAAATGGAGTCGGGGGGGTTAGCGATCGCCAGCGGACGGGGTAATTACCCAGCGGATGGGCTGTACCTGGGAGCATCTCGTTTGGCGATTCTCTTCCATGCGCTCCAGGGGCATCAGCAGAGACTCGCACAGAGCAGCAGAGCACAGACCGCAGAGAGAGAGAGAGAGAGAGAGAGAGAGAGAGAGAGAGAGAGAGAGAGAGAGAGAGAGAGAGAGAGAGAGAGAGCAAGCTCTTGGACCACAAGGGAGAAATCTTAAACTCCTTCCTGACCCTCATTGTGGAGGTGTTAATTGGCCTCCTGAGTTGGCAGATTTTTTTCTCTCCTCTCTTTTTCAGGGGGAAAGGTGTTATCCTTGATGCATCAGCACTGTGGGCCACCGGTGACTGATCCTTTCAAGTTCGACAGTGTTCCGTGCATATCCTATATCTCATTAAAACAAAAGAAAGGAGAGAAAGGAAAAGAAACAAAAACACAGAGAAAGAGTGGAAAAGAGAAGAAAACTTGAAAAAAAGGATTATCAGAAACAAAATACACATAAAATACTTTTAAATGCCTCCCTCTCTCTCTCTCCCTCCGCCACTCACACACACACACACACACACACACACACACACACACACACACACACACACACACACACACACACTAAACTGCAGATGCAGATGCGTGCACACACACACACACACACACACACACACACTATACTGCAGATGCACAGACAGGTCCATCCACACAGAGTCTAGTTCAAAGCAGTTCCTGCCAAGTGGTAATTAATACTGTTTTGTGGCGGGGCCCTTGCACTCCGATCCTATGTCAGGAAGTGGACTATGAAGTCTGGTGGCACTTCAAATCAAAGCTCAGGCAGATGAGGTCTACAGGGTCTGTGTGTGTGCTTGTGAAAGTGTGCATGTTTGTGTGTCTGTATGTGTGTGTGTGTGTGTGTGTGTGTGTGTGTGTGTGTGTGTGTGTGTGTGTGTATGTGTGTTTGTGGGGGTGACAAATGCACTGTCGGGTCTCACGCGAACTCTCCCGTCCGCACAGCTGAGAGGATCCCAGGCAGCCGAGACCCACATGGCAAATGGCAGAGCAAACATGAAGGGGGGAAAAAAATGCTCAGACATTGACTAGGTAATTTAATCCGGAGTTTGAATTGTTTTCATTGTGTTTGCACAGAGGGTAATAAAACGTGTCCTTTTTGTGCGCCAGGAAAGAGGTCAATGATCATGGAAACAGTTAATTGTTAATTGTTTATTTCCCTCATCACTGTAGACACTACTCTTGCTCATATTACAAAGCCTAGATGGACATAGCAGATAATGAACATGGTTAATGTGTAATGAACTGGTGAGGAATATGTCTATATTTTTTGGGATCGACTTTTAGGAAACAACATTACTACTACTGCAACCAGTGTTACTATTATATGGACTGTCAGTAGAAGTACATGTAACGTGAATAAAATGACTATAGCAACGAATGAAATTATTCATGCATTTTTAGATATAGATGAAAGGACTTGTTTCAGATTCAAAATGCACTTGTGGTGGCATATTGTACTGAAGTTGTGTTATTCAGTCAAAAGAAGTTATGCCTAAAAAAAACTGGTGAGATACATGCATTTGTAGTCCAGCAATGATATCCAAGCAAATAGTGAGGAGAAAAGTGTGTGTGTGTGTGTGTGTGTGTGTGTGTGTGTGTGTGTGTGTGTGTGTGTGTGTGTGTGTGTGTGTGTGTGTTTGTATTTATTTGTCTGATCAAACTCAGCACAGCACAAACAAAAGAAGTGGGTGTCAGAACCCGGCTCAAAAGGGTATAATGAAGTTGCTCATGTGTGTGGTAACAGCTGAGCAGCTCAACACTATCGCACCATAAATCAGACCAAAGGTGATTAATGAGGCCTCATTAATTATCCCAGGCAGAGGAGGAGGGTGAAGCAGTGTGCACTCACTGACAGGCAACTGTACGCCATCTCCTTTGAAAATGATAATGAGAGCTGCTTGCAAAACATAACAAATGTTTGCGGAATTTGTTTCCCAGGACGAAAGTCAAATATTAACCAGAATTTCCACCTGCAGTTTTTTTTTTTTTTGCTTGTGATGTTTGTGTGTGTGTCTCTGTGTGCACGGGAGATAGTGTGTGTGTGTGTGTGTGTGTGTGTGTGTGTGTGTGTGTGTGTGTGTGTGAGTGCTCACACCAGAAGAGGAGTGAGCAAGAATGTTTTTGTTTTTGAATAAATGCCTTTCTGTGCCCCCAGTCACTGAGAGAGAATGTTCTATTTGTGGAGGCATGAAGCTTAATTTGAAGCCGCTTCTTCATTTTTAATTTCATGCCTGAATTTGATACGATGCTGCTGTATACATCTATGCTTATAAGCAGAATGTTGGGGCAAGCAGGCAGAAAATCATTTCCCCCTTGTCAAGTGCATCTGGAAGAATCTATAAGGGGAATATTTCACGCTAGCTCTGCATTATGGAGGAGAATCTTTGAGCAGGGAATTTATTCCATCAAATAAAACGCAAAATAATGAGTGCAGTTTTCAGGAGTTCACACTCACTGTACAAAACAGCTGGCTTGTTCTAACTGACTGGCTGGCTGGCTGGCTGGCTGTCCAAACCAGACAAACAAACAGGGAAACATAAAGAGAGAAAGAGAGACAGAGAGAGAGATAGAGAGAGGGAGAGAGAGAGAGGGAGAGACAGATACCATTTAAATATTTGAAGGATGACGGCCTCATTTAGCATTCTTCTGAAAGCCTGGAGCTTTTTTATTGTGTAACATAATTAATTTAGATGGCCAATTAAAGAACATAAATATACAGTACGGAACAATAAAAAATGGATCAGAACATTTTAGCGAAAGCCCCCCGGGACTCCCATTTTAATTTGATCTGATCATCTCATCAAAATCGCTGAGTGCCTGTTGTACACTGACCTACGCTAACCGCACTCGCACACACGGGCCAATCTGCCCCCATGTTAGTTGCCATAGATCTTAGATTAGAGGCTTTTAGGGTCCGCTCATGGGCCGTGGCTATTGCCATCATTGATCTGTACCTGACCTGGCTGCGGACACGTTCAGATATACGGCCGCTAGTCATGCAGGGGAACCCTACACTATAGCCTATAGATTTAGCCGTCTGGGCTGGCATGCAGAGCAGGTCACGTAGAGATTCTCCACACAGTGAACCTGGAACAATGTTCCTAAGAAAGCTCTAATCCAGAGGTCAAAGGGCGTGCCCTAGAAAAATATGTGGATCGGGTGTCTCAGTGCCTTGTAAAACTGACATTTGTCAGTTGCTAATTTAACACCATTTAGAAGTGCATTGTCATTAATGAACACATTGCAATGTCAGCACTGGCACCCGAGGGCCCCCTTTTTGATTGGCAGACACCTCTGGAAAGATCTAGAAGTGCGGCCCAGGCAGAGAAGGACCTCCTTAAAAGCACAGTGCGTGGAGTGACTAATCACCGTTCCTTAGCATGGCTCACTGGGTGACATAAATAACAATGGCTTTGTTACAGAGGGGCTATTTTAGTTACGCCGGCTGTGAATGACTAGGACCAGGTGATTGTTCCTTAGATGGGTCAGTCGTGGTGAGGAAGCCATATATCAGTAATGGACTCCTTAAATATGGAACACTCCATACTAATCTGGTCTTTAGCCAAATGGGGTATCAGTAAACTTTTGATTGAATTTCTAGTTTAAGCGATAAAAGTATGAATGTGTACTAATAAAACAAACTCTGTGCCAAGTCTATCTATAGGCACCAGTCTTAAGCACTGTACTGCCACCTAGTGCATAAATGAATTAACACTAAATAATCCAGCACATTGTTTCATATAGAGGAACGGTATAGTTGTGATGAAATTTTTGTTGGAGTTAGTCACAGAAAATGTGTGAAAAGATTTAAATACACTTACCATCACTGCGGGTTGTATTCTGGTATGCTGGTATGAGATCACAGACTTGGCCTACAAAAAGACAGACTGACTCAATAAAATGTCTGATTCAAAAAAAAAAAAGAAAAAAGAAAATTCAGTGTCTCTCAAATTTAATCCTGACCTCATCAGTCTCATTTTTTACGGTTTCATTTTTTTTAACTGTTTCATTTCCATGAGGAGTGATTGCTAAAATTACACAACACTGGAAACCAGACATTTTTCTCTCAAAAGGTCCTGCCCCACATCCACCAAAAAAAATTAAATAAAAAAATTGGGTGGGAAATTACGACAATTCCTACTTTTTTGTATTATTTCCTTACTTCTCCCAGTGGGATGTGGCTCTCAGCTGTGTTTATAATAAAATTACATTTCACATTCAGCATCACCATGGGTTTCATCAGCCACAGAGGTGGCGGCCGCCCTCAATCTGCTCCGAGGAGACATATCAGAGAGATAAAAGCGTCCATCCCTCAGACGCGGAATGGGCCTGCAGACCCCGTAAATCACCTCTACTGCAGGTAGGCTCAGTGTTTTGGAACAAGGAGATTGGCCCCTTGCACCATTAGGTGCTAATAAGACACCTCCCTGCATTCCTCAGACCTGCCACCAGCTCCAAATTAGAAAACTGACACTCCTGACCCCGGGATGGGGGTCATCGGCAGGTCAACAGCCCCCCCACCCACCCACCCACACACACACTTCTGTGCAGTGTCCCTCCCCCACACCACACACACACACACACACACACGTCTTTCATACTCCTCACTGCGCCAAACTCTGAGGCCATAACCTACCAAATAGGATCATATTATAGCATCTCCCAACTTCACTGAACTAGACTGAACACTCTGACTGAGTTCACATATCTGCGAGGTTGTTGAGAGTCTTATCCAGATGACTGGTGACCCAGCTGTGCCATTAGCAGTAAAATGTGAAGTACAGGGGGCCTACCATAACCTCTGTGATCTTGAGCCTGCTCTCTTAGCATAAGGTGCCTGTTCAGCCAGTATAACATGGCTATAAAGTGCTGGACTGCTTCTCTTCAGCCTCCTAGGTAGAACACACACACACGCACACACACACACACACACACACACACACACACACACACACACACACACACACACACACACACACGTCCAACGTGCCCCATGTGTTCTAGGGCTCCCTTCTCCCCGTTACTGGGGTCATATCATAAGTCCATCAGGGCAGAGAATCTCACTGAGGTCAAATCAATTTGCGGGCAGGGTAACTATCATTTACTCTAATTTAGCGCTGTCACTCTGAAGACGAGGGAAGGTTAAGAGCTGAAGGGCCACATAGGACATGTCATCCATCTGTATCTGAATTCATACTTTACCTTCTAGTCCTGCCTATTTTCATACACATTGACCAGAAACCATTGGATGCATCACATTAACAGCAATTCCTGTGTTTAAATCTCCAACAAGAAATAAAATATAGAAAGAGAATAAATAAAAATATTCAATAGGTTCAAATTTTTTTGATAAAAATGTGGGGAAGGAGTTTATAGGAAGTTGTTTAGAACTTGTAGAGACGTTTAGTCTGCAATCCGCTAATAAAGTAGCCCAAATTCTTCGGGTGAGTGAAAGAGTACGGGGTATCCTTGATGCCTCTTGAAGCTATTATATGGTGTATGTTTCCCCCTAGTGGACGCCAACAACACAGTCTGTCATCTGGTAAGTAGCCTAAGGGTGGAAAATAGGACTCGCACCAGACGAGCCAGTATGATGCACCAGTAACCTTTCTGGTGCGTAAAAATCACTTGTTTATTTTGCTTAACCTATTGACTTACAAAGTGTATGCCTACTCCTCTTTCTTCATTCTTCATTTACAGTCTTCAACAGAGACCTGCAGTGTGGACAGGTTGGCCAATACCCTTCAGGGAAACAGGTGAAACAGCATAACATTTGGTTATAGGCCTAACTAGCTATGTTGATGTTGGAGAAGGCTTGTTTAACGTTAGCTTCAATCTTTCTGCATCAATAGACACGCGCTCATAAACTCGACACGCTTCCAATTCCAACCATATTATTATAGCAAGCAAGCCAAGCCATTTTATTAACCAGAGGGAGTAACGTTAACTATTCCATGATCTTTAATATAACCAAATAATAGCCTTTGAAAACCTTAATTCGGTACTCTTTTGTATAACGTTAATATTAGAGCGTAAACTTTGCAAGGGATAGTTGCCATCTGTTGTAGCCTATCCTCTGTGCTACCACGTCCGTCTATGTACAGCGTTAGTTTAACCTACCTCTGAGTTCACGGTCATAATGACTTGGGTTGTTCAGTAGACGTTATTAACATGCTACCAACTGTAAAATTTATTGTGAAATATTTATTTAGGCTGTCCGTCTGAATGTTGGTGGCATTTGGTAGATGAAGTGTATAGGCCCCGTCATCATTTTGACCTTTGACATTAAATGATCTTCTTCTTCTTCTTCTTCTTCTTCTTCTTCTTCTTATATGTTGACAAAACGTATTTAACTATGTATTCAGGCCAGGCAATAAATGCAGATATAGTAACAGTAAATATTTAATCATGCGAAGATAAACGATATGTTGTTCAACTCTCTCATTACATACAAACATTTCCAGTGAATGAGTAAGGCATATAATTATTTCCACATGGCAACACTTCATAATTAATCTTTCTCCCTGGATTTGTGAGGACAAGCATACAGTAGTTACATCGCTACCCACAGAAAACCTTAGTTGTCCAAAACAAACCTGACCTCAGCCAAGATCATCCAACAAACCAAATGTTGACACTGGCTGGCAGCAGAGTCTGAGCTGACTAGCTGCTGTTTGGCAGATGTCTCACAAACAGAAACACATGCTTCACTGCCATGTCATAAAGATTGAAATTGTTTTTTTTTTCCTAATGATCATAAATGTTGATCATTGAATGTCAAGCAGTAAATTCTGATAATGAAAATAAAACCAGAACACATGCAATTTCTTTTCCTGGCACTGGAGGGAAGTGTTGAGCCCTGAATAGCCTGTGCCTATTGCCCGTGTGGAATTATATAATGAAAAAAAGTATATGTCACTAGGAAAAGGATTGCCATTGCACACTTGTCAGCTACTAATGTAAGTTGACAGGCCTCAGTGAAAAAAAATATATCTGAAAAGCAAACATGCTCCCTTAATAATCTGGTGTCTTATGATTCTGAGCTTCCCTTGAGTTGGTGCATTTCTCAGTTCTCTTGCATGTAGTGCAGGCGTGTATCACCCAGTACAACCACAGGCGAGTCATAGAGTAACCAACATGGCCTCCCTAGTCTAATGGCATTGTTTCTGCCTTTGAAATTATATTTTACCCTTCCTCTTCAAAACTGCAGCACAGCTCGACTCACTCTTTAATCAAACATAGCCACAAAACAAAAACAGAACAGAAACATTCACATCGACACACAAATTAAAAAGAACTCCATCTTCCAGTTAAGGTATTTACAACAAATGGAGTTTATAAAGAGAAAGTGACAATTGGGTGGTTTATGATCGATTGAAGCTGGGATACGAGGGCTTTGCGGATGGCACAGTGGACGTCTTGTTCTCTGAAGAGCCTGGGAGAGAAGATCAAAGGCGAGGAGGAGAGGGGTAGGGAGAAGATAGAATGAAAGGACAGCAGCAGAGATAAACTGGCAAGAGGAGGCAAACGAGAGGAGGATCAGAGGGATGGAAGACAAGAGAGAGAGAGAGAGAGAGAGAGAGAGGAAAAGAGCAAGAGGGAGGGAAGAGAGGACACGAGAAGACCAGAGTGGCGGAAAACAGCTAGGAGGAGACGAGGAGTGTGGAAGGCATGAGAGGGCACCTCTGTCATTCCCTGTCTTTGGAGCTTTTGAGTTCCACCGTCACATGACCATCTCGGCAGCCCAGGCGTGGCATTATCATGCAAAAAAGCTCCCTCTCCCTTTCTCTCTCCCTGTCTTTTTTTTGCTTTCTCTCTCTCTCTCTCTCTCTCTCTCTCTCTCTCTCTCTCTGCCTTTCTTATCCTGGCAGCCTCACAAAGAGCATACATATCTCATACAAAAGATGTCTTCAGCGCACGACACAAACACGCGTAGTGTTGTCCGCCGGCGCGGCTGTGGGATACAGTCCGTTTCTGTCTGCGTTCTTGTCACAGCTGGCTGCTCCGCCATGCGCCACTCACTGTGGCACAGAGAGAGAGCACAATAACCAAATTCAGACACCGTGTCCCTGACCATGTGCGTGCAAACAAACACACACACACATAATATACACACACACACACTAACAGGGACAGACTCGCACACAAGCAAGTAGACTCAGGCTCGCACCACACACCCACGATTTATTCGCAAAGACTCACACACACACATACACATACACATACACACACACACACACACACACACACACACACACACACACACACACACACACACACACACACACACACTAGTACATTCATTTATACCCCAAGACACAGCACCCCTCCCCAAACACACACCCACAAGTAGACAGAGACACAGAAATACAGACGTTCACCACTGGTACCACATAGCCACTTCTGTGTCTTGAACTTATAATATGCCCCTTCCAAATTACAGTTCTCTATTTGCCAACAAAAGAGTCCAGTGAGACAACCTTGGACATAAACACACTCTTAGATGACAGTAGAAGAAAAAAAAATCTCAACTTTTTCTTTACAAGTTTGTCTCTTCTCACTACTTATGTGTTTTTTCGTGACACAGCTTTAGTCCATACTACTCCGCAACCATGACTCAAACCGCACAAAATAACCAAATAGTGGCCACCTTTGGTGTGGCATAAAGACACCCTTGGGGTTGAAGACACACAAAGAGATTGTTGGCAAACCACTACAAACTACCCATGCCCCCTCCACCTCCATTCCTCATCCCCCACAACCACCAACCCCACCAAAACAACCCACCCTGCCCCAAACACCAATCATATCCCTTGCATGAAGCATATAATTCTCCATATGGGAGCTGTTTATGAGGCATTGTGGGCCGTTAAATCTCATTAGGGGCGAGGCAGCTGCACTCCGGCTCCAACTGGGGGATGATCATAGTGTGTCTTTGTTTACATAGTCTCAGAAAACCCTCCAGATCAAGATGAGCCTTCTCACTGTCATGTGCTTCTGCACCACACGATCAGGTTTGGTTCCAGGACATATAAGTCAAACTTCAATTAACTGTGTGTGAGTACAGGCAAATGAGTTGACATACATGCATGGTGTTTCTGCTGTAAGATACAAGTAGGCTAGAGGTAGCAGTTAAGGTTTGCCCTTCTCTACTGTAGCAGGCATGCAGCTCAGCATGGGTAGCAGAAATGATAGGGAGAAACTGTTCTGGAAAAAGATGAAATGTGCTAGAAGAAATGTGCTATTTTCAAGAGAGTACAGTACATCCTCTGTATTTACACATTTTAGCATGGCACGCATGTATAAAATGAAACCGTTGATTTAACTTACAGTTTTATGACCACTGTAATATTTTATTTTTATATGACTATAAAATTATTAGCAAGCTCTGAAAAGAAGAACAGAATTGTTCAAGATACAAATAATGAGCTGTTTGTGTACTGAAATAATATACACCGATACAGTAAACAGTCCTTTACTTGCAGATGGTATGCATTGCATGCAAATAATATCATTTGTGCAGTTCCATCTTTTATTTACAGTATTTAGTTTGGAGTTTTATTTACACCTGAATGTCCACTCTGTCCAGGTTAGTTATGCCCATCAGACATTGTTGATATTATAACCAAAGTGAATGAATGAAAAGGACTTTGTGCTCTTTGTAGCCCCCTCAAAAAGCTATTTCAAGGGTTGTGATGTTACCTCAACATATGAGGAAGGGGCCGAGGGTGGGACAAACTGCCAGTGTGTCTTTTTTTGTGTGTGTGTGTGTGTGTGTGTGTGTGTGTGTGTGTGTGACAGCCTTGCAGGGGAAACTCACCCACACACCCCCTGTGAAAAGCGAGTAGAAGAATTTTGGCGAGGGAGTATTTTTAAAACTCGGAGAAAAACCTCAAACGCTGCACTTATGGAGGAGTGGGGAGTGGTGTGTGTGTGTGTGTGTGTGTGTGTGTGTGTGTGTGTGTGTGTGTGTGTGTGTGTGTGTGTGAGAGAGAGAGAGAGAGAGAGAGAGAGAGAGAGCGGTGGGGGTGGGGGGGTCATATAAGGCAAGATGGAACACAGCCATATGACTCCCCTGGCAGATGCGGCTACGAGTCTTTTCCGGTCCTGAGCAGGAGAAACACAGGAGGAAGGGAGAGTCTCTCTCTTTTTCAGTCTCTCCCCACCTCTCTCTCTCTCTCTTTCTCTCTATCTCTCTCATGGCCCCTTTTTTCAATCCCTCCTTTTTTTGTTCTTTCTTTTTTTGTGTGGGGGGGAAAGATTTACTGCACGTCCGCTTCCGTGTGGAGCTTTCCGATCATGTGGAGTGCCCATTGTGGTCTTTGAGTTGAGATAGAGGCCAGATTCATCCATACTGGCCGGATATTAAAATGGACGCCGCCCCCGCCCACCTTCCTTACAGCCTCCTGTTGCTCCATAGCAATCATTTCCATTCATCTCAGGAGATATGACTGAAGCAGATGAAAGCTGAAACACACTGACAAGTTGGATGGGTAGAGATCACGTCGTTCCAACATGCATATTAACAGCCTATTCTTTCCATACCTGGTGCATGTATTTTCCGTAAGCCATCCAGTACGTGGGTTGTCTTTTATTTTATGCTGACAACACCATGAGTGCCCATTAGTCTAGTGTAATTTATGGATACTTTAGGTTCCCACACTTTTTTTCCTGTTCCTGTGTCCTAGACCACATTTTGGGTGCCTCTTGGATCAGCACAACAGTGCTCTAGAAAGCTTTTACATAAACTCAGAAACCTACCACATGGAATCCTCTGCTTTTCACGGAAACATATGTTACTCTGAATATATTCCAAGATTAAAGACCAAGCTTCAGTACCCAATATGCATCCAATGAAGGCGGGTTATGAAGACCTTTTTTCATTTTTACAAGGGCCTGTGAATAAAAGCTAACAACGTCTGAAATCACTACTGGGATTTCAAAGCCCTCCCCCCCTCCTGTTGCGACTGAGCAGCATGTGAACGAGCTGCATGCATGACACACATGTGCCACAGAACACTGTTCAGTTCAGTCCCTTTGCGCCCTCAGGTGAGAAGAGGTGTGTGTCCTCTTTAAGCAGGTCCATTGGTCCTAATTAAAGAGGACATGTAACTGGAGCATATGATTGAAACATGCAGTATGAGTGTAAGCTTGATCAAGCACGCATACGATGCGTACATTGTGGATTGATGGATGGCAGGGAGCTATAGGGAGCGTGAGGGCATTGTACTGGAAATATTCGCTTAGGGGGAGGTGGACATATATTGTATGCCCTGTGTGTTGAAGTGTTAACAACATATCTTGAATGTATGGAGCAGGAAAAATATTGTTGTAATGAGGATTTCTTGGAAACAGAATGGCTCTTCTATTCCAGAGAGATAAATGAATTATCCCATAATTTTAATAACAAGTGCATGCATATGGACTGGAATTTATCAAATCAAAACTAAATAGATGTCCACTGATTTTTTTCTTTTCTTTTTTTTTAAAAAAAGCTGTGGAATTTTGAGTAGCACATCTCATTCATTGAGATCTAAAGTTACTGTTTATGTGGTAAATTGATATTTGATTATTTGACAAAAATCAGTGTAGGAATGTTGGTCAAAACAATGGCAAAACAAAAAACTATGCTGGGAAAATTTTAAATATGTTGAGGTGGGGTTTAATGGTTATTCTTAATAGTATTATTAATATTAGCTGGCTAAATGTATTTTTTATAATTTGCCCAACTGAATTAAATTGAATTAACTGCAAATTACACCTATGTATACTTTGTAACTATAACCACACTCATTATGACTGTAATATATTTTTTTCAACAACTCTATAAGGTTACTTGTGCCATCCAACTCCATGCTTGGGAGACTTCTTGACAGAAGAACACAACATAAAATGAGTCCTTTAAATTTAGCTTTAATTTGTAATCTGTCTGAAATCTTATACAGTTAGTACTCTGACCATTATAGCATGCCCTGGAAGGATGTCAGCCTTATTCAGCATAGGGCCTATTTATTTTTCATTAGGTTGTAAAGACAATCAAAAACAATCATAACTGACATGGTATAACAATTCCAATATTAACAACTGGAAAAGAATACACAAACAGCAACAACAACAAAAAAAACACTAGTGGTATTTGCCGGCAGATTGTTAGCCAAATGACTTTGTAGCATTTATCAAGGGCAGTTTGATTTCATTTCCAACCTGACCTCTTTAACAAGAGAAGGCTCGTCCATATGTGGGCTGCATGTGTGTGAACTGACTCGTGATTAACAGCGCTAACAAGCAACAGGCCATGAATAATACATACAGACCTGAGCTTTGTAGGTGACACTCGGAAACATCCAACAGCATATTACCTTCGACTGAAAAAGCACATCCATTTTCCTGGCAGGGAAATGATGTGATAAAGCTGCCTGTTTTAACTCTGAAAAAGATAAATAAATACACAAATTACATAAATCTCCACCGCTCCAGATGCTGTCATGTCACAGAGCTTTGGTAACTGGCCCAAATGCTTGTGCCTGTTTTCTTGAGGACACAAACGGTTTTCTATTATGCATTCTTTTTTCCCTTCATTATCAGTTGAATTTTTTCAAACACCTATTGTAGATGATACAGCTTCTTTAGTTTCGCCTATCAATGTAAAAAGACCCACACACACAGTGAGGCTTGCAGTACATCCAGGGCCAAATCCATTCATGTGGTTAATGAGGTCCCACGGTAGAAATGCAAAAGAGTAATACGAGCACTCCAGCTACGAATGCTTGATGACGAGAGAAAAAACAAAAGCCTCAAAATGTCCTCTTACATCTCATTTCATCATTAACCTGTAAATTTGGCAGCTCCTTGACTGAGACCACGGCTATTGTTGAAACAACCAGAAGTGCATTTCAAGCTGGAATTGTGTTACCGATGTTTTATGTATAATCAGTGACAGTGAGTAAGTGATTGATGCTGTACACTGAAGATGGCATACGGTTTACACATGCTCATTAAATTTCATGAGTCCTTTTAGGGCTTCGTGGGACTTCATGAAGGTTTAATGCTTCGTTTCATTACACATCTCCGTGATATAATAGAATCCCTGACATTTTAATGCTGACCTTAATAGGAGGTTGTAGTTTTGTGTGTGAGTTGATGTTTTAACTTTGCGTGTATTTATCGTGTCACGTTATTGAGGGTGACTATTTATTGAAATGATTTTTGTTTGGTTTGCATGTGAGTACTTGGTATAAGCCTGAACACTTCAGGACATATATGAAAGGCCCACACACAACAGTAAGCTTAGTTTAGCAAAGCTTTTCCTCTCCCCCAAACGCTTCAGTAGCATACTTCAATAGTGCACTTTGTGTGTAGTGGTGTAATTCACCATTGGCAGCAACATGCAGGCACATACTTCATGTAAATGCCCTCTTTATTTTCCCACTCTTTTTTTCCCCCTTTTTTTTCTTTTGGCCAACTGTCCTGAAGTCGGACCGGAGACTGACCTCACCACAGTCTGACTTAATTGTGCAGCCATAACTATTAGCCGCAATGGTTCACATGCACAAGAGACCAAGGGAGTTGTATGAACTGCAGTCAAAAATAAAGGCCCACTGGGGTGTCTTTATACTGGCATCCATGGACATATTAAAAATGCTGGGCTCATTTTTTTTTTTTTTCTTTTTTTTTACAGTAGGGGACCCTCAGTACCTGAGCCCTGAAAGACAGATCACATCTGCAAGTCTTTGCCCTGCCGCATGGCACCTCCTGCATCTGCCAGTGTAAACACAGCTGTTGAGTGGATTCAGACAGCTCGAATAATAAATCTGTCCTGGGCTACGAGGGGTGTTGAGCTCCCACTGACCCCCCAGCCAGCAGCCAGCCAGGTTGCAGCTCATTCGCAGATGAACAAGCTGAGAAGAGTGACTTTTTTTTTTTTTTTGTAAAGCTAGCATGCTGTGAGGCGCTAGGTGTTGCCCTCTCCTCTTACTGTTACCATTTATAATTTATTCACCGTCAGAAGACTGCTTGTTTAAGGTCACAGCATGGGGATGTAGCTGTGTTATTTATTTGTACTTTCTTTAGCATAAATCTCTTTCTCTCTCTCTCTCTCTCTCTCTCTCTCTCTGAGTGTGTGTCTGTGTGCATATTGAGAAAAAGATGTTTGTCACATCTGTGAACAAACATCTTTCTCTGTTCTTCATGTTGAGTAGACCCATGTGTTCACAAACATCTTTGCATCCGTCCTTAATGAATAGAAGGTGAAGCACCTCGCTCAAACGACACAAAATTGTTGAACAGTGACTCAAATCTCATCATTCAGATGAATGTCATGCTGATAGGCTAATCATCGTGCTCTGGAGCCACACAGCTCCATAAAAGCGAGCAGCGGTGTCGCCTTGATTAAAACCTGGCAATTAAGCAAACAGGTTTTGAATTGCTGCAAATGGAGTGGACAGAATATTAACGATACAAACAAAACTGAAATATTTAATGGAACGATTTCTGCAGTAGTGTAAGGCATCACATACTAAACTGGTATACTACTGTAGTTTATAAACCATTAGGACTATAAGATATTTCGAAACAATAATTTCACAGTTAGTAACCCATGCGGGTGGCGTATGTTGGAATCAATAGCTGCTTGAAATCCTTCATTAACCACAATCAAGAGGAATAACTGAAAAAAATTCAATGTTTTGCACATGCCCTTTATGCTTGTAATGTTTCTATGATTTTTTACACAAGTTTTCACCTTTCTCAAGTCAGTGTTACAGTCATGACGGTACTGTAGTTGTTGGATACCATATTTGTTTTTGTGTGTGCATGTTTTTTTTAATAACGTGGCTATAATCAGATCAATGAAGACAGATGAGCATAGTGTTAAGTCATTTCAAGTTTATCTTACAACCGTTCTGTCCTCAGTAAAAAGGATGGGACAGACACAGAATTAATGGCTGTTAATGTTAAATAAACCACGATTGGGCCAAGTTGCCTCTTTCAAGTTCAGGCTACACAGCCCATAAAAGCCATCTTTCTTTACGTTGTGCTCCATGCATTTATGTATGCTGTAATCATACACTGTGGTCTTTGTAGATAACCATTTTCCTTTCAAGATATGCCCTTTTTAACTCTTTCACCTTTTAGATTTCATCCAAATTAATGCAATCCTACTGTATATAGTGACTGAACCGAACGGTACTATTAATTTTATCAAGCAACAAAGTCACTTATGAATATTCTGTATAGAGTTTTATGACTCGTCCAAGATTGCTTCAGTATGTGAGCTACCACTGTTCTAGTCATTTAAAAGTTAGAAATTCTATATTTGTGCTGTGTGAAATTTGGCATTACACTCGGATGACTTGACTGAGGCTTCCTAACTGTCTGGATTCCTGCACAGAGGTCATAGTAGTGTAGTTACAATGAGTCACTGTGGAAACCAGAATGACTGTTTGTTCCCTCTTATAATGATGAGTAAACTGACCATGCCGTTACACAATAGTGATTATGAAAGAAGAGAAATATAGAGTGTGTGGATGGAGTATACCGTACTATCAGTGTGTGGGACTGTATGTGTGACTATGTGAACAACATTGACCATTTTATTCCCACAGATAAACTGTGTACTGGAAACCCATAGGCTGGTGGAATGAACTCCCCTCGTCTCAAGATTCAATCACAGTGGGTAAGAGAACAACATCTGACTTTAAGTATAATGAATGTATAAGTGGGTAAACCATGGAGGATGCATCTAGACATGCGACAGTGTGATGGCTTAAGTACTAATGCAGCAAAATAAGAAATCAATACAGTTCACCATGAAGCCAAACACAGTTTGTCTGTCTCTTAAGGCTGAATGAGAAACAATTCAGCATGTCAAAGTGCTGGGACTTAGCGAGAGTGTTTTAGAACAATAAAAGGATTATGGTTTTGGCTGTGGGAAAAAAATATGAAACAGTACATACGCTTACACACACACACAAACATTTGAACATATTTGTTTCTCTGTTGTGAGAAAGGAAGAAAAGACTGGGCCTCTAGGACCTGTACAGTTATTTATGATATGAAAATTAATCTCACTTAGCAGCGGGTTGTCGATGAGCACACCCACTAGAAGGGGGGTGACTACTGTTAGGTTGCAGAGAGTGTGTGCATGTGTGTGTGTGTGTTTGGCAGGGGATGGGAGAGGGGGTGTTATGGCAGAGTAGTGATTCAAGACTTATTCAAATCCCTCTCGAAGATAAGGAACCAGTTTGACAAGCTTTTCAGCACTTGTGAAATCGGAGGGGGGTTTTATATGGCAGAGTGGAAGGTAATCCATTTGGAATTTCCAGTGATTTGAAATAGAGCTACAGCAGCTGGAAACAAACGTGAAGCTAGGGCAAGTCGCCGCAGAGGAACATTTCCATACTGCAGACGATTCATAAACAGAAATGCAAATGTGCCTGAGCTGGAAAGCATTGTGGCAGTTGATTGCCATATTCTGCCATTGTTCAAAGATGAATGGCCAAAGGCTTTTATGCCCGAAGCTTATCAAGATTTCCAAACGAGAAGTGTGTTTATTTATGGACGGGTTTATTTTTAATGAATAAATAAGGATTTATTGCTATTATCATGAATGACTCTCCATCACCATGCCGTCTTCCCTGGAATTGTATGTTAATCTTTCCTCAGTGGTAATATGGATGGTGGAGAAATTATTGTGAATCGAACAGCACACAGTCATTCTGCGTCACAGATGTCTCAAATAAATGCAACCCTTGCAACAATCTTTCAGTTATGTAGCAAGAGAGAGCAACGAGTACAATATTCTCATCATTGGGTTTGTGAGATTGAGCTGGAAAAAAAAAAAAAATTATAACTCGTTCCCGGTGTCACCTCTAATGTCCTAGCATGTAAAGAGTCATTTCTTGGCTGATTAACTTTTCCAACATGACCTTTTTAAGCTCTCCAGAAAGACAGCCGCCTCATGTCATTAATAGATACCATCTTATATTCCCCAATTCTTTTGTCCCGGCCAATTAAAATGCATTTGGACGCAAGACGGAGGGGATGCTCTCCGGTTTGTTTGTTTGCCCATTATTTCAGGGCACTCCCAGTGCAGATTCAGTTTATGTGCCACAACTAATTATGTGACATTTATAAATATTTCAGATTGAAAGCAGATGAGCTGGCCAAGGGGGGGCCCGGGAGCCCTGTGTGTGTGTGCGTGTGTGTGTGCAGCCGCGCACCCACAACCTCGCCCTCTGTTACTGGCCCCCTGACAGTGATTAGCTCACTTGTGTCGGATGCAAGAGGCAATGCGCAGAAACAGCAGGGCCCAATTTCATTTTGTGTACAATGACACCCCCACCTTCTCTCTCTCTCACACACACACACACACACACACACACACACACACACACACACATATTCACACAGATAGTCACACGAGTCAAATAAGCTCCGGACTCTGCCTCTGGCAAAAATAATCAATAGTTCAAAACCAAATGGCCGCTTTTTCTTGTAAACGTTGAATTATTGGAGATAAAAATTCATGACTGTCAGCTGTATGAGCATGTGTTGCCTATCACAAGGAAGACATTTCAATTGTGTTTTTAATTCTATTTTAGTACATGAAAGGCACCCTAGGAAATGCTTAATGAATGCATCTTGGCTCATAGGAAGGATGACATCTGAATTACACCTGCAGTTTAATCTTCGTCTGTGTTCCTTCTCTTTGTTTTCACTTTGCACAAATTACAATTAGATGCCATTTATTCTTACATAGACACCATGCCCTGAAAAACTAAATTTTTTCAAACCCTAAAAGTACTCTACAGATTAAATGGAAAACATGCTGAAAATGTTCAGATAACAACTGAGGCTTTTAGTCCTCCGTCTCCCTCTCTCTCTCTCTCTCTCTCTCTCTCTATCTCTCTCTGATAAACAAGTTCAACCCACAACATTCCCAGTAGATGCTAAGACACGGACATATTTTAGTTTTTTTGCTTACGTGGCAAATCTCAAATCCGCACAAAAAAAGAAACCCAAAACATTTTTACATAAAGAAAACCTTCTAATTGTGTCACACAATTACACTGCCTCCGTGCTGATTGAAATCACAAGCTTTGTGAATTTACATGGATGGCTGGTTTATTTAAGATGCTTCCTCAGTCAGTTTAAAAGTACTTCTGAAGTCATGCTGTAGGCCCATGTGTGGGCTACATTTTTGTCAGAAGTTAGCAACACTTGAGTGAGCTTTATGCCTCTCTTTGTTTTTAGTTTCAGTGATTAAAAAAGACTCACAGCAGTGTCTTTGAGAGAGAAACTGTTCCGTTCAAAAGGCTGAAATTCCCAAACAAAGCATTTTAAAATGACGAATACATGTGCCAATTTTCCTGGCCTCTTCAAAAAAACAAAGCTGTCCACCCATTCATCTTGGTTTCAGAAAACAATTTCAGAACATGTAATCATGCTGAAGGAATGCAGCAATCATGAAGATTTACATATTTGAGTTTACAACGTTGTGGACCAGAATCACTTTGTCCAATGACCCCTAAATTTGTCACAATAACAGGACATAGAGTCACCATGGTTCAGTTGGACACCTGTGTCCATAGTTAAGGCAAAGAAGAGTTCAAATTGGCTAGGTAAATGATCCCATAATTGTAAGGAGGGAACTGGCAACAGAGGGAACTGGCAACAGACTTGCACAGAACAGAAGTGACAACACATCTTACAATGGCTCTAGGCCTACACTTTGTGCATTAGTGGGGAATGATGTTTAAATGTGCAAACAATGCAGAAGTTGTAGTTCACCTTCGCCTGTAGGCCAAGTACTGTATTTACAGTAAGACTGTCAGATACTGTATGTCAGTGAAACATTATCCATAGATGGCAACTCAATGGGGCCTGAATTAAATTGTGCCTATAGTGCCCCATAAATACTTGGGCCGACACGGAGTTAGTGGCACAAACTATGGAAGCTGTACCATGATTCTGCAAAAACGTTTCTGCCTTTTCAATTTGGTCTCACTCACATGCTAGACATGCTGATGCCGCATTTCCTCCTGACAAGATGTCATCTTAGTCATTATGTGTGTCTGTATATGTAATCACAGAACAACTGTTGAGCCAAAGTTGTGCTTAGTTGTGGAAACACCCAAATGTAAAGGGTCTGTAAAGAGTATATTTTACAGACCTTATAAGAAGAAAAGATCACTCAGACATTTTCTTCACATACTGTACACACCCTATCCTATCTGTTGTGGACATGCACTTGCACGGATACGTACATCTGATAGTTATTTACCGTCAAAAGTGAGTCAGTTTCCTGTAAACAAGCTTGGGTGCCTGTTTCACTGTTCACAATACTGCAGCCACTGATTCAGTTAGATGCTCCCATCTGATCTGTGCACTTTCAGATTGCATTTGCTGTCATTGTGGACACCCTGCACTAAAGACACTGCAGCCTGCTGCATATACTGTGAGCAAATTAATCAGAAGAATCTGTGATAGTATTATTGTAAATATTTTTGCACATGCAGAAAGCTCTTTTTAAAGTATGAATATTTCTGCACATACATAAAAATGTGGTTGTTTACAATAAGTTAACATTTATCCTACTGTCCTGAGTAAACGAAGAAACACAGCTCTCATGAATTGTAAATGGTCAAATGTTCCAATAGTATACAAACAATTGAGTTTGGGTCAGTGGGTGTTTATACAGTGCTTGAAAACAGGCCTCACAGGCCTGCATGAAAGTCATTTAGGGCCTAGTTTCATGTGTCACGGCATAAGCCATTATACTGTTTGAGAGGGAATCATGAACTCAGACAGATTTGGTGGATTAAATGCACTAAAATAAATAATATAAATCATAAATGTCAGATGGTCCTTATCACCGCATTAGTATTCCACTGACCTGGAGAGAGTGTTTGAAGATGTGTGAGCAGAACACACACACACACACACACACACACACACACACACACACACACACACACACACACACACACACACACACACAGCATAAGACCTCATTTTCTGTCCTCACATCTCTGTGCTTACCTCCAGCTTCATTACTCACCCCCTTCAATTTTCTATTTACTTTGCAAAATCCGCTCTGTGTTTGAGTGTTTGTGGTAGGTAGAGATGACTTAGTTTTTTTACAAAGAGAGAAAAAGGGAGAGAAGAGAAGAAGGGAGAGGAAGAGAGAGAAAGGGAGCTGAGGATTGAGTGTGTGTAAATGCTAACATGTGATCTGTTTGTGTGTGTGTGTGTGTGTGTGTGTGTGTGTGTGTGTGTGTGTGTGTGTGTGTGTGTGTGTGTGTGTGTGTGTGCATGCATGTGCAGAGCACGGGGGTTAAAGTAGCAGTCTCTGGCGCCCATGTTGCATGTCTGTGAGGCTGTTTACTCCTTGGAGCAGTGGAATGGCCTCAAAGTGGTCCTTATGTAATTGCCAACTGTCTGGAATCATTAGGGGCAGCCTGTGAAAAAACTACACACCCCAGCGACAGCTGCGTCCCCTCTACTTTGCCTGCCTTTCAGATCGCATTTGCTTTTAAAGGTACAACTCCGTTCCATGGACGCCAGGGCACAATGAAAGCACAGCGGCCTATGTCCTCTCTCCTTCTGTTTTCTATCCCCTGCTATCTCTGCTGTGCTATCCATGCTTTATATTAGAGAAATGTAGGCCTATATACTATGCATATGCCAGGGATCTCAGTTCACTTGAATTCTATGGTTGGAGGTGAAATTATAGTGTATGTTAATATGAATAAATATAAGTTAGACAGACAGACAGACAGATAGACAGATAGATAGATAGATAGATAGATAGATAGATAGATAGATAGATAGATAGATACTTTATTTAGCCCATATTAAACCAAGCGGCCTGTAGCATCCACATCCTGTAGCTTTGCATATAGTCAACATAATGAATATACAAATGAGTGATGTTGACAATACACTTCAAACTGAAGAAGAAATTGTTATGATTGTCAGCACTGCATGTAATGATGAAAGTGATTAAATTTGCGTCAGTCAGGAGCATGACTTGGCTTCTTATTAAAAGACGTTTGTGTTAATATTCTCCAACATGGTCATCAAGCCTGTGTCATCACTGTGGGATGAATGTGATTTGTCGCCCCGGCTGACAGCTGCGTCAGTCCGGAATATTCCCCACACAGCTGCCTCAGATATTGTACACTCATTCCTCTCTCTCTCTCGCTCTCTTTCTCTCTGCCTTTATGTGTGTGAGTGTGTGTGTGTCTGTGTGTAGGTGTGTGTGATCTTTTTTTAATTATGTGTGCAGGGGTAACATTTAATTTAACCTTTACAAAGGATGAGATTTTATGTCTACATTTGTTGCTGCTTGTATTATGCAGGACCTTTTGTGAGGCTGAGTTTCCCATGGGCTGTTTTAATTTGAAGAGTCTAAAATAAATGCAGGAAATCTACAACCCTTAAGCACTGAAGCAATATGCTTTCATTCAGCTCTTGAATTTTCACCCATTCAGTTCCTAGTCTAAAATGTAGTATGGTAATGTCATAGATGCCTGCTGATGGTGTGTGTGTGTGTGTGTGTGTGTGTGTGTGTGTGTGTGTGTGTGTGTGTGTGTGTGTGTGTGTGTGTGTGTGTGTGTGTGTGTGTGTGTGTGTGTGTGTGTGTGTGTGTGTGTGTGTGTGTGTGTGTGTGTGTGTGTGTGTGTGTGTGTGTGTGTGTGTTTGGGGGGTTAATTATGATATATTGACTGCCCGGTAAACGTGAAACTCAGTCAATACCAAATGACTGAGATCAGTGCCCTAGTGATGTTTACACAGTCTTATCACTCCCATGTCACAGGCAAACACATTTCATCAATCACAACTTTTATGAATTCACACTGTTGAGCACGGAAGTCCTGGCTGCACGTGAAATGTGATTCCAATGCACAGATGCGTGAGAAATCTGCATTCTCTCTGACTCCCCTCTGCTTGAGTTAAGATGATGACTACCACCTGAGATATGGGTGGAAGGAAGCCCTGCTTTTAAGGAATCTCTCTGGGTGTGATATTTAGCTAGAAACGACTGAGCTACTCTACTAAACAAATTCATAATATTCATTACATTGTATGTAGTATACGTAATTAAATTACAAATAAGTGGCTTCAGATTTTCTTACTCTATCTCTATCTTTCAGTGTGTGTGTGTGTGTGTGTGTGTGTGTGTGTGTGTGTGTGTGTGTGTGCCTGTGCCAGCAGACATGTGTGAAGGGGTGAGGGGTCACGTCTTTTCAAAGAGAAAAAGGTCACACACATGAGAACTGGACTGGCGTGGACGGTGGCTTAAGCCGAGGCTTTCTGGAGCTGGGAACACTGGTGGCTTGCGGCCCCTGCAGACAATGGGAGGTGTGAGGGCAGGTGGCGACTGCCCACCATCTCTCTGTCATCCCCATTTACTGCAGGGCCTCAGGGGGGCAGGGCGGGCTGGGCTGGGCTGGGCTGGGCTGGCCTTGGTAAGGGATGGGAAGGGATGGGAACCCCAGCCAGGATCAATACTTCAGAGAGGATAGTCTGCAGCGGGTGGGCCAGGAGGGAAAGCAATAGGGGGCCTTAAAAAGGGGGCCCCCTGTCTTTGGTTCCCAGGATTTAGACCCACATGTTGGAGGTGTGTCCCCAAGCCCTCCAATCCCTCCCTTCCCCTTTATCAACAGCCCCCCACCCTCCACCAAAAAAAGAAAAGAGAGAAAGAAAAGAAAAAGACAACTTGCAAACTTCTACGTGGATCCATGCATTTTCGCCAGCACTTTCTTGCAAGGGTTCATGTCGAGAGAAAGTTGTTTGAGTGTGCGTGCGAGTGTTTGTGCGTGCGTGCCTGTGTTTGTGTGTGGGAGAGAGAGACAGAGGGTAGGAGAGATAGAAAGAAAGGGAGAGATAAATGCACCTGCAATTGTGAACTTTTATGAGGTCAGGAGCCCACAGGTTGTTTGTCTCACACCTCGGTGTTGCCATGACGTCACCCCTCCCCACCCCACCCCCACCCCTGGCTGTTGCTCTGCGGTGACAGGAAGTCTGCCCTGTGTGGTAGAAACGGATACCACGGCCTGTGAGATCTCATCCATTGATAGGTATTGATTGTGAGGATGCCATGCAACGAGAGAAGAAATACTCTCACCTTTGACAAGCACATATCACTGCTTGATAGCTTGGTTGGAAAAATGCCACTTAAGTGTAGTTTATTTTTCTCTAATTGACGAAAGTTAGTTTTGAATAGTTTTAGTTTTGACAAGTTGTGAATATTGGTGATATACCTATTAGGACATGTTTTAAAATACATAAAGATTACTTGAAACCACTTAATTAACAAAAAGACTATTTAATGCAGTGGAGAACATATTTAAATTTTATAGTGCATGATCTTTTTCAGGGGAAATACACTTGCTTTATATTTCGACTATAAGAGGCGAGTAAAATAAAAACGAAACATAATTAGTCCCCCAACTCTCTCTCCTAACAATAGCTGCACTTTGACAGTGACGCGTCCAATTGTCATGCAAAACGGCGACTTTTGAACACAATGCGGATGAAATTGGTATCTAATTATAGGTGAGGGTCTCAATGGCGTGATAATGAGAGACGGCTTCCAAAGCAAAGAGAGAAAGGCCCTTGTAGGTGTCTAAACATGTCGAGGGTCGTTATTGTGCAAAGGTCCCCCGACATTACTGCTCCCCTGCGACCACAATAGACTCGCCAACAATGGAGAGCAAGGGTAGGGTTGGGTTTGTGTTGGGGAGGGGGGCCTGGGGGGGTGCTGAACAATATTGCTCCCCTGTGTTTGAGTTGGCCAATGAGCTTGCGGTGCCCTCTTCCCTCTCTCTCCGCTCTCCCAATGGGAGGAAGTGAAGCGTGCAAATGACAAAAGCAGCGGGGCCGGCGAGCGTAAAGGGCCCGTCTGGTTAATCACTGCCTTAAACTACAGGAAGTTGTCTATTCATTGACCCCACCCCACCCCAACCTCCCGCCCCCTCCCTCAGGCAACAAGGTTTTAATCAATGCTGGCGGCATGGCTGAACATTGGGGGGGTGTAGGGATATATTTGAGCTTTGGGTGGCAGGACATAAAAACACAGGGCTGATGTGTCATTGCCCAAAAGTGAAAACACAGATTTTTTTAAGATCATAATGACTACACTCATTATAACCTAAAACTGACTTCTGCAGCGACTGCAGCAATTGTTGTGAGTTTGTTTTGCTTGAATGTGACGCCATGTTTTTTGTCGCTATTTGCGTCAGAGAGGTTATGTACAGTAAGAAATTAACAAATACTGTAACTGTAAAACACTGGGGGTTTCCCATGAACACAGTGCACTCTCTCTCTTACACACACACACACACACACACACACACACACACACACACTCCCCCTAAGTGCGTGGGGGGACCTGTATAAAACTGTGGTCAGTGACGAATCGATAACGGTCAGTGATAAATTTCCCCTTTTTACTTATGAATATAAAGCCACTTTAGAGTCTACAGAAATGTATGTGACACATACACATTCCCCCAGACATACGCACACAAACATACACACACACACACACACACACACACACACATTCAAACATGACTCCCTGTGTGTTTCAGTTCCCTGCAACATGTCTGATGTGCTTCCCTTTGATTGCCTGCTCTTGGAAATCAGGGCCTCCTCCGTCTGCCTCCTCTCTTCTTTCCTCTCCTCTTCTCTTCTCTTCTCATGTCTGCTCCTGTGTTGTGCTCTGTTCTGTTGTGTCTCTTTGGCTTGTCTGCTTCAGGGGGTAGCGCTAATTAAGGGAGCTTGTGACTCACCTTGTTTGCCTCCCTCTGGCCCACGCGAAACCGGCGAAAAACAACTGTCATTCAGATAGACATTAGACAGATAGACATTCTGATTAGGGATTGAACAGTGTGCACCCACACACACACACACACACACACACACACACACACACACAGAGACAAATGTTCTGACACATACACATACAGTACAATACACTTACATGTACCAACAAATACTCAAAAAGTAACACACACATACACACACACACACATGCATGTACACTACATGCCCACATATAAAAATATGCTTGCAGATATTCACACGCATACACATGGCACACAAAAGCATGCTGTAGCTTCAGGCCAAGCTTTGACTCCCTGCTAGAATGTTATGGGAATTACGATTTCCATGAAACAGAGTGGGGCTTGTTTTTTTCCCAGCGTTCTCTCTCTCTCTCTCTCTCTCTCTCTCTCTCTCTCTCTCTCTCTCTCTCTCTCTCTCTCTCTCTCTCTCTCTCCCAGTCTCTCTTCCTCTTGCTCTCTCCCTCTCTCCTTCTTTTCTTTGCTCTCCTCTTTGACTCGCTCATTTTTTGATAAAGAGTTCATTCGTAAGCACTTTTCCCCCCTCCAGACATGCTGACTGAAACAGTTTCCTTTCCAAATTAAAACATTACAAGCGAGCTGGGTGTTCAGTTTGAGGCCAGATGAGAACACTCATGGCCTCCCTTGTAAAGACTATACATAGATGTGTATAGGTTTCCCATGGCGACAGTGTCACCCATAAACTGCAACGGTTCATCTGAAAACTTTGGGAAGAAATTTGGAATGATGGCTATAGAGAAAGCATCTTTGCCTGTTTTCTGTGAACCTATTGCTGTGCACCAGATAATATACTGCCACATGGAAGTGACTTTTACAAGACATGGTTGTTATTTGTATAATCTTAAATTATTGATTCGCTTATAACATGAGGTCATGATTTATGACAAGCTAACGCCCCCCTTGTGAGAATGACTATTGTCTTATACTAATGCACAGATTTCTGGTCATTTTGTCTTTTTTAGGATGGCAGGGCTTTTACGAATGTAGGTATTTATTTCATTCAGATACCACTCTGCGGATTCAAGCAAGATATTACAGTTCTATAGTTATGATGAACCAAGTGTTCCCCTTCTTACCTTTTATGGACGTTTTATAAAACTTACACAACTCAAGAATAACTGTCTTTTCCCCCCATCAATAAATCTCATGCTAAGATTATGAAAATGTGCTCAGTCGGCAAGCCTCCAGATTAATTTGACTTAATTGAGATAGCCTGCAGTGAGACTCAACGCATGTTTTAAAATGAGCTTGTCAGTCGCCACCATCAACCATTGGCTAAGATTAATAAATCACTCCACATAAAGCTCAGCCGTAAATCCCGAAAGCCCGCACTGAGATTGTGGCCCCAACTAAAACTACCAAATATTAATACAACCCCATAATCCTTTTTGCTCACACAGGGTTCATAAAAGCACATATAGACTTGGTCCTGACGTGGGTGTTGACAACTCACTGTAGCCTACTTGTATGATGGTAAATGGGCTCAAGGCAAGCTCAAAACGTATCAAGTCTAGTTGGTTATTTTTCCCCCACGCAAAACCGGAGAAAAACAACTGTCATTCAGATAGACATTCTGATTATTATACATTAACAATGTATCAAGTCTAGTTGATTATTTTTCCACTGCTCAAAAAGTGCCAAATGTTGCCTTTAAAATCTCTGATCTCTCACCATCTGAATAAACCTATGGCTTGCCCCTCTGAGTCCTTGGCACTTGTGAATTTTAAAATGAACGCAGCAGAGCAACAACGAAAAGAGGCAACTAAAAAGTGTTTTTTTTTCACATTAAAAAAGAAAAAGGCGAAAAAAGATGTGCAAAAGCCAAAGAATATGAAGAGCTGAGTCTCAGTCTCTCAAGAAAGAGATAGAGAGATAGAGACAGAGAAAAAAAAGAGAGAAAGAGAGAGACAGAGAGAAAGTCAAATAGCAGTGGGCAGTGAGATCTGTAGATATGAGTAAGATGGCTGAGGAGCTGTTGGTAAGAGAAGCCACAAAACCTACAAATAACAAGCCTCTCCTATTTACCCTCCCCACACCAACACCTACACACACACTCAGCGTTGACTCCTGAACATTTTTCACTCTCCACTCCTCACACACACACACACACACACACACACACACACACACACACACACACACACACACACACACACACACACTTCACACACACTTTCATCTCTTTTAACTCTTTCTCCTTTATCGTAGTACTACGTATTACAGAAAGACAACCACGCACAATTCTTGTGAAAAATGCACCCTGACTGTATCTGATACTGTTCAGCAGCACCTGCTGGCAGGCGGTCTCAACTGAAACCCCCCACCCCACAAACACACACACACACACACACACACACACACACACACACACACACACACACACACACACATCACCACAGTCAGCTAGAGAGACAGCCGAGCGAGAGAGAGAGAGAGAGAGAGAGAGAGAGAGAGAGAGAGAGAGAGAGAGAGATTGTGGGCCTGTATTCAGTCAGCCACAGTATAAGAAGTGACTTAAAGGACAGGCAGGGCCAACTGGCCTGGCCTGCCCCACAGGAGAGTCCGTCCATCCGACCGTCCGTCAGAGCGCGGTGTGCAGGCAAGCGCGAGGGGAGCCCAGGGCCCAGGGCAGAATCTGTTCAAAACCACAGCAGACTGCGGCGCCGGCTGAGCACAGAGGAGAGGGAGAATAGCGAGAGAGGGGTGGAGGGAGGGAGGGAGAGAGAGAGGAACGAGGAGGAGGAAGAAGAGGAGGATGGAGGAGGGATGTAGGAGGCTGTTCTTTTCTTCATCTCATTCCTTTTCTCTTAACGCAGTTAACCAAAGCTCGGAACAGCTAATCTGTTTGTCAGGCCAGTGTGATTTTTTTTTTTTTTTTTAACGAGATGCAGTTTCTGCCATTCAGAAAGGAGAACAATAACAGCCTCTCTGTTGAACACACTCTCAACACTTGTCTTATGCAACAATGCTTGCAGAATGTGAGGCAAAATATTGTGCGGCCACAAAGAGGGATGCTGTGCAAAAGATTTAGCCAAGATTCAGCAGACAGCACTGTTTAAAAAGCTACCATTGATTATGTGAAAAGCCCTGGTTTTGTACAGCACTGAATCTTATGAATGAATAAGAAGGATGGCACTAGTGTCCATATTAGCAGGGTTAGATACTGTATGTTCCAGTTACGACTCCAAATATTTAACAGGCTTATATTATTCCCATTTGTGAGAAAACACAAAACTCTCGGTGTACTTTTGTTTGGCCATTTCTTTTTTCTAAACCCTCAGTGGCCATGTTGGTGGCACCTTCAAGCAGCTATTTTGAATTACCAAGGCAAGGCCCTATCTAAATGAATGGGGATACCCATATGCTTACTATAGCGGGTCATACTGACTTTGAGTTACAAACTGCAACATTTCTATGGTATATTATTTAAGTGATGTATCTCCTGTTAAACGGTTAATTATGCTTATTAAGCAAGCACAAATTGTAAGCAGTGAAAAATGAATAATGTTTGCAGGAATAAAAAAGCAGTTTTCTGTGTATAGATTTTTCTTTTCTTTTTTTTTTTTGTCTTTTTAAATTCAGGGCATCTATAATTTCAATCGCCCCAATGCCTCATCATGTGTGTCAGATCAAAAATAATTGGCAGCGTTGAATATTCTCTGATCCGTGCATTTTGAGGGGGAAAAGCTTGTCATGTCAGCTAAAAATTGATGGGCAAACCACCATTATGAATTATTAAGTCAAAGGCTTGTCACTGCCAGGGCGAGGGGGCAGTGGAATCAGCTGTGTATCAGTCATGCACAAAACATCCATCTCTGTACAACGCTCGGCATAACACAGCTTCAGATGGCAGTATTCACAGGGACAGCGACAGAGGAGTCCTACCAACATCATCATTTCAGTTCTATTTAGACTTTCAAATTATGAAAACAGATACGTGAGTTCTCAGTACGTCTGTGAAGATTCTCAACCACAAGAATAATAGTAATATGTAGTAATAATGTAATAGATGTCCAGTGATATTTAAATACTTATTCTGTTGAAGTGTTTTACTTCATACGTGTGTTTTACTAGCAGGCTAGAATGAACTAGGTGGTCCATGAGACCAATGTTTAGGTGTCTTACAAAACCGTTTCTGGAATATTCAGGATGAGGGTGAGAGATGTTTAAAGAAGAGGAGCACTGGAAACATAGAAGAGATGAGAGATGCTTGAGCCACACACACACATACTGTATAAACATAGTCTCTCATATACAAACACACACACACATACACACACACACACACACACACACACACACACACACACACACACACACACACACACACACACACACACACACACACACACATGCTTCAGTGAGCATGTAGGCCATACACCGTCGATTGGCCACATACCCTGAGGATGAGAGGGGGAGGATGGGAGCTTTTTTTTTCTCCTCCCCAAGTCAAGCGAGGCTCACTGCACTCATGTCACACACACTGCCCTGCATCTTCTGCCTGCGATGAACACACACACACACACACACACACACAAACACACACGCAAACACACACACACATGCACTGGCAAAAATAAGCAGCAGCACAATCCAACGTTGTTTATCCACCTTCCCCCTTTGGCGACCACAAATTTAAACAGATGGGTAAATATTTGACAACATGTGACCTTTATCATGCACCCACTGATAGATTTACTTTAGACTGTAAATGCATTTTGTTGACAAGTACACAACTGCTGCTTTTGTAGGAGTGGTAGGTTATAAAGTAATATGATGTTTGAGTAAACAAAATGATTAAACATTATACTCACCACACACTTGTGTGAATATGACATCTCACAAGGTCAAGCAGCTGGTTAATAAAAACGGACCCGTGAACGAATAATAATATGAGATTACAGATGGACAAAAAAAATGGAGACAAAGAAGTCAAACTCGTGATTAAAACACATGCTGAGTGACGAACTCCCCGAAATGGTCAAGCGGGTGATGGAAGCGGCTTCTCCAGAACTGTGACCGTTAGCCCGACACAAGATTAGCAAAGAGTAAGAGGCCCGCGCTTAAGCCTGCAGGCTGATGGCGAAAGCGCATGAAGGCTTGAATATGGAGGGTGGGGTAGGGGTAGAGGAAGAGAGCACGGCTAATTATAGCTTCATCCTGCTGCCTTGTCAGCAATGAGTGACACATGAGGGGGGAGAGAGACAGCCAGCCAGAGAAGCTTAGCGAGAGTCATGGATCACACCGACGGTTCTAGGATTAGGAATACTAGTGATAGCCTCCCCACACACACACACACACACACACACACTCCAGAACCACCATGGATATCAAGGTCTCATAAGCAAGCTCTTAAGTGCTTCACTCTTCCTGTGTGATCCCCATTATGTAAGCATCCTACTTTTGGGTGACTTTGTGATAGTCCTCAGCAAGAAGGAAGGGAGAGGCGAAAATAGAAAAAAAAATGTAAAAAAAAAAAAAAAATTGTGAGATTAGTTTGAGGCACACCTTCCACGGATGGGTTGACTTCTGAAGCACTTAGCAGAGGTGTGAACACTAGAAAAAAAAAGTGAGAGACAGTGGAGGGAAGAAGAAAGCGAAAAAGAGAGAGAGAGACATAAATGGGATTTAAATCTGCATATTGTGGAAGAGAGAGTGAATGTCAGAAAAGAATGCCCACTTTAGATGAGTCTGGTCAAAGGTTCTTGAATTTCAGAAGCAGTGGTTAGGGCTTGCTGTTGAATATAAGAGAGGAAGAGGAGAGACACGTCACTAACTGTAAATCTGTGGGCAAACTGGGTTAGATGATATCTGGGTTTGATGGGTAAAAAACTGTCTGGAAGACTGCGCAAATCTATACAGCCCTTTTCTGTGGAACAGCAAAGAGAGTCGAAGGTTGAGAGGTTTGTGCTCCGTGGGATTTTTGATCCGTCATCTCACCGGCTGTACGTGACGCCATGAGGTTCTCGCCTTTGTAACCTCGTGTTTTGGAATGGCGGCTGCTGACAGGGGACATTTGGTCTTTTTTAGTTTTGCTTTCTCGTTTTGAGACATCCTGTCTTCTCTCTCTCTTTCTCTCTCTCTCTCTCTCTCTCTCTCTTGCTGTGCTCTCTTTGACACATTTTTTTCTTTCTCACTCATCTCTCTCTCTGCTCTCTCACTCTCTCTTGTTTGTCATTTTTACACACATTTTTTTTCTCTCTTTTCTTTCCTCTTTGTTTCCCCTGAGCTGCTCTCTTCTTCCTCCTCTGTCTTCTCTTCCTCTCATTCTCTCTCCTCCACCCAACCGACCCAGCCCACCTCAACGCACTCCCCCACCCCACCCCCATCTTCCCCCGCACTCCACCCCCTGCCTCCTCCACCACCACCTCCACCACCACCTCCTCCTCCTCCTCCCCCCTTCTTCAAACGACTGTTTCCCATCCACGGCCACACGGGCTCTACCTCTCTCAACCACGGCTTTAACGGCTTCTAACCACTTCCACCCGCCCTCCCCGCCTCGCTCACTCGCTCGCTGGCTGCCTCGGTCTCTTCAGCTCTCAGGCTTCAGCGTGTTTGGATAGGGGCCACAGTGGAGCAGCAGCAGTAACACACACAGGTAGTGAGCAGCGGCACTTCAGTTCAGTTCAGCGTGGCAGTGGTGGGGGTGGCACACAGCTGTCAAGTCATTCACAGACTGATAGCATCGCACAGGAAAGATCCACAGGCCCCAAACTGGCTCCCAGTTGCATGGGGTTGGGGGCTTTGGGCTGAGGGCAACTGAGCTTGTGTGTGTGGATGTGAGAGCGTGTGTGTGTGTGTGTGTGTGTGTGTGTGTGTGTGTGTGTGTGTGTGTGTGTGTGTGTGTGTGTAAGTGAAGGGTGTGAGTTGGAGTGAGAGTGTTACTATATGAATGGATTGTAACAATGTCCCTATGTGTGAATAAACATTTAAATGTTTGTATGCATGCATGCAAAAGTCTGCATTGTGTGTATATGGGTGTTGGTGAGATTGACGTAAGTGTGAAAGTAGTGTGTGTGTGAGTGTGTGTGTGTGTGTGTGTGTGTGTGTGTGTGTGTGTGTGTGTGTGTGTGTGTGTGTGTGTCCGGGTGTGTGTGAGGGAGACTGAGATAGATGTGCAGCAGTGGGACGCATCCTTCTCCACCATTGAAGCATGTTGTTTGAGGTTTTCACATGTTGCCTTTTACTCCTATTTGTGTGCAGTGAGGGACTCTCTGCAGTCTGCTGCTGATGGCAGCACAAAGCATTCCTCCACTTGGGCTTCATATGGAGCTGCAGTCCAAGCCCACTACTGGCACACAGACAGCCAGCCAGGCCTTTGATCCACACCTGGCTGTGCTTTTCATGTTTATAGCAAACACAGAGAGAAACTCAAAAACCTACTGACTAACTGTGTGTGTGTGTGTGTGTGTGTGTGTGTGTGTGTGTGTGTGTGTGTGTGTGTGTGTGTGTGTGTGTGTGCGTGCGCGCATGGAAACTTTTGTGTATGTGTGCATTCATATGAGCAAACATGCCTACATGTACAGTGTTTTAATGTGATCTAAGGCATTTCATATGGACATGCATGCAATGTTGAGATGATGGTGTGAGCGTGTCAATGATGTGCCCATGCAACTTTAAAAAGGGGATAATGCTCTTCAGTTGGAAAAACATTGCCTGAGTGAGCATTCTTACAATAGCCGTTCAATTTACATCATTCTAAACATGATGTGCTTGTATACTAGGCCTTTGTCAGTTAAGCCTGAGTTTAATTCAAGGACTTGGTTATGTAGAACATAAGCATAAGCAACATCAATAATTGCAGGTTGCTGCAAGCAGTTGCAAGCCGTCGTGAAAGATTAAACATGTCACATCGCAGTTTCGGAGCTTTAGAACGTCCAAGTTTTTAGAACGTCGCAGCCCGTCTCGTCACAGATCTTTGGTCTGTCGGTCTCTTTAGTGAAACAGTTGTCCTGAATTGCTTTACAATATCCTCAATTGAAGCACTCAGAGTAGACTTCTACAGTAGATACAGTACACTGTATCCTGCTCATTAAGAGTGTGACTCTTGACATCACCCTTAACTTGTGGTTTGGAATGGTTGGCTGTTGGAATGGTTGGTAGTAATTGGGGTGAGTGCAGTCTGCTCTATGTGTTAAGAGTGGTGTTTAGGAACACATGACTCCAATCTCAGTCTCCATCAGCTTGATGCTCAGGTCACGATCCACTGAATGTGTTCATGTCTGCAGAAAAAAAAATCTTTTTTTGGTAAGATGTTTATGTTATGGCTGATATCTTTACAAGGATTTATTTTTTAAAAAACACCTAGCTGTGGTTTATGCACGTAGCGGATAATATTCAGGAAATTTGTCAGACAGGGTGTCTGGTGCTATTGTGCCTAACGTTATTTTATCTCACATACTTCCACACTTCATATGTTTATTGTTATCTTACATATATCATACATACAGTACATGTCTTGTAACATTATCTTAATATTATCTTTTGTGTTTCATGTGGTGAGCCGGAGCTGGAGTGACAATTAATTGCAAGAGCCTGTAACATTTATCTGAATTGAATAAATGTTTTATTAGTTATATCTTCATCGTTTCTGATCCAAATGAGGTCAAACACACCTGGTGCTGCAGTCGCTCTTGTGCCCATTACTAAGACACCAAGTTTGAGGAATAGTTCAAGAATAGTTCAAGTGCTATGTGAATAACCAACACGTACGTGTGTGAGAGAGTGTGAAACTGAAATAGCGTTGTGGCACTCAGGAGACGAGGGGCCCTCTTTCAGCACTAACTCCTAATGCATTAATCAGGCAATTCTCACCCTTCGCCTGTCTGCTAGTCCAGCAGAAACAGCACCTCACAAATCTGACAGCTCCCTCTCCTCCATCACGCCCTCCTCACCCCCACCTAAAACAGTCACCATACTACTCAAACCTGCAGCCTACCTCCCACCAGTAAAGAGATGAAGGGCAGGTTGAGGTAGTCCATTAAATCAATGCTTACTGGACTCGTTCTTACACCATCAACCTCCCACCACACACACACACACACACACACTCTCTCTCTCTCTCTCTCTCTCTCTCTCTCTCTCTCACACATACACACACACTCACTCACTCACACACACACACACACTCACTCACACATACACACACACACACACACACACACATTTTTTGGATTTATGGCAGCCATACACTGGTGTCATTTGGCGTACGCCCACTCAGGTGCCAGTCTGGCACTACTTCCTGCGTCTCTCTCTCTCTCTCTCTGCTGTCTCTGCTTCCTGCTAATGAGGCGACGTGAAAAGCAGTGATGACATTTCACTCCTGCTGCTGGACTGGTAGGGTGGGAAAAGCGAAACAGTCACGCGCTAACAAAGGCAGTTCTGGCTGACGTGTTGTCTTGTCTTGTTCCTGTTTCTGGAGCCCAAACAACAAGGGTCAAAACATGGACAACACCAGTGCCATGGATTCTATACACACACAGCACAGTGTAGATAACAAACACCTGGAAACTGTCCACACAATAGATTCTTTTGACAAAAGGCAGTTGATAGATGATTAAATATGAATTCAATTTCTAAAACGGTTTCTCTTTTATTTGGTAAGAAAATGGGCGCCGGTTAGGAGACTGTACTGAAGTTGGTTTAAGGCTTCCTGCTGGCTCCCCTGATGTCTCCACCAGTGCGGCGGGTTCTATTTTTGACCCTGTGTTTACTTTAATGCATTGCAAATGTACAGCCTGGGCTGGCTCACTTCACAGGCGCCGTGCAGCGCTGCACGGCCCAGAGCCCTGAGCCCAGCCCCGAGCCCGGCCCACTACACAGAGAACTCATTCTTAAGCAGGGCCTTCTGAGAGGCCTGTGTGTGTGTGTGTGTGTGTGTGTGTGTGTGTGTGTGTGTGTGTGTGTGTGTGTGTGTGTGTGTGTGTGTGTGTGTGCATGTGTGTGTGTGTGTCTGAACTTGCTCTCTCTCTCTATGTCTCTGTGTGAATGTGTGTGTGTGTGTGTGTGTGTGTGTGTGTGTGTGTGTGTGTGCATGTGTGTGTGTGTGCATGTGTGTGTGTGTGTCTGAACTTGCATGTATTCTTCTCACGGATGTCTTTCAAGGGCTATGACTATATGTGTGCACTACTATGGGCCTTTATGTGACCAGTATGTATTTATGTCAGGGTGAGTTCATGGGTATATGTGTTTATGTGTTGTGTGTTTAGGCATATGTATGCAAGTAGGTGTGTGTGTGTGTGTGTGTGTGTGTGTGTGTGTGTGTGTACTGCCCCCTTACTCCCTCCTCTTCCATGCAACCCAATATGATGTGGTCTGGTAGGGCTAACTTGTTATATCCTGTCACAGGATATTGTATATTCATTTGGGGCGGTAAATTATCCTCCAATGTGTCTGGGACCTTTCATAAATAGACTGGGGTGAAATGCACCATTCATCTGAGAGGAGTGGGAAGCCATTATGCCACTGGAAATTCATCAGTCCGCCATACATGCTGTGTTGTCATCGGCTTTTGAGCCGGAGATTTTGGATAGCATTCAGTGTCACAGTGTTGTGAGCTGCTACTACTACTATAGCACAGTACCTTTATATATTGCCTATTCTAATCAGTCTAGATTGGATTTTTGTCAAACTCCTAGTATAATATACAAATACATTTAATCCATAGAAATGATTGATGAGATATAGTTTTTTCAGTGATTTTAGTTTGTTTTGTATGATTTTTTTTTCTGCTTTATTTTTCCATAGTAGTTTCTTTCTCACATTATCTTGCTTGTCGTGTTGTTCTTCGCTGGTTGTATTTTGAGAAATCAACAACAATAGAGTCGTGCACGGTAAATAATCCTCTCCTAATTCAACTGACCCTGGCAGGTTGGTTAATTAGACTCGAAGGAGATGCTCAGAGACGATCAGGAGCAGACGTTTCTCACTCAAGTTATTTTCTCACCATCTGCACTCTCACACCTCATACACCCCCAAAAAAAAGAAAGCGAGACAGAAACCTCCGTCCTTCCCAACGAAAAAAAGAGAGAAAGAAAATGAAACAATTTAAGAATTTCTTTGTCTGTGTCTCCAAACTCACAGTGTTGTTATAGCAACAGTGATTACTTTTACTGTGGGGAGGAAAGAAAGCCGGGGAAGACAACAGAGCACCAACTGAGAGACAATTGCAGCAAGCCTTTAGGGGCAAATGACATCTGCAAAGTCTGGCACCCTAATGCGTACAGTTATCACTCATATCAATCCTAACACTTTTCATCTGCTGTTTCTAATAGAGGAGTATTTAGTATCATTAAAATGGAGGTCAGTATTATAATAGGCGTGAAGGTTTGGATTGTGTATGCAGAAGCAATTTCTCCAGAAAGATGAAAGATGTTCCTATAGCTCATTTACGGTGAGGAATTAGGCTTGTGTGCCAACATATGTGTGGCAGGCGAAAGCTTCTCATCCTATAGAATATGCTAATGTTTGGTTTTTATCCCTTTTCCGCTTGAGCCTGCATACACATTCACTGTTATTTTTCCACGTTCTAATTTTTTCCAGCCAAATCCGTGAGGCGTGATGTATGCAATCTGGTTAGAACCCGTCACGTTTCGGTGTGTCCTATTCCGCACGCCACTGGTATGTATGGATCCTCTCGTGAGCCGTTATCAGTCGCTTACACGCACACGCACGCACACACACACACACACACACACACACACGCAGAGCGACACCAACATCCTACCATTTTACATTCCCTATGTGAAGACTGGCTCTACAGGCTTTGTGTTGGATGGAACGGTGGTACTGGTGGTGGTGGTGGTGGTGGTTGTAGGGGGTGGCAGCAGTGGGGGGTGTTGGTGGAGTGACACCTTAGACTTTTACTTCACAGCGGGCAACGGGGGGAAGTGTGTGTGGGGGGTGAGGATAAAGCATCAAGCGTTAAGCCTTTCCCTCTTGCAGCTGCCTGCAAGGTGGAGATATTAAAATTCAGCGGCAGACAGATGTGGAGATCGGCTTGCCGGCCGTCGTCCCTGTCGCTGCTTGTCGCTGCCGACCCCTCACGTCTGAGAGTCCAAACGCCTTGTCTCGACACGGGGCTCTGAATTTTTGTCATGTGAAGACAAGACGGCAGCAGCAGTAGCAAAAAAAAAATCTTCAAAAAAATAAAAAAAATCAAGAACCGAAAAGAAGAAAAATGTGATATTTTCATAATGGGTGTCCAGCTGTTATGTAAAGGATATAGCTGGCAAAAGGAGTGTGAATCTTTGAGACTGCTGTGCCATCTGGGTGGGCAGGATACTGTGGGCAGTAAGAGAGACACAAGGTTAGCCCTTACTGAAGGTCCCTCATACTCTTCAAAGGTCCCAAAGGATCAACTTCATTTAATTTCTTTTTATCATCCTCCATAATAATTGGTACATAGACATATGTCAAGAAAAAGAACAGGACTGTCTTTATTCTCTCTTGTGGCAGCTGAGCTTCGAACTCAAACAATTCTCCAGATTTGTAGATTTAACCACAGTTGTGGCTTCTCCTGAAACATTTCATCGTGTTTTTCTATATATTTTATACATGTATTGTATAAATATTGTTTTGTTTAAGTAAAAACCTTAACAACCATATAGTGGTTTTCTAGACAATCAGAGA
The DNA here is from genome assembly GCA_027497455.2 of Sardinella longiceps. Taxonomy (NCBI): domain Eukaryota; kingdom Metazoa; phylum Chordata; class Actinopteri; order Clupeiformes; family Clupeidae; genus Sardinella; species Sardinella longiceps. Next base: position 14,370,471 of record JAODXP020000022.1, on the reverse strand, counting down.
AGCAGGTATTCCATAATCTACTGAAATGCTTTCAAAATCCACCCTGATCTGATCGCCTATGCACTTTCATGTGGCAATGTGTTTAATTATACATCAGTTTGGGGCTTTAAAATAAGAGCTAGACTCATTTCACAGGTACAAACAGATCAATTATTCAGAGGCTCTCATACAGTGTGGGGTCGGCTCTGGTACGGCTGCTTAAGTGCGCATTGGAGATGTACATCTGCGCTCTATCCCACAATGCTCTTGGAGGACACAGATAAGAATGGCGATCACCTATTGGCTACTTCTGTGAATGAATTCATGTTGGTGTTTTAGAATGACACCATTTCAGTGTTGCAGATTTAAGGTAGCCTAATCATCAGTATTATAATCATCTTTATTATTGTTTTTCAAATCATTTTATTTTATAAAATATGTCTCTGTTACTATCCCTTGACAGTATTCTTAAATGATAATAAAAAAATAGGAACAAAATCAACAAACTTCACAGTGAATAAACACACACACAAGTAAAGCAAGAGAGCAAGTAAATCTACGCCTTGTGTCTGATTGAAAACCACACTAAACTTTAATAACCCACACACACCCAAACACAGCAGCAGCACATTTCAAAGCAAGCAACACAGGAAGTCAAGCCGTTGAGCTTAGCAAGTTGCCTGCCTGCACCTATCCCTCCTCCCATAACGTCTAATTAAAACCAACACTGACCTGGAAACCTAATAACAGCCCGTGACTGCAGTGAAGCCATTGTATGCTGATGAAGTTTTATAGGGGATGGGATGACACCATTGCGCTGAAAGCTGTGTTGCCGTGGCCAACATCCGGCACCCCTATAGGAAGTGTCCTCCTTAGGGAGAGTTGCTGTTTATGTGCGGCTTGCTTGCTTGCGTCGGGATATGAGAGCTGACTAAAGCTGATTTTTTTCTTTCCTTTTCTGTTTCTTTTTTGTTAAAGGGGAGGCTTAGCCAAGAGGGAGTGACTCCTTTATCGCATGCGGTCAAGGGCTTCTTGAGTTTAACATCATTCAGGGAGGTTTTTTTTATCAATGTATAGTGTGTGACAGTGTGTGTGTGTGTGTGTGTGTGTGTGTGTGTGTGTGTGTGTGTGTGTGTGTGTGTGTCTTGTATGTAAGTGGTTGAGTTTATGGGAGTGATTTCAAGAATAGACACTGGAAAGAAAGAAAGAAAGAAAGAAAGAAAGAAAGAGAAAGAAAGAAACAGAAAAATAAATTTAAAAAGAGACAGACAAATAAGGCGCAAAGATATTGGAGAAAAACTCATCCACAACACATGCATATGCAAAATTTCAGCTGTGACTGTGTGCGTGCATATGTGTGTTTATGTGTGTGTGTGTGTGTGTGTGTGTGTGTGTGTGTGTGTGTGTGTGTGTGTGTGTGTGTGTGTGTGTGTGTGTGTGTGACTGAGTGTGAAAAAGAGTGAGAAAAAGAGTGAGAAAAAGGGAACATAACAGAAGCTTCAGGAGAGAATTACCTCAGAGGAGCACGCATGATTGCGCACAACTCCCTCTCTGGCTCTCTGATCCCAGCCTGGGTGCTAAGGCTTGAGAGGTGAAGGGCTTTTACATGTTATACAGAGAAAAAGAGAGAGAGAAAAAGAAGGGAGAGGGACAGAGAAAGAGGAGAGAGAGAGAGAAAGAGAGGCCCCTGGGCGGTGACAGGTGAAGCCTCCAGTACAGCTGAGGTCTTTCAAATGACCTCAATCCGCTCCTCTGCACACAACGCTCTCTTGTCCTCTGCATTCCTACACCCTTAGAGCACACGGGTCTCTGGATTGAACACGACATCTAGCGCAGCACGACTGTATGCCATGAAGCGAGTGCTGATGGATGGATGACGAAGCCGTGTCATGATCAAACTGCCGAGAATTATAAGCCCTGTGGTTTGACATTTGCTTCTTTAGGGGAGCTTTACCCCCCCCCCCCAAACAAAATGGCTGCAAATCTTGTCGCTTTCTTGCAAAGATGAAATAGAAATTAATACGCTATTCTGACTGTAGAAATCTATTTTTACAGAAAGATATTTTTTTGTTGTTGTTTATATCATCAAAAGCTGACACTGTGGCAAGACTGACTGATGTGCATAATCACTGCGGTGTTCAATTGTAACATTTGACAATATCACTGGCACATTTGCATTTTCACAAATCACAAAATTTATAGCCAGTATGAATCAAAATGCTCAACATTGCAACACGCATTAAATTGTTTTAGTAAAAAATGTATTGAAGGAATGTAATGGAAGTGCAAGAGTTTTCCTCTGTTAAATTGATTCCTTTACTTGTATCACCTTACAGGCCTTGTATCGACAACCACAACAAATTGCCAGATATCTGAAATAAATACAGCATCAAGTGAGCAAACGGAAGGGTCTGTTTTTTTTTGTTTTTTTTTTTATCAGATATGACACGCTTTCTCTTCAAACCTGACAAAATCTACTGGTCTCGGTCTCTTCCCACCACAATGGAAGAACGAGATTACAGAGGCTTGGGCGTGAGCAGAGTGGTGTGAACTGTGCACGCACACACGCACACACACACACACACACACACACAGAGAGGGAGGAAATGGCAGTTCCACACTGTGGTCTCCACATCCAGTGCACACCGCAAGGCAGTCACCTCTGTCTATCTGCGCTCTAGATTCTATCTGCCCAAGACCATAGTGTTACCAGGGGTAAGGGACACAATGTACTCATCTGACCCCTCCCCAAACAACCCCCCCCACACACACACACCACTGACATACTGTACATGTTTCATTTATATACTGTAGGTACCTCCTACAGAATAGCTAGACAGCCACACAGAATAGCTTGTGTAGATATACAAAATTATGCTTTCCCACCTCACACACTCACACACACACACACACACACACACACACACACACACACACACACACACACACACACACACACACACAAACAGACACAAAAAGACATACACATCACACATACATGCTCACCTCATCCCTTCACTCTCTATAAGTCTTTGTCCATATCAGTGGCCTCTCCTCTCGACTCCTTATCCATTCCCCAGTGCTTGGCTTTGGGGCTGGACTGGGGCTGGGGAAAGGGGTGGCAGCTGCCACAGTGGCCCCTCACTGAAGCACTGGGATCAGGCTGGAGGCTCTGAGCGGAGAGGGCTCCTGGAGGACAAGCCCGGGAACAGTCGGTCCATCATGGCGTGGCAGCAAAGAGGCGAGGAGCTCAAGAGCAGATGGAGATGGCAGCGAGCCGTACGGTGGAGTTCCCCCCGTGGGTCGCCCTCCAAACGTGGGGCAATTAAAGCCGTTAGCCCCGCTGTGGCTCAGTCTGTTAGGATAAGGGGGGTTGTTTGGGGTTATATCATTGGTGTTTATAACAACTATGTAATCACGAAAATGTCCCCCACTGTCAAAGAGCATTATCATTTCAGACTTTTTTTTTTTTTTTTTTGAGACAGAGAGGGGAAAGTTTTGCCACTTTGTTTTTGGAAAGCAATGACGTGTATTTTAGTGAGCTGCTCTGGTTATTCATTTGTTTAATTGTTACTATATTTAACTTTTTAATTGTTTTTTTTCTTTGACACATTTTTTCTGTCAACATACATTTTGGTGAAACATCCCTGACACAGTGTTCTCACTAACAGGAAGTGATGAGCTGACAAACAGTCATGACTCCTGGACTACTGAGCACAACATATAAAAGCTGGCATGTGTAGGCATGCAGAATCTGGCAGTTTGGGCCGTTGGCAAAATCTCAATACCTTATCTATATATAGATTCTGAAACATAACTGAACTCTAACAGCAAGGCTGTGGAATACTATTCCACAAACCTGTAGAATATTAAATTAACCTTTCATTACCTCCGCCAAGGAGATTATGTTTTGCACGGATTTGGATGAAATTTTCAGACAATGTGTATATTGGGACAAGCAAGAACTGATTCGATTTTGGTGGCGATCGGTGATCCAGAACATGATCTGGAATTTATATTGTGTCTGTGACCACATTGCCTTGGCGGAGGTCTGCGCTCTCTGAGCGCTTTTCTAGTTATTTCTTCTGTTGAATATGTAAAAGATGTGACATCATCATCATTATACAATTAACACTGTATGTCAAATAAATACAAAAGTTAACTAAAGTGTCTGCCATTTCTTTCCATGAAATCCTTACATTGTAATTACAACTTTGTAGCCTACATTCCCTAACCCACATTTCGAAGATGAGGCTTCTATAGCTAAATTCTTTTTTTTTCCCCCAGTACATTTCCATGTACCATGCTGTAGACTTAAGCTACTCTCTCTCCCCCCAACAGTGACATGGGGTCATGGAACACCCTCCTACACAGGCCTATTGTGTAAGTTCCTGTCGACATATTTTGGTGTGGCATGTCATTCAATTCAAAACAATTCAAAGAGATGGGAAAAATTTAATACATCTAAATGTTAATACCTACGCGCATTACATATAACCCCAACTTTTCCTCTGACGAACCAACTAACTAAAAAAAAGGCTGCCGCTCGTTAGACTCTTCACCTTACCCTTCAAAGAGGACATTTTTTTTCCACCACAGTCTTTTAAAATGCCATTTGTTTGTCTCCACACACACCTGCAGCCGGCGGGGTGCCGTTTAGCAAAACCACTCTGATCTAATACACAGAGCTGCACAACCAGCACAACAAGGTGCTCTGTAATTTCGACTGTCACCACTGCACTACAATTACCGATGCAAGGCTCTGCTCGTCTTCTTCTGAACGCCTCGATTAGGGAATCTGCCGCCTTCTCTCTCTCTCTCTCTCTCGTCTACTAACCTCAGGCCAAGAGGGATCTGTGCAGAAGTGGAAAAGCACACCAAAAAATTCTCTTATCAATTCATGCAGCCAAATGTGCCATTATTGTCTCAACAAATCTTTCATTTTTTTCCCCTCAATTTTATTTGACAGTTGGGATCATTAGCTTTTGAATGTATTGTCAGAATAGTCTGCAGAATATTGAACAACTGATAGTAGAGAAAAGCAGAGCATGCGATTAAAGGTCAGTTTTGTCTGTGGTTTGTGTGAAAGCGCCAAATGTCATACCGTATGCAGGGATGGATGAAGGCCGTGCATGAGCTGGACTGCAGTGTGTGTGTGTGTGTGTGTGTGTGTGTGTGTGTGTGTGTGTGTGTGTGTGTGTGTGTGTGTGTGTGTGTGTGTGTGTGTGTGTGTGTGTGTGTGTGTGTGTGTGTGTGTGTGTGTGACATGATGGGCTCTATACAGCAGTGTGGCCCCAGTGCTGATTGAGATACTGAGCCAATGTGATGCAACACATGAGACTTAACTCTTCAAAGGAAGTGTGAGGGCAGATTTCTGGTAAATGGTGCATACACATACATGCATGCACGCACACACACACACACACACACACACACACACATACAACCACACACAGAAAAATTGTTGCTACAGTAAAAGATCTAGCTCGTTGCGACACGTAATTCAGAGATGACTAATTGCTAATACCAATAATCTGAAGAAATGAGAGAGAGAGAGAATGACAGAGAGAGAGAGAGAGAGAGATATGCAATAACAGGCTGATGTGAATTTTCTCACTGGGTTTAGCAGTGTTATGTAGCCCATAAGCTGATGGGCTTTCTGGATGGTTCTGGCTACCATCTCACAGGCTTCACTGTGCAATGAGGATGACAAGTAAATGAGCATCACCATCTTAAACCACACAGAATATACGCACACATACATGTGTGTGAGTAAGAGCACAACTCTCTCTCTCTCTCTCTCTCTCTCTCTCTCTCTCTCTGTGTGTGTGTGTGTGAATGTGTGTTGTGTGCGCGCGCACACATGCGTGGGGTGGGGGTTGTGTCACAAAAAATCAGAAACCAACTGCGGGACACATGGTGCATCATGGCAGCAGTCAAGTGGATAACCAAACCAGAGAAAGCTTTGCAGAATATTGATTTAATGCTGGGACTCAGGCAGTAGAAGATCTGCGCCCTGAATTACACACGCTCTATTTCCCCCATACCTTGGCTTTTGCTTTCATTCTCAAAGAGAGAGAGAGAGAGAGAGAGAGAGAGAGAGAGAGAGAGAGAGAGAGAGAGAATATTCTAAGACAAATATCATATTATAGGCCTAGGTGAGTTGTGCTATGTATGAAATCATGCCATAAAAATGAAAAGCAAACAGTAAAAATTATATATTGCTAGCATAGAAAAAATTGCTGTGTTTTCACTGACAAAATATTATTTTCTTTGTGGGCACTGTGAAAAAAGAAGAATTATCATCAACTGTATTTGAAAATCTGAACAAATAGGTAGGCAATATGTCCTCTTGTCTATGAGAGAATATGAACACCAAATATGAATAATGATTTTTTAATTTTTTTTTACTCATTGAAAAATGTGTCAAATAGTACAATTTAATTTTATTGAAAATGCTGTTTTCATAGTGTAGTGTGTTATGTGTATCTTACACATAATCTCCCTTTAGTTTTCTTAGTGACATTCCCTTGTGCTTTTAACTAAAAAAATAACTGTGCCAATACCAAATCAAGATATCAGTCTTCTACATGTTATACAATAGTTGATAATACAACTACAGACATGTTCTTCCATTGATTTGTCAGTGGTTCACAAGAATAGCCAAACATATGATGGAATTTATGGAGGTGATGAGAAACATCATTTTATCGTGGTGTAGCCTAAGTTTTTCTCCTCCCTGAACATTGTGGTCATAATGTAGATGGCAGTGCCAGTGTTTTTGCTATTTCCTCATTTGTATACTTCTCGTCATTTTTTGATCAAGCAACTACATTTTGGTAAAGCCTCTAAAATGAATGTATTTTCACCTCGTTAACAATTCTGCACATAAATTTAGACCAGGGAGGCGGTCGTCGTGTTCATAGTTTTGGTCCTAATTCAATGGAACAAAGCTGTGCCATATCAATTTATGCGCATTTGACCAATGGGTTTACTCTTTTCTGGTCACATGACAGAGGCTAGGAAAATGGATGGACCTGTAGGATAGACGGGGTACTCACAGAGTGGGCGGGATCAACTCTGTGGTCGCGCCCACTTCATACACGACGTTCTTTGCACACTGAAGTCTTCTGCACAACGAAGGAAGCCAATCCCTCCTACATCATGAGAGCGGTCTCTTACGTCGTCCTGCAAGTGGATCCATTCTTACGCCCACTCTTGCTCTCACATGACAGACCCCTTCCATCGCATCGTTTCCCGCAGCTTTCATTCTGCAGAATGCGCTGGTGCTACAAACTACGGCAACAGGACTGCGACTGCCGCCCAAGTGGCTTCTACATATCCACGCAACTTTTAATGAAACAGCTTTGCATCTAGGCGGGTGTCTACGGACTTTCTGATATCACGCAACCTACTTGCCTGCTGAAATAAAAACCGAAAACGTAAGTGACCATACTACTTCTCTTCAGAAAATGTAGAATAATTTCGTTTGATTAAATCTTATATTTACATGATGCGTTGGTGCGCCACCACAAAATTCATTGTTGCCTAGAAATGTATAGTTTCTAATGTCTTATATTAGAAAATCTAAATATTCACTCCACACAATTGATAAGTAACTTAACTTGCAAATACCAGATAGAATTGTTTTTTTCTTAGATCTTATGTGAATAATTGTGTTTTACAGTTTTTTTTTTTTTTTTTTTGCTGCTGCTAAAAAACTTGTAGCTTCCATGATGATAACCTAAATAGGCTGGCTGTGGTCTACATACCGGCCGGTAAAAACAGGTGACCCTGCCTCCCTGTCTTTGGTCGACAGGCCTATGTATGGGCAATTACTGAAATCAGGGAATGTGAACAACAGATAAATTGGTGTTGTAGGCCTATCTAATGTTGGTTTTCACATGTAGGCTACTGTAAGCAACCTGTGCTTTTGTCATCTCGCTCTGGCACACTGTAGAGCTGTTGACATTGGGGTTGGAATGTTCTTTCTCGCTCTGTTTTTCTGTCTGTCTGTCTGGCACCCTCCCTCCCATATGCCCCTCTCCATAAAATACAGCAAAAAGCACCAGACTCTTTTATCCAGGTGTTAAGTGTTAAGCTGTTAAGGTTCTCCACATAGCCTCCCTTATATTATTTATTTGGAATAGGGGTGGTAATTTGGTGGACAAGTAGAGGAGGTGATGTTTAAGCTGCTTTAGAGTGTGTGATGTGGTTTACTCATTCAATGGTTAAAATGTATACATATTGCCTAAATACCTGGCCATGTGATGTCTTATGCCAGCGAATTACCTCAATTTTACTTTGTTTGAGGTCACGCCATTGGGGGGGGTTACATGGATTGTCAGACACAGGAAGGAGAGATGGGTGACAATGGTGGAAAAAAATACTCACAAATTTTCTCAAATTCAATACAATCAAACCCAACAGGCCAGCTGTTTGATGTCTGAAAAGCTTCAGATGTTTTTAATTAAGACCTATAAAATCAGTCTGTCTAGCTCTCTCGAGCTGTGTTCTAAAGAGGAAAGAGAAGGGGGGGGGAGAGAGAGAGAGAGAGGGAGGGAGTGAGAGAGACAGAGAGAGGCAGAACACAGAAAGTCACTTAAGTGGTGGATCGCCTAATCAAATTTTTATAGTGTTCCCGTTTTTTTTTCCCTGTTCTGCTGGTATGCTGCTTCTTTGTCTGGCTGCATTGCTCTCTGCCCCTCCTCTCAGAGACGCCCACCGCTGCCTGAGACACCTGAAGGCTAGACATAATGATCAACAGAGTTCTAGCTCGTCTCTAACGCCACTAGTCGTTTATTTCACCCCTATCTGTTTTTCTCTTGCTCCTTCACTGTGTCACATACCCTCATCACCCCCCTTTTTCTGTTTTTTTCCCCCCCCTCTCTGCACTCTCTGTCTTTGTCTGTCGTCCTCTGATTTTGAGTCTTCTTCCCTCTGTTTCTCTTTCTCTCTCTTCCCCCCCAAGCCCACCCCAACACACACACACACACACACACACACACACACACACACACACACACACACACACCATAATCAAGCAGGCAGCACGCAATGTTTGCAGGGGCCAGCTCTGCCCGCTTCGTCTTCGAAAGGAGCTGGGGTGGGTTCTGGCACACACACACACACACACACACACACACACACACACACACACACACACACACACTGTGAACACATGTGAGAAGAGAGAAAAAATATGAATGACAGGACTGTATGTGCATGTGAAGGGGTGCATTTGGCAAGCACCCACAAAATTGTTGAGTGGCAGTGGATGTATTTCATAAGATTTTTTTATTTTATTTCCTTATTTAACTGTGTGTGAAGAAACGCTTCACAGTAAGCTGTATTGAAAATAGAGGAGGGCATGCTTACTGAAGGCCTCTCTGTGTGTGTGTGTGTGTGTGTGTGTGTGTGTGTGTGTGTGTGTGTGTGTGTGTGTGTGTGTGTGTGTCTGATCTATTTAAGCATTGCAGTGCACATGGCATCTGAATCCTTCTTCTTCTTGGAAATTCTTTATATTTCTTTTTATTTTGGGAGAGGTGGATTTCACCTTACTGCATCTAGATGTATTGTGTCTTTCTTGCCTTTCTTTTTTTATCCCATCCACACACACACTTGACTATTTCATGTTTTGTTTTGTTCTCGTGCTGAATTCATCAAAGAAGGCTTCTTTTCATCTCCCTGCCATGGCGAGCAGACTCCAATGCGAAAGAGACGTCGCCCCTTGTGATCCCTCACAAGCAGTCGCAATCGTTATAGAGCTGCCTGCCTCAGTCTCTCATCATAATACATAACATCCATTTCAAAATAAAACACACACACATACAGTACACACACCAACACGCGCACAATTCATATTCCAGCCTCTTTTTTTTTTGTACTTCCCTATATTGTTTTTAATGAGGTGGTCGTGTGTTGCTCTTTCTGTCCTGGCGCTGAGGTTTAAGTATTTAATGCTCAGCTGTGGTTGGGAAGTGTCTGCTTGTTGGAGCAGCTTCTGACTGCCATGAAAAAGGGGACAAAAACAGCTTCTGTGCCATTGTGCCAGTCCCTGCCCAAAATGAGCCAGTGTGTGTGTGTGTGTGTGTGTGTGTGTGTTTGTGTGTGTGTGTGTGTGTTTGTGTGTGTGTGTGTGTGTGTGTGTGTGTGTGCCACTCATAAAATCGGTTTTTGTCAGGGTTTATGTGTTTTATTTTATTTACCACTTATGTTGGACCTACCACAGAAAAAATATATATAAACACATGACATGGAGAGATTTTGGTGAACTCGGTGCACATGTGGTGTTTATGTGGAAAATTTGTGTTGTTTATTTATTTATTTAATTTGCAATTGTGTAGCTTTTGTTAGCAAGTTGTGCTTGTTTTCATGCCTATCCCTTGCATGTTTGTGTGATTAGGGTCTGTTTTTTGTCGAGAGTGGCTGGTTTTGTGTGGGCAGAGATTACGATTCCCCCAAGGTTGGTGTTGACTTAAGCACCACCGGCTTCTTAGAAACAAAAATGACCCATGTTTAGTCGTCTCAGACCACTCTGAATTTTCAACAATGGCAGAGAGAGAGAGAGAGAGAGAGAGAGAGAGAGAGAGAGAGAGAGAGAGAGAGAGAAGTGGCTGGCCTTAATGGCATTAAGAAGGAGAGATCTTTCTTTCTTTTCTTTTTTTCTATCTTTCTCACCCCCACCCCCCACCTCTCCATCTCCACCCCAACCTCGTTCTTTGAAAGGGTGTAATAAAGGGCTCAATGGAAGCAACAAGCTGTTTCTCTCTCTCTCTCTCTCTCTCTCTCTCTCTCTCTCTCTCTCTCTCTCTCTCTCTCTCTCTCTCCTGTGATGGGATGCATTCTACCTGGCCATGAATAGGAGGCCCTGCACAAGAGGAGAGGCATTTATTAAAGACTTATGCAGGCATGAGGCCAAGGCATATAGACTGAGACCTGCGTAGAAAGAAAGAGGGAAGGAAGGAGGGAGGGAGGGGAGGAAGGAAGGAAGATGTGTGAGAAAAGGTTAAGGTATGATCTCCGTTCACAGTTTCAAGGGGCAGACTATTTTTTTCTTTCGTTCTTTCTTAATTTCTTTCTTTCTTTTTTTTTTTTTTTTTTTTTAAATCACTGGGATCTTAATTAACTCCTACCTGTAGTTAAGAAGTGCTAATTTGTTTAAACTCTCTAGGTGTTTCTCCCAACAAGTCTGCTCACATCTTGTCCAGACACTGAACTATCAAAAGGGCAGGCATAATTTAGTCAAGTTTTAATGGATTCACCAGACATACAATATGCTTTTTAGTCCAGCAGCAAGTGATTTTTTTTCTTTTCTTTTTTTTTTTTCGGGGGATATGCATTGGGAGGAGGGGCAATTCCCATAGTTAAATATAATGTCTCACTGAGATGTTTGCAAGGGCCAATGAAATGTCAAAAGAGGAGAAAAAGAGAAAGCCCTCACGAGGCAAGCTGGTTTATGTAACATGATTTGTGTGTCAGAAAAAGGCGTCACGGTCTGGTCTGGAGATGGAGTCTTCCTTCACCCCCCTTCTCCTTGCTTCTGCCTGGGAAAAGACTACAGCCAGAAAGAGGTTAATTGTTTTTAGGGAATCTTTATCTGTCAGAAGAAAAGGCCTACGTTTTTTTAAAGAGTGGGGGTTGTGTGTGTGTCTGTGTGTGTGTGCGTGTCGAGGGGTGGATAATTGAGCCACCGGTCATTTGAGAATTATGGATTACTGAGAGCCTCCAAGAAAGGCGGGAGTCTGCGGGGGTTAAAGGGGGGTGAGGGAGAAGAAAAGAGGGGTGCGTGTTGTGGGTCGGCACGGCAGGGGTCGTCTGGACCTCTCGGCCCAGGGTGCAGAGCTGTGTGTAGTGGGGGCCTCTGGTGGGATTGACCTCTAACCCGGGTTACATGCTCCTCCCCGCTCCAGGTGCTAGTGTCATACCGTGCCATAGACACGCACACACACACACACACACACACACACACACACACACACACACACACACACACACTTTCTCTCTGCCTGTCTCATTCATATACATTTTCTGTTTAATGTTTTTTTTTTGTCTCAGTCCACACACTGTTCCTCTCTGATGCATGTGCACATACATACACACACATACAGTACACACACACACACACACACACACACACACAGACACACACAATCTCTCATGAACACACTCGTGAGCACAAAGGGCCTTAAGCCTTCCCACCCCAAGGGGGAAGACCCTGTGTGAAAACAGACATCCATGCTAAACATTGTTCTCTCTCTCTCTCTCTCTCTCTCTCTCTCTCTCTCTCTCTCTCTCTCTCTCTCTGTATCTTCCGTTGATACCATGCCCACGCCCCCAGTCTTACGGTCAGGCTGTAGCCAAAACCAGAGGCTATGGCAAGCAGAGCCACCTCCACTTGCTCCTAGCGCATCATAATAACATAACATATTTATATTCATGCTAACGACCTATGATCACACATCTCTCATTCCAAGCAGGGGGGGAGAAATTAAAAAAAATAAATAAAAAAAAAACAAATCCAGTGATGATGGATTAGAAATATATTGCCAGGTGCAGGGACCAATGGCACGGCTGTCTTGTATAATTATGGCGGGGCCCTGGCGCTGCCACAGCCAATCACCTCGGGCGTGGGATGATGGCTGTCTGATAGCATTAATGGGCCTTAATAAAAGCGACCCTAGCGGACCGAGCCATTAGCACGCGAGCCACTCTAGATCGGCGAGGTTAATGAGCCAATTTCCATACACTCTCCTGCCATCTGGATGGAGAGACAAGACAGATGCTGGGCCCTGTTTTAACACCAGGGTAGGGCAGAGGAGGGACTGGGGTGGGTGGGTGGGTGGGTGCTAGCGGAGGTTGTGGTGGTGGTTGGAATGGTGGTGTCATTCCGACACAGGCAAGAAGGGCTTGTTGGACAAATGTGGTTTTTGCTCTTCCTGTCGGCTAAAAAAAAAAAAAAAAGAAAGAAAGAGGAGGGAAGAAGAAAGGTGGAGGTGCCTGCTGCTGGACGTCCCCATGGAAACCGCTCGGGGTGGATTCTCTCGGGCGGGATCTCCGCACATGCTCAGTGGTGCTCTGTGGCTTTTTTGTCTTTAATGTGCGTTGCACTGGGCTTAGTGTGTGTGTGTGTCTGTGTGTGTGTGTGTGCATGTGTGTGTGTGTGTCAGACACTGGTGATGGGCCCAGTGGTGATGGGTGGAAATGGAAGGAATACGATCAGCCATGGCTAGAGTCTGAGTCCCACAGGTGAGCCGGCCGGCCGGCTGCGGTGGCCGAGAATATTGATCCGGTCGGAGCCTCATGGAGGGGAGTCGTTTTACTCCCGGCTATCCAGTTCTCCTCCCGTCTCCCGATCAATGGACTTGCCAGAGAGAGACAGAGGGAGAGAGAGAAGAAGGGACAGAGACAGAGCTGGTTATCAGTACGGTCCGCTCATGTGACTTTTCTCATTTCAGGGATTGGTGTGTGTGTGTGTGTGTGTGTGTCTATGTGTCTGTGCGTATGAGTGAGTAAGGGGTTGGGAGGGTAAGCTTACCAGTAAAAAATTTTAACCTTGCCCAACCAGCCACAGGAGACAAAGTGAAGGCTGCCACCAATCAATAAAGGAATGTCTGCACATCATGAGAGGGTATGGACAGACAAAAAACAGTCATGAGAGAAAAAAATAAAAAAAATGCTAAAGATGCGATGCATCCATGCCCATGGTCCCTCTTAGACACACACACACACACACAGACACACACATACAGATACACAGACATCCTCCCGTATGCTGGCATCAGATAACAATGGACCTGCCCGCACAGCCAGGCATGACTGGCCCTGAGGAACCAACTGTCTGACAGATATCCTTCCAAGCAGCTCCGAGCAATAACAGATTTAATCACAAAGACTGGAGCAGGGCGCGAGACGTGTGTGTGTGTGTGTGTGTGTATGAAGCTGGAGCTGGGGAGGATGGAGGAACAGCATTAGGCCCAGGAGAAGGCTCGTTTCAGTGTGTGTGTGTGTGTGTATGTGTGTGTGTGTGCACGATTAGGAGCCCAGGCAGGAGGACGGTTGCTGGGGATGGTGGTGTAAGCCGAGCCCCGGCGTGCTCAGCGACAGTGGGAGGGGGCGCAGCTGGATGTATTATAAATCCTGTCGTCTCCTCTCGATGAGAAGATCTCTTTTTTTGGTTGGGAAGTGTGTGTGTGTGTGGGGGGGGGGGGGCAATATGTCTTATATTTTTCTTTCACTTTGTGATGAAAAGGGTTTTTGAAGTGTTGAAGTTGTTGGGGTGTCAAGCTTGCTGGGAATGTTTGTGGTAGATTAGCGCACAATGTATCAAGGAGAGACTCAACACACACACACACACACACACACACACACAGTAGAACTAGAATGCCTGAAACACATCGTTAACACAAGGATTAAAGAATCACTGACATCTGCTTAGCTATGTGCCAAGGATTTTTTATTTATTTTTTATTTTTTTTTAACAGTGATAGGTCCTTGAGCGATATTTAGTGTGCCTTTGTCAGGTCAGCTAATTTCTGATTACCCAAGCTTGTCCTTGACTTTTTGTCCTTTGTGGGAAAGCAAGCATGTTTAGTCATACTCTTAGCAACGCTCTCCCTCCCTTCACCCTGTTTTGTCATCAACAGTAGTCCGTCATGAGAAGAGAAAAAAAAAATTAATAATGTTGACATAATGTTGACACAGTGTTCTCTTTCTGGCCTTAGTCAACATGACGGCGTTGGGGGGATCGTAATTCTGTCTTTCATGCTGCCGTGGCCGATCCCTCAGCAGGCCGTAAGATTGATGGCGTCTGCTGGTTGTGTCAGATTGGCTAAAGATGAAACCGAGACAGGTGACACCTCATATTATCTTCCCGGCGGTGTGACTAATTGGGATGACGGCCATTGTGGCTCATGGGATGAATGGCAAATCCATAAAGATGGGGGCTCGACCAGAAAGCCCAGAGTCGCTCATCAGGGATTCCCACAGTGCTTTGTGGCTTAGGGGCAACCTGGCTGGTGGTTGGAAGCCCTCTGCCCGGACTCTTAGTCAGGGCAAATGTTGTTAAAATTGAATTGCGGGGAGGAAAAATATGTTCATTTTACAATGATGAATGTCCCCCTATAAAGCTCATCCAAATTGAAATGCTGCCCCTAAAGAGTTCTATTATTACAGTTAACAAGGGAATTTGTCACGTAGAATTCAGGCAAGTAGAAACAGAAAATAGTAAAAAATTAGGTAGTAAATAGTCATTTGAGTGTGTGATTTCCTTGTAATTTAATTTGATCTATATCTGAATTTGTTATTGAATTTCCTGAGAAGTCCTGGAATAGGCTTTCTGGCTTGCATCAGAAAGGCTTAATGCAGACTAGTTTGAGCATATGGGTGTGTGTTTGCATTTCATAGAAACTAGAATAGAAGCCGTCTGGAACTATTCTTTACTGTATAAATAACCCAGACTACGTTCAGACTACGACAAAACTATTCAGTGCAGCGTAAAAATGTGTGTGTGTGTGTGTGTGTGTGTGCGAGAGAGAGAGAGGGAGAGAGAGAAAGAGAGGTTTGTGAATGTATTATTTGGTATATATGGGGTCTACAGTTTGTGCCTAGAGTGTCTGTTTGTGTTTGACTAGTCAGCTAAATAGGAAGGTAATGAATTCTCTCTCAGTCTTCCATTGTCTTTCTCACCCGCTTTCTGTACTCACACTCACACACACACCAGGTGCACCCAGCAGGGCTGCCCCCCACCCCACCCCACCCCCTACACACACACACACATCTCATTTCAACAGCGGCACCCGTTCCCTCAGGGAACCATGCCAGCCCATGCCACTCTCATTGCTCCCCCCACGTCTCCCTCCTCCATGCCCTCACCCTCCTCCTCCTCCTCCTCACTGCTCCACCACCATCTCCACCTCCTCCACCACCACGCCCAGGCCTCCCCTAACCCACCCCAGCCCAGCCCTGCCCTGCCCTTCCCTGCCTGTGCGGTGTGTGCTGTGTTAGCTCAGGAATAAACCCCTCAGCCCCCCTCTCTCTCTCTCTCTCTCTCTCTCTCTCTCTCTCTCTCTCTCTCTCTCTCTCTCTCTCTCTCTCTCTCTCTCTCTCTCTCTCTCTCTCTCTCTCTCTCCCGGTCAATGAGCTCCTGCTGAAAGAGTCGCAGTGAGACCTGGAGAAAGGAAGGCATCGCAGGCCCCCGCCGTGAAATTCACAGCGACAAATGGCGCCCCAACCATCCCCAGCTGAACATCTCTGGCAGTGGCCTCATTCACCACATAGACACACTGAAACACACACACACACACACACACACACACACACACACACACACACACACACACACACACACACTTTTTTTATTAGTTCTGTCTATTTTGAAGGTGTCAGCTGAGCTTAAAGAGCCAAGCCTTTCTGAACCTTGGTCAGCTGCAATGGACAATGGAGAACTCTGATTCCCAATTGATAGGTCCCAGTGTGTGTGTGTGTGTGTGTGTGTGTGTGTGTGTGTGTGTGTGTGTGTTGGGAGGGCTAAGGGAATCCTATAGTAACTGTTCAGTTACGAGGAGCATAGTGGAAGACCTGTGGTGTCTCTGTCTTGACAAACTATTGTGTAACTTCCCTCCGTGAGGGAGCTGAGAGAATCCCTACTTGTTTTAGGACTGGAATGCTGCACATTTGCTGGATTTGCCAAAAATGTCATTTCTCAGACTCTCTGACTCACTCTGGTTTTCTGTCAGAGTAAACAGTTTGGAGAGGTGCAGGTTTAGAAGTGTGGTGTACAAACAGCCCACATTTAGAATGTTTTTTTTTTAATGCCACTGATCCCTTCTCAATTTCTGACAGTATGCAGTGGACGCTTGTATATATTAACAATTTTCCACAATAATGTATTGACTTTTTTAAACCAAATTTAAGGGTGAGGAAAAAGAAAATTCTTGACATTAGATCATCGTGGCACTTTCTTATATACAGTATTCTAATAAGCAGGGTAAATAGAAAAAAGTATAATATTTCATCGTAACATCATACTTGCAAATATATTCAGCTTGTTTTTCAAAGCACACTAAACGGCCTCTTTCTGTACAGCTGCAATACACACACACACACACCATACAGTGGAATACCGGGAAATGACACACATTCTTCATTTCCAATTCTAAAATAAACTCTGCTCCAGACATCCTGCAGCAGTGGGACAGTGCATGCATGTATGTGTGTGTGTGTGTGTGTGTGTGTGTGTGGAGAAAATGAACCGCAGCCGGGGGAACGTTCCTGGGTGACTTATGTCTCCAAAATCCTGCTCTCCGTCTCAATGCCCACCCGACACAAAATATAGCACTAGCGCTTTCTTCATCTTCAAAAAAAAAAGAAAGAAAGAAAGAGGGAGGGAGGAAGAGAAACAGAATGAGAGAGACAGAGAGAGAGGGAGCCCTGTCTGAATTATTATACCGCCCCACTATGGAGTTAACCTCAGCCCTCAAAATCCCCCTGCCGTTTGGAAGGCTCTGCGGCGTCCTCACAGAACCTTTTTCTTCCCTTCCTCTCTTCTCTCCTCAGTTCCTCTCCTCCTCCCCAACAGCTTATGTGTGTCATTCACCACCATCCCCCCTTTCTCTAAACATGATTTCTCCCCCAGATAAACTGTGCATGTACAGTATTGTATAGTAGCAGAACAGAACAGAACCCTAGCCGCGCTGTTGTAATGGGGGGGGAGTGTATTTTATTTTGAGCTCGTGTTTCATACCGTAAATTTCCAAGTCAATCATGTCGCCCTGGGGGGTGGAACAGCCACTGGATCTGATTGCATAAACCATTAGTATCGCTCCGATGAGTTAAAGTTTCAAAGGAAGACTTGAGGGGGTTTTTCAGTCTCATGGATGTGCATGTGGATGTGGATATATGTCTTGCCAAAGCATGCATGCATGGTTTCTTTGCTCTTTTTTTTTTGTTCCTTTTTTCCAGGTTCATGCCAGACTTAACCTATTGCACACAGACACACACACACACACACACACACACACAAAACGCACACACACACACACACACACACACACACACACACACACACACACACACACACACACACACACACACACACACACACACACACACACACACACACACACACACACACACACACACACACACACACACACACACACACACACACACAAAAAACACACACACAGAGAGAGAGAGAGAGAGAGAGAGAGACAGAGAGAGAGAGAGAGAGAGAGAGAGAGAGAGAGCAAGACATTGCAAAAGCCAATGTAAAATTTAAAACAAAAAAATTGCAACATTTTGTACCATGTGTTGTTGCCTCATTGTGTTCCTTGCTTAGTAACACCACTGCTACTGCTGGAGTGCTCTCAGAGCCAGAGCCTTATGCCATTAGGAGTCCCTAGTGGGGTTATGGGAAGTCATCAGCCTTTTAGCCTAATGCAGAGGTTAGTGGCTCGGCTCTGAAGAGGAGAGAGCCCCAGCAGGAGGAGCAGAGAGAAGAGGAGAAGGGAGGAGAGGAGAGGAGAGGAGAGAAGAGGGAGGATGCCCCTCGCTGCTCATCTATCTTCTTTAAATCTCAGCTAAAGTGTGGTGGTTCTGGGCGCCTCGTCCAAAAACAACAGCAGCGCACAAGTCGGATCAAGTAGATTAGATTCTGTTTCCGCTTACTGCTTTTTTTTCTGTTTTTTTTTTCCTTCCCTTCTTCACCCCTATTCAGTCTCTTCATTCATTGGTTTTCTCTTTGTGTGTGGTTTTTAATTAATGGAAAGAACAAGGTTTCTCTGTATTTATTTTAAGGACATTGTGCCAAGTGCTTCTATTCAGATTTTTGCCCTTTTCTTGCCAGGATATGTGTGTGTGTGTGTGTGTGTGTGTGTGTGTGTGTGTGTGTGTGTGTGTGTGTGTGTTTGTCTTGAAAATTATGTGTGAATAAATGTTAATGTGTGAGTATTCCTGTCATCCATGTCTGATGCAGGCACACTGTAAGCATACTGTTTGTGTGTGTGTGTGTGTGTGTGTGTGTGTGTGTGTGTGTAGGGATGTGTGAACGTCTTTGTGTGATAAATTTGGTGGGGCATAGCCCCGCCCTCTGGTGATTGCATCCTTTAAACTCAAGCCCCCCCACCACAAGCAGTGCGCACGCACACACACACACACACACACACACACACACGCAAACACACACACACACGCAAACACACATACACACACTCACACGCAAACACACCCCTCACTGATGGAGCCTCTCTTCGTCTGTCTGATTGATTTATGAACAAATCCCAGCATGGGCACAGCTGTGAGGGTCTGGCAACCTGCCGTGAGGAGGACTCACACATGTGCATACACACACACACACACACACACACACACACACACACACACATACACACACACACACACACACACACACACACACACACACACACACACACACACACACACACACACACACACACATATACACACACACACACACATAGTTGAATTGATACACACTCCATGTGCACACATATACACTTGTGCAGGCAGACACATGCACCACAGGCACATCTACACACATACAGTATGCACACACACCATCTACACACACACACACACACACACATTCATACTATGTCACACAGCCACGCATTCAAGAATCTCGCACGCACTTTAGCACTATAGCTCTCAATCCCACAAATTAACACACACGTTACCCATTCACACACAAAATGACACATTCTCTCCCGACAATGTTCCTCGCCCGCTTACTTGATGGGCTTTTAGTATTCACTTGGCATCAGTAGCGTGATGAGCTTGGCAGTGTCACGCTTTTCATCCGAGGGTGATTTTTCAGGCGTTGGAGGGTAGCAGGAAGTGAGGTGGCACTCCCACCATCAGCAGAGGCCGCATAGGAATGCCTGCACTCAGCCTTTAGCTGCGTCTACTTCACAGCTTTTTTGATATATTATCGTATGGCTGTATGGAGCCTTTGTAGGGAACTTCAAGGGAAGTCTGGGAGTTTGAGTTTTTATTTTTTTTTTATTTATTTATTTTCTGGAATTGAAGTTGCTCTTTTTCCTGCCTGTTAATTGTGTGGCTTTCGGGGTTAATGCAGTGAGTGTGTGCTGTGAGTGGCGAAATGAAGGCATCTTTGTTGTTATAAAAAAAAAGTTGGGCGCTTTTTTCCCCCCTTTTTTCTTTCTCTTTTTTTTTAAAATCAAGAGCTTGCAGGCTGGCGGAGGTCGCCGTGCGCATGCGCCGGCCCCTTCTGTAGGACCCTCTGGTAGTGCTGAGTTAACAGAAAAGTTTAACACTGGTGAAACACGACCGTGGGAGTCCTGTGCACGCAGACACACACACACACACACACACACACACACACACACACACACACACACACACACACTCAGTCTCCCTTCTCAGTTCTACCCTACTCAAGCCCACTCATGTCGTGTTCTCACTCTTTCTTTCTTCCTCTTCTCTTTTCCTCTTCCTCCCCCTCCCCCCTCACACTCCCCTCATCCTCTCCCTTCCCCTGATATCCATTCTCACATTTACAGCCTTGCCCCTATCTCTCTCTCTCAGTACTAGCTTCTCTCCATAGATCCCTCCCTCCTCTCTCTCTCTCTCTCTCTCTCTCTCTCTCTCTCTCTCTCTCTCTCTCTCTCTGTCCCTCTCTCTCTCTCTGTGCCTGCCGAGGCATGCACTGCAGCTCCAAGAAGAGGGTGAATGGGGCCACACAAAAGAACACTGTCCAGGCCTTTCTAGGGCAGGACGAGTATGTGTGTGTAGTGTATGTGTGTGTGTATGCGTGTGTGTGTGTGCGTGTGTTTGTGCACACATCGAGATTGGGTAGGCGTGGTGGCAAGAATGTAAATTAAATATGGAGGAGGCCTATATCAAGACAGAAAGAGTGAGTTAGACAGAAGGAGAGAGAGAGAGAGAGAAACAGAGAGAGAGAGAGAGAGTATAAGAGAGAGACAGAGCTAAAAGAGAGACACAGGGCAGTCCTCTTTCTACTAGTCCCAGGGAATTGAGAGGGAGCAGTGAGACTGGCTAGCTGGCTGTTGACTGTGTGCTGTGCCATATTTGCTTAACCCTCCTCCTTTATCTGTGCAGCTGTGCCTGCAAAAAGACAAGTGGAGATGGAGGAGGGTTAGATGTCTCAGGGGGAAGGAGGGAGGTGTATGGATGTGTGTGAAGGGAGGAGAGAGAGGGGGGGGGTTGTTCAGGGATGTGAATAGGCACACAGCTGTTAGCAATTTTATGAGCTGCACATAATGACCACGGATTCCTTCTCGCTGTACTGAAGTTACCTTTCGGCGCGGACCAATATACAGTACCATACAGTAGAGCGTGCTGAGCCTGGGGGCCCAAGCAGCGCTAAAGATAAATGTTTGATTTGTCAAGCTTGCACTCAGGTTACGCTAACCAGCCATCTGTACAAAAAGAACAGTGCCACAGACTTGTAAAAAATATATAGATAAATAAATAAGAAAGAACCGAGGAAAATCAATTAAATAAAAGCATCTATTTCTTTTCTCCTATATGTTTTTTAAGGTACGGTGTTTTCAACAGAACTTACAAAGTTAAATGTATCACTTGAGTAGAGTGTGTTTAATTCTTGATCCCACAGGGCTATGTCTGTGCAAAAAAACTCCTGTCTCATCTTTTCCTTCTTAACTGTTTTCTAAAGGTCATCAAAGGGAGAGAAAGCAGGAGAAGAGAAGAGATATGAAGCGGAGAACTGGAAGAGATGAAGAAGAGAGAAAAAAGAAAGCGACTGAACACTTGCAGGTAGGCCCCCAAAGTGGAGTTATGTTGGGAGATAAAGACTGTCCACTTAAAGTGCCTGGGGAAAAAACTCTCAGCCAGAGCTCATGCCTCCTTGTCAGAGCTCCCTTCAAACCCTCCCCCTGGCTTTACTAGCAATCAAGGATGGTTTATTTGGTGGTTGTCTTGTGTGTGTGTGTGTGTGTGTGTGTGTGTGTGTGTGTGTGTGTGTGTGTGTGTGTGTGTGTGTGTGTGTGTGTGTGTGTGTGATCCATATTGAACACACATGCTGTCCTAGAACCTGCACCTAATTTTTATCAGCAAA
The DNA here is from genome assembly GCA_027497455.2 of Sardinella longiceps. Classification (NCBI taxonomy): domain Eukaryota; kingdom Metazoa; phylum Chordata; class Actinopteri; order Clupeiformes; family Clupeidae; genus Sardinella; species Sardinella longiceps. The sequence goes on along the minus strand of JAODXP020000022.1, from coordinate 14,348,411 downwards.
AGAGCCATTTTGTGTTAACCTGTCTTTCTTCCTCCTGTCTTCAGGGCTGGAATATTAGCAGCTAGCTAACTTTAGCAAGCAGCAATAGCACATTCAAGCAAACAGGGAGGAACTCGCTCAAGCAACCTCTTGCGAAAGTACATTTTTCATCTCTTTAATAGTCTAGCTGAGCACTTCAAAGAGTTCGATGAAGCGATACAGACAATGCACGCGATAAGTTCATTTCAATGATGTTTGACAGCCATCTCAAACTCGTCAACGCTAGTCGGCTAGTCGACAACTTAAGCGCAGTGGCGTGAAAACGAAACTAATCTCTTCCAAACACCTCAGGGAGGGCTCTGGGATAAATGTCTGCTCACCCCACATCCTCTTCATGTTGTAGTCTGTCTCTCTCTCTCTCTCTCTCTCTCGGTCTTCAGTAGTAAGGGTTCGAGTAGGGCAAGGGGACCGAGTGGATGAAGGGAGCGGAAAAGTGTTGCATTGTGCTGTCATTTAGTATTCCTCAGATGACTCCTGGCCACTTAGCCTAAGAGCATTCTTTATCCGCACTAAAAGCGCCAGTAAATCTTTTCCACGCTGTCAAGTGGGCAGACAGGCTGGGGCTGCCGGATTATAGGTAACATGGATATAAAAAGTGCCGGACGGAGGGCTATAATTTCTCCCGGGCTCTCTCTTGCTCTGTCTTCTGGTCTCTTTCTCCCACCCCGTCCTCGCTTATTCCCCTTCTCTCTCTCTCTCTCTCTCTCTCTCTCTCTCTCTCTCTCTCTCTCTCTCTCTCTTTCTCTCGCTGTCTCTCTCTCTCTTTTGCGTGCGCTTTCTGTCTTTCTCTTTTTCTGTTGCACTCATGCGTCTGTCTTCCTTTGTAGTAAAAGTCAAAGCAGTCATTGCTGCTGGAAAAAAGCCGGACTGAGACAAGTTGAAAAGCTGAAAAAGGGTTTGCCATTTTCTCAGCTGTCCACTTATTATATGTCCCCCTCCTGACAGACCCCACCCCCCCCCCCCCCCCCACACACACACACACACACAGACCAGCATACTCACTCTAATCCTTGCTTTCTGTCTCTCTTTCTCTCACTCTATCTCTGTCTGCCTTGTGCATTCTCTCTCCTCCCTCCATTTTCTGTTGTAATTAGTGGCTCTGAGACTGCTACTTTCCCCTCCCTTTCATCATCTACCTGCATGTCATTCATAGGGGATGGAGCTTATTGATGCACCGTGTCCCCCCCTCACCACACCCACCCCCACCCGCACCCCCAGCCTTGGTGCTTGCCTAGACACCACTCTCCCACCCCAGGGTGCCTCCTGTCCCTGGCCCTCTGTGATGCTGGCTAGTGCATTGCCAGGTGATCCCAGGCCCTCCAGCAAACAAAAGCACTGGGCTTTAATGGGCTCCTGTAAAGCAGACTTAAATGGACCAGTAAAGGATATGGAGGTTCCTCTCCCCTTTATTCTTTTGGGTTTACAGTGTCTCAAACCCTCATTTTCCCTTTTTGGGAGGACATTTTACCATCCCTTTAGTTCCTTTAGTGTGTGTGTGTGTGTGTGTGTGTGTGTGTGTGTGTGTGTGTGTGTGTGTGTGTGTGTGTGTGTGTAGTATGGCGCCTGTCAAACTGTGAAGCTTCAAATCTGTTGCCTGCATTCTCAAGGAGCAAAGGTCAAGCCCTGCTCTACTTGGACTGTGTGTGTCTGTGTGTGTAAGAGAGTGAACAAACATCCTTAGTTCATTTTTAGCCCTGTTAAGACTGTTACTTGGTGACGTCCTCCATCGCATCCAGCTTCTTTTTTTTTTTTGTTTTGTTTCAACCTGTTTAAGTCTCAGAGAGTCAAAGCTCCGCTCAAGATAACCTCCTTCTCTAGTGTAAAGTCATTTCCCAGTGGCACCAGATATCATATATTACAGGCAACTCTAATCTTCAATCAAGTCTTTGAAATTAAATGTAATTAAATTAAACTCTTTTAAGTGAAATCTGAAAGTTGGTCTACAATACAAATTAACCCCAAAGTCTCCTGTCTTTAAAAGTTCTATATCTTAAAATCTTTAAAGCATATATTGGCTTTATGACTTTCCACACAAAGCTATGGTGCCCTCCCTAGGGCCTTTGACCAAAAGAGTGAGGGGTTTGTGGCAGTGTTTGGCCGTGATTGAGGAGGCATGGGAGGCTGGGGTAGGGTTGTCTGACTTCTTTATGAGGTCATAAAACTGTCCGTTTCTTGGTCCAGTGCTAATTGCACTAAGGAATTGTGGGTACTGTACCTGCCACTTAAATCCTCTGCCGTTTGACTCGCCTTTAAAAAAAAAAAAAAAAAAAAACCTGTGTCACGAGTGTGGACACTTGATCTCTTGAGGAGGTTATTAAATATCCTCTTGTAAACATTATCCATAATCACCCACTCTAAACCATCGCTCACAATGGATGAAGATGGGACGTACAATTCGATGTTTTTTTTCCAGTGCCTCTTTCTTTCTTTGCGTTTTATTGACGGTTGTTTATGGTTGGAGGATTCGGTAAATAGCAGTGATATTTCATTCACCGACAGTCCATTTCTCAATGTCGAGGACATAACTGCTTGTGGGGCATTACATTCCCTTCTTCTCTGTGTTTATAAGATAATATGTTTGCTTTTAAAAGGCACATTACTCTCCTCCTGTTCATTAAGTCATTTCCTTTCTCTCTCTCTCTCTTGCTGTCTTTTTCTTGCTTCTCATCTACCTAACAGGACAAACCCAGAAAATTCATTATTGTCTAGCAAGCAAACAGAATGAGCACAGGCAAATGGGTTATCTTGTGTAGTCAAAACAATTGTTCCTCCTCAGCCGGGGCCTCTTTTGTGTGTGTGTGTGTGTGTGTGTGTGTGTGTGTGTGTGTGTGTGTGTGTGTGTGTGTGTGTGTTCCCCCCCCTTTTTTTCCGACCGTGTCTGTGCCGCTCCTTGCGGGCCCCCTTGGCCCCTGTGGTTCTGGGGCTAAGTAGATTTCTCCGGCTGGACGGCAGCGCAGCACAGGCTGACGGATGCTCGTGTGAGAGACTCTGGGCAAAAAATGCACTCATTAAAGCCTCTCTCTCTGCACAGAATGGATTAGCTTACTTACCTTCTCCTGTTCCCCCGGCCCAGGCGCGCAAGCTTCACATCAGTTCAGGGTCATTACCTGCTGCTACTCGCTCTAATAAATGGGCCTTGATAGTATCTGCAGTAAGCTACAATAAGAACAGATGAATACCCCGGGCGGGATGTTTGCATATCATTGCAAACAGTAGGGGGGTGAAGTAGGAGTGTTTCTCTTTTTTTTCTCATCTATCTCTCTCTCTCTCTCTCTCTGTCTCGCTGTCTTTGTTTCTGTTGTACTCTTTCTAGTGCTTTCTCATTTTCTCTTATCTTCTCTCTCTCTCTCTCTGTCTTTCCCTCCTTCTCTTCCTCGCCTCACACTGCCTTTCTTTCTGAAACGCTATTTGCATTTGCATCTTGTCTTCTAACAAAAATGTTTACCCCCTCCGTGCTAGGGATCAAGGCTCGCAATCAGTCCCGGCCCACCCCCTTCTCTTCTCCTCTCCTCTCCTCTCTCCTCTCTCCTCCGTTCCCCCTCTTCACTCCTCTCCTCTCTCCACTCTCCTCTCTTATCCTCTCCTCTCTCCTCCACTCGTCTGTCCTGATATTGTCATTTTAAATTACAGACCCAGAGGGGCCCCACTAAACACTTCTCCCGAGGAGCTTCCTTTATTACAGTGTCTGTGTCTTTATTGTAGCCTTTCATCTCCTCCAGCGGCCTACCTACCTCTCTCTCTCTCTCTCTCTCCACAACCACTTTGTATGGGGAAGCATTTTAAGTCGACCCCCACCCCTCCACCAACACCACCACCACCACCACCATCTCTTTGAAGTAAAAGGATGTTCAGTTGCCTAGTTTAGACCAGGGAGGGAAATGGCGGGTGCTGGGCAGCTGGGAGGATGGGGAGGATGCGTTGGTGCCACTGGTTGATGGGAGAGAGAGATTGGGTGGTTTGCACTGATAGTATAATGGCGCCCCCACCCCTCCCCATGTGCTGACAAATGTGTGCGTTGAGCAAATGGAGAGAGAGGGAGATGCTATCTACTTATGAGGTATTCTAGTTTTAACCAAAGATTTTTTTCTTTTTTTATCTCCAAAAAATACCACGCAATAGGCAGTCATTTATGCTATCCTGTCAGTACTTTGCTAACCACACCGTATTTTTATATGAGCCACTCAACTGACAACAACTAGCCATATCCAATGGCACATTTTGGGTGTAAAAACAGGCGTTAGACATTTTGTGCCTTTCCTGTGGAGATGTAAGGCGCCTCTTCCTCCTCCTCCTCCTTCTCCTCGCTCAGACCACCTTCTGACGCAAAGCGGGCCCACGCCTGGGCGGTGCAGCCTGGTTCCGAAGCTTTAGTTGGGCTCCCGGGATGGAGACAATTAAAACTTCTGAGGGCTCGTTGAGTTGCCGAGCACTGGGTGGTCTCTGAGCCGCGCCGCGCCGCGCCGCACCGAGCTGGTTGTGTCCTGCGTCTCTTTCTCCGCAGGGGTTTATTACAGTGCCCGGAACAGCATAAAAGGCTTGCCTGTCTTCCCCGCCTTGTGGTGTCCCATCCAGGGTACATAAAACATGGGGGTAGGGGGTGATGGAGGGAGGGTACCGCATGATATATTGACACTAGATGCATGGTTCAGATTGGAGAGTCTGTTTTTAGAAACGTCTTCTGTCCTTTCATTAAATGGTCCATACCTTGAGTTTTCTGATTGTGTGTGTGTGTGTATGTGTATGGTTGTGTGTATGTGTAGTGTGTGTGTGTATGTGTGTGTGTGCTTGTGTGAGAATGTGTGTGTGTGCATGGGTGTGCATGTGGTGATGGGGGTTGTATCTTAATTTCAGTAAGCTGTTTCACGATTCATAAACTTGATTCACGAGCCACCTCAGAGTGTTCAGCTTAATCCTGTTGTGTTAATTTCCCCTCCCGTTTGTAGTCCAAACATTTTTTTTTTGGTTAATCTCTTCAAGCCCCCCAGCGAAATTGCCACAAAATGTCTACTTTCTTTCGTTCCACACATCGATTTACGTGACTTTCCTCATTTGGTCCTGCGGTGTGAAACTTTATAGTGCACTCATTTCCACAGCACTGGGGAACGTGGGTGGTCTGGTTTTAGAGCCCTGGCACATACATGGGTCTGCTAATGAGAGAATAAATTAGCAAACGTGTGGCGTCTTCAAATTAATACTAACCACCTACCTTGTAGAGGACTTAAAGCAGTTGTGTTACTGTACAAACACAAACACACTACTACTACTACTACTACTACTGCTGCTACTACTACCACTAACACTGCTGCTGCTGCTGACGCTACCACTTCTAAAAACAAACAAACAAAAAACATTTTTACTTGATTGCATAAAAAGTGTATTTATAAGTAGCCTCACTCAGTAGGTGCTCGTATGTCGTGATGTGAAAGACCACAGAAAACAGCAACAAACGTCTGAAGCCACTCCCAGTCTTTAAATCTTACAATAGTGTGCGCTTTTCTAACCAGCTGAATGCTCCATTTAACTTTAGATGCCAATTTGCGCCACTCTTAAACGCAAAGTCAATTCACCCACACATGGAATAATGATTCCCAAGTTAAGTATAGGTGTTTCTGCACCTGACTGGGGTAACCACAAGCTATGGTTTGGGATTGAGTCATTATGAAAGACTGCGACTGATGGTGGAGGATGGCTGACTCAACTAACCAGTGGCTGCGGGGACCAGTACAGAAGCATAGAGGAAGCAGGGCCCCATCCCAAACACTAAAACTAGGCAAATCTAATCCCGATATAACATCCTGCGAGTTAAGATAGTATAAAGTATTCAACCCATAGGAAATAGATAATCTATCAATAATCCATATAAAATCCATACATAGTGTGTGGAGGTGTAAATTGCGAGATGCTCATTCATAAAGGCTATCATGACTCAATCAATCATCTGTAAAGACAGCTCAGGGGGTCTTGATACTGTTCTGCCTCCTTACCAAAGCCCACCTGGTTCCAAGGCTTCTGAAGGAGCCATCCGCTAATAGAAGTATTGACTCTACTGTGTAGTGCTCTATGAATGAGTGGATATGGCAAACACAGAATGCTTCTCCAGTATACAGTGCTACTGCGTGTATTTCTGAAGGAGCACTCCACACGTCTGAGATCAGATTTTTTTTCTTCTCCTGTGCCATTGAGTTCAGCGAGAAGTGTTGATTATGTGAGTAGACGCGCTGTGTGTAATTTAGCCCAGGATGTGAGAGACTGTTGTACGTGGGCGGAATTTATTAGCCATACTAAGAGCTCTTGCGTCTAAAAAGGCTCGACTACCCTTCAATTGACCTGTCCACATGTTGAATTTGAATGTTTGCCGAAAAGAGTGCAAAAGGTAAATATTTCAGGCAGGTCCTAAAAATGAACGCTTTTTCTTGTCTCACCTCCCCCCACAAAAAGGCAGGCAGGACCACCTTTTCGGGGACCACACTAGAGATTTTGTGATTGGTTGATGCAAAGACCTGATAGGACACACTTATTCATTTTATTCTCATCACTGTTTTGAAAACGAGTTGTGCAGCCACTTTTTCATAAGCCAGCTCTGCTCGATGTCTGTGTTTTTATGTCCAAATAGTTCCTGTGGCTTGGCTATTTCAAGCTTAGTGAACTTAGAACAGCACACATACATGGTGTTCTACAAGTTGTTTCCATGGCAGTTTTTTTTTCTTCTTTTTCAAAAACGTCTGAGACATCTTTAAATTTAAACTGGTTTCCTTTGCTGTTTTTTAGTCATTTCTTTTTTTTCTCTCTCTTTTTCTTGGTCGTATTGTTCTTTGTGTGCGATTGTTTTAACAAAAGGGGAGTGGGTTCTCCCAGCATATAGAGGGAAATTCCTGCAGACCTCAAATGTGTGTGTGTGTGTGTGTGTGTGTGTGTGTGTGTGTGTGTGTGTGTGTGTGTGTGTGTGTGTCTGAAGACAGTCAACATACTTAACACACACTCCCTTCTCTCTTCTTCTTCTTCTTCCTCTTCCTCCCCCCTTCAGAGCCAGACACAGAGGAGACACCACCTTTGGCAATCTGTCTGCGGTTTCCCGCCACTGAAGCCATTCCACAGGTCGCCAGGTAATTACCCCGAGGCCGAGACCTGCACATCTAATTATGTGTTTGCTCTGTCGGGAGGAATGAAATAATATGATGCAATACAGGATAGGAAATATTTATACATACATAACACACACACACACACACACACACACACACACACACACACACACACACACACACACACACACACACACACAGTCCTAGCTATATATACTCTATCTGCACTGTATAGGTCTTTATGTTTATCTATACATTGTTCTCTCAAAAAGTGTTAATTGACGTTCATGTGTATGCTATATTAATATGTTCTTCAAAGTGTATGTCTGTGTGTGTGTGTGTGTGTGTGTGTGTGTGTGTGTGTGTGTGTGTGTGTGTACAGTATATCAGTAGTATCTCCCCCTGTGCGCCTCTTGTGATTGTCTGTACTCACTAACCACATTTCCGAGGGGTCTTTTTAGTGTGAGTATTTATGTGCGTGTTTATGGAGCTCTGGTGCGTGTTTACTCTGTGAGGACCACGTCTGTGTGTGTGTGTGTGTGTGTGCATGTGTGTGTGTGTGTGTGTGTGTGTGTATGAGTACATCGGCCCCAGCTCCCCGACTCAGGGTTGCCTCTCATTAAACGTCATGCCCGCAGGCTTGGCCCAAACATCAGGAGTAACAGTTATAATCATCCTGCTGGAAATATCCCGCTCTGTGCCATAACAACTGTGCCGAGATTATGGGATGCCTGCCCATGACCAAGGTTGCCATGGGAAAAACCTTGCTCTTCTTTTTTTTTCCGGGTTTAAAAGAAAAGCTCCCTGTGTCTGTTTCTCATTTTGAGAAAATAGTCGGGGATCCTTTCTTTTTTCTGTTTTGTTATGTACTTACGCTATCAGCTTAAGGGTACATTAATTCACATCTGCAATTATAAGACCCAATTAAGGCAGTAGACCCAGGCCCCTGTGATAGCTGTGTGTGTGTGTGCCTGTATGTGAGATAGCTCTGTGTGTGTGTGTGTGTGTGTGTGTGTGTGTGTGTGTGTGTGTGTGTGTGTGTGTGTGTGTGTGTGTGTGTGTGTGTGTGTGTGTGTGTGTGTGGGGGGGGGGGTACTTTGAAGCGGGGTACTTTGGTCCTGTAATGGTATAATTTTAGTCTTTAAGGGTCCGGTAGCTGAGTGTGTTTGTGTTGGCACTCTGATTATTTCGGCCCCAGAGGCAGTGGTTGGAATTTAATGGTGGAGCCATAACAGCCACGGCCTCATGACCACGGGCTGCTGCTGCCGCTGCTGCTGCTGTTACCGTGCTAGTGACTGTGGCTCTAGCGAAATTGGGTGGAGTGTAGATTGCAGCCAGAACAGCACAAGAGAATAATGATCCCCCTCCGCGCCGTGACATCAGCTGCAAGGTATCTGGGGAGGGTGAAAAAAACAAATGCTCACACCTTCCTTCCAGTGTTATCTCATTGTCTGGCATTGTGGCTGCACAAGTCTAGATACACACACACACACACACACGCACACACACACACACACACACACACACACACACACACACACACACACACACACACACACACACACACACAGTGAAGGCCTTTCCAGGTCTACATCACAGCCAAAACTCTATTTTACCCCAGTGCACAGGAGCCCCCCAAGGATGAAGTCAGGCCCATTTTGAGTGCTAAATGATGCACTGTTAAGCAGCCAATCCACAAATTTTACATCCTGTCATCAAAATGGTTAGAGCAGTTTGGTACCCAGTGGGAGCAGTCTGAATGGAGAAAGATGAATAGTCTCTCTCTCTCTCTCTCTCTCTCTCTCTCTCTCTCTCTCTCTCTCAGTCTTTCGTGTTCTCTTGAAGAGGAAGCAGATCCTTGCTGTTTCACGCCGTGATGCGTGAACACAAACAGCTCTCTGTTAATGGATGAGCATTGATGTCTTTCATTTGCCACACAGTTATAAATAATGTCTCCAAAAATGGATTGTTTGAAGGCACTTGGAGCTGAGAACAGTATTGCAGATAATAATGTTTGACACCCTCGGCTGCCCCTGTCTCCTTCAAAATGACTGTTGCTGTGTTTGCCACAGAACATGATAAATAACTAGTCATTGTCAAAGTCTCACAGAAGTCGATAAAGTATTGTCTTTTTTGCGCGTTTCCTTGTCTTTAAATCTGCCCACTCCAGTATTGCCACTTCCACCATTACCCAGAGGTAAACTAAATAGTTATCCTGTGTATTAAAGATAATTATGATAATCCCAATGCTACACTACCTAACCCTAATCTGTGAACTCTTAAAGACTTAACCAGCCAATTTAATCTGAAGCTGCCGTCTTTAAGGGTTCAGGGCTTAAGGATCCAGCTAATGTGAGTGAAGATAACTCATTAGATGGGTCTTTAGCCACCTGCAGGGATCTCTGGGTAATTAAGTCTGTCTTGTCACGCCCGTGGTCAGCATTCCACCCTCCTCACATTTATCAGGCCTGTTCAACCCAACTCAGGCTTATCTGAACGTCTCTCCTCAGGGTGTAGCAGTAGAGTATTTGCGCTGGAAGAGAAAAATAGCAAAAAAAAAAAAAAGCTAACATGCTTTAAATGTCATCGTGACGAGTAGAAATTACGTCCTTGTGTTTTTCGTGTATAGTAATAAATTCCTTTATGTAAAGTGCTGTTTAGGCTGGTTAATTTAAGAACAGCACCCTGTCCTCAAGGCTGTTCTCTTGTCAAATCTTAAATGCACCAATTAAAATCATACATTTTTCCTTACATGAACACAAATGACTTTAGATTCCCATAAAACATGTGAGTGGCTACTTCCTGCAGCAGTGTGTGTACTGAAGCTGCATGCTCCAGCTGGTAGAGCGCAGGAGAGGAGGTGCATGCATGTATCCCCAGACACGGCGGTCTCAGACAGGGCCCTGAAGCTTCTCACCTCCCCTATACTCCTATACTATAGTCTCATCCTCAGGCAGCAACAAACCAGAGAGTCAACTTCTGCTGTCAGTAATGGCAGAGCTTAAGTCAAATGCTGAAGGGAAGGCAAGCATCCATTTATGTCCCCGTCTTTATCTCCCTTTCCCTTCTTTTTTTCCCTCCCTCTCCCTTCCATCCTCTCTCTCTCTCTCTCTCTTCTCATTGTTGTCTCTTCATCTGTCTTTTTCTCTTTTTTTTCCTCTTTCTTCCTCTTGGTCTCAATTGTCTCTTCATCTCTCTCTCTCTCTCTCTTTCTCTCTCTCTCTCTCTCTGTCTCTCCTCATGTGTAATTAGAGGCTGTGTGAGTGAGGGTGACACCAGGCGTCCTGGCCTGTCCTCCCCCACAGGAGTGCTCCAGCAGGAGGATCTCACAGGCCCAATTACTGTAATCACCCCCATCAAAGAGCACATGTCACTGGAGGGAGGCAGCCCGCCGCTAGCCACCAGCCACCAGCCACAGGCCAGTAGACCGGACGGACGGATGGCCCGCCACACCAAGCCACTCCGAGGTGAGAGTCACTGTCTGTGTGCATGTGTGTGTGTGTGTGTGTGTGTGCTTGTGTTTGTGTGTTTGTGTGTTTGTGTGTGTGTGTGTGTGTGTGTGTGTGTGTGTGTGTGTGTGTGTGTGTGTGTGTGTGTGTAAAAGACAGTGGGGTGGGTATGCAATTTCTTTTCGTAGCATTTTTAATATGTGTTTTCCTGTGTGTGCAAATGAAATGTTTTCTTGTGTTTCTACGTGTGTGTGTGTGTGTGTGTTCTCCAAGGTGTGTGTATTTTGTCTCTGCCTCCTAAGCCTCTTCATATCTGTAAATATTATTGAGACTCTTTGCAATCGAAATGTGCCAAAATGTTTAATCCATCTGCATGTACAATTTACTTTGGAAATAAAACATTCCATAGCAGCAGAACCCGCCTTAGTGAGCTCATAGTGCCAGGAACAGCAAACCCACAAAGCCACTTTCTTTGTCTAAAACGAAAACAGATTTTTTATTATTTTTTTTGCCATAGCATATTCATTGCTGTATGCCCACAGTCTACCTGCAAGCCCCCATTGCAAACTGCCACAGCAGCTCCTGTCCTTCAACAGGGATTTAGAGTAGCTGTGTCAGGTCTTGTTACCCACCCAACAGTCTGACGTGTACTGTGTAATTTTTATAAGGGCTTCATGTGTCCTGAAGTGTTTGTTATGGGATGTCGCCTGCCATACATGTTTTATGTGACTGGACCATCTATTCAACAAGGTTGCTTTACATGTAATCAATGTGGAATGTAGCCAATGAAATGCAGCTGAAATGTTGATAGGTGACATTTTTTAAATTTTGCATTATGTAATTTTGTTTACATGTACATGGTTAAGCACTTCATATTGTCTTATGTCTTGCTGTCTCATGTCTAAGTCTATATTGATATGGTATCTAGATTTTCTATTTTCAGACTTAAACATAAAGAATGTGATTTTTCAGAATATTATTGATGGAAATTGACTCAGTCATCCTGTTGATGAAGACACCAAGGGCAAAGGAGTTGCTACTACAGTTGTATTTTAGTAAAAGGAGAAGCACATCATATGAGAAATTAAGAGAGAGAGAGAGAGAGAGAGAGAGAGAGAGAGAGAGAGAGAGAGAGAGAGAGAGAGAGACCAGGAGAAATGCAAAGGCCTGTCAGCTTAGTCAAACTTCTCAAGATTCCTGCGTCACTACCCACCATGAAACTCAGTCTGCTTCGGTGAACATTCAACGCTGTCGGTGAGTTTGGGCTAAACTGTAAAAACCATCGACCGTTGACTGTACCCTGCGGTCAGCCTTACCTTCATAGGCCAGACACGGACACGCACACACACGCTTCCTTTCCCATTCACCAAAACCCCCCCAAAAAGCATAAAACTGGCATCATTGATACAATGCCCTCCTTCCAAAGCAAAAAAAAAAATCTCCACAAAAGGTCACAATCAACATTCATTGCTGTCGGTGGGTTGAACTATGTGGGAAAGCTCACTGAACAATGAATGCAACTGTGTCCCAGATTTCCCTTCCCTGCCGCTGTTCAGCTCAGCTCGCCTCAGCTCAGGAGGAGAGGAAGAGATTGCCACAAAGTGCTGATTGCATTTATTTATCTCTTCCATGGAGGACATTGGAATCGCTGGCAGTAAAGATGCCTCTACGGAGGCAGCAGTTTTTCTGGCCTCATCATCTGTAACTGGTAACTGGAAATTTCTTTTGTGTGTGTGTGTGTGTGTGTGTGTGTGTTTATGGGTGTGTGTGTGCGTGTGTGTGTGTGTTTGTGTGTAGACTTTACTACCTGAATGAAAATAAAAGGGATACTTTGAAATGCATCTTCTCCGTGTCTGCATTTTTCATTGACTGCTTATGTGTTTAAGCACGGCTATTACGGCCAGAACTATTTCATAAGACTTGCAGTAGTGCGGTCATTTAAAAAGGAGAGGAGAAAAAAAAAAAACATACTGTACCAAAGCTTGACTGCTAATGTGAGAAGTCCACACTTCATTCCACCCTCCACAACCTCCCCCCCCCCCCTTCCCTCCATCCCCATTTGGCTATAATTCAGCCATGCAAGCACTTGAGGGCCAGTTCTGTAGCTCCTGGGTTGAGGGGAGACTGTTTCGGGGACAGAGTGGAACAGCTCGGCTTCTGAGTGTACTGGCTCAAGCCCTCTTTCACCTCAGCTAAGCCCGGGTTAATGTGTCCCCAGTGGGCCCTCCAGTGCTCCATTTTAGACCCTCAATTACGCCCATTGTAAACGGTTTATTTCTAGGGGAGAAAGGGATAATCCAAAGGAAAACTATATTTGTGGTGAAAGCTTTCATCCTCTGAAGTTGTTTCTCCTTTTTTTTCACCCTTCTTTTTAGAATGCAAGCCCAGAACTAATAATAACATGGTGCTAGGAACCTTGGGTGTTGAAAATAACTCAATGGTGATAGGCTCTCTCTCTCTCTCTCTCTCTCTCTCTCTCTCTCTCTCTCTCTCTCTCTCTCTGTGTAGGAGGGGTACAAGCCACTCAATAATATTTATTTAGTATTTATTTCCTCAGCTCCACAGAGAACATTAACCTTGACATACTGCAAGATTGCAAGTGTATAAAGCCTTTGTTGGATAAGAGGCTGTGGGCATAGTTGGGTGTACTGTACACGCAAGCATTTAATACTGACTTCAACCTTTGCCTTTTCAAGATGTGGTCATAAGTAAGGTATAGATTTCTCTCTGTAACATAAGTTCATGGCTTAAATGCGTAGGGTGTTTACTGCCACCGCCAACTTTGACTTCAAAGTGAACTGTAAGCAGCTCTGGTTCAGATGTATGGAGTGCATCTTGCTGGGATTAAAAGAGGCTAGATTGTTGTGGGTGAATCTTAATTAACAAACTGGGTGCCTTTGTCCATTTCTAGGCCAATCTAAGATTATGTCGCCAATCAAAGATTATGTCACATCCTTGTAAGGATTTGACCAAAGGAGGGGGGAAATCCGAATGAAGTGTGTCACAAAGTTAAACTAGCTTATCAGAGCACTGCAGGGGGCTCCCCCAAGGGTCCTTGCTAGAAGTGGTGACAGAGATTGACTTTTCATTATCGCTTCGTCAAAGTGATCTCTTCCTGATGTGGGAGTCAATTTGTTGGATTAATGAGAATCAAATGGGGTGGTGTTGTGGAGGGTGGGGTGGGATTTGGGCATGAATTTCTCTACTGCTCAGCAGCCCCGGATCACATAGCCCGGGGCCGAAATTAATAGCATTGCAGCATGGTGGGATCAACACAACTTTGGTGACCTCTAAAATACAGTCACTGCTACAGTCTTCTACCATTGGGAGCTCAAGTGTGAAGGTGAGGTTCATGACCTCCAGACAGTAAGGATACTAGCACTAGGGAATTAAATACAGCTCAATTAAATTAACAGTTGTAACAGAGTGCTGTTAAGAAGCAGAAAACACGGTTCCCTTACACAAGATACATCTTCATAGCCTATACATAGCCTATAGGCCTACGGTATTATCCACACCATATGGGTTCCAAGAAATTCTGAAATTCTTAATGATGTTTGTGTCAAGACAAATTCATTTATTTTTAAGTATAGCCAATACAATATACAGTAAATGTAAGTTGAAGAGTAGGATTGTTCTTTATCAAATGGGTTTACAGTTCATTACATAAATTAGTTAGTCTCTCTCTCTCTCTCTCTCTCTCTCTCTCTCTCCCCACCTTTGAATCTGACACACAATTCCTTTGAAGAAACTTACCTTTACATTCAATTCAGGCATAGGCCTAAATAATCCCATGTTTTTATCCTACAATTTACCCCATAGTAACATGACTGACATTTGTGACTCATTTCACTATGAAGCCTAGGCAACCTCTGAGAAGCCATGGCTAGTATCCTCATGAGAACAACGCCGGTATGGACAAGGCTTAGCTGTTCTTAAAAAAATAATTACATAGCCTACGAGGTTATATCACTTCCCAAAAAATAAAATGTATAATTCTACGTCAAATGCCTAAGTGGTCGTCGTATAACCTCGACACAAGCCATGGCTGTTCATGGCAGACTCTAATTCTACGTTAAAAATCGACAGACGCAAGCCTTCCAACGTTAGTTGTAACGCAGAATAGGCCTACTGTAGTGTATGTTGCAGCTGAATGCAAATCAACCGCCGCAGCGTCAGAATAAAAGAATGCCTAGGCCTATATTCGGCATCATAGACATAAGATTAACACTGGTAGGCTACTGTAGAGATGGGATGGGAGCAGACAGGCACGAGATGATTTTACACAACATGGATAGGCCTAGGTTTTAGTTCAGATTGTGTAATGTGTTATGTGAGACTAGGCTTAGGCCTACAAGTTAAATTTTAAATAAGGAATTCAAACAAAAGTTGCCTCATGCTCTACAGAAGTAGTAGCCTATCTCACTAGCGTTATTTGGCAAAATGTCAGTGGACAAAACCTTAAGCTGTTCCTAGGTTTGTTTTGGTGAGGCTATGAAGTGGGGTGGGCCTAGGCTAAAGAAGAGTGTTGGACATGATTGGTGATTCACAAAGTGGTTATACTGCGCCATCGTGTGGTACAACTCGAAACTGCACACATTTATAGTCTACTGTTCCACCATCACATTATATAAATACAAGTATGACATTCTGTTCATCTGTGGCATAAAACAATTAATTTTTATTGTATCAAATGAACAAGTTTACATAGGATTCCTTTATTTGAAACACAAGCAGAGAATAATAATAAAAAAACGTTCTATATCCTATCCTATCCTTTTCAAATGTTTTAGTTTGAAAATAGCAATGTAGTGCAAAAGCATAGGCCTACATTTTTCAACGTTGATCATTTTATACAATTTATATAAGATGAATAAAAAAAAATCTTATAATTTAGTTTTACTGAATACCCCAGATGATTTTTACATACATTCAATCAAAGATGAAACAAACTACAAAATTGGGACCCAAGAAAATTTCCAAATATCTCCCTATTTTCTTCATACCGTAAAATTCTTAAAACAACACACTCTGTATTTATTAATTTACACAAATAATCTTTGACATTTTTTTCCACTAGCTCATGAACATTATTATGGTGAAAATCTGCCATTTCCTCAAGCCTCAGCACTCAAAGTTGGACCATTGGCAGCGCTGGCTGAGGCTGCCTCTTCTGCCTCGCTGGCACCCCCTGTGGGAAGCAAGCTGCTACTCTCAGCTGCCGTTTCTGCCTCTTTCTCTTTCTCTTTCTCAGCGTCATCCTTCAACTCTTCCGGTGTCTTTGTTGGGGCCACTTGCACTGGCGTTGTTTCTACTGCCTTCTGGTCTGCGCTTGTAGTAGTTGCAGGAACCTCATTTACAATCTGCACCGAGTCCGTGGCTGCGGCAGGTGTCGGTTTGACCTCACCATTCTGTGTAGGGAACGCTCCCCCCAAAGCCTGGTACAGAAACTGGTAATGCTCCTACGCAGAAGTAAATACAAGATACGGAAGTGGATGTGAGAATGTTGTCAGAGTGGTGACTTCCTGATTGATTTGTCAGTCAGGAAAGGCCCAACACAATGTTCTGTTTCTTAGAATCATTTACATTCTATACTGAGAAAAATGTTTTGAATTCTTCCTTTTTCTTTGAATCATGTTGAAACAGAATTTTCTACATGGGTCAAAATATTTGAAAGTTAAGCGTTTTCAAATAATGTGATTTATTAATTGACTTACAAAATCAATGATCATTCCTTGGCGCTCCTTGCGTAAACTTTTGCAGAACTGGAAGACATCAATGAGTTTCTCTGTGTTGGCGCTGTCCAAAAGATTCCACAAGGCACAGAAAATGCCAGTGCGAGAAGTTCCGTTTCTGGAAGAAGGAGAATATCAGTCTTCAGATGAGTCATTACAATTATCTTGGCAATGGTGAAGTACTGACTAACACACAATTTTGTGAGTAATATGTGACAGAAACATGCTGTTTGTGCACATTTTACATTTGTATTTCAATTCTTGAATAATTTGAGGTGAAAATATGTAGGGGCCATACTCAAGTTTTAAAAGCTACCAAGATCCATTTTGGGAGATACAGGAATGAACTGATCTGTCATGTGCTCATCTGAGAAGACATCTTCTTTTTAAGATACAGATGTACAGTATTTTGCCTCTAATTATTTTTAGTCCTAACAAGACTTTGACAACCTCATAAGCTATGGCCATGGGTACAATAAATACTGAAAACTGTTTTATATACTTTAATCTGACATTCAAGGTTTATGAAAGCAGTATGAAAGGTTTATGAAAGCAGAATCATAGCAGTATCTTACTGCAAAACAGGCATTCCATAAAGGCCATAAGAGCAAGCATCTTGCTAGTGTTCCCTCTAATGTGTGGTATACATGTGGCAATACTGTCAGAGTTCATCAATTTAGTATTTATGTATAGGGTCTGTATATCCTATATGCCACTAGGGCAACTCTCTCATGCTCTAAGTTGGCTGAGGCCTGGCCCAGCAGTGAGACTCACTGGCAGTGCACCACCAAAGGAACGCTCCTCTCTGCCCTGCTGGTGCCGATGCTCTGCTTCATGGCTTTGACCATGTCCACCAGCTCCTGGGGGTTCTGTGGCAACCCCTGCTCTGGCCAGCCCTGGAAGTGGTACTGCTGCACCTGTCGTGCATCTTTCCTCTGGAAGGGACAAAACATGGGAGACACTGTTATCAACAAGTTTTCAGTTAGAGCCCATGGTTCTGGCACTTTGTTGTTTAATTGCCACAACCAAATTAAATTGGCTAGTCCTCCTGAATCAATGCATTGAATGGTTAGAATAGTTTGGCTTCACTAGAGGGGGTTGTGTACCTAGACTGTAAACACTTTCATAAACACACTGGATGAATCATGAGAGACACTCGTGTCATAATGGCTGGCTGCATCCTTAAAATATGTTATACATGTAAGAACTGGTATAAGAACTCTGTCAATGCACTAGGTGCCCATTCATTTGGCCTGATTCACAGGTCTCTGCAGGGTGTGTGTGTGCGTGTGCGTGTGCGTGTGAACATGTGTACTGTCACGTCTACATCGTACTTTCACACTAACGTCTCTGATGCAGCACTGCTGCTACCAGTCACTATTTTCACTCTAAGGAGCCACTTCCAGCACACTGGCCTGTTGTGTGAAGGGCTGACATCACTTCCAATCTCGTGCTGACAAGTGGTTAAAACGTGTTTTGAGCTCCACCTCGGACGTGTTTTTCAAGGAGGAAATGTGCCGGTTCTAATCTGTTAACACGAGGGGTGAAATAAAAAAAAAAAATGGACTCATTCCATGTGTGTCATGTAATCAAGTATAAGGCAGTCCCACACAGTGCATTGAAAGTGAACAAATAGGGTTAAACTCCTGTACTATAAGTTGCCTTATATATTACCAAGTTAACCTCATGATTCTGCGTATAAATGGTGTTAAGATTATGCCATGTGATGAAGAAATGGTGGAATACCAAAGTTGCAACCGAGAAATTTCCCCTTCTTAGTTTCCTAAAAAACGGAAACCAGCGAAATTGTGAAATCATCAGGCTACCTCTCTCTTGTGTCATGTTAGTGTTTAGCCAATATGGAGGAGAGCTCAGCCAAGGGAAATAAACACATCCAACATTACATCACCTTGGCGTGCTGCAACTGAATGGTCCTCTTGATATAGGCCGGAGAAGAGACAGTAGCTGTGACTTCTACGCTGATGTCCTTGTAGGTTTGTTTCTCCTCGCCCCAGTACTCAGCACACAGCTCCTATGATAGACACCCACAATTGAAATGTAAACATTGTAATAATGGCTCTTATGTCCATATTAAAAAGGCCTTGGTGACGGTAGGAAACATCTTCACCAACATACCTGGTCACCCTCTTTGCACTTGGAGAGCATGACAATGTTTTTGACCTTCTTCTGATAGACCATCTGCCAGAACTCAGGGATGGTACCTGCCAGTGGCCCCTGGGCAGCAATCAGGCTCTTTGGACTCCAGTAGCCCTGCATACATTATGAATGGAAACAAAATTAGTTTCATAGAAATACTTTAAAGGAACATTCCAACTTTTTATGAAAATAGGAAATTCACCCTCTTAAATAGAGGTACATATGTCGGTAAAAGCATTTTGGTCTCAGTGCATGCGTTTTCCTAGTCTGGCAACCCCAGTTTTAGCTTTAGCTTAGCATAGGCACTGGAAAGTAAAGTAGCCAAACATTTGCTATTTGGCTATGTTGGGTGGAATATTCCTTTAAAAACTGTATTAAGGACATCTTGTTTCTCCTCTTCTTTTTCCTCCTCCTCCTCCTCCTCCTCACCAGAGTTCAACCCTGAGGTTCAACCCTAGGTAACCCCAGGTATTTTTTCATTGTAACTGATAGAACTATTCAACATGATTTGGTGTACCGTATGCCAATACTTACATCAATGTATGAGGCATTGATGTACTGGGTAGACTCTTCCTCATCATCATCAGAGGAAGAGTACTCATCATCGTCATCGTCATCATGATCGCTTTCCCGACTAGTCTCTTCTTCCAATTTTGACTAGAACTCTGTTAAAGTCATCTGTGAACAGCACACAAAAACATCATTGTAATTATCTAGAAATGTGTAATCTACTGCCATTAATTTCTAATTAACTGCTTGGACATTATGTGTCAGTAGATGGTGCTTTTGGGAAAGAGGGAACTATACTCACATGGGATGTGGGTTGAGTAGCGATTCTTTTTCTTGTTGTCCTCACTGATTGCTGTGTTGAAGGTTCTCCAGTTTCTGTACTTGGGAAGTCTCTGAAATTTCATCACATGCAAGTTATGTGAGTTACTGCTAAAGATAAGAGGTGAATAATTAACTTAAAAAAATTATTAACTTATCAATCAACCAATCAACTGATCAGTAAAATAATGGATGACGTACCTGGAACTCTCCCTCCATGAGAGTGGACTCATCACAGTCCTTTTGTTGGAGTGTGGTGATGGAGGAATGCAGCTCTGGCAGTGGCACTTCTGTGTCCCCAAATTGGTTGAACTCAATCAGAGCCTGGTGGATCAGTATGTACTGGGCCTGCATGAGCAGCACACACACACAACAGAGAGAGAGAGAGAGAGAGAGAGAGAGAGAGAGAGAGAGAGAGAGAGAGAGAGAGAGAGAAAAAAGAGAGAGAAAGAGTCAAAGAAATACTTATTTATTATTAATTCAATTAAGAGATTTAAAACACCACACCCTCACCACATACACACACACACTCTCTCTCTCTCTCTCACACACACACACACACACACACACACACACACACACACACTCCTCACCTCCACTTGCACCATGAGGCAGCGCTGGCGCCTCATCTTCACCACGTATCCATAGATATCTAGAACACCCTCTGCCTCCAGACTCTCCATCATGGCATCAATGCCAATGTAGGTGCCTGTGCGGCCCACTCCAGCACTGAGGACACAGCAGCAGAGCAGAGAAACATCAACACTGGACATCTGACCTCAGTCAGCAACCAACAGAGGAGGACAATGGCCATTATCATGCTAAATAAATCAAGAAAAGATGGTTTTGAGACTTGTTGGAATGACTTAGTATATTTTAAAGCCTAAAGAGTTCTGCAATCAGCTGCATTTTTCGGAATGGATAATAAAAGGCTGTCTAAAAATAATTTGTAATAATAAAAAATAATTTTGTCAAGACAAGACTGTTGTCATTGTAGACAATAAACACTAATATATCCTGATATTGAACATTGAACAGCAACCTTATGAACAGCAAATTACAGCCTACTTGCACAATATTGACATTCAGATTGTTTGCCGATATTCACACATTTGCACTGTCCCACTTTGGTGGGGGATCTCGTTTGTATGTTCAAAGCGCCCCACCTGCAGTGCACAACGATGGGCCCGCTGAAGAAGTTGCTGAAGCTGTTGACACGGCGACGCAGCTTCAGCAGCTGGTGCGGTTCGCTGGGAACACCATGGTCGGGCCAGCTGGTGAACTGGATGTGGGTCACCTCCCGCTCAGACGACTTATCTTTTTTCTAAAACATTTGTACAGGTGTAAAAAGTGTCAATGCAAGCCCATGCACACGCCTTCCAGCACACATACACTCAAACATATTCATCTTATATTCTATGTTATCTTTGTCATCCACACACACACATACTGTATACAGTACATGCTCACAGCACACATGAGCCTTTTTTGAGACGTGAATAAACAGATAAAGAAACAGCTTACCAAAATAAAATGTCAAAATGAAAAAGCCATGAGAGAAGTTCAGAAACCCATAGACAAGGCCAATCCATTATTACACAGTAGCATTCACACACATGCACTCAGTCATACATACACACACACACACACACACACACACACACACACACACACACACACATATTCATCATGCACACAAGCGGTTCATGAGGCAAACCACAGACACACCGCTTGAGTTAGATGGCGCAGAGACAATGGCTTGCATCTCTTTACAAGAAACATTTTAGATTCTATTCTTGTGTGTTTAATTGTTCCACATCGCATTCTCACAGGGTGCCTTCTCAAATTGTTTGAACCTCAGGATGGTTTAGTAGTCACCAGATACTGTACATTTATAAAATTAACCCTGTGCATGTCCCTTTCTCTTCAGGCTCATCTTAACTATTTAAATTAATTAAAAAACAAATATGGTGTGGACATTTAGGCTTTGGTGGAAACATGTAGTGTACTGTATATTTGTCTTATATATATAGATATATAGTCATTTTGAGTTGATGGCTTCTGTCATCACTGTATAGGCCTACTGTAAATCTAAATCTAAATGTCTCAACAGAAATAATTGACTGTGTTTTCTGTTGACTCTGAAATCTATAGTATATCCATTACTTTGTATTCTACATAGCAGTACACATACTGTATGTACACTAGTATAGTATAGCATTTATGTCCCTCTCTCCTGTTTAGTGAATGTCATGTACTATAGGTTATTTCAAAGCAATGGTCAAATGATAGAAAGCAAGAAAGTAAGGAAGAAAGAAAATCTAACTTACATTGATTATGGTGAGATGACGAATAATGTAGTCAGGACAGAGCTCTTCTTTCTTTATCTTCAATACAAAGTCTCCATAGATCTCCGTTTCTCTGGTCATGGATGGCCAATACTGAGCACATTTGTTCTGTATCCCCAGAAACCAACAATGAAAAGGTCAATGATATGTGCTATCTACTATATATACTTTTTAAACCTAGTCCATTATAGTCCAAATAGTTGAAAGCAACTAGGGAAAACAAAACTAAAGTATTTCAGTATTTCAAACCACAACCATACCATTATGGTGGGCCAAATTTGGTCTTGCTTGCTTGCTTTCATTCACTTACCCTGTTCCCTTCCTCGCACCGTGTCACCATGACGATAATGGAGGACTTCTGCTCCCAGATCATTCTCCAGAAATCCACCATGGTCTCCTCCTTGGGGCCTGTTCAAAAACATGTACTGTAAATACCTCTCACAAACTTCCACCATGCAGTTAACATTCAGTACAAAATGTGACCACACACACACACACACACACACACACACACACACACACACACACACACACACACACACACACACAACCTCCACTGCAGATACAACAACACTCCAATCGCACACATTGAGTGACCTAGCCTGAATTCCATGCTCCTTTGCACGCTTATTTCATATCACTTGCAGAGCAGCATGGTGACCATGGCCGTTTTCTCGCCTGCTTTCGGTATCCAATCGCAGAACAAAAGGATTTGTACGGCCCTCGATTGCATTTTACGTCACGTGGTGGCTCTGGTATTGGCTCCGAGTATGTACAGACGCTATGATAGACATTCGTAGCGCCCAATAAACGGCTATGGACAATTGTAAACGATGCTTCCGCTACGAGAAATGCAATAGGTAGGTCCCCAGACTAAATATCACTTGTGATTTTAGTTTGGCATTCGCAGGCTACGAGTGACCAGTGTCCACAGTAAAAATATCAGAGAGCCTCACCTTGGGCTGCAATGTACTTCTTCTGTTCCTTGAATCCCTGTAGAAGAGGAAACAAATACTGAGACTTGATGCACAGATAGACTTTGTGGACCAGGAGTCCACTGCATGGAGGTTGTTCAGCAGGCTGTTTTATAAAACCATCATAGGGTTGAAGGAGTGAAGCTGATCTCACCTCAATGAAACTGGCATTGATATAGTCTGAACCAGCTTCTCCCCCAGTACTTGATAGTTGAACTCGATTGTAGTCATCTATAAAGTATGATGCAAAACACTGACTATCTTTGCTAAAGTAGTACAGTACAGCAAAATGCATTTTTTTGTGCATTTGTTTTTTTTTTCTTTATTCTAATACTTACAGGGAAGGATGTCAACATAGCGGTTCTTTGTTTGGTTCTCTGGATTCTTAGCCTCCTTTACGGTGTAATTACTGAAAATCCTTGGAATACTCTGCAGACAAGAGGGAAATCATTTTTAATGACCTGTGACACAGATTAGAACAATCAGGGGTACTTTTATCCACTATCATTCATTTTTCTGAAGCCTTTGAAACACCAAATCCTACTATGGGCCGATGGTCATTTTAGAGATTGTGGGTTGTAACAAAGGATGTCAATGGTCAAATTGACTTGTTTATTTATTCATAGACTTGTTTATTTATTCAGCCTACAGCCCATGTTGATGTTGTTGTTGTTGTTATTGTTATTGGGTATGTAAGAAAAATTGTAACTGTTGTTAATCTGAGGAGAGGGATTAAATTGGTACAGCAATTGCAATTGCAATTGCAGGTCATCTGCACACATATTGCATTAAATTAAGGAAATAATTAATTTCAAATTTTTTGATAGACCTAATCTACCTGTTGATTTAATGACATGTGCAAGACCTGTTGTCAGCGCTACACACAAGATGAATTGATAAATTCTCCTTCTGTACTCTTAAAATTGATAAATACTGTAAATGGCAACATGTAACAACTAACAACTCTTATTACAACCCCCAAACCCCTCAAAATGTCTGTACAGTGTGATTTGTTGGATCAAAGACTTCAGAAAATGGTTATAAATAATAACAATGTTCTCAAGTGATAAACCTGGCTCAGTTAACCTAGAGGAAGTGTCCATTCTGGGTGGCAAAATGCAAGGGGTATGGTTGGGGGAAAACAAGGATTTTGGTTGATTTTGTGGAATGAGCCATGGTTTTATCCCTTGTCATCATATTATACATGATATGCTATAATGTAGCTGGTCAAACTGTTGGCTTGCTTTGGTTTAGACTAATAGAAAATTTCCATAATTGGTTCATTCCAGTAACACTGATACAGATATACATGTATATACTTAACCTGAAATTCTGCCAAAAAGAGACGACCCTCATCTGCAATCTTTTTCTTGTAGACATCAAGGAGGCTCTCAGCAGGAATGGGTTCCACAGTCATCAAAGGGTCTGTGTAAATTGAATATGACAAGCTTATGTAAAAAATAATGGATTAAAGTGGTTGTATGCCTTCTTACTGTTATGGTCAAAAAGTTTTACTCACTTGCTGAAAGTGGAATGACTTCATCTGGGTGGTCACTGGAAAGTTAGGGGAAAGTTTAGATTTTTGTATCCCATATGAACAGTTTAGAATTTTTTATCCCATATAAACAACAACAACATAAACAACAACAACAACAACAATAACAACAACAACAACAACAACACCTACACTTCTATAGCGCTTTTCAAGGCACCCAAAGTGCTTAACAGTGGAAGGGAGACCTCACTGACCACCACCAATGTGCAGCACCCACCTGGGACTATGAACTATGAACTATGTTTGCAGAAGATAAAAAGAGTAATATTGGATTACTGTGACAAATACTAACTTATCTTTCCTTCTCTGGAGAATGTAGATCTTGTACAGAACAAATAGGAGGGCGATGGAAGTCAGGATAATGAGAAAGGCCAAGATTCCAATGACAGCTTTGTCATTATCTGCAAGAGAAGTTAATGTTACACATTCAGCTCAAATATGCTCAAATATGATCAGAAATGAGAACTACATGAAAAGGCAAACAGCAGTGTTTTATGGTGATGAATTGCTTCCAGTTGGACAGATAGGAGTGGAACCAGGAGAGTAGGCTACTGTGCCAGTGAGAATCATTCTGAGAAACGGTGAAAAAGAATGGGATGTGAGACCGTGTCAAATGCTGGAGGGAGGATACTTATTTGATCATTATCAGAGGCAACCAGTTGGTCGTTTATGATTTTAATCAGGGCAGTCTTTTTTTCATAATGAAGAAATTTATATGGGCTGTACTGGTATAACATTTTTAAAAACAAAATATGATATGGAATGATATACAAAAGAAATTATTTTGTGGTGTATGTTGAATTTGGAGACCTGATTACTCAGGCACTGTGAATCTTAGAACGGAACACTGAAGGCAGTGAAATCGTTAGGTTTCCCTGCTTATTTTGAAATACAGTAGGCCCTATGCCATATTTAAGTTAAGAAATCATGAAATATTTCAGAGATGATGAATACATTTTAATGTCAATTCAAAGCTAAATTTCACTTGAAATGTTCATTGCAGCAACTAGTGAATAACACTGTTGAAAAGCTCAAGTTGTGTAGTTTCGCTTGTTGATATCAGTGTCATAAATACTGTGAGAAATCTGACAAAGAAAATTTGATGTGAATTTGGGGGCAAGGTGTCGCTGTTGATTACAAGGTTTTGTGCCCCTAATGCCTCCTAGTTTGAGATATACTGCTGTGAATAAAAACTGGCACAACTCACCCCACTTTCTCCTTGGCTTACTATATAAGGAACTGTATTAAAATACTTGAAAACAGTTTAAAAAAAATTCTCTCGTTACACTTACATCGTGTAGAGAAATCTGCGGTTGCTGCATCGGATGAACGTTTTTGTTTATTCGTTGCTGTTATCTGTAGAGAGACGACGTTAATGTGGACAGTAGTACTATGAAGCCTTGAAATCCTGACATAGCCTAGTGGTAGCAATTAGTTTGGTAACACTTTCTATGAACCCAGTATTCATAGAGCATTATAGATTCATAAAGGGTTATAATGGATTCATAAAGACTTAACTACTGACGATAGAATTCATAACTGTTTAGCCAGCACCTCTACCCACAGGCAGAGGGCCTCAGTACATCTGAACCTGGTCTATCAGTCATGACCATACTGTACATTTTGATGCTAAAGTCTGGCATGTCAGGTTAGCATATAGAGTACAGTAGGCATGTATAACAAGATTGTCATGCATTTCATAAATTGTAAGATTATTTTACAGCTGGTCTTGATAATATATTCAAAAGCTTTACATACCGATATAGTGTATTCAGTTGAGTAACTAAGGTCTTCAAATTTAAAGTCACAATGTGTTGAACTCTTCATAATGCCCCCAGGATTAGCTGTGGCTTCCAATAATCCAAAGTCACCATTCCACTGTTTTGGCTTCTGACATTTTATGTACAAGGCATTATTATAGGGTGAAGTATATTCTGTGATTGCAGTTGGTTTGTCAGGTTCTGTAAAATGTACATTATTGTTTCAAGTTTATTTTTCATCAAGAGCATATTTATATTTACCCAGTCCTCAAAATATGCTTGACTGGTAAAAAGAATATCTAATCTAAATCTAATATCTTGTTAACAATTTCCACATTGCTTCTATGCCTGGCCTGTCATGCTGACTCTATAGATTTCCATGAGCTGAGGAATACATCACATAAGAAAAGTTCTGTTGGCCAAACTGATGAAAAATGGTACAATGATCACAAGATAATGCTACACATTCTCTGATCTTAAAATAAAATATATTCAACATCAACTTACTCAAGTACAATTCTGCATGGCTAAATGGTGTCCTCTTTGGCAACCAAGTCACAATTGAACTACAATTGTTTCGTGCTTTTGACAATACATGTAATCTTTGTTCTGATTCATCCATTATCTAGTGACAATTTCTATGGGTTGAGAACCAAAAGGGCCTAACAGTGACATTTCACCAACTTTACAGGACAGTGATTTCACGTAGTGCATATAAAACACATTTGTTGACACAGATGGATGGCATACCACTACATAATATTTAGTAAAAATGCACTTACACCTAACTATATGTTCACAGACATGTTACATTTATTCATAGCACTAAATGTATTAGTAATTCACTTCTGTATATTTGTCAGTAGAAACAGCTCATTGAGAGCTTTCAGGTGAGATACAAAACTCAATTTTTTACCAAAATGTCTCTTACGTCCATTTTGGTTGCCTTGGATTTCTAAATTCAAGATTTACATTATGAAAGAAGGCACAACTAAGCCTCATGTTCATAATACCTCTTTGACTCTCCTAGGTCATCAAAGCCAGAGCCAAAATTTATATTTCTCCTCTAATGAACATTTTAAAACAAGACTTACTGTCAGGCTCAGTCCTGAATGCTTTTGTTGTCTTTTTATTGACTTTGTTCCTATTAAAAAGTACATTTATCTCACAACCATAGTATGTAAATGGTTTTAAATTCTTCATTTCATGAATTTCATGGCCGACTGAAAGACAAAAACATTAAGTAATACAGTATTGATTAGGTATGTAGTGTAAATATACTCATAATGGTTTACACAGGTCTCATCTCTTCTAAGGCATTGTCATGTTATAAGCCAACCTCATGTGTCACTTTCTATTAATCCATTCATAAGGCATTACAAACACATACTTAATTATTATCAACATAGCATTAATAAAGCCTTAACTAATGTCATTAGTCTTCCTGTTGGTTCAAATAATGTGTTACCATAATGGATGAACACAATTACTCATGGAAATGAATAAGGAACTCAAAGTAATGTGGTATGTTTCCCAAGTATCAAAAGGCAAAAGAGGCTTGATAACATTAAAATGCCTTATATGTAGTAGAGTCATGAGAATGTATAGCCTAACACTATTGTGAAAACTAATAGGCCTATCAATACTTATAAGACTTAATGAACGGATTAGAATCCTGCATGAATTGGGCTAACTAAACATACTTTATGCTTTATGAATATTGTGAAGTGTTGCTGAATAAATTAATTATCACTCACCATCATTGGTATCATCACACGTAGTCTGGAGAGTAAAATTTGCCTTTGAGCAATTACTATGAGTTACACTGGCGAGGATAGCTCTTTTGCTTTCGATTTTCAAAATTGTATTAATTTCTATATCTATGGGGGAAAAAAACATGAATCAGTCTCTATAACCCTTCATGACAGATCAAGGATTATGTCAAGAATGGGAACGGGTCTACAGCATACAGCTTTGCATGTGACTGTAGATAATAAAGTTCAGAAATTGATAATAAATATTGCATCTTTTTACGATGGTCTTTCTTGTACAATACTATGGAATAATATACAATCAGATAGACTATCCTCCAATTATTTGAAAAATATCTTACCACAATAAACAACCACTTGTATATGGCCTTCCTGAGAAAAAAATAATCTGTTATAGATTCCAGTGCAGTCATATGTTTTGAATGGTTCTAATTTGTCAACTGGAATCATGGATCCATCAGGACCTGTGAAGAAAACATGGTTTGAATAAATTATGATGCACATGTACAAGATATATTACAATTACATACCAGAAACTACATTCATGATATAGATGACAACTTTACATGTATTGAACATAAAAAGTTATCATTAATAGAATATAAATAAAGATCATTGACTATAGGAGTAATCCATCTGAGAAATGGAAACAACCAAAGCCATTCATACCTTTACACGTGTATTCCAGAGTCTCATTGTTGCATTCACTGGGTTTGTTTCTCCATGTAACTTTGATTGGATATGTATTCTCATAGTAAAGGTCAATCTTCTTTACTGCAAAAGAGTATTTCAGACTGAAAAAGTTAATGTTCTGTATATACAGTATCTCCATGTTTGACCCTGCCCACAACTTATAGAATTATCACATTGATCCTTGATCTGTGATGTTCTGTGACAGAGAATAGAACACTGGTTAATGTATGCCTCAGAAATTGCTTAAACAATTTTATGGCAGGTGAACAGTTGGTTGTATCTTTTGGACTTCTTGTCTACTAACTTTGCTGCTTCTCTTTACAAACAAATGTATGACTAGTGGGCTGTGCATTCACTTGAGGCTTGTGTCAGTTGTATCCTTTATCCGGGTAGAAATAGAAATCTACATGAAACAGAGTGGACCAAAATGTCTCACACTTTTCATGTTATGCAGATAGAACATTGTTATTCAGAAAAGACAAGGTAACGTTTTTAAATCTAAGTCTAAATTATCTTTGAATAATTCAATGTTCTTAGAGATTGTCAGACTGATACCCCTTTAATCAAACTTTTTTTCTCAGTACTGTATCAGGATACAGTCCCCTAGTTGATCTGGGAATCTCCTGACCACACCATGTGAACACTGCAGCAGGAGAGCATCATAAACAATATGAGTATTCCCTATCATATAAAAAACACTTCTGTTTATTCAGATTAACAAAGGAAATTCACAATGTAAAATTGCATACCAAGGGGGACATGCTCGTGTATGGTGACAGGGCAGTTCTTCACAGGTATCATAAATGATTTCACTTCACAAGTCTTCTTTTCTGGAAAACATTTCTCCCCTTGCATATCCCACCTGTCTGTCTCAAAACAGACTGCACTTGCATTAGCATTCCATTTTGAGTAGAAATCTTCTTGCCCTAATGAGTGCAACAGTCATTTTGTTAGACCACAGAGAGAAAAATGGGTGTAAAATGTAAATTGCAGATTGTACATCAAAAGGCCTCTATGTTTCCTTTGACATTATGGTGGCATTGAACAGAAACCATCACTATAAGTGAACTTACTAATGGGTCTTGATTCAAAGGTGTCTCCACTGGCACTGCTTAAATTGCAGACGGCTTTGTTGTTGAACATGGCAATGACTATAATGTTGTACTTGGTGCATGGCTTCATTTTCTCAGTGGGGATGATGAATGAGTCACCAGTGATATTCTCACTGGGCTGAGGTGAAGACCCAACACCGAATCCAAGCCTATAGCCATCAATGTTTAGTGGTGCTGTGGTGGTGACTGTGGTCTTGGGATTAGAGGGGTTTGTGGAGCCGGCGGTGCTGGTGGTGTTTGGAGAGCTGGTGGGATTACTGGCATGTGCAGTGCTAGTAGAGGGATCGGTGGGAAGAATGGTACTTGATTTGGATCTCCATTCCATAATCCCTCTGGAAAATTTCAAACACTCCTACAGAATACAGGACTTCTGTTTAATTTCAGACACCAATACCAACAGAAATTATTGAATATTGTAATTTCACAAACTCCTCATTTCAGTTCATCACTTACTGTCGGTACATTTAGGGATTGGTGGGTCTGGGACAGGCACTGAAACACAGAAACCAGTGCAAATGAACCATTAGTATAAATATGTCTGAAAAGCAATCAGTGTGCATTAAGATAGGCATCAAACAAGCAAGCCTCTCCTAGTGAGAGCCAACCTGTGACTGTTGGTGGGAGTGTTGTTGTTTGAGTGGAGGCAAGATGAGTGGGGGTCAGAGTGTCTGTAAACCAAAAGTGAGAGTTCTTTAAAAAGGTCATAATATTAATGTTTGTCACTGAAAATTAACTTTACACTGTACATACATGTAATTGTAAATAACTAAATGATTATTACAAAATATTTCAAACATGTATAAAATATTTCAAGCTGTATAAACAACTGTGTAAACAGTGATGACATAATCATGGAAATGTCCTAAATGGGGTTTCATATTTTGAGTTTTTGCCCTACATGTTTACTGTGATATTACTTTACCATTTGAATCATTATAGGTGCTGTTGGTGATGGTGGGAGTAAGACCTGGAATGCATGCAAGCAAGGTTTAGTGCAAGAGTATGCGTGGAGGTAGGCTGAGTGAAGTAAGACACTACTGACAGTATGATAGCATCAGTTTCATTCCTCAAAATAGATGCCCTTCCTGCTCATAGTTTAGGCCAGATTTTCATGTAAGTCATGCAAAGACACAATTATGTTTCAAACATTTCAGAAAACAAACAGCAGTAAGTACTGTATGTTAATATTATTGAGGCTTGTATTAAACGAGAGAGGAGAAGAGATAAGTTAACCACCCAGTAAGAGTAATGAGCTTTTACATGTTTCATTGGGCTTTAGGTTTGTTGTGTTGTGTTGAGGTGTGAGGTTGTGTGGAAGAAAAGGTTTCTATTTGTAGGAAACGGAATTTAATATAAAGTATAAATGAATATCGATATCCACTGCCCATTGAAAATATATGAATAAATAAAATCAAATATAAACTTTGATGGTATGAATTTCAAAGAGCAATCTGCTGTCAGCAAACTGAGTAAAAGCAGTCTGCTTTTACCTGTTGTATTGTCATTTACAACTGTGATCTGTTGAAGTGTGGAGATGCGTGAGGGAGAGATGTCTGGGGGTGAGACAATGACATAAAATGTGAATCATTTCATCCAAGTCAGTGCAGTACTTTTTGAGTTATTTTGCACACATACTAATAGACAGACCAACATAAACTGGCAAAAATATAACCTCCTTGGTGGAGGAATTTCAACTTCACCATAAAACAAGAGAATAAAGATGATTCCAAGTGCCCTGCACTGTCAGGAGGCCATAGTGTTGAACATGATCACCAACATTAAGGAGGTCATAAATACCTGATGATGCTGATGGTGAGGTTTGAGTGGAGGTGAGTGGAAGAGAGTCAGCTGCTGAAGAGCCTCCTTCAGCAGCTGTGATTGCAAGTATGGTTTGACTGGATTGACTGGGTGCAGGAGTGGTGGTGCTATCTGAATTTTGGACAGAATCGAGGCAGCATAGTGGATGATAAAGCAGCTAGATTAACAAAATACCTGATCTGGACTGTACTTACAGTACATTTACTGGTGTTACTGTAAGTTTAGATTTCTACAAAATTAACTTCACCTTATCCTGCATGAAATCTGGGATATAGTAATGTCAACATTTTCATATGATGTGTTGAGGACCTTGATGCAAAGAGAGTCTTTTTTTTCTCTCAACCTGAATTCTTATTTCTAATTAGATGATTAACACCAATATTAAAACTAGACATTGCACATGTTGACCTCATTGCTTTAGTTAAGGGGACCAACGAAAGCAAGGTTGACAGAAGACCCTTTCTTCATTGGATCTGCAAGGTTTTCCATATTTGTTGTTATGCGTCTTTAATGACAGATGTAGAACCATCATTACCTGTGGTGGATTTTGTGGTGGTTGCAGGAGTAGTGGCAGCTGATGGGCCAGCTGTGTGTGCAAGGTGAGTGTGCATGCAAAGACAGAGAAAGAGATAGTACGATTATGGCACTGGCAATCTGAATAAAAATGGACTCCCAAAACCTATGCTGGTTCTTAATTTTTCTAACATCAATATTCAATGGGGTTCAATCACAACTGAGATGATTACCAGCCTGTAACAGAATCTGACATTTGAGAACAACACATAATCTGGTCAGTCATTGCTAATCACTGAAGACAAAATCAACAAAAAATGTTGTTACCTGTTGCGTTTTTATCTGGAAGAAAAAAATGAAGGGGAAATTGTTTTAAAAATAATGTGTGACTATGGTGAAAATAAATGCAATGGTAACCGATTAAAGTACAAAGATTACATTTGGCTCTTACCTTGAGCGAGTCCAACTGAGGGGAAAAGAGAGAGAGAGAGAGAGAGAGAGAGAGAGAGAGAGAGAGAGAGAGAGAGAGAGAGAGAGAGAGAGAGAGAACAGAAATTATATTATGTCAAAATTTGAGACCTTGGGGCGGTGGTGGCAACTGGAGGGTTGCAGGTTCGGGCCCCACTCCACCGAGGTGTCCTTGAGCAAGATACCTAACCCCAAATTACTCTCGGTGAGCAGGTTGTCGCCTTGCATTGTTGTCTCTGCCACCGGTGTGTGAATGGGTGTATCTGAGGCATACACTCTAAAGCACTTTGAGTGCTTTTGGGAGTAGAAAAGAGCTATATAAATGCAGTCCATTTATTTCTATCTCCTGTGAATATCATTTGAGCCAGTTATCAAAATACATCTCCCCCAACCATGTTGTCCTGTGTACATCCATCGATCCATGATTCATCAATGCGCTGTAAAGTTATATTCTGAACATAGTCAGTAATAGCAATATGAGAGTAAAACTAATGCAATTCAATTATTTTAGCCTACTGTACTTTAGTGTCAGATACTTAAAAAAAATCTCTGGTTGAGACTTCTGAACCTTGTAAACAAAGAGGGACTATGGAAATATGGGCATGTGTAGACTACCACCTGGAACAAATTAACGTATAGATAACTGAAACTATAATATTCTGTCCATACTGACAAACAATAATGTAGGTCTGTCTTTATGCAAATTGATTAATATCTAAAATTCCATGGTTTCTCAATGGTGGTGAAGCTTTTATCTTAAAATTGCTCTGAAAGTACTGGCCAATGACATTGTTGCACATGTCTTTGTCACTAAAGTTGTGGTGTTGACGCTGTCATTCATATTAATTGGAGCAATATTTTTATGTTGTTATAGTTATAGTCGTCGTTCTTGGTGTGAACGCCTCATGTTAAGGAATGCTTCTGGTAAAGTGTGTAGGCTGTAGGCTGGGTGAGTGAACATGACATGCTGCTGGAGAGGAAGAGGTGTTGCTAACAGTGGTTTTCAGCAGCTAGTGGCATAACCTGGGTGCTATGGCAACACTGAGTGTAGATGAACAGTGTTACTTGAACGCCTTCACCGCAACTTCCTGTAGCTCTTTCTCTCTCTCTCTCTCTCTCTCTCTCTCTCTCTCTCTCTCTCTCATCTGCTTCTCATTCCTGCATTTGCTCCTCTCTCACTCATTCTGCCTCTCTGCTTCTCTAAGTCCTCTCCGCCTCTCTCTCTCTTTCTGTTCTCTTTCAATGCTTCTGCTTTTTTTAGAGGCATTTTAGTTTTGTCTTTTGTGTTTCTTATACAGTGTAAATTCATGTGCTATACTCCACCCCAGTCCCTTCTCACAATAAAACCTGTAACTGGTCCCAGGTCAGACCATCAGAGGACAGTAATGTATGCCGACAATCGGTCGGCCCAAAGTTCAAGTTTACCTTAAGGCAACAGTAATGTTAATTTCATACTATAGTGGGGATTATATCAATTTTTTCTCAGTGATGCTGTACTGTCTAACAGATTGAAGCAAGCAACATCAAGACAGATGCAACACATTTCTCTTTCCTTGTCTTTGCTTCTTCTGCAATTTTTTAGTTGAACTGAATTAATGTGATACTGAGATGTTAAGGTATACCACAAAATGATTGCCTCATATCAGTGTAATTTATGGTATTAAAAAAATCCATGAACTAGATAAGGTCCTCTGCCACATTCAGTCAGTGCTGGATACGGATGTGGCATGGTTAAAGATACCATGACATAAAACATTTCCCTAATACCAATAGTAGGCTACTACAATCCCCCCCCCCCAACCCTACCCCTCTGATTTTCTCTGCATTTAACTGAGTAACATATCAAAATATATAATTACATATTTCCACAACTGTGTACTCAATCTCAAACTCTTGATTTTTGATGGCAGAGGATTTCACCTGTCTGCAAGTGTAAGATAGTACAAGACAGATTACAGCTGTTGAGATGTCCTAAAGGAAATAAAGGAGAAATCTGGTGGGACTCAATCCATTACTCTGATCACCAAGTGAACATTTGATACAAATAGCAAGCCGGCAGCTATAGTTAACTGAATAAGACATAGGAAAATTAAGCTAAAAGTTCATTTTTGTGCCCTTTTCACTTGGGTTAAGATGCCATTTTGCTGCTTAGTCTATGCGGTATCAAATTTTCTTGTGTTTTTTCCTACTTACACTCAGTGACTCTGAATTGATTCACTGGATTTATCCTTTAAAGTATGTGAAGTGGAGTGGAGTTGGTAAATCCATTAATGGAATAGGCATATATCCACACATATTAACTTTGGACACTAGTTGTACTAGTTTTCTTGGTAACTGACCTCAGTGGCCAATAAATGTGGTAACCTGATTACTGGTTTCCACTGTGGCAAACTCTTCAATTAATTGCCATTTAAAAGAACATTGATATGGAACAATAATGAGACTTTTTTTTACTAGATCTACTTCATATGTGTCACAGACTTAATAGCCACTTGGCAGCCAAATAATTTCTTTCCTCTACAGTTATTCTTTAAAGGTGCACTACTGTACCTACTACTACCTAGGGATATTCCTTTGCATTCAGTACTCATACTGTTTTGTGTTAACCATGGTCAATCTATGCATCAGACTTTACGGATACTTTATTAGGCCCCAGGCAGGTAGGCTGAGTCCATGAGGCGTGGATCTGCCCAAGGTTTCTTCCTACATAACAAATTATTTACAAAGCGAAGGAGTTTTTCCTTGCCCCTGATTCTCATGGATGCTTCCCATACTGTCTGTAAAGCGCCGTGAGAGAATGTACTGTATTTGTGCGCTATACAAATAAATTGAATTGAATTGAATTGAATTGATCCACTAACTGCCACAGTTATGTTATTTTGTTTTGTAATGTTGTTACGTTATTTTTTATTTTGATTTATTTGTTTGACGTTTACAGTCCTTGTGTTGTCTCCCGAGACTATACTTTTTCACTGTGCATTCAGGGGTCTTTGGTAATTTTTGCCCTCAACGGTGCTTTCTATGCAGCGCTGCCCTCAAGGCCCAATTTAGGGTGATGAGGGTTGAGGGGATTAGGTTTAAGGTAGTGCCTTTTAGGCTGTGTTGCCCAGCAGGTGCCGTTGGGGGCAAAAAACACCATTGAGTGTATTCAGGGGGCAGACAACAGGGGGAGATATCTATGGTACAATTTGATAAAAAAAGGGAACTCATAGTGCACTTTAAATGCACTGTGAGGATAACCTACTGTGTACGACTTTGTAAAATGGCCGCCACCCTGTAGTGTCCGTCTCTCTGTGCAAACCATCCAGTTATCTGATAAATATATCACTTAATAATTATATCACACATGCAGTTCTATTTGTATGGTTTTGGCCTCACTATTTTGATAGATTTACAGGTTGAATTGGAAAGTAAAGAGTGTAATAGCAGGATACACTGAATGGATGACACTGAACTCATTGGCATATAATATTTGGGGGGAGGTGCAGAGGATAGTAGCAGGCCTCTCATTCTGCCACTTCTCTTACAACAACAAACACACAGGGAGTCTATCTATTACATATAGATTCAGCTATGTCTTAGCCACATTATAGGCTACACAGAACACAGAGAAGGTGTAATTGAAGAAACAAAGAAATAGACTTTTGAACTGTTTTCGTAAATGTCATATCATGTCTCTGAACTTTACAGTCTTCACTACACATTCAACAAGTCCTCTGTTCGAAGCACCATTTTAGCTAGCAGTAGCTGTCAGGAAGAGCAGACATCTCAAAATGGAACAAGGAAGTGGTAAAGGCTCAGCCTGTGCAGTGCTCACAACCACACATTTGCACAGCATAAAATAGAGGCGGTGGGGGTAGGGGTGGACTGGGGTGGGGTGGGTGTGGGGGGTAGTGAGACACCGGCACAGTCTCATAAGGAGGGAAAAAAACTATTAAACAGTTCATTGTAGTTATCAACCTATTGTTGTGGCCAAGGGCTCTACATTATGTCTCAAGGAAATTATCACACAGATATACCCTGTAACACACTAGCAGACATAACGAACTGAATAAAACTAGCCTTATTTTGAGACCTAAATCTATAGCATTTGTTAAATGGGAAAAATTGAGGGAATTATATACAATGTCAAACAAGCAAACAAGAAAGGAATCATAAGAGAAGCTTTGGCACTAGCATCACAAGTGACTCTCTACTGTTTGGCTGAAGTGAAAGCAGTTCTGGGGGGGACACACCCAGCCCTCTACTCTCTATCTCTTATCTCTCTCCAGGGTCCCCAGAGACTCAAGGTAACAACACACCTGCAGGGGACACATTTCCCCACTTTTGTCTCTGTCACAGTTACCACTCACATCACCCCAAGGTTCATGCAGCATCCGTATGACACAGAAAAGTTAACAGAGCCAGTGAATTGGAGGATGATAAGGAAGACGGCATGTTCACAGCATTACATCACTCGCAAGAGCTTTGATATTTGTTTCAAGTAGAAGTATGGTGTTTCAAAGATATTTAAATGAACAAAAGTACATTTCTGTCATGAGAAGGAACAAGGGAACTTATTATATGTCGGACAGCTATTACTATGCTAGTTCTCGTTTCTTAAAAGTATGATGAAATAAGCTGTGACATTCACACCGTCAAACAAATACATTGGTGGAAAAAGTGAAGCATTCAATGAAAAATACTCCTTACTCTACCTCTTCTTTGTAAAATCTTCATAAAACTCTTATGAGTTTAATTTACATCACATTAACAAAGTTGGATAAAAACAGAAAAAAAGGAAGAAAAATTCTACCATCATATGAAGATAATTAAAAAAAAGTGAATCCACATGAATTTGGGCACTTACATTGAGCTGAGCACATGAGAAGGGCAAGAGTCAAGAGGGCCTTTAGTCCAGCGACACGCGCCATCATGTCCAAGAGCTGTTGGCGGTTCTGGCAACCACCATACGTCCTGTAGAGGGGCGAAACAAGACTTCTTGTCATTCAAAAGGCCTTTCTTTTATGAACTTCATAGACAAACTAATGAACAAAACAAACGTACGTCTATTTTCTCTGTTGCTTCTTATCTTGGTACTTTACTGTGTCTTCTTAGCCCTAAATCCTCACCCGGTCTTGCTCCTAAACGAGGAACACTTCAAGTGACATCAGTGAGGCAGTAGCTTACTGTGGCTGTGGCCCTCACTCAACAGGAAGTCAAATTTTTGAGCTACGCCACAATGTCTTGCCTTCCACTTTCTTCTCTAAAGCAATCAAAAGCGAAGCAGCTTGAGTTCAACAGCTTGTGTGTTCATTCCGGGGGCAATGACCATCTAAAAAGATGTGATGGAATATGTCAAATCGAAAGTGTACCCTTTTTGTTATCTCCTCACGGGTGGGGAATGAGCCAATATGATGTGGCTAGCACATTATAGTGACTACATGTTACCCTCGCAAGAAATATTATTGTGCTGTCCAGTCATGCCTTTTCAACTCTCTTTGTTGGGGCTGGAAATGGCTTAGATGAGATGGTTACTACCATGTGCTACACACAAGTGTGTGTAACCTTTAACCATATTCTTTTGTGGTTGCAAAGTTGGACATTGTTGTTTTGTTTTTTGGTATTGTTTCAAAATGGTTGTGGTTACATTCTTTTGTGTGAAGATAATAATATGCTTTTTATCTGTTGATTTGAGTTTGCAAGCCTTGTTAGAGAAATCTAAAGAGGATACTATATAATGTTATGTTGTTGTA
The DNA here is from genome assembly GCA_027497455.2 of Sardinella longiceps. Lineage (NCBI taxonomy): Eukaryota > Metazoa > Chordata > Actinopteri > Clupeiformes > Clupeidae > Sardinella > Sardinella longiceps. The sequence continues at coordinate 14,310,373 of JAODXP020000022.1, read as the reverse complement.
AATAATTAATAAATAAAAACATAACTGTAGGAACACTTGACAAACCCAAAACAATATAGGCCCACAGTACATTGCCTTGGGCTTGACAAGATATAATTTGTTACATAGGAAAGGCCTGACAATTAGCACACAAACATGTCAGTGGTAGTCTGCAAACAAGCTCAAGTGGTCTGTGAGGGGATTTATAAAAAATAAGGTAAAGTTTCCCAGACAAGCTAGTCTATACAGTACTCTGACAGAGTAACATTATTAGAAGGCTAATGATGAGTTGTTGCTCCAAACACATGGCCTCTTTTGATGCGTATGTTCCTGTATATGGATTTTGTGGGTTTTGTGAGAGGGGTGGGGGTCTGAGCATCTGGGCATAACAGCACCCGCATGACTTGGGTAGGGGGCAGGGGGGCAAGTGGTCCCTGGGAAATTTTTTGGATAAAGTGGTCTTTGGTCTGAAAAAGTTTGAGAAACACTGTGCTATGTCCATGATATTTACAGTATTGGGTAAAGGGTGCTAAATTATTGTTGAACTGGTGAACTGTGTTTCTTTAAGTTGAGTGTGAAATGCTTTGCTCAACCTTAAACCCTTATGAATCATCCTAAAATAGTCATAGTGCTTCATAATGCATAATTTAATATTTGTGCACTTCATTACATTACACTATTTTTATAGTTTTTTTTTTTTTTTTTTTTGTTCAAAAGCATCATGGTCAGAAAATCTTTATTTTGTGAACATTATACCAATGTTGTGCACACTGTTGTTAATGATACAATATCTTGTCAATTCTGCCCATACTTGGATGTCATTCTTCAACCAATCCAAGTTCTTTCAGCTCATCTCAGCTGGAGCAGTTGTCTGAGGTCATTCACAGCGATCATCATTCCCACCTCCCACTGAGATCTTCCAGATTTTAACGATAAAATAAGTAAGATAACATACCCAGCACCCAGTTGTCAGTTGTATTGCAGAGAATGCAAATATTTGTAGTTTACAAGACAAAATGGTAAATGCTATGCTACTGCATATGACTTGCATCCAGCTTAGGATCTCGCCATTGCAAGATTTTTTGTTCTAATTCATTTTATTTATTTTTTTCTATGTTTTGCCTTTATCCTACTAATACAAGACAGTACACGCCGAGTCCCCTCTCAGGCTCTCTACGTGTCATATACAGTAATATGCAATCATGGAAATGGCACATGACTGCTAAAAAGGACTATTTTGGAGAAAACCATCTTGCATGCTGTACTAATCCAGATTGTTCAGTGTACATAACATCACCTGAATTTTGCTTCATCTATTCTTGAATATATAAGGAACCACCATGCGTTAGGTGTTGTGTTATGCACACAGCCATCACACAAATCCTTATTGACATGATATTACATGGTCATTTCTTAACTTTTAATTTGTACCAAATGAGGAAGAGTTCTCCTTTATCTAGTTTAATATCAAGCAAGCAATGCCACTTTTTCATAAATTGTTGTTCCTGCACCCATGGCATGCCATGGTTCCATGGTTCCCGTGGCATTCCATCTTTTGTGTACAGTATGTTACGTACAAGTACAAGAAAGGTGGCCTTGTGAATGACCTAACTTTATCCTTTGCACAATTATCATTACACTCCACACATACTACAAATCCATTGAAATGGTGTTTAAGCAATTATCCAATCTGTAATGCATATACTACCTTTCCATGGGCCTGAAAATGAAAATATTTAATATAATATTTTTTTTCTGTTTACTTTGTCACCATACAGTCTATTAATACCCCTAACTCTTGAGTTCTGTAAAGTCACTGTGTTTTCTGCGTGCAAACCATGACGTAAACTACCACTTCCTGCAAATGGTTCTGTTTCTCACCTTGTTTGCGGAAGTCAAAAAAGTAACTAATTCCGAGTAAACTAAAAAAGAGTTTTTATCTCTTTATTCCCTCACCCCACACCCTCCCACAGCTGTCTTAAAATATGTTGTATGTGTCTCCATTTGCTTAGGGAAACAGAGAGAGAGCAAAGACACTTCCTTTTCCCTAGCCAGGCCTGTAGGTCTGTGGCACAAGTCAGGCCAAACATCACTTTTAAGAGGATGAGTTCACTAGGAAGTTGCTGGGATGTTATATCTCAATACAAACACAAGAACCTTTTCAAACCTTTGTTCTTTTAGGCCTACAGTACATCTGATCAACAATTACCTAATACAAAAAAATATTCTCTCTCAGCACAGGGTGAATGTCTGCTCTGGTTCACCACTCTTACTTTTAGTGTTCATATATATAGATATTATTATCACATGTCAAAACCTCAGTCTGTCTCTAAATAAAGCAGAATAAATCCACCCACCGGCCCCTTTCCAACTCAACCTAGGTGACTTTTTATCTTGCTGTCTACAAACTTTGAGATTTCACGTGCTTCAATAGATACAGTAAATGTCTTTACTTTTAGTGAACCATTACGGTTGGAAAATTTAGTTTAAAGTGGCTACACCAGTGACATAGAGTGACAAAGCACTCATGTTACACTTCACTTAAGCAGGGGTTACAGGCCTCTTCTGTTCATGGGAAGTTGAGTTCACACTGGTACATTCATACTAGTGACCTGCAGAGATCTACTGAGATACTGACAGTGGTATGATACTTGAGCCTTCCTGTGGTGAGGCATTCAATTGGCCACCACCACAATCATCAGTGGGTTGACGTTGTACAACTATACTGATGAGATCAACCTTTTCATGGAAACCAGCACAACGTAAATTTAGCATCTACTCTAAATGCAAAAAAAACAAAAAAAAAAAAACATTTAATTTCAGTTTACGGTATAGGTAGATTTGGTAAGTCCAGCAAGTGGGCACACGCACACACACACACACACACACACACACACACACACACACACACACACACACACACACACACACACACACACACACACACACACATCAAAAACACTCTCCCAGAATTCCAACCTCAGCACTTCCACTTGAATCTAAAACTGGTGAGCAGGTAATGCTCCGACTGACAATAATATAGCACCAGTCCTGTGTCCCATGTTAAACAGGTGTTAAATTACATCAGAGATTATAAGTGCTATTGTGGAGTCTAGATCATATTTGAGTCAAGGCCTGGATTGTGCCTGGGAGATGTGACCTGTTTCCCCTACAGAAACTCCCATTGCCAACCCATCTACTGGCCCTCAGCTTTGAGTCAGCCGAGAGTAAAGTATGTGCTCGCACGCTATGGCCCTAGCACGGCATGTAAGGCCGCGGTTCACCTCTATTTTTAACTGCCTTCCTTTTTATGTGTCTGAGAACAGAGGGAGGGGCTTGCTTCACACATAAGATATTGAAAGAGAGAGAGAGAGAGAGAGAGAGAGAGAGAGAGAGATGGAAAGAATGACTCTCGCCCACTTTCTCAAGTCTTTTCCCGAATCAATACATTTCCTTGTGAAATCTATTACACCAACCCACGCTCTTTGTGACATGAGTCACAAATTATGCCAAGCTATCTGTCAAGAGCATCAACACACATTGTAGATAGTGTAGATAGTGGACTGGTGAACTGAGCTGGGCCTTGCTGTCACTAATACATTCCCAATCATATTGTATGTAATTTATATCACATGTCAGACTGTGGTACTGTTTTGTCTACATGAGTTTCTTGTGGTTTGACAGCATACCCCAAGAAGTAGAGAAGTCGTGGAACTGGTCTCTGTTGTGTTCCTCTTACATCAACATCTGTTCCCACAGAGATCTCAAGAAAGAATGCTTATGTGGCACTTGTGTTACGTGCAGAGTTGTATAAAGTACTGGAGTAGAGGAGTGGAGTAGAAGTAAAAGTACCATATCAAAAAAATGACTTAAGTGGAAGTAGAAGTGGTCTCTAAACATCATACTTAAGTGGAAGTACTAAAGTATTCAAAATGTTTTGTACTTAAGTATTGCAAGTAAAAGTATTTAAAAAATTGCTACTCAAGTACTGAAAGTAAAAGTAGAAGTACTGTGTATATCAAAGAAAGCAGTCAAAAGTTTGAATATCATATTGTTTTACATTTATTTGGCTGAAATAGTCTGTTTGGCCATGGACTCTAAGTAGGGCCAGGGATGGTCACCACCATTCCCCTCACTAAAATCATTTGAAGTTAAAGAACTTGGTGTACTCCTTCTATCTCGAAATGGAGCAGTAGACTGACCCTTACTAATGGTTCCCAATTGACTGCATTCAGTACTCCGAAAGGTCGAAGAGGAGCATGAGGTCTCGTATACCGCTTGAATCGTCCAATAATGATTATGAAAACCTGGTGATGCTCTCGTCTGCATTGATAGGCTATCATTGGATGTGGTAACATTTTTTATAAAAGTAACGAGTAACTAATCAGCACATCAAAAATGTAACGAAGTAGAAGTATTAAATTCATCAAAAAAATGTAGTGAAGTAAAAGTGGAAGTAGGAGAAAAAAGAATACTCCAGTAAAGTACAGATACTGCATTTTAGTACTTAAGTAGGCTACTTAAGTAGTTCTACTTCGTTACTATACATCTCTGGTTACGTGTCACTCTCTCTCACTCTCAGCATCACACACATAGAGTGATCCAGCAAGTGAACTGTTGGATCATCACTGTGCTGTGCTGCGATGAGCGCAACACATCACAGCACAACAGTGGGTGATGGATCTATTCATGCCCATCATCTCAAGTCTGAAACTATGCTGTAGACACAGTAATAGTAAAGTGTGGAATCCATGGGGGGAGGTTCTTGGTGTAGTGACATAGCCCCACACACAGAAAAAAATAATCGTTGTCCAGTGATTACTTGCAAAATCTTACTTGCAGTATTTTGGGTGGTGTAGTCAAAAAAGGATAAACAAAAGTCTATTTGCCGTTTGAGGATAATGAGAAACAATTAATTGCCTTTGCCTAAAAGTGTCTGGGTTAGAGCTACACACTAGCCATATTAAGATCCTAACTGGAAAAACAAACAAACATAAATGTCATTGTTTGGATGAGGACGAGTTGTGGGATGTGCTGATAACACAGTTGCTAATAAACATGTACAGTAGAGCAGAGTTTTGTAGCGTCACTGGTGAAGAACTGTGTCTGGCATTGGTTTTCCCCCAGAATAGATATTTTTTCAAAAATGATGAGCCAAATAGAGATCAATACCAATACAGAGCACATGCTTAATTATTTTGTCTTTTGGAAAAGCAAACATAGTTTCAGAAGTGAGAATTGCTATTAAATCAGACAGAATATACAGCAGAGAACTCCACTACCCTAGAATAAAAGCACTGAAGAGCAAACGGAAATACATAACTGTTGTTATGAGAAGGTGTCAAAAGTCAACATCCGTGGCTTACTGTTAAAGCAAGGGTGTGAGTGACATTTTACCATACCGTCAATGATGATATTTAACCCAGTGACTGTATAGCCTAATGTCAATTCCTGTGTATTGTATGCAGTTCCTAATAAATGTGTGTCATATACATCTTTCAGAATTTAGTTCTTCATAATTCTACTAGGATAAGTTGATGCTCTACATGATAGGTCTATGACACATCATCATAAATGTAAAAACATATGATGCATTAGGTATAGTGTGTGTAAGGTGGTGTTGTTGCTAGTACAGAATGTCCCAGCTCTGACTAAATCACTCTGTCTGCTGTATAGCCTAAAGAGCATGCTAGCCATGAATTAATAGCTAACAGTACTGACTGTACCAGAAAACTCTGAGATCTGCATGTCGTCATTACACAGTATAGGGTTTTTTTTCGTTTTTTTTTTTTTTAAAACAGAGACAAGATATAACATACACACCCTCCTTGTGGGACAAGCTACTCTTGTGAAGCCTGTACATGCACATGCGCAACCCCATGCAACACGGCAGCATACAGCAGCCAGATGCAGTTAGGGTGCAACGTGCAGATCATCAGCGTACATTCACAAGAATGTGTAAAGATAGAGGCAGAGAGATTGAGCGAGTTAAAGAAAGAAGAAAGGCCATGGTGAGATAGGCCACAGTTTCACTTCCTCATGCCGTCTTCCTGTGACAAAAGTCTAACTCTCTGTGCTTTTATTAAGTTTGTTAGACATTTAATTGTGTAACTGGATTGATTTGTTTTTATGCGAAATCAAAAAATGACAAGACAAAGACATTAGTTCACCCTTTTGAAACAAAAAGCACTAACAGAAAAAAAAAATCATTAAATGAATCATTTTGCAATCTCATCACTGGCCACTGTAGGGCGCTGTGGTAATGTTGAGTGCTCGGTCTCCCCTGGCAACCCTTATGAATTGAACCCAGTCTTTGGAATGAGTGAAGGGCTAAAGGCTTTGTCTCTTGCCTGACAGATGACCTGTGCTTTGTAGCCACACATAAGCAAGGCTGACCTTAACCATAGCATATAGGGTGAAGAAGCCATAGGAGGCAAGGAAGGACAGGGCAGGGCAGAGAGCCTGTGCAGGAAGGAGTGGGCAGTGATGGTTTTAACACCCTGTGCTTTGGATTCAGTTCTTTCAATCTGCTATTAAATGTGCTGGGCTGTGCTAAGTCACATGTTTAGGTTCACTATTTGTGATAGAGATGATCATTTTCATAGTATAAGGGGTACATAAGTATTTCAATACTTTTTGTGAAAAGGTAATAAACATGATTCCAGTTTAATTCAGTTTCAATTTAATTTAACACATAAGATTCTGCAAGTGTGATAACCATGGAGTCTACACAGGAGAGAGCCTTCATTCACATTGTAATGAACCATTACATTTACCAGCTGAAGTGACTGCGAAGCTGATAAATTAACTTAAAAACGTTGTCTGGTTGTTGCCTCTAGTGTCCAAATGGGACTTGGTTAGGACAGGAAATGTTATTATGTAAAGTACTACTGGTCTTGTGTACAAATACAAATAACTAAATTTGCTTTGAAAGTGTGTTGTAAATCCTTACTGACATTGGTTAGGTCTGAGTTAGGTCTATAACTGAAAATGCATCACTCATGCCTTACATGAATACAAAAATATGTAATCATATTAATTTTGTAATGTGGTATGCCCCAACATTGCTGCCAACTGTCACCTAAACCTAAAACGTGATGTTTTATCAATGGGAGGGCTATTTATCATCCAAATAATAATGATGGAATGGCTCTGTCAAGGAACAATGTAACTGTTTATGATGAGCTGTCTCATCCAAGACAATTTTGGAATATGCTGCTAGAAATTTGTGTTGTAAGGGATATAACCTCAATTGTGATTGGCTGAATTGTGTTCAATGCCGTTGTATATTCAGGAAATATAACATGAGCATATAGCATGATTCAACCAATAATAACCAAGGACTGGAACGTTTTTTTATAATTGTCTTCATGTTACTTCAGGGTGGCAAAGTTTTAGGATTATTGCATCACACTGCTATCTAGTGGAATTAACTGAACACAACAGGACATAGGCTACAGAGCTGATCCTCTAAAAAACTTTTGGTTACACTATGAATCCAGTTTTTAAAAAGGGTCATCATGCATTCATAAATTATAACTAATGTCAGTGATGTTCATCCTAAACAGTACATGTATATGCATTTATGTACCCATTCTTCAGGCCAAATAAGAGTAACAAGGACTCAATGCATACACTAAGTATTTCTAAAGTTAGATGAACACATCTATGAAAATAGATGACCATTTCAGACAGGTTGTAAGTATATGAAATACAATTGGTGAGAACTGAGAGGTGAGAACCAGTAACCGGCTTGATAGTTGTTGCACACAATGGCAGGTTTAAATAGGTATAAGCATGCTGTGTGGGTGTATGAATACTGTACATGCAGTGACCATAAAAGAATGTCCCAGTCTAACATTTAGCTTTACTTGTCAATAGGCTACAAAAAATATGCTTGTGATATGTAAAAAAAAAAAAAAAAATTGTAGCCTAATGCAGTTTACCAAAATCGGTAACACATTGCGGTAAGGGTACATGAATTATCATGAATTCATGCATGAAATCATTCATGATAAATTCATGATTCATGCATTACTTCATCTCTGAAAGTCTAATGAGTTATCAGGAATTAACATGAATTCATTGTTTGTCATTAATGACCTCCTGCTGAAATAGCACATGATCTTAAGGGTTAGTTACTCTGGGTACATCATCATGAGTCATGATTAATTAGCATGAGTCATGATAAATTAGCATGATCATGATGAATTCATCATGTTTGTGCCCCCTCAACTAAAGTGTTGACATGGTTAAATTGGTAAAATTTAGTTGACGTATGGGATAGATATGAGGAACTCGGCCAAAGAAGGCTAAATAAGTACTTTTATTATATCAAATTATATAAAATTCTTTTGAACAAAAACATCATGATCATGTGTAATTAGTCATGACTCATGATGATGTACCCAGAGTAATTAATGCTTAAGATCATCTGCTATTTCAGCAGGAGGTCATTAATGATAAACAATGAATTCATGCTAATACCTGATGAGTCATTAGATATTCAGAGATGAAGTCATGCATGAATCACAAATGAATCATGAATGAAATCATGCATGAATTCATGATAATTCATGTACCCTTACCGCAAAGTGTTACCCCAAAAGCTTTAAATTATAGCAGTACAGTACATAAACACACAAAAAACACATACATGTACATGAAATGGCTCACACTGATCTATCACATGGGTATTTGCAAGAGAGTAATGGACAAAGACTAACTTTTGAAACGTTTGAAACCCATGAGGAAACACTAAAACAGGTAAAGGCGTAGCGATTAACCTATATGAGCCTATATCAGGTTTGCATTTTACACAATTAACAGAAAGTAATATCTGTGCAATCCTAGTTTAATTTCAGACTTTAACTGCGGAATAGGCTATGGAACCAGGAAATGCTTCTCCCCATGAGACCTGATATCAAAAAAAATTGTGAGGTGACACCACTACTAAAAGAATTCACATTAAAAAAGTCACAGGACATAAGGACAATGAGTTTGAGGACCTAAAAAGCTGACCATATTTATCATAGCGAGTTCCTATCCAGCTTTATTTGTGTTTTTGTTGTTCTAGTTGGTATTACTACGCTGAAAAAAACAGAATGTTCGAGAATGTTCAAAATACCACATAAAACGTGACGGAAACTGTATTTCGCTACTATAATTGCTTTGGAACATCAAAGGACACCACTAACCACTTGGTGAGCAGTTAAAATAAAGGTTTAAGGTTGCTCTAAGGACAATATCGGACATGCAAAAAACAAGTCATTCTTTTATAAAACTTAGTCAACATCAGCTCTATTATCACCACAAATATTCAATTCCATAACTGGCAGAAACACTACTGTGGTCATGATATCTGCGTCCTCAGATGCAGATTCACTTGGGGACATAAAATACAGTGAATTGGTGGAATGATCTTTAAACAACACAAAGAGCAGGGCAATGAAGGTCACTGTGTAGAGAAAAGCTACACTTCCAACAGCTTTGTCATTATCTGCAAAATAATGTCATGTCACTGATTTTAGATGTTCTAAAATAAAAGCTTTCAAAATTCAAATCTCTGAATTGCATGACCAGCTATATACTTACATGATGTGGATTGCGTGCCAGTTATTGCATCCGACACAAGTTTTTGCTTATTCATTGTCATCACCTGTGTAAAAGAAAATGTTATAGACAGCTTGATGTACAGTGCAATTTCAAGTTAGATACATTATTTTTCATGAAAAATGTACAGTAGTATACTCACTTGAACTGTGTACTCTGTTGAGTAGCTGAGGTAATCAAATTGAAAAGAGCATTTTGTTTCCTGTGCTGTCTTAATTTCTTTCCCACCAGAAAGTATCCTTGCATGATACATTCCAGGGGTACCATTCCACTCACTTATCGATTTGCATGTTACATGTAAAGCATTATTTGAAGGGCTGTTGATTATAGTAAGTTGATCTGGTTTTGCTGGTCCTAAAAAAAAAAAAACGATTACTGCCCAGGTTGACAAATACAGTACAACTGTATACAGATTTGGGGAAATAAATGCTGTTCTTTTTCAAGCCAGGAACATATATTCCTTATACAGTTGAAACCATATACTCACTGTACATACACCTCAGAGAGTACATTAATGTTTCAAGTTTATTTTTCATCAAGAGCATGTTTTACTTAACCTCACTCACGTCAGATGATTTGTTACCCTGCAAGCATCATCACTCCTCCATCTGAAAGTTCTTAGGAGAGTTGTTTCAGAAGACTGGACATCATCAAAAATCCTTGCATGTAATTGATCAATCACTTGTCACACTTGCCACAATAATCGATTTAACTCGCCGAATGTAGACATCTCTTTCATAACTATTATAGTTGTGCTTTGTACGTTTATAATCGATGAGCTACGCTACGTCTTTAAACATCCCGTACGGCAGTTCCGGTCTCTGGATTGGTTCTTCTGTTCCAATGTGAAATCCTTCTCAACGGGTGCGATCTCAGATGCTTGTGTAACATTTTGTGGGAAGTTATTAAGTTGTGGGTGTTACATGCTTGCACAGAGCTGCTTGCGGCGTAACACATCATCTGACATGAGTGAGGTCATGTTAAACTTACTGTACTGAGTACTTTAACTCACAGAAAGGTATCCCAAAACTTTGGTCTTTTGGGACCCCTCAAAGTATTACACTGTTTTTAGCACTGAATATCACTTAATTTATGAAAAACGAGAGATACATGATTGAATATTTGTATATAAAGACGTAATATGATGTCTTTCGCCATTTCTCGACATTTGAAAAGATGACTTTTGACATTTTTGTACTGCTGGAGAATTCCATATTTTGAATTTTTTGTTGTTTTAAAGGTGGGCTTAAATGGTACAGTGTCACAAACAACAGCTCGCATATGCCACCTTTGACTAATAATAATTTAATGACAAGTAATATAGCCTTCATGTTCAGTTTAGACCAGGGTGCGATTTGCCGGGGGGGATGGGTAGGATTTCCGTACTTCTGGTTTCGGTATCCCTGCCTCTGCTTGAATAATTTTATCTCCGGTGGGGATAGAATCGATCCCCCCTTGATATCTCGTGACAGTATGCAAGCAATGCGACTAACAAACATCTAGTGTGCAGCGAATTATGAAATTAAAAAAATTGCGTCCTGTGTCCTGAATTGTGTGCGTGACAACTCCTGGCTCACTTTGCCGCGAACTTCAGCCTATAAGCGCAGGTGTTTTTTTCTCTCACTGGAAAGACTAAAGCTAAAGACGAGAAGGAAAACGAAAGAGAACTTCATAATGTTATCACATTGTTTGAACAACTTTGTGCAAAGGAAAACTAACTGTTTCGCAAAGGCATAATTTAAGTTTGATATGAAATGTGTGTAATGTCAACTTATCAGGCAAAATATCCGAATCGCAGGGGTAAAGGGAGAACCGGTCATTTCAATGACGTCACCAACGCAATACCGTTTCAGAAACATCCCCCCTCTGATTTTTTCATAAATCGCACCCTGGTTTAGACTATACTTTAGCTTGCATGATTTTGTAAACATATCTGTAATTTTGGAAGGAATATATTGTAATTTATTATACGGGTCTCTAGAATGTTGAGGGAGGCTCCATTCACTTTCAATGGGACTCCTCAACGTTCGCAGGTCAGTTATTTCTGTATAATGACCGCTGGAAAACTATAATGACCGCTGTCAATGGCAACAGGTTTTATGACTGAGATTCACGTCTCCGTATCAATCCGCGCATGGAGATCAACAATGAAAGTGAAAGGACATCAGCTGCGTTCTACAGAATGTTTCAAGTTGAAGTTTCTTTGCAAACTATTTGTTTCTCTGCAGAAGCCACGAAACGTTAACAAATTAAATGACAAAGACATTTCTGTAAAATATTATATCGTCGTGTTGGCAAGGACCCGTATAATAAGCGGGATAATGTATTGTCCGCTGGTCATTATAGAAAAATATTTCCCTTGAGGAAATATCGGGAAATATTTCTCTATAATGACCGGCGGACAATACATTATCCCTTACTTATAAAACGGATAGTTCCGGTCCTCGATTGTGATTCTTTGGCAACCAAGTCACAATTGAACTACAATTGTTTTGTGCTTTTGACAATACATGTAATCTTTGTTCTGATTCACCAATTATCTAGTGACAATTTCTATGGGTGGAGAACCAAAAGGGCCTAACAGTGACATTTCACCAACTTTACAGGACAGTGATTTCACGTAGTGCATATAAAACACATTTGCATACCTAAATGAATGAATATCTAATGACTCATTTGGTATTAGCATGAATTCATTGTTTATCATTAATGACCTCCTGCTGAAAGGGCAGATGATCTTAAGCATTAATTACTCTGGGTACATCATCATGAGTCATGACTAGTGCTGTCAAGCGATTAAAATATTTAATCGCGATTAATCGCATTTTTGCCGTAGTTAACTCATAATTAATCGCGATTAATCGCAAATTTCTTTCTATTCTATATGTCCCTCGATTTCTTTTTGTCCCATTTTTATTTATTTATTTTCATTTTAATGCTGTTATCAGCATTCATTGGTGGGGGTGAATACCAATTTAAAATAAAAGAAAACACAGTTACAGCATCAGAAATTATTAACATGTTCAAGTACTGCCAGAGAGATGTTGATGTCTTTTATGTTGCTAGTTCACAAGTTTACAAAAAAACAAAAAAAAAAAAAAAAAACTGGATGGTGGCCCTTTAAATTATACTAACCTAGGCTATATTTTAAAGAGGCTCAATGAAAATATGGCATTATGGTCTACATGAGTAAACCTACATTGCATGAGCATACCTTTAAAATGCATTTTGCCATATTGGCAATTGCCCTGCAGCTCTCATTTTAGTGACAAGGTAATAATTATCACTTGTGATTTTAGTTTGGCATTCGCCAGGCTAGTAGGCTACAGTATATGCGTCTCCTTTGCACAAATTCTCTCTCTCAGTTGCACTCCAACCTGTTTCACCTCTCACTCGCGCTGCAATTTTGAAACTGATATTAGCCTATTTGAGGGGTATTCAGTTCAAGAGAAGGGATTTCTAAGTGACAACATTAATCCTCTAGCTAGTTAACAACCTAAATATGCGAACATGCGAGTGAGCGTCAACGATTGTGTCGGTAAAATATTTGTTTTCACTGACATCAAATGATGCTCACAAACATTCTCTCTCTCAGTTGCGCTCCGACCTGTTTCACCTCTCTCACTCGCGCTGCAATTTTGAAACTGATATTAGCCTATTTGCGGGGAATTCAGTTCAAGAGAAGGGATTTCTAAGTGACAACATCAAACCTCTAGCTAATTAACAACCTAAATATGCGAACATGCGAGTGAACGTCAACGATTGTGTTGGTAAAATATTTGTTTTCACTGACATCGGAGCAGCAGAGCAGAGTGCAGACACATCTAGGTTACACCCGTGTGTGCAGTGCGTGTGTAGGCTACTGTAGGCATGAGTAGCCTAGGTCCTAGGCTAAGCAGTAGGCCTACTTCAAGCCTAATACAAACACAGGACATACTGAAACGTCGGGAGGTGTTGGAATGTCGGAGATATTTTTTTTTCACATTCCATTGATAATGGCGGGTCAAATGCGTTAATCGCGCGTTAAAAAAAATGACGGCGTTAAAATGGGTTTGCGTTAACGCCGTTATTAACGCGTTAAACTGACAGCACTACTAATTACACATGATCATGATGTTTTTGTTCAAATGAAATTGATACAATTTGATATAATAAAAGTACTTATTTTGCTTAGTTCCTCATATCTATCCCATACGTCAACTAAATTTTTACCAATTTAACCATGTCAACACTTTAGTTGAGGGTGCACAAACATGATGAATTCATCATGATCATGCTATTTATCATGACTCATGCTAATTAATCATGACTCATGATGATGTACCCAGAGTAACTAATACTTAAGATCATGTGCTATTTCAGCAGGAGGTCATTAATGACAAACAATGAATTCATGTTAATTCCTGATAACTCATTAGACTTTCAGAGATGAAGTAATGCATGAATCATGAGTTTATCATGAATGATTTCATGCATGAATTCATGATGATTCATGTACCCTTACCGCAAAGTGTTACCAATGCACTTACACCTAACTATATGTTCACAGACATGTTACATTTATTCATAGCACTAAATTTATTAGTAATTCACTTCTGTATATTTGTCAGTAGAAACAGCTCATTGAGAGCTTTCAGGTGAGATACAAAACTCAATTTTTTACCAAAATGTCTCTTACGTCCATTTTGGTTGCCTTGGATTTCTAAATTCAAGATTTACATTATGAAAGAAGGCACAACTAAGCCTCATGTTCATAATACCTCTTTGACTCTCCTAGGTCATCAAAGCCAGAGCCAAAATTTATATTTCTCCTCTAATTAACATTTTAAAACAAGACTTACTGTCAGGCTCAGTCCTGAATTCTTTTGTTGTCCTTTTATTGACTTTGTTCCTATTAAAAAGTACATTTATCTCACAACCATAGTATGTAAATGGTTTTAAATTCTTCATTTCATGAATTTCATGGCCGACTGAAAGACAAAAACATTAAGTAATACAGTATTGATTAGGTATGTAGTGTAAATATACTCATAATGGTTTACACAGGTCTCATCTCTTCTAAGGCATTGTCATGTTTATAACCTCATGTGTCACTTTCTATTAATCCATTCATAAGGCATTACAAACACATACTTAATTATTATCAACATAGCATTAATAAAGCCTTAACTAATGTCATTAGTCTTCCTGTTGGTTCAAATAATGTGTTACCATAATGGATGAACACAATTACTCATGGAAATGAATAAGGAACTCAAAGTAATGTGGTATGTTTCCCAAGTATCAAAAGGCAAAAGAGGCTTGATAACATTAAAATGCCTTATATGTAGTAGAGTCATGAGAATGTATAGCCTAACACTATTGTGAAAACTAATAGGCCTATCAATACTTATAAGACTTAATGAACGGATTAGAATCCTGCATGAATTGGGCTAACTAAACATACTTTATGCTTTATGAATATTGTGAAGTGTTGCTGAATAAATTAATTATCACTCACCATCATTGGTATTATTACACGTAGTCTGAAGAGTAAAATTTGCCTTTGAGCAATTACTTTGAGTTGAACTGGCGAGGATAGCTCTTTTGCTTTCGATTTTCAATTTTGTTTCAATTACTATATCTATGGGGGAAAAAAACATGAATCAGTCTCTATAACCCTTCATGACAGATCAAGGATTATGTCAAGAATGGGAACAGGTCTACAGCATACAGCTTTGCATGTGACTGTAGATAATAAAGTTCAGAAATTGATAATAAATATTGCATCTTTTTACGATGGTCTTTCTTGTACAATACTATGGAATAATATACAATCAGATAGACTATCCTCCAATTATTTGAAAAATATCTTACCACAATAAACAACCACTTGTATATGGCCTTCCTGAGAAAAAAATAATCTGTTATAGATTCCAGTGCAGTCATATGTTTTGAATGGTTCTAATTTGTCAACTGGAATCATGGATCCATCAGGACCTGTGAAGAAAACATGGTTTGAATAAATTATGATGCACATGTACAAGATATATTACAATTACATACCAGAAACTACATTCATGATATAGATGACAACTTTACATGTATTGAACATAAAAAGTTATCATTAATAGAATATAAATAAAGATCATTGACTATAGGAGTAATCCATCTGAGAAATGGAAACAACCAAAGCCATTCATACCTTTACACGTGTATTCCAGAGTCTCATTGTTGCATTCACTGGGTTTGTTTCTCCATGTAACTTTGATTGGATATGTATTCTCATAGTAAAGGTCAATCTTCTTTACTGCAAAAGAGTATTTCAGACTGAAAAAGTTAATGTTCTGTATATACAGTATCTCCATGTTTGACCCTGCCCACAACTTATAGAATGATCACATTGATCTGTGATGTTCTGTGACAGAGAATAGAACACTGGTTAATGTATGCCTCAGAAATTGCTTAAACAATTTTATGGCAGGTGAACAGTTGGTTGTATCTTTTGGACTTCTTGTCTACTAACTTTGCTGCTTCTCTTTACAAACAAATGTATGACTAGTGGGCTGTGCATTCACTTGAGGCTTGTGTCAGTTGTATCCTTTATCCGGGTAGAAATAGAAATCTACATGAAACAGAGTGGACCAAAATGTCTCACACTTTTCATGTTATGCAGATAGAACATTGTTATTCAGAAAAGACAAGGTAACGTTTTTAAATCTAAGTCTAAATTATCTTTGAATAATTCAATGTTCTTAGAGATTGTCAGACTGATACCCCTTTAATCAAGTATTTCTACTTTTTTTCTCAGTACTGTATCAGGATACAGTCCCCTAGTTGATCTGGGAATCTCCTGACCACACCATGTGAACACTGCAGCAGGAGAGCATCATAAACAATATGAGTATTCCCTATCATATAAAAAACACTTCTGTTTATTCAGATTAACATAGACAAAATCACAATGTAAAATTGCATACCAAGGGGGACATGCTCGTGTATGGTGACAGGGCAGTTCTTCACAGGTATCATAAATGATTTCACTTCACAAGTCTTCTTTTCTGGAAAACATTTCTCCCCTTGCATATCCCACCTGTCTGTCTCAAAACAGACTGCACTTGCATTATCATCCCATTTTGAGTGGAAATCTTCTGGCCCTAATGAGTGCAACAGTCATTTTGTTAGACCACAGAGAGAAAAATGGGTGTAAAATGTAAATTGCAGATTGTACATCAAAAGGTGTCTTTGTTTCCTTTGACATTATGGTGGCATTGAACAGAAACCATCACTATAAGTGAACTTACTAATGGGTCTTGATTCGAAGGTGTCTCCACTGGCACTGCTTAATTTGCAGACGGCTTTGTTGTTGAACATGGCAATGACTGTAATGTTGTATTTGGTGCATGGCTTCATTTTCTGGGTGGGGATGATGAATGAGTCACCAATGATATTCTCACTGGGTTGAGGTGAAGACCCAACACCGAATGCAAGCGTATAGCCATCAATGTTTAGTGGTGCTGTGGTGGTGACTGTGGTCTTGGGATTAGAGGGGTTTGTGGAGCCGTCGGTGCTGGTGGTGTTTGGAGAGCTGGTGGGATTACTGGCATGTGCAGTGGTAGTAGAGGGACCGGTGGGAGAGATGGTACTGATTTGGATCTCCATTCCATAATCCCTCTGGGAAATTTCAAACACTCCTACAGAATACAGGACTTCTGTTTAATTTCAGGCACCAATACCAACAGAAATTATTGATCATTGTAATTTCACAAACTCCTCATTTCAGTTCATCACTTACTGTTGGTACATTCAGGGATTGGTGGGTCTGGGACAGGGACTGAAACATAGAAACCAGTGCAAATGGAACTATTAGTATAAACATGTCTGAAAAGCAATCAGTGTGCATTAAGATAGGCATCAAACAAGCAAGCCTCTCCTAGTGAGAGCCAACCTGTGACTGTTGGTGGGAGTGTTGTTGTTTGAGTGGAGGCAAGATGAGTGGGGGTCAGAGTGTCTGTAAACCAAAAGTGAGATTTCTTTTAAAAGGCCATAATATTAACGTTTGACACTAACAATTAACTTTACACTGTACATACACGTAATTGTAAATAACCAAATGATTATTACAAAATATTTCAAACAAGCTGTATAAACAACTGTGTAAACAGTAATGACGTAATCGTGGAAATGTCCTAAATGGGGTTTCGTATATTGAGTCTTTGCCCTACATGTTTACTGTGATAGTACTTTACCATTTGAATCATTATTGGTGCTGTTGGTGATGGTGGGAGTAAGACCTGGAATGCATGCAAGCAAGGTTTAGTGCAAGAGTATGTGTGGAGGTAGAGTGAGTGAAGTAAGACACTACTGACAGTATGATAGGATCAGTCTCATTCCTAAAAATAGATGTCCTTCCTGCTCATGGTTTAGGTCAGATTTTCATGTAAGTCATGCAAAGACACAATTATGTTTCAAACATTTCAGAAAACAGCAGTAAGTACTGTATGTTAATATTATTGAGGCTTGTAGCCTATTAAACGAGAGAGAAGAGATCAGGGGCGGTCCTACCCTCTTTGGTGCCCTGGGCGAACACCTTATCTGCGCCCCCCCCCCCCCCCCAAAAAAAAAAACAACAAAAAAAACATAATAAATAAATAACAATTAAAAAAAAAAACCATAATAATAATGATAATTAATATTATTAATTATCGTATTGCCATGACCTAGAACAAGAGGATAAAAATAAAACAAAGTTAAATAGCCATTGCTGCTAATTTCCATTTTTTTTCTATTTTTTGCAAAACTCTTATGGTACTTATGGTAGCTATTAGTTACTCTATATGCATGTCTAGCTTCTACAGCAAAGGAGAAGATCTGAACCCCAAACCCCTCCCCTTTTTTGTGTGTGAGACTTCAGCACTGAAGTCTGAAAGCAGGCAAACCTTAAGGGATTTGGGGTGTTCATTTTCTGCAAATGGGTGATAGAAAACTCTTCTGTTCAAAGTATAGGTCTGTATCATAATGTGTAGTGATTGTTTTGGTTTAGTTTTATTTTTTTGAGCTCTTGGTTATTAGATGGAACTCCAGCAGCCATGTTTATAACACCAGATAGATATTTAAAAATGGGAGGCGATCTTTACACTGAAATTGAACGCCCTTATTCTCAAGTAAGTACATTACAAGTGGCACCAATGCATGCGCCTGGATGTCTACTTTAATTTGATACCAAATACTTCTATTTTAGGCGGAGATATACCAGTTCCAAAGCTTCCAAAAGACAATGAAGCAAAACCGGATCACCCGCGATTGTAATTTTCGGCGCTCGCGTGCGCAATAATAATAATAAAAAAACTTCGGAGTGCCCGTGATGCCGCCCTCCCGAAGATGGCGCCCTGGGCGACCGCCCATATTGCCCATGCCAGAAACCGCTCCTGGAAGAGATAAGTTAACCACCCAGTAAGAGTAATGAGCTTTTACATGTTTCATTGGGGTTTACGTTTGTTGTGTTGTGTTGAGGTGTGAGGTTGTGTGGAAGAAAAGGTTTCTATTTAATGGAATTTAATATAAAGTTTAAATGGGTTTAAATTTGGGTATCCACTGCCCATTGAAAATATATAAATATATAAATACATCAAATCAAATATAAACTTTTCAAACAGCAATCTGCTGTCGGCAAACTGAGTAAAAGCAGTCTGCTTTTACCTGTTGTATCATTTACATCTGTGTGCTGTTGAAGTGTGGAGATGCGTGAGGGAGAGATGTCTGGGGGTGAGATAATGACATAAAATGTGAACCATTTCATTCAACTCAGTGTAGTACTTTTTGAGTTTGAGTTGCACACATACTAATAGACAGACCGACAAAAACATAACCTCCTTGGTGGAGGAAACTGATAGTTTCGACTTCACCATAAAACAAGAGAATAAAGATGATTCCAAGTGATCTGCACTGTCAGGAGGCTGTAGAACATGATCACCAACATTAAGGAGGTCATAAATACCTGATGATGCTGATGGTGAGGCTTGGGTGGAGGTGAGTAGAAGAGAGTCAGCTGCTGAAGAGCTTCCTCCAGCAGCTGTCATTGCAAGTATTGTTACGGACAGAATAGGTTTGATTCTGGCATTTTTGGCTCACCTGGGCGATGACGTGGGGTGATTGGGTCACGTGGTGTTGGTGGCGGTAATAGTTTTCAATATCACTTGTTTCGCTTGCTAGGTGAGAGCTAGTAGTGAGTGGGTGATGGGGGAAGCCTACTTTTGCTGACCGTTTTAGACGTTGCTGCTATTTCTTATGGATTAGGCTACTTGTGGATTTTACTCTCTTTGTGGATTTATGGATGTTTATGAACTGATGAAGTGTAACCTTTTAACATTTTTGGATACTGGAAGATCAATAAAGTAACCTCAACTCACGTCTGGACTGAAACGCGTCGGGCATCTTTGTTTACTCTAGTCAGCCACTCGGCGACTTACAAAAGTTGAAGACCGTCGCCAACATTGTCAGCAAAAACGGCAACGGAGCCTGCCGTATGGAGAATACCGTTTGAACGCCAGCTCACACACACCGCCACATCAACGAAGACGACGGTGGTATGTAAACTGGTTGCTGCGTATTGCTGGTGTTTTGAACGCAGTTTATTGGTTAGACCTACTTCCACGACAGAACGTCACTGTGAAAGCTTTTTCGCTAGGCTACATCTGGCTACATTGTTGATTTGTGGCTATCGCTGTTCACGGAGTAGGCCCGAAGTTCACTGGGAATTTGACGTGTGTGTGTGTCGTGGCTCTGCGTTCATCCGGCGAACCTTGAAGAAATTGATGCTGCTGTTGAAGTTGCCAGTTAAGTTGAAGACCATTATGCTAATTGTTTGACTTTAAAATGTGTGCATCACGAGCTACATCAGTAGTTGGGAAATCTGAACAGAATAAAAGACCAGTTCTCACTGAGAAAACTCTTGCAAACAAAATTGAAACCATCCAAACCGAACGAAAAGAGCATGTAAACAAAATGAAAAGTGTAATTGCGTCATGAAACATGACGAAAATGTTAAACAGGTCAAATTACAGCTTGATGAGTTAGAATGTCTATTTAGGGAGGCTAGTGCACTGCACGAGTCCCTGCTATTATTAATTCCAGACGATGAAAAGGAAAAACAAAATTCGTGGTTCTCAAGTATTTCTAATTATAACAAAGGGTTTATGGAAGATGTCAAAGTATGGCTTACTGTAGCTTATGCACATGCAAGCAGGCCCCCTCTGGATGCAGTGCCTCCATTTGACGCAGTGCCCTCTGTTGATACAGTACCATCTCAGGGAGGCCTATTTAGGGGAGAAGTGACGATTCAGGATATAGGAAAGAACCTTCAAATGTCTCACAAACTTCAGCAGGATGTTCTCGATGATGTGTCATCATCTGATAGTATATCAAATCGAGGCAGTAGGACAAGTTCAAAAAATTCATCAACTTCATCTGCATGTCTCAGGGCAGAAGCTAAAATGGCTGCCTTGCTTGCCCGTCAACAAATGCTTAAAGAAAAACATGCTCTTGAAGAACAAGAGGAGCAATTGAGAAAGAGGAAAGAACAACTTCAGCTTGAAGCTGACATAGCAGCAGCTGCTGCAAAGGTGGATGTGCTGAGGACTGTGTCTGTTGTGCAGAGTGTTGTTTCAAGAAAACCTAATGTAATGGAGTCATATTTTAGTGCAAAGGAAAAAACACTTGGAATTCTTAATGTTGATGCAGAGACTTTTGTTTCACAGACACTTCCTGTAAATGCAAAGGCACATACAGTTACTGGCAATGTGGAGCCTACAGTAAAACCAGTGCCACGAACTGGGAGAAGGGATAAGTCGGCACCTCCACTCATGGTGCCTTCTGTTCCTTTAAAGCCTTGTGGCTCAATCCCACGTCTGCCACCTCAACCAGCTGCTCACCCAATGACTAATGAGAATCAGTGTCTGCTGTCCATAATGGAGAAACAAAATCAATTAACTAGTATGTTAGTCCACCAACAAAGCCTCTCTTTGTTACCTAAAAGGGAAATTCCCATCTTCGATGGTAACCCCTTGCATTTCCACTCTTTTATGCGGTCTTTTGAGCAAGTCATTGAAGCAAAGACTGGTGATGCTGATGATTGCCTGCATTACCTTGCACAGTATACTGGGGGGCAACCTAATGAACTTGTCAAGAGCTGTCAGCATATGTCTGAAGGTGCTGGATATGTCAAGGCAAAGACTCTGTTGTTTGAACATTTTGGAAATGAACACATAATTGCATCTGCTTATCTGAACAAGGTCCACTCGTGGCCATTGATTAAATCAGAAGATGGAAAGGCTCTTCAGGCATACTATCTCTTCTTACGTGGGTGTTGCAATGCAATGGAAGATGTTCATGGCCTATCTGAGTTGAATACACCTTCGAATATGCTCGCTGTGATTAAAAGACTGCCTTATACGTTGAAAGACAGATGGCGAACTGTGGCATGTGATATTCAGGAGAGGCAGCACCGTAGGGCTACATTCACTGACCTTGTTTTCTTTCTTGAACGACAAGTTAAAATTGTTACAGACCCTGTCTTTGGGAACATATGTGACACTCCATCAACACATGTAACACCCAGGGGCAGCCGTGGAGAGACACACACTGTTCGATGGCTAAGGAAAGCAGCTTTGGTACAACAGTCATGGCTGTTGAGAGAGGTAATCAAACAGAGGCTCAAGATCACGCCTTTGTGAAGATTTGTTTGTTCTGCAAATATGAACATACACTAGAGTCATGCAGTCTACTTGACGAGAAACCTCATGATGAGAAAATTTCCTTTCTGAAAAGGAATGGCATTTGTTTTGGCTGCTTGTGTATTGGGCACATCAGTAAGGATTGCAGACAACGTCTTTCATGTAACATCTGTGGTTTTAGGCATCCAAGCATACTCCATATCCATCATGAGGTTAAGAGTGAGGCTGAACTTAACACTGAGGATGACGACTGTCCTGTTCCAGTCCAGACTAGTGGTCTTACTGGGGCCGGTGAGCAAGACTGCAAGCTTGCCATTGTACCGGTCCGAGTGAGATCAAAGAAAGATCAAAGAACAGTGGAAACGTATGCCTTCCTGGATCAAGGGAGTTCAGCGTCCTTCTGCACAGTGGGTCTCCTGGACAAGCTGAATCTTACTGGAAGGCAGTCAAAGATCCTCTTGTGCACCATGGGACAGGAGAGAGTGGTAGAAAGTTCCATTGTATCTGAACTGGAAGTTGTTGGAATGAACAGTGATGTTTACCACAAAATGCCAGAAGTCTTCACTCCGCTTAGAATGCCTGTAAACATTGGCAACATCCCAAGGCAATCAGACTTGGATAAGTGGCCATACTTGAAGCATGTTTATCTACCAGAAATTGAGGCACAGGTAGAGCTGCTGATCGGCATGAACATGCCTAGAGCCCTGGAACCGCTGGACATCGTCCGAAGTGAAGGCAATGGGCCCTTTGCCATCAAGACTTTGCTTGGCTGGACTGTGACTGGACCGTTTGGCAGTAGAGACTATGTTGGTCCAGTATGTCAGCCCGCAGTGACCACCAACAGAATTTCTACTGTTATCCTTGACCAAATCTGGAACAAGGATTACTCAACAAATCAGAAGTCTGTGACCTGCAAGCCCTCGGTCATCTCCCAGTGTGTGGCACACGACTCTGTAGACCTTGTCTTCGACTTGCAGGAACCTCGGTGCGAGGACCCTGGAGTGTTGGCTGGTAATGATGATGATGGTAATGATGATGATGATGATGGTGGTTATGATGACGGTGGTGGTGATGATGATGATGATGATCCACTTACCTGTCTGTTTAGTTATGCCTCATCCAGGACATGCCTTCCCAGGGTGCAAATTTGTATCCTGAGCTACGAGACACATCTTCGGCCCGTCCCTGTAATTCAGTGTGAGGGCGCTCATCACAATGTTGAGTTCTGCAACAAACCACTCTCATTGGGAGAGATGAAAGATGTAGAGATGTTCAAGTCAATGCAGAGGGGAATGTCTGCTGAAGAAATTTCCTGCCTCCAAAGGAGAGAGAGGTTGGAAGAAAACCGCCGCACATGTGAGCTAAATCCTGTTTCTATTCTGGTCCGACACGTCTCTGGCTTGCTCTGGAGAGGATGGACCAAGGAATGTTTGCCCCAACTTTAAGAGTGCCAGAAATGGACAAAGATAAGCATCAGTTCACTCTTGGGGGGCATGGCCCTGGTAGTAGAGGACTGGATCCTGGCAGTGTCACAGCAGTGGTGCCAGACAAGGTGTGGCTCGTGCATCAGGTCTGGATTAGGACCCCAACCAGCCTTTTATGCAGACCCGTCAAAGCTAGGCCTTCTTCCGGAGGCCTTTGACCCTTGACTAGTTTGACTCTTCCACCAGACCTACGTCACAGACTGACTTAACATCTAGGCTATGTGCTGGTAACCTCTGGCCTATGACTGACTTTTGAAAAGAAGACCAGACCAAAGACTGACTGATATCTAGGCTATGTGCTGGTAACCTCTGGCCTATGACTTGACTGTCAAGAAGAAGAAAGAAGGGAAAGAAATTGCTTTGATGGACTTTCAATGTATTGTGTTTCCATTGTTGATATACTGTGATAATTGTGCCTTGATGGTATGTCCTGTGTTATTCTATGTGTAATTATTACTATGTAATGATTTACTGTAATAATTAGGGGCCGGAATGTTACGGACAGAATAGGTTTGATTCTGGCATTTTTGGCTCACCTGGGCAATGACGTGGGGTGATTGGGTCACGTGGTGTTGGTGGCGGTAATAGTTTTCAATATCACTTGTTTCGCTTGCTAGGTGAGAGCTAGTAGTGAGTGGGTGATGGGGGAAGCCTACTTTTGCTGACCGTTTTAGACGTTGCTGCTATTTCTTATGGATTACTTGTGGATTTTACTCTCTTTGTGGATTTATGGATGTTTATGAACTGATGAAGTGTAACCTTTTAACCCTTTTGGATACTGGAAGATCAATAAAGTAACCTCAACTCACGTCTGGACTGAAACGCGTCGGGCATCTTTGTTTCCCCTAGTCAGCCACTCGGCGACTTACAAAAGTTGAAGACCGTCGCCAACAAGTATGGTTTGACTGGAATGACTGGGTGCAGGAGTGGTGGGGCTATCTGAATTTTGGACAGAATCCAGGTGGATGATGAAGCAGTTAGATTAACAAAATACCTGATCTGGACTGTACTCACAGTACATTTACTGGTGTTGTTATGTTTAGATTTCTACAAAGTCAACTTCACCTGAGTAAACCTGCATGAAATTTGGGATATAGTAATGTCAACATTTTCATATGATGTGTTGAGGACCATGATGCAAAGAGTGAATATTGTTTCTTCTCAACCTGAAAGCTTATTTTGTTTCTAATTTGATAATTATTAGCAATATTAAAACTAGACATTGCACATGTTGACCTCATTGCCAATGAAACCAAGGTTGCCAACGGGACCAACAAAAGCAAGGTTGACAGAAGACCATTTCTTCATTGGATCTGCAAGGTTTTCCATATTTGTTGTTATGCGTCTTTAATGACAGGTGTGGTGCCATCATTACCTGTTGTGGGTTGTGTGGTGATTGCAGGAGTAGTGGAAGCTGATGTGCCAGCTGTGTGCGCAAGGTGAGTATGCATGCAGAGAAAGAGAAATTCAGGATGCAATTATGGCACAGGGAAGCTGAATCAAAATGGACACCCAAAACCTATGCTGGCGCCTGTTTCACAAAAGCATAGTTGCTTACTAAGTTATCAACTATGTTGGTTGCAATGCAATTTCGCATTGACAACTAACGGAGTTGCAACTAAGTTAGCAACTATGCTTTTGGGAAACAGACGCCAGGTGTTTAATTTTTCTAACATATTATCATTACCTCCGCCAAGGAGGTTATGTTTTTCGGTCACGTTGGTCTGTCTGTTTGTCTGTTTGTCTGTCAGCAGGATAACTCGAAAATACTGCACAGATTTGGATGGAATTTTCAAACAATGTGTATATTGGGACAAGCAAGAACTGATTCGATTTTGGTGGCAATTTTCGATTTCGAACATGATCTGGACTTTATATTGTGTCTGTGACCACATTTCCTTGGTGGAGGTCTGCATTCTCTGAGCACTTTTCTAGTTATTTCTATTTTTCTATTATTTCTATCACACACAATATTCTATGGTTCATTCACAGGTGAGAACAAAATCACAATAATCTGGTCTACAGACATTGCTAATCACTGAAGAAAGAAATCAACCAAAATGTTGTTCCCTGATGTGGTTTTATATAGATCTGGTAGGAAAAAATGAAAAGGGGAGATTGCTTTAAAAAAAAAAAAAATCTTAAATAGGTTATCCTATAGCACAGTGGTCCCCAAATATTTTTCCTCAAGGGCCGAATTTTATCAAGCATACCAAGCCAAGGGCCAACCCCGCAAACACTCAAAACCACGCGTTGAAAGGATGCTAGTTAGAACATCACAAAGTAGTCTTCTTTTAGTCTTCTGCTTTCTTTAATGCACCTCAATAAACTTCATATATAGTATGATTGCCTGTATAGGCCTACTGCTTATGAGGTCTGTAAGCATGTTTATGGAGAAAACTGATAAGTCAGATGGTGCTGCGGGCCACTCATTTGGTTCCTGCGGGCCGGATCTGGCCCACGGGCCGCCATTTGGGGACCAGGGCTATAGCATGACTATAGTGGAAGCGATAATTAATGCAATAGTAAAAAGTACAAGGAAAGTACAACGATTACATTTGGCTCTTACCTTCAGCGAGTACAACTGGAAAGGAGAGAGAGGTGGGGGGAGAGAGAGAAAGAGAGTGTGTGTGTGTGTGTGTGTGTGTGTGAGAGAGAGAAATTATTATGTCAATTTAGAGAGCAGGATCATTATCATTAGCATCATCATTAGCACTGAAATTGCATTGTGAACTACAGTATATCATTTACAACAATAACATACATTATACATTCAGACTCGTGCAACAGGACAGGAACAACAAGTGATTTCATGACCTTTTCCTTTTCCTAATACCCATGTTGTTCATAAATTTCAATGTATGCAGCCGTTTTTGAGTTATTTTGCACACAGACAGACAGATTGCAACTAGTAGGCAACTAGTTAGGACATCACCATACAACAGCTTTGTAAGTTTGTAAGTAGAATTAAAGGATAGCTCTGGGGTAAGTTTAAGCATAGCCCTGTTGCATGAGCCTTCTAACAGCAATATATTTCGCATGGAATGAAAGAATTTCGAACAGTATACCTACCGCGAACGCGAACCACGTTACATTGAGTCAATGGCACCTTTGATCTTACTTTCAGTTTCAAATAACGAGGAACCATAGATTCAGTGTCAAGTGCTTTTTCGCTTTTGCGTTCGCGTTCAGTCTATGCTGAAACAAATTATTTTGTTACACTTACTAACTGGTACATTAGCATGCTCTTTCAAAAGGGCTAAGCTTAAATTAATTCCAGAGCTATCCTTTAAGAATCTTCCAAGTGTAGAGACAGAGAAGAACGTTAAGACCTTCGGAAACTAAATAAAAATGCTTGGGTAAAGCGCTCTTACGTCTTAGTCTAACAAGGTTCATTCAGGGTTTATCGACACTTTTATTTGCCAATCTGTTGAAAGACTGACTGCTAGTTGATATTACTACACCAAAAAATAATTTAAATCTTTTTAAAGTACATTTAAAATGTGACAGAAACTGTATCACAAACATTCAGTACCACTCACTGAGTTGCATGTTTTAAAACAAATTATTTAACACTGTTGTACGGACATGGTTGAGAATGCACATACTGTGCAGTAGCTATCCCTTCTAGAACAGGCAGAGGAGATTGTTCAATGAACCAAATAGCTGAGACAGGACCAATGTTCCACATTTCAGTGTTAACCATTTCATTCTAATCTAGACAGATAAATGTGCTACATCGTGGAATTTAACACAACTTGGTAATAAAAGAGTTATGATAATAATTTTGCAATTTCAGGATAGCAACCATAACTACATTACTGACTGAATTGTAAATGAAAAACTACTGGTTAATTTTATATTATTTTAAACAATAACCAACTATTTGTTAATGGCTAATAAGTTAGCTAATTAACATCGTAATAGCAAAGAATTACTTTAGCTGTTATGGTGAGATTTCAGTTAATAGTTGGGTGACTGTGATCTAGCAGAAATCAGTTGCAAGTCATATTCTAGTTAGTTCTGTTAGCTTACAGTTTGTTAATGGGGTTGAATGATCAATTGGCTAAAAATAATCGAACTGTTTGAAAGTCTTCAAGCTTTCCAGTTCAGAGTTTTAGGCCTAATGTTAATGAAGACAATTGTGAATATCCATGTACTTGATGACGGCTATTATTCAAGTGGTACCCCAAATGGTAATATCAAGTTATTACACAGATGATCACACTCCAGTTTATAATCTTTTAATTCTAACCTTCACATTGCAATGACAAAAGAACAATGGCAGTGTATGTATTTCCTCATGTTCTATAGGTCTGGAAAGTTTTTAAATTGTAGTACAAGCCAATCAAAGTCACTTGACACCGAATATAGCAATTTTTCCAATTGTTGCAATTGTCCACATTTCTTTTAATCATTTCTTTCAACATCACTGGTGGGTCAGAGCAATTTCAAGGTCATTTCAGGAATCTGCACATGGTACTACACTTCTGTTTTTCGGCAAAGAAATAGCAACATTTCCTTCCCAAATTGAGCAAAATATGCCAATTATCACATTAATCAAGCGTGATAGAAAAATGTCCCAAACAAAAATGCATTCTAGAAGAAGAAGAAATCTAGAAGAAGAATCATGTGAAAAAATGTTTGTGGTGACCTTTATCACATAATTGTTGCTGATTTTACACTGTCTATATACAGTACATATCTGTACTAACTTCTCAGTTGCAAATAATTATGGAACTATCTGGAACTATCAGTTAAGAGAAGGCATTTCAATGTAGGCATTTCAGAATTTACTTTCATTATCTATAAAAATCTACAATATCTCAACTGACAGCAAATGTTCTTTATATTAGCTATACTATACCATGGTATTAATGATACATTTGTAAAGTGTGTAAAAATAACACAAGGTCAGCAGGGACCACTTCACCATAAAAGTTTTAAGAAGTAAAATGTACCCTTACTCTACAAACAAAATTGTAAGTGAAATGATGAAAACTTGGCCACTTACGTTGAGTCGAGCTCACGAGAACTACAATAGTGTAAAATGCCATCAGTTGAAACAGATGCGCCATAACCAACAGCTAATGATGCCTGGCTTGGCCAACACTGAAGTCCCTCTGAGAAACACAAGACAATTTTCAATTTTCAAGACATGATAATAAAGTATTCTGTTCTACTCTGTTTGTGTCATTTTTGTAATCTTGATAAACAAAATTGTACACAGTACACATTGTATACAGTAAATGGGCATAAATAATCTGTCCACAAAAATCTCTTACTTCTCTTTTCTCTGTTTCCTATAGTACTGTATATTGCTGTCCTTGAAGTCTAACCCCTAAATTTCACCTGCCTCTACAGGAGAAACATTTGACGTGACATCAGCAAGACAGTAAATTTATCAGTTTGAAGTTTGAGTTAAATGTTACGCCCCAATCTTGCACTTCTGCTTTCATCTCGCAACCAATCACAAAGCAAACCAAAGATCATAAATGTAGCAATCCTTGTGAATCTTAAACATATCACACTTTACACACATTAAAAATTAGGCTAAGACACAGGCAAACACATATCAATCAATATATCATTTGAACGTGAAATTCTGAATCTGTATTGATTTGTTAAGGTCTATGGCTTGGTTTGGGCAGAGGTCTGTGACACATTTCTAGGGGTAGGACTGTGAATACAGTGAATGCAGACTACAAAAAGCAATTAGCAGAACTGAACAGATTGAATTAGAATTGCAGATAGAATAGAATTGCAGGCTGCACGCTAACCACATTGGCCTGTATAAAGCTATACAGGTTTAATAATTATTTATAGAGGACAGTTATTATAAAGTGTTACCAGCACTTGTGTGGTTTTGTGTTGTGGGTTATGAGCGATGAAACTGAACAGGAAATGCTGATGCTAAAAAGAATGCAGAGCTGATTCTGTGTTGCTCCACAACTGTTTGTGTTTCCAAATGTCTAATAAGCATTTATCAAACTTGTACTTGTCCAAAGTGTGATTGTTGGTTGTGTACTGTAAATTTCTCTTTGAAAAATGCATAATATCGTTACATTTGACCATGCATACCAGAAATGACAGCTGCTTTTTTCATTAGATCACTGACCAAACACTGTCACAGGATGAGTACTCTGACGTTTTATTCACTGTACTCTTTTTAACATTTTTTTTAGGAGAAATTAGCTGTTCGGAATCACCAAGTCCTGTCTGTTGGAAAAAGAACAAGGAAATTT
>JAODXP020000022.1:14225397-14280243 GCA_027497455.2 Sardinella longiceps | reverse complement strand
GCGTTCATTCATAAAACGGCGTAAGCTGGGCCTACTTTTGATAGGCTACTGGAACCGTGGTAAAGTTGGTTTCACATTGGACGTTGGATTATTGGATCATAAAATGTGATCACAGCACGAAAACTCGACCAAAAACTTCTGTTCATACGATCTTAAACTCAATAATAAAATAAACATTTTATCGATGGGCTAAACTTTTAGAGGGAAATATGTAAGCCAGTAGCCTGTATTGTAAGAATAAATGCGTTCATTCATAAAGCGGGCGTCTGGGTCATCATGACAAAGTGTGCTTCCACAACGATTTGGGGATGCTCGATCTTAAAACGGATTATTACAAACAAACGACAATAAGGAATTTATTATTATACTTCTAGTGATAAATATGTTGGCTAGTCTAAGTATTCAAATTTGGAGACGCCTGTGCCATCAAATAGCAATCTACGGTGCCTACCAAAAAATGTGATGTGGCAACGTTTAATCAGCTGCTCGCAATAGGCTTAATGTAAACGAACGACAACTAACTAAACTTTTATTATTATATTTTTAGCGATAAATATGCGGTATGTTTAAAGATAAAAGGGCGAAGGGTTCATTCGTTAAAAAGGGAGACAATTGAGCACATATTGGGTCATCATGACAAAAGGTGTTCCCGTTACATTTGCGCATGCTGAACTTAAAATGACGAGTTTATTCCAAAGAAACAGCAAGGGATTAACATTTTATTATTTACGTATAGCGGGAAATTATATTTTCTGAGTAGGCTATTCATTCATAGAAAAGGAGACCAAGTGGCATCAGATATAGGCTAGGCCGCGCAAAAATGAATTGCGATCATGGATCAAGGCTGCTCATATGCCTTCAAATTACGAGCTTGTTGCAAACAAACGACAAGGAATCGACCTCTTACCATTACTTCTAGCAGCAAATGCCACAATTTTACAAACAGTGAGAAATATATTTTTAAAACCAACACGAAAATGTCTCCCCTGTCGCTCAGTCAATTAGCACTCCAAGCGGCGGGTTTTCTGAATGCCTCCTGCATTAAAATGAATAGGGAAAGGAAACGTTGTCCTTACACGTAAAAAAGGCCAAAATCGTGATGGCTGCACACTTCAATAGATTAATTTTCGTGATGGCACCACATTAAACCGTGAGACCGGGTTGGTCGGACATGATAGGTGATTCACAAAGTGGTTATACTGCGCCATCGTGTGGTACAACTCGAAACTGCACACATTTATAGTCTACTGTTCCATCACATTATATAAATACAAGTATGACATTCTGTTCATCTGTGGCATAAAACAATTAATTTTTATTGTATCAAATGAACAAGTTTACATAGGATTCCTTTATTTGAAACACAAGCAGAGAATAATAATAAAAAAACGTTCTATATCCTATCCTATCCTTTTCAAATGTTTTAGTTTGAAAATAGCAATGTAGTGCAAAAGCATAGGCCTACATTTTTCAACGTTGATCATTTTATACAATTTATATAAGATGAAGAAAAAAAAATCTTATAATTTAGTTTTTCTGAATACCCCAGATGATTTTTACATACATTCAATCAAAGATGAAACAAACCACAAAATTGGGACCCAAGAAAATTTCCAATTATCTCCCTATTTTCTTCATACTGTAAAATTCTTAAAACAACACACTCTGTATTTATTAATTTACACAAATAATCTTTGACATTTTTTTCCACTAGCTCATGAACATTATTATTATGTGAAAATCTGCCATTTCCTCAAGCCTCAGCACTCAAAGTTGGACCATTGGCAGCGCTGGCTGAGGCTGCCTCTTCTGCCTCGCTGGCTCCCCCTGTGGGAAGCAAGCTGCTACTCTCAGCTGCCGTTTCTGCCTCTTTCTCTTTCTCTTTCTCAGCGTCATCCTTCGACTCTTCCGGTGTCTTTGTTGGGGCCACTTGCACTGGCGTTGTTTCTACTGCCTTCTGGTCTGCGCTTGTAGTAGTTGCAGGAACCTCATTTACAATCTGCACCGAGTCCGTGGCTGCGGCAGGTGTCGGTTTGACCTCACCATTCTGTGTAGGGAACGCTCCCCCCAAAGCCTGGTACAGAAACTGGTAATGCTCCTACGCAGAAGTAAATACAAGATACGGAAGTGGATGTGAGAATGTTGTCAGAGTGGTGACTTCCTGATTGATTTGTCAGTCAGGAAAGGCCCAACACAATGTTCTGTTTCTTAGAATCATTTACATTCTATACTGAGAAAAATGTTTTAAATTCTTCCTTTTTCTTTGAATCATGTTGAAACAGATTATTCTAAATGGGTCAAAATATTTGAAAGTGAAGCGTTTTCAAATAATGTGATTTATTAATTGACTTACAAAATCAATGATCATTCCTTGGCGCTCCTTGCGTAAACTTTTGCAGAACTGGAAGACATCAATGAGTTTCTCTGTGTTGGCGCTGTCCAAAAGATTCCACAAGGCACAGAAAATGCCAGTGCGAGAAGTTCCGTTTCTGGAAGAAGAAGAGTATAACTCTTCAGATGAGTCATTACAATTATCTTGGCAATGGTGAAGTACTGACCACACATTGTGTGAGTAATATGTGACAGAAACATGCTGTTTGTGCACATTTTACATTTGTATTTCAATTCTTGAATAATTTGAGGTGAAAATATGTAGGGGCCATACTCAAGTTTTAAAAGCTACCAAGATCCATTTTGGGAGATACAGGAATGAACTGATCTGTCATGTGCTCATCTGAGAAGACATCTTCTTTTTAAGATACAGATGTACAGTATTTTGCCTCTAATTATTTTTAGTCCTAACAAGACTTTGATAACCTCATAGGCTATGGCCATGGGTACAATAAATACTGAAAACTGTTTTATATACTTTCATCTGACATTCAAGGTTTATGAAAGCAGTATGAAAGGTTTATGAAAGCAGAATCATAGCAGTATCTTACTGCAAAACAGGCATTCCATAAAGGCTATAAGAGCAAGCATCTTGCTAGTGTTCCCTCTAATGTGTGGTATACATGTGGCAATACTGTCAGAGTTCATTAATTTAGTATTTCTGTATAGGGTCTGTATATATCCTATATGCCACTAGGGCAACTCTCTCATGCTCTAAGTTGGCTGAGGCCTGGCCCGGCAGTGAGACTCACTGGCAGTGCACCACCAAAGGAACGCTCCTCTCCGCCCTGCTGGTGCCGATGCTCTGCTTCATGGCTTTGACCATGTCCACCAGCTCCTGGGGGTTCTGTGGCAACCCCTGCTCTGGCCAGCCCTGGAAGTGGTACTGCTGCACCTGTCGTGCATCTTTCCTCTGGAAGGGACAAAACATGGGAGACACTGTTATCAACAAGTTTTCAGTTAGAGCCCATGGTTCTGGCACTTTGTTGTTTAATTGCCACAACCAAATTAAATTGGCTAGTCCTCCTGAATCAATGCATTGAATGGTTAGAATAGTTTGGCTTCACTAGAGGGGGTTGTGTACCTAGACTGTAAACACTTTCATAAACACACTGGATGAATCATGAGAGACACTCGTGTCATAATGGCTGGCTGCATCCTTAAAATATGTTATACATGTAAGAACTGGTATAAGAACTGTCAATGCACTAGGTGCCCATTCATTTGGCCTGATTCACAGGTCTCTGCAGGGTGTGTGTGTGTGTGTGCGTGTGAACATGTGTACTGTCACGTCTACATCGTACTTTCACACTAACGTCTCTGATGCAGCACTGCTGCTACCAGTCACTATTTTCACTCTAAGGAGCCACTTCCAGCACACTGGCCTGTTGTGTGAAGGGCTGACATCACTTCCAATCTCGTGCTGACAAGTGGTTAAAACATGTTTTGAGCTCCACCTCAGAACGTGTTTTTCAAGGAGGAAATGTGCCGGTTCTAATCTGTTAACACGAGGGGTGAAATTAAAAAAAAAAATGGACTCATTCCATGTGTGTCATGTAATCAAGTATAAGGCAGTCCCACACAGTGCATTGAAAGTGAACAAATAGGGTTAAACTCCTGTACGATAAGTTGCCTTATATATTACCAAGTTAACCTCATGATTCTGCGTATAAATGGTGTTAAGATTATGCCATGTGATGAAGAAATGGTGGAATACCAAAGTTGCAACCGAGAAATTTCCCCTTCTTAGTTTCCTAAAAAACGGAAACCAGCGAAATTGTGAAATCATCAGGCTACCTCTCTCTTGTGTCATGTTAGTGTTTAGCCAATATGGAGGAGAGCTCAGCCAAGGGAAATAAACACATCCAACATTACATCACCTTGGCGTGCTGCAACTGAATGGTCCTCTTGATATAGGCCGGAGAAGAGACAGTAGCTGTGACTTCTACGCTGATGTCCTTGTAGGTTTGTTTCTCCTCGCCCCAGTACTCAGCACACAGCTCCTATGATAGAGACCCACAATTGAAATGTAAACATTGTAATAATGGCTCTTATGTCCATATTAAAAAGGCCTTGGTGACTGTAGGAAACATCTTCACCAACATACCTGGTCACCCTCTTTGCACTTGGAGAGCATGACAATGTTTTTGACCTTCTTCTGATAGACCATCTGCCAGAACTCCGGGATGGTACCTGCCAGTGGCCCCTGGGCAGCAATCAGGCTCTTTGGACTCCAGTAGCCCTGCATACATTATGAATGGAAACAAAATTAGTTTCATAGAAATACTTTAAAGGAACATTCCAACTTTTTATGAAAATAGGAAATTCACCCTCTTAAATATAGGTACATATGTCGGTAAACACATTTTGGTCTCAGTGCATGCGTTTTCCTAGTCTGGCAACCCCAGTTTTAGCTTTAGCTTAGCATAGGCACTGGAAAGTAAAGTAGCCAAACATTTGCTATTTGGCTATGTTGGGTGGAATATTCCTTTAAAAACTGTATTAAGGACATCTTGTTTCTCCTCCTCCTCCTCCTCACCAGAGTTCTACCCTGAGGTTCAACCCTAGGTAACC
Source organism: Sardinella longiceps (assembly GCA_027497455.2). Taxonomy (NCBI): domain Eukaryota; kingdom Metazoa; phylum Chordata; class Actinopteri; order Clupeiformes; family Clupeidae; genus Sardinella; species Sardinella longiceps. The sequence continues at coordinate 14,275,278 of JAODXP020000022.1, read as the reverse complement.
CCAGGTATTTTTTCATTGTAACTGATAGAACTATTCAACATGATTTGGTGTACCGTATGCCAATACTTACATCAATGTATGAGGCATTGATGTACTGGGTAGACTCTTCCTCATCATCATCAGAGGAAGAGTACTCATCATCGTCATCGTCATCATGATCGCTTTCCCGACTAGTCTCTTCTTCCATTTTGACTAGAACTCTGTTAAAGTCATCTGTGAACAGCACACAAAAACATCATTGTAATTATCTAGAAATGTGTAATCTACTGCCATTAATTTCTAATTAACTGCTTGGACATTATGTGTCAGTAGATGGTGCTTTTGGGAAAGAGGGAACTATACTCACATGGGATGTGGGTTGAGTAGCGATTCTTTTTCTTGTTGTCCTCACTGATTGCTGTGTTGAAGGTTCTCCAGTTTCTGTACTTGGGAAGTCTCTGAAATTTCATCACATGCAAGTTATTTAAGTTACTGCTGAAGTATCAAAAAAAAGTATCAACTTATCAATCAACCAATCAATCAATCAATCAATAAAGTAATGGATGACGTACCTGGAACTCTCCCTCCATGAGAGTGGACTCATCACAGTCCTTTTGCTGGAGTGTGGTGATGGAGGAATGCAGCTCTGCCAGTGGCACCTCTGTGTCCCCAAACTGGTTGAACTCAATCAGAGCCTGGTGGATCAGTATGTACTGGGCCTGCGTCAGCAACACACACACACACACACACACACACACACACACACACACACACACACACACACACACACATACACACACACACACACACACACACACACACACACACAGAGAGAGAGTCAAAGAAATACTTATTTTTGATATTAATTCAATTAAGAGATTTGCATCATCACCCTCGCCTCACCACATTCTCTCTCTCTCTCTCTCTCTCTCTCTCTCTCTCTCTCTCTCTCTCTCTCTCTCTCTCTCTCTCTCTCTCTCTCTCATACAGTCAGGGGGACTCCGGATGTAAACTAGCCTAAGGCTAACTCTGGTACAGTGCATCCCCTACAAATAAAATGACACAATAAAATACACACACACACACACACACACACACACACACACACACACACACACACACACACTCCTCACCTCCACTTGCACCATGAGGCAGCGCTGGCGCCTCATCTTCACCACGTATCCATAGATATCTAAGACACCCTCTGCTTCCAGACTCTCCATCATGGCATCGATGCCAATGTAGGTGCCCGTGCGGCCCACTCCAGCACTGAGGACACAGCAGCAGAGCAGAGAAACATCAACACTGGACATCTGACCTCAGAGTCAGCAGCCAACAGAGGAGGACAATAGCCATTATCATGTTAAATAAATCAAGAAAAGAAGTATATTTTAAAGCCTAAAGAGTTGTGCATCCAGCTGCATTTTTCGCAATGGATAATAAAAGGCTGTCTAAAAAGAATTTTTAACAATAAAAAAAGATTTTGTCAAAACAAGATTGTTGTCATTGTAGACAATAAACAGTAATATTTCCTGATAATGACAGGAAGAGCAACCTTATGAACAGCGAACTGTACAACCTACTTGCACAATATTGACATTAAGATTTTTTGCCGATATTCACACATTTGCACTGTCCCACTTTGGTGGAGGTTCTCGTTTGTATTATAGGATGTTCAAAGCGCCCCACCTGCAGTGCACAACGATGGGCCCGCTGAAGAAGTTGCTGAAGCTGTTGACACGGCGACGCAGCTTCAGCAGCTGGTGCGGTTCGCTGGGAACACCATGGTCGGGCCAGCTGGTGAACTGGATGTGGGTCACCTCCCGCTCAGACGACTTATCTTTTTTCTAAAACATTTGTACAGGTGTAAAAAGTGTCAATGCAAGCCTATGCACACACATTCAAGTACACATAGACTCAAACACATCAATGTTCTATCTCTCTCTCACCCACACATACACACATTGCATACCCACAACATGTAACCCTTCTTTGAGACGTGAATAAACAGATAGAAAAAGAGAAGGTCACCAAAATACAATGCCAAAATGAAACAGCCATGAAAGAAGTTCAGAAATACACATACATATACAGTATCCACCCATTTACACACAGTAGCACTTGCACACACGTATGCACACACACACACACACACACACACACACACACACACACACACACACACACACACACACACACACACACACACACACACACACAAGCGGTTCATGAGGCAAACCACAGACACACCGCTTGAGCTAGCTGGTGCTGAGACAATGGTTCGCATTTCTTAACGGAGAACATGTCAGATTCTATTTTAATGTGTTTAATTGTTCCATTTTGCATTCTCACACAGTACCTTCTCAAACTTTTAGCTGATTTATTGCATGATTTAGTCATCCCATAGAGCATTTACAGCATACAGTGTCAACACTGGATATTCTAAAGGTTATAACACTAATCCTATTCACTCACATTACAGTATAGGACACTACTTTTTTTAAAATATTGTTTAAAAAATGTGTGGTCTTGTAGTAACTACAGTATGTTTCAAGTAGCCTTCCAATTCACTTACAGGTTACTTACATAGTTACTTAGATTGTATCTGTTACAGTGGTTCCTGTCAGTTTTGACCGACCGTTTTTTTTTGTCTAAAATGTGCTCTATAACTTTGTTACTTCCTTTTATAAATGCCTCAAGGAAATACTTCATTATTTTAGAAATGTTTGTATTAATGTTTTTATATCATATTAAACGCAAAAAAGAGGCATTGCTTTCCATTTAGTGAAGTCTCAAGTAATGGAAATGGCAGAAAGAAAGAAAGAAAGAGACTGACTTACATTAATTATGGTGAGATGACGGATGATGTAGTCAGGACAGAGTTCTTCTTTCTTTATCTTCAATACAAAGTCTCCATAGATCTCTGTTTCTCTATCCATGGTTGGCCAATACTGAGCACATTTGTTCTGTGTCACCAGAAACCAAAAATAAAAAACGTCAATGATGATCCATCCTCTGTTTCATTTTTTAATTCTTGTCCACTATAGTTCACACAGTTAGTAACAACAAGAGTAGACATAAATATACAAAATAAATGAATAGATAACTAGAAAAGTGCTCAGAGAGCGCAGACCTCCGCTAAGGCAATTTGGTCAGAGACACAATATAAATTCCAGATGGTGTTCTGAATCACCGATCGCCACCAAAATTGAATCAGTCCTTACTTGTCCCAACACAAACGTCCAGAAATTTCATCCAAATCTGTGCAATACTTTTCAAGTTTTCTTGTACACAGATAGACAGACAGACACACACACACACACACACACACACACACACACACACACACACACACACACACACACACACACACACACACACACACAGAGAGAGAGACAGACAGACACACGCCGGCGAAAACATAACCTCCTTGGCGGAGGTAATAAAGTATTCTGCATACTACATTTATCATGGACCAATCCACTCACTCTGTTCCCTTCCTCACAACGTGTCACCATGACAATGATGGAGGACTTCTGTTCCCAGACCATTCTCCAGAAATCAACCATGGTCTCCTCCTTGGGGCCTGCACACAAATACCCCATTACATCAAACAAACAGCAGTAACATGACACAAAACCCTGCAAAAGTCCATACACACTGACCAATACCCTGAGCAAACAGTCTCACCTTGGGCTGCAATGTACTTCTTCTGCTCCTTGAATCCCTGCAGAAGGAGAGACAAATATTCATAAACACACCTGCTGGACATGGTGGACTTGCAGTCTAGTGTAGGGAAGTCTTTCCATACAATGTCTTTTATAATCATAATCCTCATAATTAAGGCTAGTATGTGCAAAGAAGTAGGACTGTAAAAGGCTGCACTCTGCACTGTATTCTGCACTCACCTCGATGAAACTGGCATTGATATAGTCTGTACCAGCGTCTCCGCCAGAACTTGACAGCTGAACTCGGTTGTAGTCATCTAGAAATTGGAAAATTTTTACAACACTGTTTGTCTTGGCAAATCGAATACCCATAGTGCTCTTATTTGCTCAATGTTGTCAATTACATGTAAATCTCTATTTATCCATTATATATACTTACAGGGAAGGATGTCAACATAACGGTTCTTTGTTTGGTTTTCGGGATTCTTGGCCTCTTTAACAGTGTAATTGCTGAAAATTCTTGGAATGCTCTACAAGCGGGGCAATCATGATGAAATCAATCAATCAATCGATCAATCAATCAGTCAGTCAGTCAGTCAATCATTCAAACAATCAGCATATGAAAACATGGACATATGCATCAAATGAAATATGCACCTGAAATTCTGCTAAGAAGAGACGTCCCTCATCAGCAATCTTCTTCTTGTAGACATCTAGGAGGCTGTCAGCAGGGATGGGTTCCACTGTCATTAAAGGATCTGTGCAAATTTGATATTGTAAGGTCATGAGTGGAACAGAATGGACATTTAATCAGTAGTCATACTCTTGATTTTCATTCACAAAAAGATTTACATACTTGCTGAGAGTGGGATTACTTCATCTGGATGGTCACTGGAAATTCAAACAAGTGTACGTGTAGGACTTTAGTGCATGCAATAAACAAGTCACAAGCAAAAAGGAATACATTCTGAGTTTATTATGTTCAGCATCAGTGTTCTAAGTTGCATGTTCAGTTAATATGATGGCACACAAACTTTGCAACACTTTATTTGACGGTTGAGTACATAACACATTCATAGCAGCTTTCATAAAAAGCTCACAAAGCATTCATGACGGTTTCGTAAGACACAACTCCACCTTCATACACAACCCTTCATAAATGTGATAGATAGAATGTCGATACCCTATAAAAATAAAAGTCCAGTGGTTTCAAAGCAGCACTGCCATTTATGTTTGTCACCCGATCATGTCACATCTGAATATTTCATGAATATCTTATGAAGTCTACTTCAAATGTCACTTTACTATACAGGTTGCGAAGTATTCATAATCATTCATCTGAGTTTACCACTGAGAAGTAAACTAGAGCTGACCAGTATTTGTGGACCCTGATGTGTTCAGGTAAAACAAAAAAAAAAAAAAAAAAATAGAATTAATTAAAAAATGATGCTTGCTCCTGTCCAATGGCATCAAAAAAGCTTTGAAGTCCCTGTTACCTGATCAAATCAAATCAGAGTAATGGACAAATGCAGTATCAGATCATGAGCAAGCAACTAATTTAAATGTTTCATAAAAAAATATCTCACCTTGGGGTAATTATGATATTTTTTTATACATTGCCCGCATTCAAAAGGGGAATGTCCAACTGTTCCAAGGTCATCTCAAAGTACTTTAAACCTACCTCTCAGTGTTAAACTCAGATAAGTGATTATTAATACTTCGCAACCTGTATAGTAAAGTGACATTTAAAGAAGACTTCCTAAGATATTCATGAAATATTCAGATGTGACATGATCAGGTGACAAACTGAAATGGCAGTGCTACTTTGAGAACACTGGACCTTTATTTTGATAGGTTATCTGCGTTCTAACTTTCACATTTATGAAGGGTTGCGTATGAAGGTAGAGTCATGTCTTATGAAACAGTCATGAATGCTTTGTGAGCATTTTATGAAAGCTGCTATGAATGTGTTATGTACTCACCCGTCAAGTAAAGTGTTACCAAAAAGGCTATAAATAAATTCAGTGATCCAGCCAAAGGTATTAGTGGCCAAACTATCAGGTCTCTTAAACAGACAGTAACTAGCTAAGTGTAAGTAAATTTTATAAGTAAAGTTTATGTGGATAAAAAGTTTTTAGAATGAAAATCTTTGGTTGTAAACTCCACACACAATGCCAAGGATAGAATAAGTGGGAGCATGGTATGTTTGTGCTTTGCAAGGTGTCCTGAAAAAAGAGATTGTCCAATGGCATGTCTATGGCATTTTTCTAGTATGACTTCTAATATGATTTCACAATTTAAATTGACTGAATTAATTTTGCTTTCACTTTTTTGAATTATGGCACCTGCCAAGCAAATGCATCACACTATTGTAAAGAACTGATCCTCCATGCAGGGAGATTTGCTGCTGTGACCTGATGCTCTGAAAAAGAATCTCATGGGAAAACTACCACACTACATCGCCAAAAAAATCAGATTCAGAAAATGGCTACACTACAGCCAAGGTACACAGAAATGTAGGCTAGTTTAATTAGTAGCTTTACAACTTGTAGCTGGCTACTGGCCAACACTGCCTCCAGGTACACACTTTTAAGTATTATTAGATATTACATCTAATGTAGTTGATACAGTCTGGGTCGAAAGCAATACCACAAAGGCTTTAGTTTAAAGAAAAGTTAATATTCCGGTGCTAGACCTCACCCATGGAGGCAAGTAAACTCAGTTTCACTATTTCCCTATTGGTTACTTACTATCTTTAGAAGTGGGCTATTCTAAGTTTTCTCACTCTTTTTCCAACTGACAGTAGCCTACTAGACAACTCTTAAAAAAAACAAGGCTTTTCTTCTGCTCAAAGGCAAAATATATGTTTAAGCAAGGTTGGTTTGGGTATCAAACCCAGCCCAGGCTCCAACTCAGTGGTTAGAAGCGTTCCTAAGGTTAGTACTGATACTAGTCCGTTACATGTACAGAGTTACACCTGTTACACCAATGGAAAAATATGAATATGAATACTTACTTATTCTTTCTCCTTTGGAGAATGTATATTTTATACAGAACAAATAAGAGGGCTATGGAGGTCAGAATGATGAGAAAAGCCAAGATTCCAATAACAGCTTTATCATTGTCTGCAAAAGAGGTCAATGTTTTACATTATGGAGGTTTTTTTTTACATGAAATATTAATGACTACAAGAACAATATAACATATAATAATATAAAAAATAATGAATACATCTACTACTAGTACTCATTTTTATACTAGCCTACTACTACTACTGCTACTATTAGTACTGTTAATAATAATGATAATAATTATAATACTCACATCCTGTATACATCTGTCGAGTTATTGCTGAGCGCTGTTGTTGGTCATTTATTGCTTCAATCTGTACAGACAAGGGTTGACTTGATTAAATCATAACATTTTCAGTGGCTTTTTATTTCACACCTGAACATTCCGACATTCCATGGTAGTAAACTGAACATTCTAACATTGAAATGCATTGGATTTTATGCCTCTTTCTGGCTTGAAAAAACGGGTAATAACATTTCAAACATGTTTAAATTCACTTTCCTTCAAATAATACACATTTGAAGCACACAAATTGGGAGGTCCCGAATAGTTTGAAGCTTCATGCACATAAATGTAAAACCACTTTTATCTACTCGGGACCTCCAAATTTGTGTGCTTCAAATGTGTATTATTTGAAAGAAAGTGAATTTAGACTTATTTTAAATGTTATTACCCATTTTTTCAAGCCAGAAAGAGGCATAAAATCCAATGCATTTCAATGATAGAATGTTCAGTTTACTACCATGGAATGCTTTTAGAACCTCGGAATGTTGAGGTGTGAAACAAGTCTATTGGATGTGTTTATTTATTTGTTTATATGAACAGAAAGATGAAAGTGAAAATAAAATAGTGTATTGCATCATGTACCTTAATTTTGTATTCCGTTGAATAGTAGAGGTTTTCAAACCGAAATTTACAATTGGAGACTTTGATTGCAGTTGCAGGGGGATCTACCGATGCATGGATCTTTCCACGTTTCCCATTCCATTTAGTAGGTTCTTTACATTCCACAAATAAAACATTATTTGAAGGGAGACTCACTCTAACATCAGTTACATTACCAGGATCTGTGGAAAAAAAACAAGATGAATTTTCTTTGGGATAAATTTACGACATAAGTAAAAAAATAAATAAATCTTTGCATTCCTTAAACAAGTAAATACCCTGGTGCATTCATTCAAGAGAAAATGCATTTCCACTTCTCTAACAAGTAAATCATTTCTTTGAGGTGCCAAGAACAACATACTAAAAGTCCTAAAATCTCCTAATTGAGGAATGATGTTAAATTCTCATCAATCTGAGATGTGTACCAATTTAAGCCAGAATAGGCCTCAATGGGGCCATATTTTTTTCCTTTAGTCCAATCAAAATGAAACTTCATACTATGAAAGTAGAGTAATTAGCAATGGATACCCCTATGTTTGGTATCCGTGCATATGTAACAGGCAGGTCTTCTCTTCCAGCTAATTACAGGCACACCTGTAGCTATGAAGGGGGCGGGCAACAGTCCAATTAATCAATCTGGTTCTAGTGGAGCTCTACATACTCCAGACTACTAGCTACTAGCAGTAGCTAGTAGCCTGATACTCCACTGTTGGTAGTCCACTTTAATTTATTCCTTTAGTGTGGAGGTATCTCTGAGGGGACAGGTAGTTTAAGCACCTGTGGTCTTTACTGTGTTTATAGCCCTGTGTGGCCTTGCTGTATACAGGCAACTGTTCACAATGCATGCATGATATTGGTGTGGATTTTAATTGTATTGGTGTATAGCCAAAACAGCATTGAGGGTGAAACAGGATGTTCAGGATGTAATAAAATCTCACCCTCTCCACCTTTTCACTCTCCATGTATTTAAGCAATAGGCTATCACACGAGTGGGAGTGATGTTATTGGAAGAATATCATCACTGGGTGTTGTTCGCCGTATTCACGAAGCCGCAGGCTGAGTGAAGTAGGCAACCACACACAGTGATGATATTCTTCCAATAACATCAGGACCACGAGTGTGATATTGCTTTTATACAACAATTCCATTACCAACTTACTAAGTTTTTAAACACAAAATTGTATTTTCTAGGTCCTACTGTTTAGTTTAAATTTTTATCCGTTCCTTCCGCCCCCCAAAATAGTTCTTAGCTAGGAACTGCCCTGGCAATATTTTTAAAAAAAAAAATAGACAAATAGCAAACGGTTTAGATGTATTGGATATTTACTGAAGATTTCAAACTTTTACAGAGAGTTCTTCCTCGATTTGCTAAACTGAAAGAAACAAATACTTTGGCAAGGGGGAGCGGGGCGGGGGCAACCCATGTGGCAACCCCCTTTATCCAAACTGGGGTCGGGCGCCGTTACGGTGAAGTGAATGAGATATGTGTGGGGATACTGTCAATAAACTGGTCATAATGTCTTTTTTTTTGGAGTCATTGAGGATTTTTTGGATGTATTTATGATATTCTACAACTGCCTATCATCATTTCAAGCCAAGTAATGTAAGTTGTTATAGTTCGTATTTGTAGTAGAAGTTTAATTCAGGTTAGGCAGCTGCATTTTACTACAAATTGTTAGCGAGCTAACGCTGAGAAGTGGTGTTTCATTGAATGACAACCAGCTGGACAATATTGCCGAGATTAGTTTAAGTTGACAGACCAAAAATAAACGAAGGCTAGTGCAAAATATTAAGTTTAAGCGAAGTCTAAAACGGTTTGCTTCTAGTTAGCATACTGTTGCTATGTTACTTGCTATTCACTTGAACTAGTCCGTAGCACGTTCATGGACGTACCAAAAGTGTTTTCCAAACCCCCAAATTTTAATTTATTGGTAGTATGAATGATTACAGACAATATCATGGCGCTACTTCATACAGGAAAACAAGAAACTCAACGGAGATCATTACAGAACTAGATTTGTAATTCCATGGAAATTACATAGTGCATGCAAAAAGTTTAAAAAAGTAAAAGTTTTGGAAAAAACTTGCTATGCCGGTTACTACATTGGTCATGTTGGTTGCAATGTTGATTGCCACGTCATCAATGCTGAAGTTGTTTCTAAGAAGTTGCAAGGTTGCTTAAGGTAGTTGCTAGGGCGTTGCTAAGGCGGACATGGCGGTTGCTATGCCGGTTGCTACATTGGTCATGTTGGTTGCAATGTTGATTGCCACGTCATCAATGCTGAAGTTGTTTCTAAGAAGTTGCAAGGTTGCTTAAGGTAGTTGCTAGGGCGTTGCTAAGGCGGACATGGCGGTTGCTATGCCGGTTGCTACGTTGGTCATGTTGGTTGCAATGTTGATTGCCACGTCATCAATGCTGAAGTTGTTTCTAAGAAGTTGCAAGGTTGCTTAAGGTAGTTGCTAGGGCGTTGCTAAGGCGGACATGGCGGTTGCTATGCCGGTTGCTACGTTGATCATGTTGGTTGCAATGTTCATTGCCAAATTATCATTGTTTGAGTAGTTCCTAGGACATTACAAGGATGCTGGAAGCTGTTGCTAAGCAGTTGCTAGGGCGGACATGTCGGTTGCTATGCTGGTTGCCATGTTGATCATGTTGGGTGCTAAGTTGAGTGGTTGGTCATCATCGTGGTGGTGGTTCCCGGGACGCAGCTTGAGTGTTTGAGGTAGTTGCTTGGCCGTTGCTAGGGCGGATATAGCGGTTGCCATGTTGGTTGCCAGGTCATCAATGTGGAAGTTGTTGCATAGGATGATGGTTGCAAAAGGAAAAAGTTGCTTAAAGTTGAATTGTATGATAGTTGGATGAATGTTGCTTGTTAAAATAGTTAAATTAGTTGAAAAAGTTGGACGCAGCCTTCGGCTGCGATCAACCTGTACATTGTGGATAAGTACATAAAAAGTTGCTTACTGTGAAGTTGCTTAAAAATGTTGAAATAGTTGATTTAATACAGCTGATAATAGTTTCTAGTTGACATAGAATTCTCATGGATCCTAAAGTTCCGACTGCCAGCAGGACAAGTGGAATGTTTACACTACAGTGGCTAAGGTTACAACAATGGGAAATAGAATGCTGAAAGTTCCACCATTCATTTCAATGGGAAGTTTGACGCTCGTTTATCGCCGATAACGCAAAAACCGTAAACGATAGAAATAAAGTTTCGATTTAGCTGAAGTCACCAAAAGTAGACCTACGCAATGGTAGTTGAATGAAGTTGCAAAGTTGCATAGTTTAAGCTGAATTAAGCGCACAAAAACGTTGTGGAATAATAAAAATAAAAAAAAAAGTTTCCGAATAACAATATAGTGCATTGCTTTGCATGCACTATAACAAGATGGCTCGGTAGAGAATGCGCACTGATTAATAACTGTGAAGAGTCTTCAGTGATGTTCCTGCCTAATATCATCACTCGTAGTGACGCTTGGAATGCCTCCCGTCCAATCAGAAATTCAGAAATAGCTTGACCGGACCTAATTGTTGTATAATATACAGTAATAAGTAAAATTAAGCTAATATGGGTATACATCCAATACCTTTGCCTGTGGAATGTACAATAACTCAACTAAACCATAGATACAGACCGCAAGTCTGACCACCCCCACAAATATAGCTCCGCCATGGGGGAAATAGTGAAAAATAGTCCCTCGTGGGGGAAACAACAGGCTCACACAGGGGTTAAATCAATGAGATGCTAAGCTAGAAGTTACACTGAACACCATCTACAAGGACCTTGACGCATTTTCGAGGGCAATGCCTTAAAGTAGTAATGATGTTCAGATGGTCCGATGTGAATTCTGAACTTGATAATGATACCCCTCCAAACACGATACTGAGGATGATTTAGTTGATGCTTGTTAGCTTCAGTAGCTTGCTAACTAGTCACCATCATTGATCACTACAGTAAATGTAGCTAACTTTAGCTTGCTAAACTGAGCTAATCAGACTTGTGATTGAAAGTTTTGCTTCACTTATGAGACAGGAGGAGGAAGAGCGCAAAGCGCCTGTTGAATTGCTATCACACCAGCGGATCTTCTCCTTGAGCATTTAAGGTAAAGTGACCAGATTTTTTTGAGAAAAATCGGGGACATTTTGGCGTTCAGCAAAAAAATTGACATTAAAATCTCAGTTTTTTTGGCGTCACCACATTTGACATTATTGTAGCCTAGGAGGCCTTCTTTTCTCCTCTTAGAAGGGTATAAGCCTATATTAGAGCTGGCACTTATGTCTGTTCCCAGTATCTGGATGTTTTCCACTATGCATTCTAAACTCCCTATTAGGCCCTAATTTACAGACAGACTGAAGTGTTATCATTCTGGATGATGCATTACATTGTGTATTCTATAGGCTATGTTAAAGCAATTCTAGGGTCTGTCAAGAGTTGTAGGAAGTGGGAGGATATAGACCTTTTTACCATTTTAAATGTGGGACCCACCTGTCTGCACATAGCCCAGCTACATGCTGGTTCCAAAAATGGGAGATAACCTAAGAGAGATTATTGCAGTAATGTAGGCCTATCTACTGATATGATGCCATTATGGACAGGAGTCCAGGAATCTTTGATACAAAATATCAACAAAGTAACAAATTGGTTGTTTTTTTTATGCTGTTGCCCTTTTAAGAAAAATAAAATAGCCTACTCTCCTGTGTCTCGTCTGTTCTCGTTGGAGAGAGTGAAGATAGACGCTACTTGTTAGATCCTACATATTTACTGAAAATAGCTTTGACACCTAAACTATTTGAGAAAGATATCGCTGAAATGAAATACAAGGCCTGACCTGTATTAAATTATGTTTGCTAAACCGGCAGATCGCGGTAACATACGCAAAATGTATTGGCGAGGAGAAAATAGTCTATTAAAAAGTTCGATGTCGAGGGAGAGTTTGTAAGTTTTCCGGGTCAGACAACCAAAAAGAGGGAAGATCCAGTCAAAAATGGGACAGGTGGCTACTGTAGCCATGGATTAAAACTGTAACTCAGCTGCAACTGGCTGGGTATTCTGTCTTTCCTCTCGAGTCGTACTCGGCCAAAATCGGGGACATTTTCGGGGACAGGTGCAGGCGGGGACAGGTCATCAAAATCGGGGTCTGTCCCCGGAAATCGGGGACGTCTGGTCACCCTAATTTAAGGAACTGAAAATGATTGAATAGCTGACATTGAGTCTAGTAATAGTCAGAGCCGTAATGGCACTGGTAATTAAATTGATGTCTACAGACTACACAAGACACGATGAAGCTTATTTAATCCTAATTAGATAGAGAGAAAGCGAAAGTAAACTTGATTCTTCATTCAACGTCTCCCCCTCCTATCACGCTTTTTCTGTTGCAGGCTAATAAATTGCGTTTAACCACATCTTCCTGGGCATCATAATGGTTTTCCAATTGTAATAATTAGTGTTGTGGGCTTTGTTGTTATGCTTGAACGAGGACTGCATTTCCTATTGTGTTGTGCGCCCATAAAATAGCATTTCAGGATTGTGTGACTGACGAATGACCAGGCTTTTCCCAGTCAATGGCGGAACTTTTTGTGCACCTGTATATCGACACACCTTCGAGGGCGCAAAGTCATCTGCTAATAGACCTGCAATGCGCTCACACAGAATGGCAATGACATCTTGCGCCAGTTGCGAACGCCAGGTGCGCCATTTGCATGATAGTGTCTAAAATCTCCTCCTGATTCAGAATGGCGAGCAACAGTATGCGCATGTGTGTGCGAATATAGCCTGAACAGTGTCTAACTGTTGGATTTCAGTAAATTCTGGGAAAAAACATTACTATTCATCCAAAAACATTACCTGATCCTGTTCTTTCATGATATAGCATTTTCATAAAGTGGAAAGTTATTAACAAGAAATAATGTGAAAATATGATTTGGGCCTACTGGTAATGACAACAGGCTATGGCTTCTCTACATGATAAGTTTTCATACATGGTGACATTCTACAGTTGTTGAGAAAAGTAGATATTCCTCTCTGAAGTATTCTGAAGAGCTTGGGGTTTTACCAATGAAATAGCATGCAAACCTCTTCAGATCCATTCAGATACCATTGTTTCTCATTGATCAATGGATCACATGAAAGGCTGAAAGTTCTTTGAATATGCATGCAGATAATCTCATTTGATACCTGCAGGAAAAACTGCACTTTTTCTGTCACACAATATAGTTTATACAAAAGTCTACTGAAACATCATGAATGGGGCATCTATCCATCAGGCATTGAGTCAAAGTAGCCCCACACATCATTGATAGTATAATGAGGGCACTCCCGCAAGGAAATGTGTTTGCTGGGTTTGTAAGTGTAAAACCCAGTTTAATGCATCTGTTGCATGGGTTTAGATTTAGCCTGGCTTTACCTTCCTACGTAGCTCCGCTCAATAATAATTTCCCTCAACAACTCCGTCTGGCAGTCAGGCCATTGGCATCATTTTAAGAGATTAATTCTATACCGCACTAAAAAGCAAGCAGGATCGGGAGTTGTGAGAGATAAAATCGGGTTTCAGTTGTTGTTACCGTAGCTTCACAACAAAGCTGGTGAACGGTAGCTATTGTGTGAAATTGTGTGATTTAATAGTTTCAAACTTCTACAGTTCACACCTACAGCTTGCAATCGTTTGTAAATGGTGAAATGCCAGACCCTTGTACAAAGCTAAAGTGTAGGCCAAAGGGGTGGCCAAAGCCAGGCTAGTTTAAATTAGAGTTCTTTTCATAAAAGAAAGTTTGTTTTATCATTATTTTCTTTAGATCTAATAATCCAGAAAGATACTTCAAGTATAACTCACTGTCAAAATGGGTCAAGAATGTATTCTTATATTCTCCAGGGACATTTCGACCATTGTATTTTGGGGATACTGTGCAGGTATAGGAAGTGTAAGGTTCCAGGTTTAAAATTTTGCACATAGGTGAAGTCTTGTCCTGACATGCTGCAAATGATAACAACCAAGTTACACAAATAAAAACATTACAATTAGAGTAATTTTAAAATATTTTTTACTACAAGAATAATTAATTAATATGTAGTTTCACTTACCATATCGAGTATGATCACGATGACAGATGGTCTCCAAGTTGAAAGTTATATTTGAGCACTTCTCATTTGTACTTGAGCTTTTCAGAGTGAGTGATCTACTATGATCCCCCACTTTTTCTGTTTTGACTTTTATACCTAATGTATGTATTGGGAGACAGAAATGCATTGTTACAACATGGCATGACTGAATTTGCCTACTTATTGTTATGTTTAAATGAAGAACAATAGCAAAACAAAAATAATTAGAGAATGGAATTTCAAGGAAATTACGAGTGCATGAAAATGCAAGTTGCTATCTTGGTTGTCACATTGCAACTGTTGAAGTGGTTGCAAGGGTAGGTGTGGTGGTTGCTATGAATAGTAGGAATAATAGATGACAGCCTGTTTAACCATTATTCTCAGCTAATTGTAGTCATAGGTTTAAAAAGTGACAGTAGGTGCAGCTGGGCAGAAAATCTGGCAAAGGATTCTGACTGGGTAATGGCCTATTGTGATGTCACCACTCTAGCTCAGCCCTGCTAAATCTAGGGGCAAAGGGGTTTTACAGACATGGGCTGCTGTAAAGGTTGTTCTACAAAAATTAAATATAGAATGTCCCAGGATCAAAACCTGGGTGGACAACCTGGTCAACAAGCTGCTGTTTATGTATTATCGGCCAATTTATGCCCCATTGTAAGTCTATGGAGCGACATTTTAAGGCTGAATAGGGTAAAAAAATTAACTAATAGGTATCCCCACAAAAATTGGCATGCTGACTATTTATGTTAAGATGTAATTTTTGTGTATTGGAAGTTTTCTGAAATATCATGTATGCCTATGTAAATGCCTATGTAAATGAGGCATCATACCCTTGAATAGGCCAATATACTGTACAATAACGATTACATGTCCATCTGTAGCTTACCTTAAGGGTAAATGAGCTAGACAGCCTAAACTATATATTTTTAAGAAGCCTACACCCTGTAGATGAGATTTATTGTGCACTGAGACAAGTATCCTTTTCTTCCACACCATGGACAATGCATAATCCTCTAGGGTATTTGCATTCCATTAAAATGCACTGATTCTCAATTTGCACCCATGTAGCCCTAATAGGCAGTGTATCCCAAAATTGCCAAAATTAACATTTAATTTCATATTCAGCATAGCCTAACTTCTCACAAATAGTGTGTTTGGTTGGTAGAGGTGCACAGTAAACCTCCCCTGACCCATGGCCTAAAACGAACATTATTTATACTATCTATACTACTTATGGTATACCAAATATGGTATATTGCATTAGGCAATGGCAATCATCTACATCAATGTCTAAATTATTTCAGAAAACTTGCAATACAAAAAAGTTTTATCTTGACATGTCAACATGCCAATTTTTGTGGGGATATCTATTAGTTAAAATTTTTACCCTATTCAGCTTTAAAATGTCGCTCCATAGACTTACAACGGGGCATAAAGTGTCCGATAACAAATAACCAGCAGTTTTTGACCGGGGGGTATTCCATCAACGGAGCTATTCGCTAAGCCGCGCTAATTTCGGCAAGCGGCGCTAGTTTTAGTGTGAGTTCAGTTCCATTACTCTCGCTAACAGTAATCGCAGCTGAGTTGCTGGGGTAACATATGCTCCCAAACTAACCAGCTCCGTGGCAGGTTAACTGCAAGGCTTAATAAAGCGGTGTCTCAGAAAATGCAATCAGTCAGAAACACAAGTCACCCAAAAAGGTTCCATACACCTGCTTAATAATCTTTCCCACCAAATAAAGGTTGATAGGTTTTGCAAACACTGTGATCATGCATGAATTCCCCTTTTTACTAAATTACTATTGATATTTCGAAGTATTTATTAGGAATAATTTTAGTTACGAATTAAAAACAAATGCATGCATAATCAGAGACGTGACACATGCCGGCCCATCACGTGGTGTCGAGTTGTAGGCTGCGTCTTAATTGAATGATTGATTGATTTCAGTTGCAGGTGCAAGTCTGCTGTGACAGAACAACATGAGACTGCCAATTTGTTCCAACAAGCAATGGTCAAACATTATGATTCAAAATATATTTTCAATCACCTTTTCAAATTTCTGCATTGCCAGTAGGCCTACTACTATAAACATGTGATATTGAGTTATTTCACACAAAATTCAACAGATGACGTATGCATATCGAAGTTTCTTTCTTAAAATTCTTTTAGTTCTGCCTTAATTTTACGACAGTTCATCAGGTATTCCTAAATCACCTATTTAGGTCTAGTGTTGAGCTCGTGCACGCAGCCTTGTTTAAGTTAACGAGAGGCAGGCGCAGCTAACTTGCGTTGATGGAATGGCTTCAGCCTCATCTCTGAGTTGACGCTACTTCAAACGAGGCTTAATCACATAAGCGCCGATATCATTAGCGACTTTGCAGGAATACCCCCCGGGTTGTCCACCCAGGTTTTGATCCTTGGACATCCTAGATTTCATTTTTGTAGAACAACCTTTTACAGCAGCCCATGTCTGATTTCCCCAAAGAAGGGGGTTTTGCCCCCTAGGTATTAGGAATAGACTTGTTAGTCATTAAAAGTATAAAAGTCAGAAAGATGAGCCTCGAAACGCAGTTTGAATGAAGTGTCTATGTTAAGTGGTTTAATGCCCTATTAAGTGTAGGAAGAACACAGAAGAAGAAGAAGAAGAAGAAGAAGAAGAAGAAGAAGAAGAAACCATTTAATCACACTATGTTTCATGCACTCTAATAATAAAAACATATAGCGGGGCACAATAATGTGTATATCAAAGAATTGATAAGTAAATAGACTGGATAATTAACAAATATCATTCTTACCACAGTCAACTTGAATTTCAATTTGGCCTTGGTCACTTAAATTGGATTTGATGTAGGTTCCAGTGCAGGTGTATTTTTTAAATGGTTCTAATTCGTTAACTGAATATGACTTTTCTGAAAAGATTTTTTCCACAGAATAAATATTCACAGAATTTTATTTAGCAGAATCACCAAAACAAACCTTCAAAAATGTCTTTGAATTTTAGACATAAATACCTTCATCTTGACACTTAAAAACTATATCTTTTTGCTGACATTTCTCAGGTTTGTTTGACCATGTAATCTCAATAGGGTATTTTCCTGTGTAGTTCAGCTTGATCGCACCTGCAAACCATGTTAGACAGATATTAAACCTCATACTCTTTATTGTTTAAATAAGGGTGGAGGATATTGTGTTTCCTTTAACAGCACCATATTCTAGATATTTCTAAAACTTCATATTCTGTACATTCTGTCCTAAAACATACAATCCTATTTATCATAATAGGCTATATTACATCATACATTACATTGATACGAACATGCTTTGCACATGAAGTTTGAACACTTTTTGAGTAGTGTAAATCTCCACCTCCCAATTACTAAAAGGAGACCAATCAACCCTCCTTTTGTAAAATGATATAGTAACAGTGCCAACTAGCCTGGTATAGCATGCGGCAGTACATGTAAAATCCTCACAACCCAATGATTCAAGAACTGCTTCTAACCACTGAGTTGGAGGCTTTTAGCTCAGTGGTTAGAGCATTCGACTCCCATGCCGAGGGTTTGTTGTAGTTGACGGAGCGGCAAGTTCGAGACCCAAGTGTTGTGAGAACGGCTCCGGCTACAATAGCTTCGCTTTAGAAAGCAAACTTTGTTGTGTTCATTAGCATTACCCTACTAGCAGCTTAGCTCGTATTTTCACCAAAGGTGAAGCTAGAAAGAGATGTTGTTGTTGGAGGAATAATGGTGGAGGGAGTGGTGTTAAAAAAATATTTAGCAAATATTAATGAAAATCATCAGATATATACAGTAATATTCTTGGTTGAGGTCAGGGTTGTCTGAGTGGCACTAGGTTCTGGACTAATATAATATTTGTATATTTTGCAATATGAGTTAACAAACAAACTCCTGGTAGTAGCCTATATAACTGTTACCTCTTTACCGTGTGTGCCAGGTAAAGTCACATCATAGTTCCACACCACAAGTAATTGTTTAATTTGTTGCTTTATGGCCATACATATGAATTAGTATACTACAAAATGTTTATCTACTTGTATTTTGACAAGGTACACTAATAGCTTTCTGTGATTGACCTCGTCTACATGTGCATGTTCCCTGATATATTTATGCCAGCACAGCCTAGCCACTGGCCTGACAAGGCAGACCGCCCAATGACTCCATGTCCACGTGACTGGATAGACACAGCTGATATCTGAATGCAATTGTTCCCTATCTGGGAACATTTTGAAGGCTAGCTGTTCCTGCTGAGCAAATCAATTTACGATCGCTAGGATACATTAGGCTACTAGGCCACAAACATTGTTTGAAAAGTCTTGTGTGCTATGCAGGTTGTTTTCACCCTTGTCAATACCTCCGATTTGACATTTAAGTTCTATGTTATTTTTGAAATTGAATTTTTTTATATATCTGGCCTACCACAGCATCCAACACCCACTACACCCTTGCTCCTGCCAACAATCACAAAATTGCAAAACTCCATACCTGGTGGTACATGTTCATCAAGGGAGAAATTTTGTGGACAGTTTTGCACGTGTATATCAAAGGTCTTCATTTCACAGCTTTCATTGTGCTTCGTTTGAAAGCACAGGCCTTTCTCTATATTCCATAAGCTTTTAAAGCACATCTCTTTTTTATTCCATGTAGCCTTGAAATCTTTTTTTCTAAATAAATATATAGGGATGTATGGAAGAGAAATGGAACAAAGTTATACACACATCCACAGTCATTTAATTCTCTGTGTCATTCCTTTTTTGTTATAACAACACCACTGAAGTCATGGTAAAATGGTTTGCTACAAACATTGTATTCTCAAACACAATTCTCAATATTCTTGTGTTGTGATATTGCAACATAACTTACCCAAGGATCGAGTTGACTTATGTGAAGTCCCCATGAGGCAAGATGTACCATTGATAGTAGCAATGACAGTAAAATTATAAATTGTACATGGTTTCATTTCAGTGAGATCACATGAGCTGCCAGAGAAGATTTTCATGTCTCCATTTTGGCCTTCTTCAAAGAAAACTGTATAGTTAACTGGCATAGGGTCAGTCGGCTTTGGAGTAGGATTGGTTTCATTGGTCACATTGTTTCCAGCAGGATTTGGGTTGGGAAGATTATCTGATGATTTTATGGTGATCGTGAAACCATAATCTATCGGGACAATCTTAAATGTCCCAGCAGCTGTTAAAAATGTAATTAATTTGTTACAATTTAGATACATGATATGATTCTTTTTTACCGTACAAAAAAAAAAAAAAAAAAATTAATTCCATAACTTCACTTACTGTCATCACATTCTGGATGTTTCGGAACCTCTGAAACACAGAAACCAAAGTGGAGTCATTAGTAAAGATTTCTTTTACAATCAGTGTGAATCTAAATGAACAAAAAACAAGCAAGCCTCCCCTAAGTCAGAGCCAACCTGTGACTGTTGTTGTGATTTGAGTGGAGGCAAGATGAGTGGGGGTCTGAGTGGCTGAAAACCAAACATGAATATTTTATACCAATACCATAATTGTGCAAAGTTGGAAATAACAGTGGAAATAATTTCCTAACATAATTAAATGGCGTTACAGTATGTATAAACATCTCTTTATGTTTCTTTACCAATTTTTTTGATGGGGATACTGGGGGTGCTGGTTGGAATAGGTCCTGAAAAGCATAAAGCAAAGTTACAGTTCAAGAGTGAGTAGCACTGTATTGATTGGCCTTTATGTTATAGCTTAAAGGAATAGTTAACTTCTTTATGAAAATTGGTTATTCACCCCCTTACCTGGTGTTACATATGTGGGTAAGACAAGAGCATTCTGATCTCAGTGCATGCGTTGTCCTAGTCTGGCAATCCCAATTTTAGCTTTAGCTTAGCATAGGCGCTGGAAAGTAGAGTTGCCAAAGAGTTGCTATCTGGAAACATTACATTTCAGCGCCTATAAGCTGAAGCTAAAAAATGGGGAAAATTAGGGATGCCATAGTAGGAAAATGCAAGCACTGAGACCAAAGTGCTTTTACCCACATATGTAACTCCAGGTAAGGGGATGAATAACCAATTTTTGTAAAGAGGTGAATTATTCCTGTAAGAAGTGAGTGGATGTTCCAGCTAAGATCACTGGATTTGACATTCTGCTGGCTTTACGTTGTGACACACACACACACACACACACACACACACACACACACACACACACACACACACACACACACACACACACACACACACTTCCCCAACCAACAGATTATGGATCAGGTAAGGGAGAAAGTGTAGCTAACATTAAGTTTAAGTTTACCTGTTTCACTGGTGTTTGAGTTTGACATTGTCTGTTGGTATGCATGGGTGCGTGGAGGAGAGGTATAGGAGTCTATTTGCAGGGAGGGCAAAATGGGTAAATCTTTCTGGCCATTAATGATTCACTTCATCAGCGATAATACATTGAAAAATACAAGGAATATTCATTGTAAATAATAATGAGGGAGCGGTGTCAGACAGCGGTGTCATAAATTATTGATAGGTAGCCCAATGGTTTCCAGTCACAAACAAAGTGGGGAACATGGGAGCCAGAGAGTAGAGACACGCTTCAGAAGTTCCTCTTTGAGGTAGCCATGTCTGGAGGCTTTATGATGATGTTCGCTCATTTTTGTAAACTAACAATGAATTTGTCAATGGGCAATTCCAGCATTATGGACGTGACATTTGCATGCATTATTATTGACAAAATGCTACATAACCTCTACCAAAGCCTTGCAGAGACTTTAGTTTCTAAGGTGAGGTTGACTTTTTTGTGTAATTGCTCCAATAAATTTAAGATAAACAAACAGAAAAAAGGAGAGGTCAGCAACATTTTCATAGTCTCACTTCTAGATTTTGGGGGACTAAAAAAAGTTGACGTACCATTTCCTCAATGTAGATCTGACAGGTCGTACTAATTGAGAAATTGTAAATGAGGTGTCATTATTACCTGGGGTGGTTTGGTTGGTGACTGCAGGAGTAAGGAAAGCTGATGGTCCAGCTGTGCATGGGAGATGAGTGTGCAGGCAGCAAGATGGAGAGAGAGAGAGTGTATGTGGATTATATGTGAAAAACTGAATCAGGATGGATATACTTTGCTACAAAAATACTCATAGTGCCCTGCTGTCAGTAAAGTGATTACCGATAACCAATAAGAATAATTAACTTTGTTACACTCAAATTTAGGTTGGATATGTTTTGTTATAAGAAATGACAGTAGTCCGCACACTGAGGACTCCTTATTAAATGATTTTCATCATCATGTAACGTTTTGGGCTGTGTTCAGGTCATGTGGTGGATGAGCAAGTTCTTTATATATATGATTTGTTGACATGTGGGAGTGTGTGTGAAAGACATTTAAATTTGAAATTTAAAAATTTAAATTTCAATAAAAAAAAAAACAATAATATGAAATGAGAAAAATGTGAACACCAGGAAAAGTGGCGATTTTGAGAGATATGACGATATATGTCTAGTAGTACTCTCCTGTAGTAGCCTATACATTTCTGGATGCTGTTATAAATACCTGATGATGAGGTGGAGATGAGTGGAAGAGAGACAGCTGCTGAAGGGTCTCCTACAGCAGCTGTGCTTGGAGGAGTGGAATGGGTGTGTGTAGGAATGATAGGGCTATCTGATGTTTGGAGGGAAAGAAGGACATGATAATGCTGATTATCTGGGAAAAATTAACATGTTCTTAAAATGCATTCAGGACTGGTTAATGAAGACTGTGTCTTTTTTCAATTTAAAAGGATCCCTGAGCTAGTTAAGTAGGACAGGTCAGCTTTATAAGATGGTATGAGCTATATGTGACAAGATTTTTTTTTGTTATTATTATTCTGTTTAATCCGTTAATTTGTAGAGCTTGCCATTACATTTAAGTCTCAATGTTTTGTGGTAAAAAGTGACAAAATCTGGTCGATATTGGACTTGTTTGAAGTGACTGGCTGGCTGAGTGGTTGGTTTAAAGCAAATTACATCACAAAGGGCTAGGATACATTAAAAAAAAAATGAGCCAGATCAGACACAGAACAGAATGCACAGATGCAGCTGGTCCAACCTCTGGGTGAACTGAACTAAACAAGAGATCGGCCAATGGCCAATTTACTGTGGGGACCAGACCATAGGTATTTGTCCGCTGTTGTTGTTGTTGTTGTTGTTGTTGTTGTTGTTGTTGTTGTTAGACGTCATGACAACAGACACTTTCAAACAAACAGTTTGACTGCTGCACCTTGATTGGATGTTGATTAGATGCAACCAAGTGACTTTTTACAACAATGTCAGTACAGTGCAAGGATTTTCTAAACATGTTTAAATCACTTTTAATCACACTAAGTCAATCATACTAACCAGGGTATCGCTTTAAGGAGATCACACCTTATAAACATATACATTTTTTGGAGGGGATGGGGATGGAGACAGTTGTTGTTTATGATAGCCTATGAATGGCAAATGTGGTGCCATTATTACCTTGTGTAGGTGCCATGGTGGTTGTAGAAGCATTGGAAGCTGGTGGACCAGCTGTGTATGGAAGGTGAGTTTGCATGCAAAGACAAAGGCAGGGGGAGTTATGGCACTGTGCAAATAAATAGGGCATGGAGAGAGAACTGTAGGGTTACCCTTGCCAAATCCCAATGACAATGGCAAAAAAATATATACAAAGTGCCAGGAAAATAGATAATTAATCTGAATGAGTAGCCTCAAATCTTTCCATACATTTTTAATCATTTCAAATATGACAGAATTTCATTACCTTTTGTTGTTGCTTTTGTTGTAGCAGTAGAATCTGTATTAGAAAAAATAAAAATGAAAAAGAAACACTGTTGAAAATCTCTTTGAAAAACAATCTGTAATCATAATATTAAAGCTAGCTTAGGTATTATGATTTTTTTTTTAAATGTGATGACAATGTGCAAATGAGAACATGAAATGGCAACAGACAATGACAGATAAAGGGTCGTACCTTTTGTGATTCCATGTTGTATTGAAGAGATTAAGAGACAATAAGAAAGAGAAAGAGTGTGGGTTCAAAATCAGCATTTTGTTCACTTCAGGCCATTTTTAAAGCTCAGTAACAAGTAGCAGAATGCCAATGAAAGATATGCATTCAAAACAACAGAGAGCCAACCAGAACTTGTTCACTCACATAATCATCACATTAGACAAATAGATTATCCTCCACCTATTAACACAGCCATTGCCTATTACTGTAACAAATGAACCAAAACACATCCATGTACAGAATTTTTATTGTAAAACCGGAGACAATGTGTGTGTGCGAGTGTGTTCCCCTGTGTGGAAAAGGCTCTTCAAGTGACGGTTGTCACAGTTTGTCAGATAAATTGGGCTCTCATACAGTTGAACCAGAAGTTTACCTACAGAAGCTTACATATACTGTACATGCTAAATTAACTCGTAAATCTTTTCTTTTTTTTAAGGGTGAAATCCCACCTTTAGGGACAACAATTTTCTTTGTGAGTGAATTATGTGTCATTAATAAATAAATATTCTCCCTTAAAATAGGTTTTTGGTATTTTTTGCCCTCAACTGCGCCTTCCAGACAGCACTGCCCTCAAGGCACTAGTCCCTCCCGAATTTAGGGTTAGGATGAGGGTTGAGGGGGTTAGGTGTAGGGTAAGTGTTAAGAAAGTGCCTTTTAGTCTGCGCTGCCTGGAATGTGCCATTGTGGGCAAAAAACGACGTTGAGCCTTAAAATACAGGGGCATAGGCCTACCCCTAAATTCCCTTAAAGGATTTTTATTTTTTTAAAAGCCCGTTATTTAGTTGGTCCAGGATACTATCCTGATAAAGTTCCCCTGGCCTTACCTGGCATTATATCTCACATCATCACATCATCATATCTCATGATTGCCTACTTTCTATCCATCTGAATACAAATCAAACCATCTATTTGGGTAGCCTGACATAGCCCGACCATGATACTACTATTCATCCGTATTCATGGTCTGGAGGTTCTTTAACCTGACGCGATTATACTGCGGGGGAGGGCATCCACTTCTGGTTTGAAACGATTGGACAACTCTTCTAATCAGCTTCGCTTATTGGCCGGGAGTCTCTCTACCAATGTAAACCCACCCATGAAGACCGTCCCCAGACCATGGATACAGATGAACATTTGTATTATGGGCGGGCTATGTCAGGCTACTATTTGGGCACCTGCAAAAAAAAAAACCATGAAAATCTCTAGGTATGATAATGTCGGGCTATTTTAATTCCAAAAGGGGACTTTATGAGGATGCATGTTATCCTGGATTCAGGAAATAATTGGCCTTTAAAAATATAAATCTGACTGTCTATGTAAATATAACAGGCCTATACTTGTATATTGAATTTCAATTTGTCTGTGGAAAGTTGTTTCATCAGTGGTCTACAGCTGCTTAGAAATTGTGCTTTCTGAATGATTTTGTTTATGTATGTTAGGGATAACAGCTGCTGAGGTGTCCCGTTATAGAGAAATAATGGACGAGGTGGAAGCGAAGGACACACAAAATGAGGAGCAGAGTCATATCTGCTTCTGCCAAGTCCATTATTTCCCTATATCACCTCAGCGGCCGCTATCCCTAAATACTTTGTAAAATCATTGAGAAAGCACAATTTCAAAGCAACTGTAGACCACTGATGAATCACCTTTCCAAAGACAAATTGAAATTCAGGGGTTGCAACTCAAACATATAGGAGGTAAGCAAATGTTTAAAACATACAAGAAACACGCAATCACGTTTTAGAAAACAAGTTAACCTGTTCGTTTGGGATACTATTTCGAATGTATCTTGAATGAAAGTACCACCAGGCTGCTTTCTGTTGACATACAGACCATATGATAAAAGACCATAAAGACCATTGATATGGAACGGTGAAACTTTTCACCAGATAAACAACCCAGATAAACAACAGGTATCATGTTATCAAGAAATAACTCTCAACACTCTCTCAACCAATCAGACAACAGTAGGCTATTTCATTCCACCGTATGATAAATTGTATTATTGACTGCTCTTTATAATTGTATTATGGACTGCTATATAAATAAACTTGCCATGCCTTGTTTCTGGTTGTAGAAGTGTATTAACTGGGTAGATGGGTTTGACGTGCTGCTGGAGAGGAAGAGGTGTTGCTAACAGTGGTTTTCAGCAGCTAGTGGCATAACCTGGGTGCTATGGCAACACTGAGTGTAAACGAACAGTGTTACTTGAACGCCTTCACCGCAACTTCCTGTAGCTCTTTTTCTCTCTCTCTCTCTCTTTCTCTCTCTATCTGCTTCTCATTCCTGCATTTGCTCCTCTCTCACCCATTCTGCCTCTCTGCTTCTCTAAGTTCTTTCTGCCTTCGCTTCTCTCTCTCTCTCTCTCTCTCTCTCTCTCTCTCTCTCTTTCTGTTCTCTTTCAATGCTTCTGCTTTTTTTAGAGGCATTTTAGTTTTGTCTTTTGTGTTTCTCATACAGTGTAAATTCATGTTGTGCTATACTCCACCCCAGTCCCTTCTCTCAATAAGACCTGATACTGGGCCCAGGTCAGACCACCAGAGGACAATAATGTATGCCAGACATTTAGAGAAGACATTCGGTCGGCCCAAAGTTCAAGTTTACCTTAAGGCAACAGTAATGTTAATTTCATACTATAGTGGGGATTATATCAATTTTTTCTCAGTGATGCTGTACTGTCTTAACAGATTGAAGCAAGCAACATCAAGACAGATGCAACACATTTCTCTTTCCTTGTCTTTGCTTCTTCTGCAATTTTTTAGTTGAACTGAATTAATGTGATACTGAGATGTTAAGGTATACCACAAAATGATTGCCTCATATCAGTGTAATTTATGGTATTAAAAAAATCCATGAACTAGATAAGGTCCTCTGCCACATTCAGTCAGTGCTGGATACGGATGTGGCATGGTTAAAGATACCATGACATAAAACATTTCCCTAATACCAATAGTAGGCTACTACAATCCCCCCCCCCAACCCTACCCCTCTGATTTTCTCTGCATTTAACTGAGTAACATATCAAAATATATAATTACATATTTCCACAACTGTGTACTCAATCTCAAACTCTTGATTTTTGATGGCAGAGGATTTCACCTGTCTGCAAGTGTAAGATAGTACAAGACAGATTACAGCTGTTGAGATGTCCTAAAGGAAATAAAGGAGAAATCTGGTGGGACTCAATCCATTACTCTGATCACCAAGTGAACATTTGATACAAATAGCAAGCCGGCAGCTATAGTTAACTGAATAAGACATAGGAAAATTAAGCTAAAAGTTCATTTTTGTGCCCTTTTCACTTGGGTTAAGATGCCATTTTGCTGCTTAGTCTATGCGGTATCAAATTTTCTTGTGTTTTTTCCTACTTACACTCAGTGACTCTGAATTGATTCACTGGATTTATCCTTTAAAGTATGTGAAGTGGAGTGGAGTTGGTAAATCCATTAATGGAATAGGCATATATCCACACATATTAACTTTGGACACTAGTTGCACTAGTTTTCTTGGTAACTGACCTCAGTGGCCAATAAATGTGGTAACCTGATTACTGGTTTCCACTGTGGCAAACTCTTCAATTAATTGCCATTTAAAAGAACATTGATATGGAACAATAATGAGACTTTTTTTTACTAGATCTACTTCATATGTGTCACAGACTTAATAGCCACTTGGCAGCCAAATAATTTCTTTCCTCTACAGTTATTCTTTAAAGGTGCACTACTGTACCTACTACTACCTAGGGATATTCCTTTGCATTCAGTACTCATACTGTTTTGTGTTAACCATGGTCAATCTATGCATCAGACTTTACGGATACTTTATTAGGCCCCAGGCAGGTAGGCTGAGTCCATGAGGCGTGGATCTGCCCAAGGTTTCTTCCTACATAACAAATTATTTACAAAGCGAAGGAGTTTTTCCTTGCCCCTGATTCTCATGTATGCTTCCCGTACTGTCTGTAAAGCGCCGTGAGAGAATGTACTGTATTTGTGCGCTATACAAATAAATTGAATTGAATTGAATTGAATTGATCCACTAACTGCCACAGTTATGTTATTTTGTTTTGTAATGTCGTTACGTTATTTTTTATTTTGATTTATTTGTTTGACGTTTACAGTCCTTGTGTTGTCTCCCGAGACTATACTTTTTCACTGTGCATTCAGGGGTCTTTGGTAATTTTTGCCCTCAACGGTGCTTTCTATGCAGCGCTGCCCTCAAGGCCCAATTTAGGGTGATGAGGGTTGAGGGGATTAGGTTTAAGGTAGTGCCTTTTAGGCTGTGTTGCCCAGCAGGTGCCGTTGGGGGCAAAAAACACCATTGAGTGTATTCAGGGGGCAGACAACAGGGGGAGATATCTATGGTACAATTTGATAAAAAAAGGGAACTCATAGTGCACTTTAAATGCACTGTGAGGATAACCTACTGTGTACGACTTTGTAAAATGGCCGCCACCCTGTAGTGTCCGTCTCTCTGTGCAAACCATCCAGTTATCTGATAAATATATCACTTAATAATTATATCACACATGCAGTTCTATTTGTATGGTTTTGGCCTCACTATTTTGATAGATTTACAGGTTGAATTGGAAAGTAAAGAGTGTAATAGCAGGACACACTGAATGGATGACACTGAACTCATTGGCATATAATATTTGGGGGAAGGTGCAGAGGATAGTAGCAGGCCTCTCATTCTGCCACTTCTCTTACAACAACAAACACACAGGGAGTCTATCTATTACATATAGATTCAGCTATGTCTTAGCCACATTATAGGCTACACAGAACACAGAGAAGGTGTAATTGAAGAAACAAAGAAATAGACTTTTGAACTGTTTTCGTAAATGTCATATCATGTCTCTGAACTTTACAGTCTTCACTACACATTCAACAAGTCCTCTGTTCGAAGCACCATTTTAGCTAGCAGTAGCTGTCAGGAAGAGCAGACATCTCAAAATGGAACAAGGAAGTGGTAAAGGCTCAGCCTGTGCAGTGCTCACAACCACACATTTGCACAGCATAAAATAGAGGCGGTGGGGGTAGGGGTGGAGTGGGGTGGGGTGGGGGGTAGTGAGACACCGGCACAGTCTCATAAGGAGGGAAAAAAACTATTAAACAGTTCATTGTAGTTATCAACCTATTGTCGTGGCCAAGGGCTCTACATTATGTCTCAAGGAAATTATCACACAGATGTACCCTGTAACACAC
This sequence comes from Sardinella longiceps, assembly GCA_027497455.2. Classification (NCBI taxonomy): domain Eukaryota; kingdom Metazoa; phylum Chordata; class Actinopteri; order Clupeiformes; family Clupeidae; genus Sardinella; species Sardinella longiceps. The sequence goes on along the minus strand of JAODXP020000022.1, from coordinate 14,246,347 downwards.
TAGCAGACGTAACTAACTGAATAAAACTAGCCTTATTTTGAGACCTAAATCTATAGCATTTGTTAAATGGGAAAAATTGAGGGAATTATATACAATGTCAAACAAGCAAACAAGAAAGGAATCATAAGAGAAGCTTTGGCACTAGCATCACAAGTGACTCTCTACTGTTTGGCTGAAGTGAAAGCAGTTCTGGGGGGGACACACCCAGCCCTCTACTCTCTATCTCTTATCTCTCTCCAGGGTCCCCAGAGACTCAAGGTAACAACACACCTGCAGGGGACACATTTCCCCACTTTTGTCTCTGTCACAGTTACCACTCACATCACCCCAGGTTTCATGCAGCATCCGTATGACACAGAAAAGTTAACAGAGCCAGTGAATTGGAGGATGATAAGGAAGACGGCATGTTCACAGCATTACATCACTCGCAAGAGCTTTGATATTTGTTTCAAGTACAAGTATGGTGTTTCAAAGATATTTAAATGAACAAAAGTACATTTCTGTCATGAGAAGGAACAAGGGAACTTATTATATGTCGGACAGCTATTACTATGCTAGTTCTCGTTTCTTAAAAGTATGATGAAATAAGCTGTGACATTCACACCGTCAAACAAATACATTGGTGGAAAAAGTGAAGCATTCAATGAAAAATACTCCTTACTCTACCTCTTCTTTGTAAAATCTTCATAAAACTCTTATGAGTTTAATTTACATCACATTAACAAAGTTGGATAAAAACAGAAAAAAAGGAAGAAAAATTCTACCATCATATGAAGATAATTAAAAAAAGTGAATCCACATGAATTTGGGCACTTACATTGAGCTGAGCACATGAGAAGGGCAAGAGTCAAGAGGGCCTTTAGTCCAGCGACACGCGCCATCATGTCCAAGAGCTGTTGGCGGTTCTGGCAACCACCATACGTCCTATAGAGGGGCGAAACAAGACTTCTTGTCATTCAAAAGGCCTTTCTTTTATGAACTTCATAGACAAACTAATGAACAAAACAAACGTACGTCTATTTTCTCTGTTGCTTCTTATCTTGGTACTTTACTGTGTCTTCTTAGCCCTAAATCCTCACCCGGTCTTGCTCCTAAACGAGGAACACTTCAAGTGACATCAGTGAGGCAGTAGCTTACTGTGGCTGTGGCCCTCACTCAACAGGAAGTCAAATTTTTGAGCTACGCCACAATGTCTTGCCTTCCACTTTCTTCTCTAAAGCAATCAAAAGCGAAGCAGCTTGAGTTCAACAGCTTGTGTGTTCATTCCGGGGGCAATGACCATCTAAAAAGATGTGATGGAATATGTCAAATCGAAAGTGTACCCTTTTTGTTATCTCCTCACGGGTGGGGAATGAGCCAATATGATGTGGCTAGCACATTATAGTGACTAGATGTTACCCTCGCAAGAAATATTATTGTGCTGTCCAGTCATGCCTTTTCAACTCTCTTTGTTGGGGTTGGAAATGGCTTAGGTGAGATGGTTACTACCATGTACTACACACAAGTCTGTGTAACCTTTAACCATATTCTTTTGTGGTTGCAAAGTTGGACATTGTTGTTTCGTTTTTGGTATTGTTTCAAAATGGTTGTGGTTACATTCTTTTGTGTGAAGATAATAATATGGTTTTTATCTGTTGATTTGAGTTTGCAAGCCTTGTTAGAGTAATCTAAAGAGGATACTATATAATGTTATGTTGTTGTAAATAATTAATAAATAAAAACATAACTGTAGGAACACTTGACAAACCCAAAACAATATAGGCCCACAGTACATTGCCTTGGGCTTGACAAGATATAGTTTGTTACATAGGAAAGGCCTGACAATTAGCACAGACATGTCAGTGGTAGTCTGCAAACAAGCCCAAGTGGTCTGTGAGGGGATTTATAAAAAATAAGGTAAAGTTTCCCAGACAAGCTAGCTTATACCAGAGTAACATTATTAGAAGGCTAATGATGAGCTTTTGCTCCAAACACATGGCCTCTTTTGATGTATGTTCCTGTATATGGATTTTGTGGGTTTTGAGAGAGGGGTGGGGGTCTGAGCATCTGGGCATAACAGCACCCGCATGACTTGGGTAGGGGGCAGGGGGGCAAGTGGTCCCAGGGAAATGTTTTGGATAAAGTGGTCTTTGGTCTGAAAAAGTTTGAGAAACACTGCACTATGTCCATGATATTTACAGTATTGGGTAAAGGGTGCTAAATCATTGTTGAACTGGTGAACTGTGTTTCTTTAAGTTGAGTGTGAAATGCTTTGCTCAACCTTAAACCCTTATGAATCATCATAAAATCATAGTGCTTCATAATGCATAATTTAATATTTGTGCACTTCATTACATTACACTATTTTTAGTTTTTGTTCAAAAACATCATGGTCAAAAAATCTTTATTTTGTGAACATTTTACCAATGTTGTGCTCACTGTTGTTAATGATACAATATCTTGTCAATTCTGCCCATACTTGGTGGTCATTCTTCAACCAATCCAAGTTCTTTCAGCTCATCTCAGCTGGAGCAGCTGGCTGAGGTCATTCACAGCGATCATCATTCCCACCTCCCAGGGCGCCGCTAGGGGGGGGAGTTAGGATGATTCTAAGGACCTGGCACTGACAGGGGGGCCCAGAGAATTTTTTAGTATTGAAATCAATATATAAGGAGCCCAAAATTATTTTTTGTCATAGGGCCCAAAATTTCTAGCAGCGCCCCTGCCACCTCTGAGATCTTCCAGATTTTAACGATAAAATAAGTAAGATAACATACCCAGCTCCCAGTTGTATTGCAGAGAATGCAAATATTTGTAGTTTACAAGACAAAATGGTAAATGCTATGCTACTGCATATGACTTGCATCCAGCTTAGGATCTCGCCATTGCAAGATTTTTTGTTCTAATTCATTTTATTTATTTTTTTCTATGTTTTGCCTTTATCCTCATAGTACGAGACAGTACACGCCGAGTCCCCTCTCAGGCTCTCTACGTGTCATATACAGTAATATGTAATCATGGAAACGGCACATGACTGCTAAAAAGGACTATTTTGGAGAAAACCATCTTGCATACTGTACTAATCCAGATTGTTCAGTGTACATAACATCACCTGAATTTTGCTTCATCTATTCTTGAATATATAAGGAACCACCATGCGTTATTAGTCTAAGCGAATTAGCCCAAAAAAGGGTGCCTACAGCACCAATTTGTACCGGGAAAAAATTATAGGGCTTTGAATAGGCCATGGTATAATGATTATTATATAGGTCTGAATAGGGCTATTTTTTTCCTTTGGTCCTATCAAAATAAAACTTTATATAATGAAAGTACCCATGTAAAGTAGCATTTTTTGTATTACAAGTTTTCCTGAAAAATAATTTTAATATGCTAATGAGCGATACGCTAGTCAAATTAGCCCCAAATGCACCCTTATACATGGATAGTGAAGAGATTAAGAGGGTGGGACCTGTCTCAATTCACTTTAAATGACACACTGTGCATGTAAGCTTTCGGAAAAGGTATAGCATAAAGGGTAGAATAGCTTTCTCTCAACGCCTCAGCTCCAAATACATTGGCTATACACCAAAATCACCAATACCCGCTGACCTATAAATGGGTATCAAGGGGAGGAAGGAGGTGGAACCTGTTTAAATTTATGTTTACTGAGATCCTAAAGCTCCCTGCTTTCAAGAAAAGTATTACTTGTCAAGGTTTATTACTTTCTAATATATTCCATAGGCACTTTTGTCCAAGAAATGCCCATATTTTTTAATATTCCACCAAAATAGGCATAAGCTTTAAAATAATAAAGGGGGTAGGATGTGGAAAAGATTTTGCAGGTGGAATCCTGGGCATATAAGCTTTCAGGTCTAATATGTTTCCCCTACATGCCACTGGCCTAAATGTCACCAAAAATGGCCAATTTTTCAAATGCCAAATTTCTTAATTTTTGGGATTTATTGTAATGAGTAGGGTGGAGCATACCTCAATGGCAAACATATCATGCTATGTAATATCCTGAAGGTGTTTGCTTTCAGAAAATGTATAGGATGTATGGTGAAATTAGTCCTCCCTTCATGCTTCAGGCCAAAATGTAGTAGTAGTACAAAATCCACCCGAATCCCATTCATTTGGACTAGTGGTCCACTCAAAGCTCAATAACTTTTTTCTGGAAAAACTTGGCTCTGCAGGCACCCGATATCCTAAATCTACATAAAATTGCGGTTCAATTGATACCAAATATGCTTTGGCTATATTTACTTCCACCTTCAACCCTAATTCGCTCAGACTATATGTGTTGTATCATGTACAGTAAATCCTTAGTGACATGATATTACATGGTCATTTCTTAACTTTTAATTTGTACCAAATGAGGAAGAGTTCTCCTTTATCTAGTTTAATATCAAGCAAGCAATGCCACTTTTTCATAAATTGTTGTTCCTGCACCCATGGCATGCCATGGTTCCATGGTTCCCGTGGCATTCCATCTTTTGTGTACAGTATGTTACGTACAAGAAGTACAAGAAAGTACAAGAAAGGTGGCCTTGTGAATGACCTAACTTTATCCTTTGCACAATTATCATTACACTCCACACATACTACAAATCCATTGAAATGGTGTTTAAGCAATTATCCAATCTATAATGCATATACTACCTTTCCATGGGCCTGAAAATAAAAATATTTAATATAATATTTTTTTCTGTTTACTTTGTCACCATACAGTCTATTAATACCCCTAACTCTTGAGTTCTGTAAAGTCACTGTGTTTTCTGCGTGCAAACCATGACGTAAACTACCACTTCCTGCAAATGGTTCTGTTTCTCACCTTGTTTGCGGAAGTCAAAAAAGTAACTAATTCCGAGTAAACTAAAAAAGAGTTTTTATCTCTTTATTCCCTCACCCCACACCCTCCCACAGCTGTCTTAAAATATGTTGTATGTGTCTCCATTTGCTTAGGGAAACAGAGAGAGAGCAAAGACACTTCCTTTTCCCTAGCCAGGTCTGTAGGTCTGTGGCACAAGTCAGGCCAAACATCACTTTTAAGAGGATGAGTTCACTAGGAAGTTGCTGGGATGTTATATCTCAATACAAACACAAGAACCTTTTCAAACCTTTGTTCTTTTAGGCCTACAGTACATCTGATCAACAATTACCTAATACAAAAAAATATTCTCTCTCAGCACAGGGTGAATGTCTGCTCTGGTTCACCACTCTTACTTTTAGTGTTCATATATATAGATATTATTATCACATGTCAAAACCTCAGTCTGTCTCTAAATAAAGCAGAATAAATCCACCCACCGGCCCCTTTCCAACTCAACCTAGGTGACTTTTTATCTTGCTGTCTACAAACTTTGAGATTTCACGTGCTTCAATAGATACAGTAAATGTCTTTACTTTTAGTGAACCATTGCGGTTGGAAATTTTTGTTTAAAGTGGCTACACCAGTGACATAGAGTGACAAAGCACTCATGTTACACTTCACTTAAGCAGGGGTTACAGGCCTCTTCTGTTCATGGGAAGTTGAGTTCACACTGGTACATTCATACTAGTGACCTGCAGTTACTGAGATACTGACAGTGGTATGATACTTGAGCCTTCCTGTGGTGAGGCATTCAATTGGCCACCACCACAATCATCAGTGGGTTGACGTTGTACAACTATACTGATGAGATCAACCTTTTCATGGAAACCAGCACAACGTAAATTTAGCATCTACTCTAAATGCAAAAAAAAAAAAAAAAACATTTAATTTCAGTTTACGGTATAGGTAGATTTGGTAAGTCCAGCAAGTGCAGGCACGCACACACACACACACACACACACACACACACACACACACACAATCAAAAACACTCTCACAGAATTCCAACCTCAGCACTTCCACTTGAATCTAAAACTGGTGAGCAGGTAATGCTCCGACTGACAATGCTATGTAGCGCCACAGTCCTGTGTCCCATGTTAAACAGGTGTTAAATTACATCATAGATTATACAGTAAGTGCTATTGTGGAGTCTAGATCATATCTGAGTCAAGGCCTGGATTGTGCCTGGGAGATGTGACCTGTTTCCCCTACAGAAACTCCCATTGCAAACCCATCTACTGGCCCTCAGCTTTGAGTCAGCCGAGAGTAAAGTATGTGCTCGCACGCTATGGCCCTAGCACGGCATGTAAGGCCGCGGTTCACCTCTATTTTTAACTGCCTTCCTTTTTATGTGTCTGAGAACAGAGGGAGGGGCTTGCTTCACACATAAGATATTGAAAGAGAGAGAGAGAGAGAGAGAGAGAGAGAGAGAGAGAGAGAGAGAGAGAGAGAGAGAGAGAGAGAGATGGAAAGAATGACTCTCGCCCACTTTCTCAAGTCTTTTCCCGAATCAATACATTTCCTTGTGAAATCTATTACACCAACCCACGCTCTTTGTGACATGAGTCACAAATTATGCCAAGCTATCTGTCAAGAGCATCAACACACATTGTAGATAGTGTAGATAGTGGACTGGTGAACTGAACTGGGCCTTGCTGTCACTAATACATTCCCAATCATATTGTATGTAATTTATATCACATGTCAGACTGTGGTACTGTTTTGTCTACATGAGTTTCTTGTGGTTTGACAGCATACCCCAAGAAGTAGAGAAGTCGTGGAACTGGTCTCTGTTGTGTTCCTCTTACATCAACATCTGTTCCCACAGAGATCTCAAGAAAGAATGCTTATGTGGCACTTGTCACTCTCTCTCACTCTCAACATCACACACATAGAGTGATGCAGCAAGTGAACTGTTGGATCATCACTGTCCTGAAATGAGCGCAACACATCACAGCACAACAGTGGGTGATGGATCTATTCATGCCCATTATCTCAAGTCTGAAACTATGCTGCAGACACAGTAACAGTAAAGTGTGAAATCCATGGGGAAGAAAGACAATTGTTGTCCAGTGATTACTTGCAAAATCTTACTTGCAGTATTTTGGGTCAAAAAAGGATAAACAAAAGTCTATTTGAGGATAATGAGGAACAATTAATTGCCTTTGCCAAAAAGTGTCTGGGTTAGAGCTACACACTAGCCATATTAAGATCCTAACTGGAAAAGGATGGATGAGGACGAGTTGTGGGATGTGCGAGAGTTTTGTAGTGTCACTGGTGAAGAACTATGTCTAGCATTGGTTTTTCCCCAGAATAGATATTTTTGATATATATGATAAGCCCAATAGAGATCAGTACCAATACCAGCACATGCTTTATTATTTTGTCTTTTGGAAAAGCAAACATAGTTTCAGAAGTCTGAATTGCTATTAAATCATACAGAGTGTACAGCACAGAACTCCACTACCCTCGTTTAAAAGCACTGAAGAGCAGACGGAAATACATAACTGTTGTCATGAGAAGGTGTCAAGAAGTCAATATCTGTGGCTTACTGTTAAAGCAAGGGTGTGAGTGACATTTTACCATACCGTCAATTATGATATTTAACCCAGTGACTGTATAGCCTAATGTCAATTCCTGTGTATTGTATGCAGTTCCTAATAAATGTGTGTCATATACATCTTTCAGAATTTAGTTCTTCATAATTCTACTAGGAGAAGTTGATGCTCTACATGATAGGACGATGACACATCATAAATGTGAAAACATATGATGCATTAGGTATAGTGTGTGTAAGGGGGTGTTGTTGCTAGTACAGAATGTCCCAGCTCTGACTAAATCACTCTGTCTGCTGTATAGCCTAAAGAGCATGCTAGCCATGCATTAATAGCTAACAGTACTGACTGTACCAGAAAACTCTGAGATCTGCATGTCGTCATTACACAGTATAGGTTTTTTTTTTTTTTTTTTTTTAAACAGAGACAAGATATAACATACACACCCTCCTTGTGGGACAAGCTACTCTTGTGAAGCCTGTACATGCACATGCGCAACCCCATGCAACACGGCAGCATACAGCAGCCAGATGCAGTTAGGGTGCAACGTGCAGATCATCAGCGTACATTCACAAGAATGTGTAAAGATAGAGGCAGAGAGATTGAGCGAGTTAAAGAAAGAAGAAAGAAGAAAGGCCATGGTGAGATAGGCCACAGTTTCACTTCCTCATGCCGTCTTCCTGTGACAAAAGTCTGACTCTCTGTGCTTTTATTAAGCTTCTTAGACATTTAATTGTGCAACTGGATTGATTTGTTTTTCTGTGTGAAGTCAAAAAATGTCAAGACAAGGACATTAGTTCACCCTTTTGAAACAAAAAACACAAACAGAAAAAAAAGAAAAGAAAGAAAAATGTAACAATCTCATCACTGGCCACTGGAGGGTGCTGTATTAATGCTGAGTGCTCTGTCTCCCCTGGCAACCCTTATGAATTGAACCCAGCCTTTGGAATGAGTGAAGGGCTAAAGGCTTTGTCTCTCGCCTGACAGATGACCTGTGCTTTGTAGCCACACATAAGAAAGGCTGACCTTAACCATAGCATATAGGGTGAAGAAGCCATAGGAGGCAGGAGAGGGCAGGGCAGAGAGCCTGTGCAGGAAGGAGTGGGCAGTGGTGGTTTTAACACCCTATGCTTTGGGTTCAGTTCTTTCGATCTGCTATTAAATGTGCTGGGCTATGCTGAGCTCAGGCAAACGCTTAGGACATAAGATGTTTTCTGTTATTTTGGATTCAGGATACAATTTGTGCTGTATCTTGTCCAAGTAGGCTAAAATGGTATGCTTTATCCATGAGAGGCCCTTTTATTATCCAAATAAATATTGATGGAATGGCCCTATCGCAGAACAATGTAACTGTGTATGATGAAATGTCACATCCCCAACAATGGGGATGTGACAGTGGAATATGCTGTTGGAAATTAGTGTTGTAAGGGATATATCCTCAATTGTGACTGGCTGAATTGTGATTGATGCTGTTGTATATTCGGGGAATATACTACTTTATACAATAACATTAAATACAATCAGCCAATAATAACCAAGGACTGGAACTATCTGTTTTATTGTCCTATAATTGTCATCATGTTTTAGCCACAGTTTAAGCATTATTGCATTACACTGCTATCTAGTGGAATTAACCGAACACAACAGCACATATAATGCATTATAATGCATTCTTAAAGGGTTATAACTAATGTCACTAGTGTTCATACAGCATCCTACACATGCATTCATACATACATAGTTCAGGCCAAATAAGAGTTACAAGGACTCCATGCATACACCAAGTAAAGTTGGATGAACACATCTATGAAAATAGATGACCATTTCAGACAATAAGGTACAATTACACATTCCAACTGTTTGTAAATTGTAAGTATATGAAATCTCATTGGCTAGAACCAGAACCATAGACAAAGGTGAGGACCCGCAGGTGAATGGCTTGATTGTGGGTGCACAGTATTAGCACACTCTTGTTCATCTGGCCCTGAGTGCTTGATTTTCTCCAGCAACTCTCATGGAACTGGCTTTGATATGGCCTGGTGCACTTTGTAACCAAAAGTCAGGTTAACCTTTGACCTGGGCATGGGATTTGAGGTGAGGGGGACAATTTTCATTTTACTATTCAAATGAACAGTTTATGTTGTTTTGGGCTTTTTTCAGCATTACAATTAATCAATGATGTAGGCATCCCAATGTAATATACACAATACCATAAAAAATGCACCAGTCTATAATTTTGTTTAAAAGTTTTTCTTTTACTTGTCAGTGGCACAAAAAAATGATATGCTTGTCAATAAGGCCACATCAATTGTATAAGTTGGTTCTCAGAATTGCCGCTTGAAACAAATGCAAAATTAAATAAAAATAAGATTGAATTCAAACTTCAACGAATATTTAAAAAAAAAACATGGTGTCTGATGGCTATAATAGATACAGACGGCAAGTACGGTTAACGCCCCCAAAATGCTAGGGTGGAGTCAGCGTGGGGGATAACAGAGGCCAATTTAACATTATGGTGAATGAACAAGGTAGAGAAAGTTGCAAGTAAAATTGAACAAAGTCCATATTAGATGTTTTGTCTAATCATGACCTGTTTGCCTACTTGTGTTTAGACTAAAATAATTTTTCCATCATTTGTTTATTGCAGTTACACTAACAGAAATGTCATGAGCCGTCTCTGCTCCTGTCAAAAGTAAAGCAACTTTCAATCACAAGTCTGATTAGCTCAGTTAAGCAAGCTAAAGTTAGCTACATTTACTGTGGTGATCAATGAAGTTGGCTAGTTAGCAAGCTAATGAAGCTAACAAACATCATCTAGATTGTCATCAGTATCGCGTTTGGAGGGGTGTCAAGTTCAGAATTCACATCGGACCATCTGACCATCATTACTACCTTCAGGCATTGCCCTCAAAAATGTGTCTGGCTCCTTGTAGATGGTGCTCAGTGTAACTTGTAGCTTAGCATGCCATTGACTCCTTCACTAATTTAGGGTTTGTTTTCCCCACATGGGGGACACGAGGAGCTGATTTTATGGGCGTGCCCGGACTTGCCGTCTGTATCTATACTGAACACTGCGTGTTGCGTTCATGTGACGTCGAAAACCAATCAAATCGCCACTTTCACATGAAGAAACATTATATTATGTATGAGGGGGATCTTGCTAGAGCAGAGTTCGCGAACACTGTTTCAGCCTTTTATTTTCAATTACACTTTATGTTTATGAAAGCTATTACACTATTGAACCCTATGAAATGCGTAACAATAATAGATTGTCCTCTCTATTTGAAGCCCTCCATTTCCACCGTTAATTTATCTTCAGAGCAATTGTTTTATTATTTTAATTTATTATTTCGCTCGCTCGCTCCATATTTTTACTGAAAAAAATCTGAGAACCAACTAATTAAATTGGTGTGGCTCAATGTGAAAAAAACTAAAATCGATTATACAAGTAAACCAAAATTTGTTGGCTATAACAGTAAATAGGCTGAGCTGAGCGGAGAGTATAGTTTCATTTCAGACTTGAGTGTGGAATAGGCTGTAGAGCCTACAATAGTATATTATTCTCCCCATGAGCACTGATAATGTTGTGATAAAAAATGTAATAATGTGCATAAAACTTAGTCAACATCAGCTCTACTATCACCACAAATATTAAATTCCATAACTGGCAGAAAAACTACCGTGGTCATAACATCTGCGTCTTCAGATTCAGGTTCACTTGGGGACACAAAGTACAGTGATTTTGTGGAATAATCTTTGCACAACACAAAGAGCAGGGCAATGAAGGTCACTGTGTAGAGAAAAGCTACACTTCCAACAGCTTTGTCATTATCTGCAAAATAATACCATGTTATTGCTTTGAGATGCTCTAAAATGAAAATAAATAAATAAAATAATAATAATAAAATAAAATCTCAGAACTGCATGATCAGCCATGTGACATAATAGGCCTACTAACTATAATTTATTTTTAATTAAATGTGTTTGTTATGATGGGTGTAAATAAATGCAAAGACACTCCATTTTGGAATAACACCACTATTCTAATGACATCCAATATAGTTAAACTCTTGTATTCTTGAAAATAATATGAACAAACAAACAAAAAATTGTCAAATGTCACATGTCCAGTTATACTTACATGATGTAGAATGCCTGCCTTTACTTGCCGTCGATATATCCCCTTGATAATTCTCTGCTACTATCTGTAAAGAGGTGATTGCATCATGAGCAACAGAATATACTGTATCAGTCTTTTAAGTCAGAAACAAATAGCAGATGAGATGCATATTTTTCAGGACAAATGTATACAGCTGCTAACATACCTCTACAGTGTATTCTGTTGAGTAGCTAAGGTCCTTAAACTGAAAAGTACACCCTTTCGAGTGATGCTTTTCCATTTCCTCAACTACTTTTCCCCCAGAAAGTAGTTTTGCACGATACTTTCCTTTCTCACCATTCCACTTAATATCAGACTTTTGACACGTTACATGTAGGTCATTATTTGAGGGCTGATTAGTTATTGTGAGTTTGCCTGGTTGTGACGGTTCTGTTGAAAAAGATCAAGTTCAATTTTATTATAGGGATAACCCCTTGAGCTGAAAACATCTGATTTTCATAGCAGTCATCATTATGGTAGACATACTTATGGTAGACATACCTATAGACCATATACATACATACATACATACATACATACATACATACAGGGTATAAAATTAACTTTTTGACCCATCTGCCAATGGCAGGTAAGGCCAAAAAATATTTCTACCGGCCATTGAAAAAAATTTCTCTCAGGTGTGTCTGTAACAAAAGCCATAACACACACAAGTTCAAAATTTATTTTGCAGCAGATGGTTATCTACTACAACGTCTACTGGATCCGCTCATTTAATTTTACAATGGCAGGTAGCTTGGTTTTTGCTACTAGCCAAACCAAATTTTTACCCGCATTTGGCCGGTGGCGGGTGCTAATTTTAAACCCTGCATACACACACACACACACACACACATACATACATACACACACATATAGATGCAATTAGATATCATCAGCAATTATTGCCCTGATACTCCAACAGTACTGTACATACGCCTTTAATAATAATTCCTTCACTCATAATTTGATTATAATTTCTTTAATAATAATAAAAAATATATGCATAAAGAGTTACATTAAATCAGAGCTATGGAACCAAACATGTTATTTTCTTTACATGTTTTAAGTGTTTTAAATAAATATTCTTCAAGAAATTACTTACTGTCTGATTTAGTCTTAAAATTTTTACTTCCTCTCCCCACTTCAATGACCTTATATTTCATGGTTATGTGACATGTATAGTCGGTGAAAGGTGTTAAACCGCCTATTTTACAGACACCTTTGGATAGGTCTTTGCATTCTGAAAAAAATGTGCATAAATGGATTGAAAATATCATTTTCACTCACATTTCTTACTTTGATTGGCTCAAATTAATCTCATTTCATCAGTTTCAGACTTTACATTTTGGACACCCCTCATAAAAATATTGTGGGCCATGGCATGTCCTTTGAATTGACACTGAGGAAAAATCCAACTAAATGCATTAGATTCTAACAAGTTGTTAGTAACAACATACATAGTAGTAATATTCTGCTCTTATGAAAAGCAAGCAAAAAGACATTTCAATAAGTGAACAAATATATTTCATCACTCACCATTGTTAACATTGTCACATTTGACATCAAAGGTGAAACTAATATTTTGGCAATTTTTACTTTTATTTGTGCTTTGCAAGGTGAGTGATCTGCTGTCATGGCCCAGTGATTTTATTGTAACAATTCCATCTATAAAGGAAATAGGATCCATCAAATCACCAACATAGCTTCAGTAGATTCTCTGCACTCACATCAAGGACACATACAGTAGCCTGCATAAATGGCAGTCATCCTTTGCATTAAGTTTCATGAAGCCTTCTTAGCCTACCCCAGGTAGTCTGAGTAATGGTTATACATACATGTATATTAGACCTGTTCAAAAAAAAAACTTTTTTTGTTATTTTAAAGCCAATTGCTGCGATTCCCATTCTCCAAGCTATGGAATGACCGGATATAAAATTATTTTGATTTTGGACCATGGGAAGGCCTGCCTTTACCTCACTCGCGTCAGATGTAGCGCTAACGCACGAACATCTGATGATCAACGATAGACGAGTTATTTCAGGCGCCAGAAATCCTTGAATCTAACTGGACAAACGGCTTGTCCATCAATTTAATTGACGTACACTTCAGCCAATCACACTCGAAACCAACCGATGACGCTGGTTACGTTTGTTGGATTGGTTGGATTCAAAACAGTTGCTTCTTCGCTACGTCACACCCTTTACAGCAGCCAGCAGCCTTGATTGGTTCGGTTAGAGAATATTGGGCTTGAAATCCCTCTGAAGGGCTTCAACATCAGATCGTTGCGCGGAAGTGCCTTAAAGTTACTTATCTCCCTTCAGAACGCCATTCTCTTCTCTGATTGGCTGCTAGGTGGCCATTAATTCCAGATAACCGGCTACTTTGGAAGTAGTTCCAAAAAACAACTCATCTAATAACTGATTACCGTTCCATATGAATGCCTTTCAGAATGGTAACTATAACAACAATAAGCAGCCTTGTAGATCTACTTTCAACTGAAAGTAGTACCCAAACCTAACAGGTTAGCTTCTTTTAAATTTGAGTTGCATATTTCTTTTACGTTTTATACGCTTCTTCAAATATACGAGAGATAGATAGATACGGGAGATAAGCGGGATAATGACCTCCGAGGTGTCCAGTTATTCATTTCTAATTGTCTTGGCGGAATAACTCCGGCGACGCGCGCAGCGTCGACAATTAAAAATGAATAACTGGACACCTCGTCGGCCGTTATCCCTTACGTAGTGCATCATCTGACGTGAGTGAGGTAAGGCCTGCCTCAAGAGCCATGAAGTTTTAATGCTGATTTTTGTTAAAAAAACACCTGAGATTTTGGCCCATTTTGCAAGCGCCTGGCATCAGCCCAATCTTAAGTCTATGGGGGAAAGTTTCTAAGCTCTATACAGAGTCTGTAGCTGATCAAGTGAGAGGTGGAGCACCTGGCCACATCATCTGACCACTGATTGGCTATCACTTGCTGAACATTTGCATATCCCTAAGATGATTGGATAAGGCCCCTTTGTGATGTCACCCATTCTACTCCATTCTGAGTCAGCTCAATGTTAAGTCTATGGGGAAAAGTTTTAAAAGTTTAAAAAGTTTAAATCCTCATAGTTTTAAAAGTATAAAAGTTAGAAAGCTGAAAATTACATAGCAATCCCCTCTGAAGTAAGACCTTCGAAACACAGTTTGAATGAAGTTTATACGTTAAGTAGTTTAAGCCCAATTAGGTGTTAGAAGAATAAGAAGAAGCAGAAGAAGAAAAAGAAACCGAAGAACAGTCGAGTGCATTTTCATGCACTCTAATAATAATAATCTTACCACAAATGACATCCACAGTTACATCGCCTTGGCGAGTAAAATTTGATTTGTTGAAGATGCCGTCGCAGTGATATTGTTCAAAAGGTTCTAACTTATTCAGTGAAATTGATTTATCATGTAATCCTACAAAGGAAATATATTTCTTAGATTATTTATACTTTTTAATTGATACATAACAGCAATCAGAATCATGGAATGATAATTGGTAGATGGACATGGATAATACTGTATCTGCAGTATCTTACCTGTACAGTTGTAATATAGTTCATCATTAGTGTCATGCCTCGGTCGGCCAGTGGAGGCCGCCTGGTCCACCAAGCCCCTGGGAACCAGCCTGGGAAATCCTGTGGCAGGTGATCAAGGAGATCACCTGCAGCTCATTGTATGCCCTACTTAAGCCCATGCTTGCTGTGACTCTGTGCTCGGTCATGGTGGATTATCGTGGACACTTTCTACTGCTGTCTTGCTGCATCTGCCCTTGCTTCTCTGGAGTGATCCCTGCAAACGAACTTTGTTACTACTTTGATTGCCACAGCACTGGGTCGGTACACACTCTCCTTGTTTCTTGAGTTGGATTTAGAAGTTGACTGCAAAGACTGTGTGTATTGAAATTGTTATTGATGGAACTTTCCTTTGTTGAATCCTGAAGAACTTGCCTGTGAAGATTTCCTGTGTTTAAAACCAATGGAACTTACCTTTGTTGAATTTTGAAGAACTTATCTGTGATTTTCCTGTTTTTTACTGAAGAACTTACCTGTGATGAAATCCTGTGTTTACTGTGGAAGAACCTGCTTACCGTTATTACTTGCCTGAGTTGATGTCTGAAGAATGCCTGAGTTTGTTATTGGAGGACAATTTAAGTGTGATACTTACCCAAGTTGCATTGTGTGCTGAAAAGTTCCAAGTGTGATTCTGCCGACCCGTGCTGTAAAATAAATACTATTCTGTGAACGCATATCTTCTGTCTCCTGCACTAGTGTTCCATCAGCCTTGTGACAGCATGACCGAGCCAGGCGTGAGCACTGCGGAGTCAGAAGATGTTCGGACCATTGTAAGCAGGATGGGAGCTGCTTACAGTGAACAAGAGAGGCGCATCCACAAGATGGGCCAGTCCTTGGATCAATTGAATGTCTCTGTTAAGGCCCTCTCTCAGGCCGTGGCCAGGATCAACACCACACCACCCACTCCTACGGCCGTGTCTCCGTCACCGCCAACCCCAGCAGCCACAGGTCCCCGTCCAGATGTACGTCTCCCAGCGCCCCAGAGGTTTGAGGGCAACCCTGATGCCTGCCGTGGATTCTTAACCCAATGTGCTCTGTCTTTCCAACTCCATCCCAACAGCTTCCCTTCTGAAGAGTCTAAGGTGGCATACATCACCACACTGCTGACGGGAAAAGCACTCGAATGGGCCACTGCCGTCTGGGAGAAGGACCTAAACATCTGTCACGATGCCACAGAGTTCATGAGTCAAGTCCAGACCGTCTTTGGGCACCCAACCAATCAGCGGGAATCGGCCAAACGTCTCATCCAGTTGAAACAGGGTAAGCGTTCAGTTGCAGAGTACGCCATTGAATTTCGAACCTTGGCTACCGCGTCCGGCTGGGAGGGGAGTGCCTGATGACCACCTTTTACCACGGACTTCAAGACCAGCTGAAGGATGCCCTGGTGAACCGAGAGTGGGGGCGGGGTCTGGAAGACTTGATTGCCCTCACAACTGAACTCGATTTGAGAGCTCGAGAGCGCAAACGGGAGCGTATATCCAGTATTCAGTTTCCAGCCTCTCTCACCAAGAGCCCAGGGCCCAGCCCAACCATCCCCAAGGAAGTGGATGAGCCAATGCAACTAGGGCGGTCCCGTGTCTCCCAAGCAGAGAAAGATCGCCGGAGACGAGAGAACTGCTGCTTCTACTGTGGAGAAACTGGTCATTTCCGGGACAAATGTACTGAACTCTCGGGAAAAGCCAATGCTCTCTAGGGCAGAGGGGACCCCTAGTGAGCAGAGCAGCAAGGTCCTCTCATCCTTCATCTCGAGTGCAGCTTCCAGTTTCGCTGGACTGGAAGGGCAATCCTAACAGCAATGTAACTCTCCTGGCGCTGGTAGATTCTGGAGCTGAGGAGAACCTCCTTGACATCACCCTGGCCAAGCAGCTCAATGTACCTTATGAGGTAAGCCTGCCTCTTTCTCTGTTCAAGCACTAGATGGTCGACCCCTAGGGTCGGGGAAGATTGAGTTTGTAACTAAACCACTGAAGTTGCAGGTGGGGGTTGAGCATGTTGAATGGTGTCGTTTCTTTTTAATCGACTCTCCCAGGGAGACCGTAGTGCTGGGTTATCCCTGGCTTAAAACTCATTCCCCCCAGTTTAACTGGAAGGAAGGCACCCTGTTAACCTGGGGTCCTGAGTGCGCCCAGGCCTGCTTGAACAACACGTCTAAAGACCAACAGGTATGTTCCACCACAGTTCAACGGTTGTCCAAGTCGCCCATGGAGTTTCCAGAGGTAGACCTCACACTGGTTCCACAACAGTACCATGATTTTGCTGAAGTTTTTTCAAAATCTAAAGCATGTGTTCTTCCACCACATAGGCCTTATGACATGGCTATTGACCTCCTACCAGGAACAATGCCTCCCCGTGGAAGACTGTACCCGCTGTCTGTACCAGAGACCAGGGCCATGGACGAATACATCCAGGAAGCCCTGGGTAATGGTTTGATCCGACCTTCCACATCTCCAGCATCCGCAGGTTTCTTTTTTGTGCCCAAGAAAGACGGGGGGCTCAGGCCTTGCATCGACTATCGAGGCCTGAACAAGATTACTGTCAAAAACAAGTATCCTCTTCCCCTGATGTCCACTGCCTTTGATTTGCTTCGTGGTGCGACAATCTTCACTAAGCTTGATTTGCGGAATGCGTACCATTTGGTGCGTGTACGCAGTGGGGATGAGTGGAAGACAGCTTTCAGCACTCCTAGTGGTCACTATGAGTACAAGGTCATGCCTTTTGGACTTTCTAACTGTCCTTCTGTTTTTCAGGCCCTAGTGAATGATGTGTTGCGGGAAATGATCAACAGGTGTGTTTTTGTATTTCTGGATGATATTCTCATCTTTTCAAAGGATCTTGAATCTCATCTTGTCCAGGTCCGACGTGTCCTCAAACTTCTTCTGGAGAACCGTCTCTTTGTCAAGCTGGAGAAGTGCCAGTTCCATGTGTCTAACACCTCCTTCCTAGGATTCCGAATATCCCCAGAGGGAGTGTCCATGGATCCAGAGAAGGTGCAGGCTGTGGTAGATTGGCAGGAGCCCAGTACCCTCAAGCAAGTACAACGTTTTATTGGTTTCGCTAACTTCTATAGGCGCTTTATCCGCAACTTTAGCTCTATTGCAGCGCCTATTACGGCACTTACTCGAGGTCGCTCCTCCAAGGTTCGGTGGACCTCTGAAGCCCAAGCAGCCTTTGATTCCCTGAAAAGAAGGTTCACTACAGCTCCCATTCTTAAGCACCCAGATCCAGCTCTCCCATTTGTGGTAGAGGTGGACGCTTCCAACACCGGGGTGGGAGCTATCCTCTCTCAGAGGTCTCCAGATGATGACAAGCTCCATCCGTGCGCGTTCTATTCTAAGAAACTTACGCCCACCGAGCAGAGGTATGATGCAGGGGACAGAGAGCTGTTAGCGGTAAAGCTTGCCTTAGAGGAGTGGAGGCATTGGCTAGAGGGAGCCATCCACCAATTCCAAGTGCTTACTGATCATAAAAACCTGCAGTATCTAAAAGAGGCCAAGAGACTGAATCCCCGCCAGGCCCGATGGGCTTTGTTTTTTAACCGCTTTAACTTTGTTCTCACCTACAGACCTGGTTCAAAAAACACTAAAGCGGATGCTCTCTCCCGGCAGTATGACACCACCGGACAGGACGCCCCGCCTGAGAACATCATTTCCCCATGTCGTGTTGTTGGCCAAGTTCGCCTTGCTTTGGAGGACTCCATCCTCCAAGCCCAGAGGGAGGAACCAGACCCAGGGGGTGGTCCAGCCGGTAGCCTGTTTGTGCCCACACAAGTGCGCTCCAAAGTGCTAAAGTGGGGTCATGACAGCCGCTGGTCTGGGCATCCTGGAGAGCAGCGGACCTTGGAGTTCCTGAGGCGTCGTTTCTGGTGGCCAGACATGAATAAGCAAGTAGCTGACTATGTTAAAGCCTGTACTGTGTGTGCCACTCAGAAGTCTTCTCATAAGGCACCCACAGGGTTACTTCACCCACTTCCTATCCCCAGTCGTCCATGGTCTCACTTGTCAATGGATTTTATCTCGGGGCTACCCGTGTCTGATGGTCATACAGTAATCCTGGTAATAGTTGATCGGTTTTCCAAAGCTTCTCACTTTGTCCCTCTTCCCAAGCTCCCCACAGCCAAAGAGACAGCCGAGGTGGTCCTGAAGGAGGTGGTCCGCTACCATGGGGTCCCTGCAGATGTTGTATCAGATCGCGGCCCACAGTTTGTATCCAGATACTGGAAGGCGTTCTGGTCCCTCTTTGAAACATCGGTAAGCCTCTCCTCTGGGTTTCACCCCCAGTCTAATGGACAGACTGAGAGGATCAACCAGGAGCTGGAGAAGTACCTGCGCTGTGTGGTCGCCGACAACCCCAAGACCTGGAGTAGGATGCTCGTCTGGGCTGAGATAGCCCATAACCAACTCGCCTCCACGTCCACGGGTATGTGCCCTTTTGAAGTGCAGTATGGCTACTTACCCCCGTTTTTCCCTTGTGAACAGCCCAAGGTTGCCGTCCCGTCTGCTGAAGCCGCTGTTGCAAGGTGTAGGAGAGCCTGGAAGCGGGCCCGTGTGGCTTTGAAACGTGCCTCATCTCGCATTCAACGGCAGGCCAACCGCAAGAGGAGGGCAACTCCGTCTTTTCGAGTGGACCAGAAGGTGTGGCTGAGCACGAGAGACCTTCCGTTGCGAGTGGAATCCAACAAATTCAAGCCACGCTACATCGGGCCCTTCAGAATTGTGAGGCGTATAAACCCTGTGGCCTTTCAGCTGGCCTTGCCTAGGTCTCTGCGGGTGAGTCCTGTGTTTCACGCATCTTTGTTGAAACCAGTTCTGACGTCTCCTTTTTCTTCTCCCAAGCCCACCCCCACCCCCTCGTGTCCTCGCAGGTGGTCCTGTGTACACGGTCAAGTGCCTCCTGGACTCTCGCCGAGTCGGTCGGGGAGTGCAGTACCTGGTTGACTGGCTCGGTTACGGTCCTGAGGAGCGCTGCTGGGTTCCTGCACGTCACGTATTGGACAAGAGCCTCATCCGTGACTTCCACAGGGACCGTCCGGGAGTGGCTGGACCGTCTGGGGACGGTCGTAGGAGAGGGGTACTGTCATGCCTCGGTCGGCCAGTAGAGGCCGCCTGGTCCACCAAGCCCCTGGGAACCAGCCTGGGAAATCCTGTGGCAGGTGATCAAGGAGATCACCTGCAGCTCATTGTATGCCCTACTTAAGCCCATGCTTGCTGTGACTCTGTGCTCGGTCATGGTGGATTATCGTGGACACTTTCTACTGCTGTCTTGCTGCATCTGCCCTTGCTTCTCTGGAGTGATCCCTGCAAACGAACTTTGTTACTACTTTGATTGCCACAGCACTGGGTCGGTACACACTCTCCTTGTTTCTTGAGTTGGATTTAGAAGTTGACTGCAAAGACTGTGTGTATTGAAATTGTTATTGATGGAACTTTCCTTTGTTGAATCCTGAAGAACTTGCCTGTGAAGATTTCCTGTGTTTAAAACCAATGGAACTTACCTTTGTTGAATTTTGAAGAACTTATCTGTGATTTTCCTGTTTTTTACTGAAGAACTTACCTGTGATGAAATCCTGTGTTTACTGTGGAAGAACCTGCTTACCGTTATTACTTGCCTGAGTTGATGTCTGAAGAATGCCTGAGTTTGTTATTGGAGGACAATTTAAGTGTGATACTTACCCAAGTTGCATTGTGTGCTGAAAAGTTCCAAGTGTGATTCTGCCGACCCGTGCTGTAAAATAAATACTATTCTGTGAACGCATATCTTCTGTCTCCTGCACTAGTGTTCCATCAGC
>JAODXP020000022.1:14171607-14225297 GCA_027497455.2 Sardinella longiceps | reverse complement strand
TGATTCACAAAGTGGTTATACTGCGCCATCGTGTGGTACAACTCGAAACTGCACACATTTATAGTCTACTGTTCCACCATCACATTATATAAATACAACTATGACATTCTGTTCATCTGTGGCATAAAACAATTAATTTTTATTGTATCAAATGAACAAGTTTACATAGGATTCCTTTATTTGAAACACAAGCAGAGAATAATAATAAAAAAACGTTCTATATCCTATCCTATCCTTTTCAAATGTTTTAGTTTGAAAATAGCAATGTAGTGCAAAAGCATAGGCCTACATTTTTCAACGTTGATCATTTTATACAATTTATATAAGATGAATAAAAAAAAATCTTATAATTTAGTTTTACTGAATACCCCAGATGATTTTTACATACATTCAATCAAAGATGAAACAAACTACAAAATTGGGACCCAAGAAAATTTCCAAATATCTCCCTATTTTCTTCATACCGTAAAATTCTTAAAACAACACACTCTGTATTTATTAATTTACACAAATAATCTTTGACATTTTTTTCCACTAGCTCATGAACATTATTATGGTGAAAATCTGCCATTTCCTCAAGCCTCAACACTCAAAGTTGGGCCATTGGCAGCGCTGGCTGAGGCTGCCTCTTCTGCCTCGCTGGCACCCCCTGTGGGAAGCAAGCTGCTACTCTCAGCTGCCGTTTCTGCCTCTTTCTCTTTCTCTTTCTCAGCGTCATCCTTCGACTCTTCCGGTGTCTTTGTTGGGGCCACTTGCACTGGCGTTGTTTCTACTGCCTTCTGGTCTGCGCTTGTAGTAGTTGCAGGAACCTCATTTACAATCTGCACCGAGTCCGTGGCTGCGGCAGGTGTCGGTTTGACCTCACCATTCTGTGTAGGGAACGCTCCCCCCAAAGCCTGGTACAGAAACTGGTAATGCTCCTACGCAGAAGTAAATACAAGATACGGAAGTGGATGTGAGAATGTTGTCAGAGTGGTGACTTCCTGATTGATTTGTCAGTCAGGAAAGGCCCAACACAATGTTCTGTTTCTTAGAATCATTTACATTCTATACTGAGAAAAATGTTTTGAATTCTTCCTTTTTCTTTGAATCATGTTGAAACAGAATTTTCTACATGGGTCAAAATATTTGAAAGTTAAGCGTTTTCAAATAATGTGATTTATTAATTGACTTACAAAATCAATGATCATTCCTTGGCGCTCCTTGCGTAAACTTTTGCAGAACTGGAAGACATCAATGAGTTTCTCTGTGTTGGCGCTGTCCAAAGATTCCACAAGGCACAGAAAATGCCAGTGCGAGAAGTTCCGTTTCTGGAAGAAGGAGAATATCAGTCTTCAGATGAGTCATTACAATTATCTTGGCAATGGTGAAGTACTGACTAACACACAATTTTGTGAGTAATATGTGACAGAAACATGCTGTTTGTGCACATTTTACATTTGTATTTCAATTCTTGAATAATTTGAGGTGAAAATATGTAGGGGCCATACTCAAGTTTTAAAAGCTACCAAGATCCATTTTGGGAGATACAGGAATGAACTGATCTGTCATGTGCTCATCTGAGAAGACATCTTCTTTTTAAGATACAGATGTACAGTATTTTGCCTCTAATTATTTTTAGTCCTAACAAGACTTTGACAACCTCATAAGCTATGGCCATGGGTACAATAAATACTGAAAACTGTTTTATATACTTTAATCTGACATTCAAGGTTTATGAAAGCAGTATGAAAGGTTTATGAAAGCAGAATCATAGCAGTATCATGCTGCAAAACAGGCATTCCATAAAGGCCATAAGAGCAAGCATCTTGCTAGTGTTCCCTCTAATGTGTGGTATACATGTGGCAATACTGTCAGAGTTCATCAATTTAGTATTTATGTATAGGGTCTGTATATATCCTATATGCCACTAGGGCAACTCTCTCATGCTCTAAGTTGGCTGAGGCCTGGCCCAGCAGTGAGACTCACTGGCAGTGCACCACCAAAGGAACGCTCCTCTCTGCCCTGCTGGTGCCGATGCTCTGCTTCATGGCTTTGACCATGTCCACCAGCTCCTGGGGGTTCTGTGGCAACCCCTGCTCTGGCCAGCCCTGGAAGTGGTACTGCTGCACCTGTCGTGCATCTTTCCTCTGGAAGGGACAAAACATGGGAGACACTGTTATCAACAAGTTTTCAGTTAGAGCCCATGGTTCTGGCACTTTGTTGTTTAATTGCCACAACCAAATTAAATTGGCTAGTCCTCCTGAATCAATGCATTGAATGGTTAGAATAGTTTGGCTTCACTAGAGGGGGTTGTGTACCTAGACTGTAAACACTTTCATAAACACACTGGATGAATCATGAGAGACACTCGTGTCATAATGGCTGGCTGCATCCTTAAAATATGTTATACATGTAAGAACTGGTATAAGAACTCTGTCAATGCACTAGGTGCCCATTCATTTGGCCTGATTCACAGGTCTCTGCAGGTGTGTGTGTGTGTGTGCGTGTGCGTGTGAACATGTGTACTGTCACGTCTACATCGTACTTTCACACTAACGTCTCTGATGCAGCACTGCTGCTACCAGTCACTATTTTCACTCTAAGGAGCCACTTCCAGCACACTGGCCTGTTGTGTGAAGGGCTGACATCACTTCCAATCTCGTGCTGACAAGTGGTTAAAACGTGTTTTGAGCTCCACCTCGGACGTGTTTTTCAAGGAGGAAATGTGCCGGTTCTAATCTGTTAACACGAGGGGTGAAATAAAAAAAAAAAAAATGGACTCATTCCATGTGTGTCATGTAATCAAGTATAAGGCAGTCCCACACAGTGCATTGAAAGTGAACAAATAGGGTTAAACTCCTGTACTATAAGTTGCCTTATATATTACCAAGTTAACCTCATGATTCTGCCATATAAATGGTGTTAAGATTATGCCATGTGATGAAGAAATGGTGGAATACCAAAGTTGCAACCGAGAAATTTCCCCTTCTTAGTTTCCTAAAAAACGGAAACCAGCGAAATTGTGAAATCATCAGGCTACCTCTCTCTTGTGTCATGTTAGTGTTTAGCCAATATGGAGGAGAGCTCAGCCAAGGGAAATAAACACATCCAACATTACATCACCTTGGCGTGCTGCAACTGAATGGTCCTCTTGATATAGGCCGGAGAAGAGACAGTAGCTGTGACTTCTACGCTGATGTCCTTGTAGGTTTGTTTCTCCTCGCCCCAGTACTCAGCACACAGCTCCTATGATAGACACCCACAATTGAAATGTAAACATTGTAATAATGGCTCTTATGTCCATATTAAAAAGGCCTTGGTGACGGTAGGAAACATCTTCACCAACATACCTGGTCACCCTCTTTGCACTTGGAGAGCATGACAATGTTTTTGACCTTCTTCTGATAGACCATCTGCCAGAACTCAGGGATGGTAGCTGCCAGTGGCCCCTGGGCAGCAATCAGGCTCTTTGGACTCCAGTAGCCCTGAATACATAACGAATAGCAACAAAATTTGTTTCATAGAAATACTTTAAAGGAACATTCCAACTTTTTATGAAAATAGGAAATTCACCCTCTTAAATAGAGGGACATATGTCAGTAAAAGCATTTTGGTCTCAGTGCATGCGTTTTCTTAGTCTGGCAAGCCCAATTTTAGCTTTAGCTTAGCATAGGCACTGGAAAGTAAAGTAGCCAAACATTTGCTATTTGGCTATGTTGGGTGGAATATTCCTTTAAAAACTATATTAAGGACATCTTGTTTCTCCTCTTCTTTTTCCTCCTCCTCCTCCTCCTCCTCACCAGAGTTCAACCCTGAGGTTCAACCCTAGGTAACCCCAGGTATTTTTTCATTGTAACTGATAGAACTATTCAACATGATTTGGTGTACCGTATGCCAATACTTACATCAATGTATGAGGCATTGATGTACTGAGTAGACTCTTCCTCATCATCATCAGAGGAAGAGTACTCATCATCGTCATCGTCATCATGATCGCTTTCCCGACTAGTCTCTTCTTCCAATTTGACTAGAACTCTGTTAAAGTCATCTGTGAACAGCACACAAAAACACCATTGTAAACAAAATGTGTAATCTACTGGCAATTAGAATAAACAATAATTTCTTATTAACTGCTTGGACATTATGTGTCAGTAGATGGTGCTTTTGGGAAAGAGGGAACTATACTCACATGGGATGTGGGTTGAGTAGCGATTCTTTTTCTTGTTGTCCTCACTGATTGCTGTGTTGAAGGTTCTCCAGTTTCTGTACTTGGGAAGTCTCTGAAATTTCATCACATGCAAGTTATGTGAGTTACTGCTAAAGATAAGGGGTGAATAATTAACTTAAAAAAATTATTAACTTATCAATCAACCAATCAACTGATCAGTAAAATAATGGATGACGTACCTGGAACTCTCCCTCCATGAGAGTGGACTCATCACAGTCCTTTTGTTGGAGTGTGGTGATGGAGGAATGCAGCTCTGGCAGTGGCACTTCTGTGTCCCCAAATTGGTTGAACTCAATCAGAGCCTGGTGGATCAGTATGTACTGGGCCTGCATGAGCAGCACACACACAGAGAGAGAGAGAGAGAGAGAGAGAGAGAGAGAGAGAGAGAGAGAGAGAGAAAAAGAGAGAGAAAGAGTCAAAGAAATACTTATTTATTATTAATTCAATTAAGAGATTTAAAACACCACACCCTCACCACATACACACACACTCTCTCTCTCTCTCTCACACACACACACACACACACAAACACACACACACACACACTCCTCACCTCCACTTGCACCATGAGGCAGCGCTGGCGCCTCATCTTCACCACGTATCCATAGATATCTAGAACACCCTCTGCCTCCAGACTCTCCATCATGGCATCAATGCCAATGTAGGTGCCTGTGCGGCCCACTCCAGCACTGAGGACACAGCAGCAGAGCAGAGAAACATCAACACTGGACATCTGACCTCAGTCAGCAACCAACAGAGGAGGACAATGGCCATTATCATGCTAAATAAATCAAGAAAAGATGGTTTGAGACTTGTTGGAATGACTTAGTATATTTTAAAGCCTAAAGAGTTCTGCAATCAGCTGCATTTTTCGGAATGGATAATAAAAGGCTGTCTAAAAATAATTTGTAATAATAAAAAATAATTTTGTCAAGACAAGACTGTTGTCATTGTAGACAATAAACACTAATATATCCTGATATTGAACATTGAACAGCAACCTTATGAACAGCAAATTACAGCCTACTTGCACAATATTGACATTCAGATTGTTTGCCGATATTCACACATTTGCACTGTCCCACTTTGGTGGGGGATCTCGTTTGTATGTTCAAAGCGCCCCACCTGCAGTGCACAACGATGGGCCCGCTGAAAAAGTTGCTGAAGCTGTTGACACGGCGACGCAGCTTCAGCAGCTGGTGCGGTTCGCTGGGAACACCATGGTCGGGCCAGCTGGTGAACTGGATGTGGGTCACCTCCCGCTCAGACGACTTATCTTTTTTCTAAAACATTTGTACAGGTGTAAAAAGTGTCAATGCAAGCCCATGCACACGCCTTCCAGCACACATACACTCAAACATATTCATCTTATATTCTATGTTATCTTTGTCATCCACACACACACATACTGTATACAGTACATGCTCACAGCACACATGAGCCTTTTTTGAGACGTGAATAAACAGATAAAGAAACAGCTTACCAAAATAAAATGTCAAAATGAAAAAGCCATGAGAGAAGTTCAGAAACCCATAGACAAGGCCAATCCATTATTACACAGTAGCATTCACACACATGCACTCAGTCATACATACACACACACACACACACACACACACACACACACACACACACACACATATTCATCATGCACACACAAGCGGTTCATGAGGCAAACCACAGACACACCGCTTGAGTTAGATGGCGCAGAGACAATGGCTTGCATCTCTTTACAGAGAAACATTTTAGATTCTATTCTTGTGTGTTTAATTGTTCCACATCGCATTCTCACAGGGTGCCTTCTCAAATTGTTTGAACCTCAGGATGGTTTAGTAGTCACCAGATACTGTACATTTATAAAATTAACCCTGTGCATGTCCCTTTCTCTTCAGGCTCATTTTAACTATTTAAATTAATTAAAAAACAAATATGGTGTGGACATTTAGGCTTTGGTGGAAACATGTAGTGTACTGTATATTTGTTTATATATATAGATATATAGTCATTTTGAGTTGATGGCTTCTGTCATCACTGTATAGGCCTACTGTAAATCTAAATCTAAATGTCTCAACAGAAATAATTGACTGTGTTTTTCTGTTGACTCTGAAATCTATAGTATATCCATTACTTTGTATTCTACATAGCAGTACACATACTGTATGTACACTAGTATAGTATAGCATTTATGTCCCTCTCTCCTGTTTAGTGAATGTCATGTACTATAGGTTATTTCAAAGCAATGGTCAAATGATAGAAAGCAAGAAAGTAAGGAAGAAAGAAAATCTAACTTACATTGATTATGGTGAGATGACGAATAATGTAGTCAGGACAGAGCTCTTCTTTCTTTATCTTCAATACAAAGTCTCCATAGATCTCCGTTTCTCTGGTCATGGATGGCCAATACTGAGCACATTTGTTCTGTATCCCCAGAAACCAACAATGAAAAGGTCAATGATATGTGCTATCTACTATATATACTTTTTAAACCTAGTCCATTATAGTCCAAATAGTTGAAAGCAACTAGGGAAAACAAAACTAAAGTATTTCAGTATTTCAAACCACAACCATACCATTATGGTGGGCCAAATTTGGTCTTGCTTGCTTGCTTTCATTCACTTACCCTGTTCCCTTCCTCGCACCGTGTCACCATGACGATAATGGAGGACTTCTGCTCCCAGATCATTCTCCAGAAATCCACCATGGTCTCCTCCTTGGGGCCTGTTCAAAAACATGTACTGTAAATACCTCTCACAAACTTCCACCATGCAGTTAACATTCAGTACAAAATGTGACCACACACACACACACACACACACACACACACACACACACACACACACACACACACACACACACACAATAACCTCCACTGCAGATACATAACAACACTCCAATCGCACACATTGAGTGACCTAGCCTGGGAATTCCCATGCTCCTTTGCACGCTTATTTCATATCACTCTGCAGAGCAGCATGGTGACCATGGCCGTTTTTCTCGCCTGCTTTCGGTATCCAATCGCAGAACAAAAAGGGATTTGTACGGCCCTCGATTGCATTTTACGTCACGTGGTGGCTCTGGTATTGGCTCCGAGGTATGTACAGACGCTATGATAGACATTCGTAGCGCCCAATAAACGGCTATGGACAATTGTAAACGATGCTTCCGCTACGATAAATGCAATAGGTAGGTCCCCAGACTAAATATCACTTGTGATTTTAGTTTGGCATTCGCCAGGCTACGAGTGACCAGTGTCCACAGTAAAAATATCAGAGAGCCTCACCTTGGGCTGCAATGTACTTCTTCTGTTCCTTGAATCCCTGTAGAAGAGGAAACAAATACTGAGACTTGATGCACAGATAGACTTTGTGGACCAGGAGTCCACTGCATGGAGGTTGTTCAGCAGGCTGTTTTATAAAACCATCATAGGGTTGAAGGAGTGAAGCTGATCTCACCTCAATGAAACTGGCATTGATATAGTCTGAACCAGCTTCTCCCCCAGTACTTGATAGTTGAACTCGATTGTAGTCATCTATAAAGTATGATGCAAAACACTGACTATCTTTGCTAAAGTAGTACAGTACAGCAAAATGCATTTTTTTGTGCATTTGTTTTTTTTTTCTTTATTCTAATACTTACAGGGAAGGATGTCAACATAGCGGTTCTTTGTTTGGTTCTCTGGATTCTTAGCCTCCTTTACGGTGTAATTACTGAAAATCCTTGGAATACTCTGCAGACAAGAGGGAAATCATTTTTAATGACCTGTGACACAGATTAGAACAATCAGGGGTACTTTTATCCACTATCATTCATTTTTCTGAAGCCTTTGAAACACCAAATCCTACTATGGGCCGATGGTCATTTTAGAGATTGTGGGTTGTAACAAAGGATGTCAATGGTCAAATTGACTTGTTTATTTATTCATAGACTTGTTTATTTATTCAGCCTACAGCCCATGTTGATGTTGTTGTTGTTATTGTTATTGGGTATGTAAGAAAAATTGCAACTGTTGTTAATCTGAGGAGAGGGATTAAATTGGTACAGCAATTGCAATTGCAATTGCAGGTCATCTCCACACATATTGCATTAAATTAAGGAAATAATTAATTTCAAATTTTTTGATAGACCTAATCTACCTGTTGATATAATGACATGTGCAAGACCTGTTGTCAGCGCCACACACAAGATGAATTGATAAATTCTCCTTCTGTACTCTTAAAATTGATAAATACTGTAAATGGCAACATTTAACAACTAACAACTCTCATTACAACCCCCAAACCCCTCAAAATGTTTGTACAGTGTGATTTGTTGGATCAAAGACTTCAGAAAATGGTTATAAATAATAACAATGTTCTCAAGTGATAAACCTGGCTCAGTTAACCTAGAGGAAGTGTCCATTCTGGGTGGCAAAATGCAAGGGGTATGGTTGGGGGAAAACAAGGATTTTGGTTGATTTTGTGGAATGAGCCATGGTTTTTATCCCTTGTCATCATATTATACATGATATGCTATAATGTAGCTGGTCAAACTGTTGGCTTGCTTTGGTTTAGACTAATAGAAAATTTCCATAATTGGTTCATTCCAGTAACACTGATACAGATATACATGTATATACTTAACCTGAAATTCTGCCAAAAAGAGACGACCCTCATCTGCAATCTTTTTCTTGTAGACATCAAGGAGGCTCTCAGCAGGAATGGGTTCCACAGTCATCAAAGGGTCTGTGTAAATTGAATATGACAAGCTTATGTAAAAAATAATGGATTAAAGTGGTTGTATGCCTTCTTACTGTTATGGTCAAAAAGTTTTACTCACTTGCTGAAAGTGGAATGACTTCATCTGGGTGGTCACTGGAAAGTTAGGGGAAAGTTTAGATTTTTTTATCCCATATGAACAGTTTAGAATTTTTTTTATTCCCTATGAACAACAACAACAACAACAATAACACCTAATATTTCTATAGCGCTTTTCAAGACATTCAAAGCGCCTTACAGTGGAAGGGGGACCTCACTGACCACCACCAATGTGCAGCACCCACCTGGGACTATGAACTATGAACTATGTTTGCAGAAGATAAAAAGAGTAATACTGGATTACTGTGACAAATACTAACTTATCTTTCCTTCTCTGGAGAATGTAGATCTTGTACAGAACAAATAGGAGGGCGATGGAAGTCAGGATAATGAGAAAGGCCAAGATTCCAATGACAGCTTTGTCATTATCTGCAAAAGAAGTTAATGTTACACATTCAGCTCAAATATGCTCAAATATGATCAGAAATGAGAACTACATGAAAAGGCAAACAGCAGTGTTTTATGGTGATGAATTGCTTCCGGTTGGACAGATAGGAGTGGAACCAGGAGAGTACTGTGGCAGAGAGAATCATTCTGAGAAACGGTGAAAAAGAATAGGATGTGAGACCGTGTCAAATGCTGGAGGGAGGATACTGATTAGACCATTATCAGAGGCAACCAGTTGGTCGTTTATGTGATATGGAATGATTTACAAAAGAAATTATTTTGTGGTGTATGTTGAATTTGGAGACATTCGATGTGATTTCAAGAACGGATTACTCAGGCACTGCGAATCTTAGAACGGAACACTAAAGGCAGTGAAATCTTTAGGTTTCCCTGCTTATTTTGAAATACAGTAGGCCCTATGCCATATTTAAGTTAAGAAATCATGAAATATTTCAGAGATGATGAATACATTTTAATGTCAATTCAAAGCTAAATTTCACTTGAAATGTTCATTGCAGCAACTAGCGAATAACACTGTTGAAAAGCTCAAGTTGTGTAGTTTCGCTTGTAATAAATACTGCGAGAAATCTGACAAAGAAAATCTGATGTGAATTTGGGGGCAAGGCGTCGCTGTTGATTGCAAGGTTTTGTGCCCCTAATGCCTCCTATTGTGAGACATACTGCTGTGAATAAAAACTGGCACAACTCACCCCACTTTCTCCTTGGCTTACTATATAAGACACTGTATTAAAATACTTGAAAACAGTGAATAAAAACATTCTCTCGTTACTATAAAATATACTTACATCGAGTAGAGAAATCTGCGGTTGCTGCATCGGATGAAAGTGTTTGTTTATTCGTTGCTTTTATCTGTAGAGAGAAGACGTTAATGTGGACAGTAGTACATATGAAGCCTTAAAATCCTGACATAGCCTAGTGGTATAGCAATTAGTTTGGTAACACTTTCTATGAACCCAGTATTCATAGAGCATTATAGATTCATAAAGGGTTATAATGGATTCATAACTGCTTATATATTCCCATGACAGTACTCCATAAAGCATTATAATGCTTCAATTTGTTCATTGTTGTTTTATATGTCCGATTGCTCATACCACAAATGATGAGTTGCAAGTGCTCCGTGCATACCCTAAGTAAGATGAGCACATAATTACTCATGAAAATGAATAAGGCACCATTACAGACACTAAGTAAAGTGATACATTTCCCCAGTATCAAAAGGCCAAAGAAGGCTATAACGCTTTGTGACACGGATGATCTGATATCACCAAGTAATTAAGAGTCCGGGATCAATGTCTAACTTGTTGCCCTGGATGAATGGGTTAAGGTTAGGGTTAGGGTTAAGTTACATTGATCCAGGGCAAACGTTTGACGTTGATCCTGGACTCTTAAATACTTGGTGATATCAGATCTTGCTTGTGACACAGTTATGAGAACATAAGCAGATATAAAGTCAAATGTCAGTAGTTATAAGCCGTTATGAATGCATTATAACCCTTTATGAATGCATTTATAATACTTTATAAATTCTTAGCCAGCAACTCTACCCT
Source organism: Sardinella longiceps (assembly GCA_027497455.2). Lineage (NCBI taxonomy): Eukaryota > Metazoa > Chordata > Actinopteri > Clupeiformes > Clupeidae > Sardinella > Sardinella longiceps. Next base: position 14,214,276 of record JAODXP020000022.1, on the reverse strand, counting down.
CTGGGACATCGCTCTAAACTGTGTGCTGATTGGCTAAACCGTAGGGCTACCGAGGGATACAGAGCTAGGCAGGTTGGGCCAGACTACGTATGGAGATAAAATCGTTTAGTGGAAGTACGTAGGCTGTCATCACCAGGCTCTGTCAGGTTAGCATATAGAGTACAGTAGGCATGTACTGTATAACAAGATTCTTATGCATTTCATAAATTGTAAGATTATTTTACAGTTTGTCTTGATAATATATTCAGAAGATTTACATACCGATATTTTGTATACAGTTGAGTAACTAAGATCTTCAAATTTAAAGTCACAATGTGGTGAATTCTTCTTGAAGCCTCCAGGATTAACTGTGGCTTCTAATGATCCAGATTCACCATTCCACTGTTTTGGCTTCTGGCATCTTATGTACAAAGCATTATTTGAGGGTGAAGTATATTCAGTAATTGAAGTTGGTTTGTCAGGTCCTGTAAAGTGTACATCAATGTTTCAAGTTTATTTTTCATCAAGACCATGTTTTACTTAACCTCACTCACAATGATTGTTACGCTGCAAACATATGCACTTATCCATCTGAAAGTTCTTCAAAGGGGAGTTGTTTCAGAAGACTACACGTCATTAAAAACCCACTTGTCCTTCAACTACTCACATTGAAACTAACCCTTTATAAGATACAGCATCCCATGATGCAACGTGATTTCTAATTTCTCAATGATTCCAAACAAACATAAACATCACTATCTGAGTGCTAAGTGCATTCATGACAACGTCATGTCATAGTTAATGACGGTGTCATGTTAGTCTTATGACGGTACCTTAAAATAAAGTGTAACCCAGAATTCTATTCATACAAACCAATTCTTACAGGCATATGATTTATATATTACTTCTGTATTTTTCAGTAAAACAGCTCATCGAGAGCTTTCAGGTGAGATATAAAATTCAATTTGGTTACACTTTACCACTAAGAGGCAGGGCTAAAGTACTTTGAGATGACCTTGGAACGATTGGACATTCCCCTTTGAATGTGGGCAAGGTAGCAACATTACCCTAAGATACATGCTTGCTCTTTTTCTGTGTCTTAACACTGCATTTGTCCATTACTCTAATTTGACTTCAGGCACTATAACAGATTTACACCAAGAACATCAATACTTCTTTGAGACTGCTGGACTGAAGGAATCTGAATGGCTGAATATGTACAGTAATAATTAAACAATCATGGTCAGCAAAAACTGGTCAGCTCTAGTTTACCTCTCAGTGGTAAACTCAGGTGAGATATTACAAATACTTTGCAACCTGTATAGTACAGTGACATTTGAAGTAGATTTCATAAGATATTCATGAAAAATTGACATGATCAGGTGACAAACATAAAGAGACCACTGGACTTTTATTTTGATAAGTTATCGCCATTCTATTTTCCACATTTATGTTTATGAAGGGTTGGGTCACCGGTCAAGTAAAGTGTTACCGTCAATTTCGACCAAAATGTCATTTACACCCTTTTGGTTCTCTGCCCTTGAATTCTACATTCAAGATTAACATTACGAAAGAAAGGCACAACTAACCCTCATGTTCATAACTCCTCTTAGGTCATGCTCAACCTCTCCTGGTTCATCAAAGCAAGAGCGAAATTGTTTTACATTCTATGTCTCCTTTAACTAACATTTTAAAACCAGACTTACTGCCAGCATCAGTCCTGAATGTTGTTGTTGTCCCTTTATTGACCGTTTTCCCTTTATAAACTGCATTCATCTTACATTGATAGTATGTAAAGGGTTTTAAATTTTCCATGAAATGATGTGTTGATTGGACAGCTGAAAGACAAAAATGTTGGTATATGAAAGTCAATTAATATAATATTGATCACAGTAGGTACACAAAGTAAGTACACTCTTCATCTTATAATTCTATGATGGTATACCATTGATTTGATCAAAAATCTACTTAAATGTTCTTAAAATGTTGAAGAATAATGGAAACACATAGGAACCCATATTATCCATAAACATGTAAGGGATAACGTTCTGTGAGGTGGTCATTATGTAAGGGATAAAGGCCGACGAGGTGTCCAGTTATTCATTTATAATTGGCGAGGTGGAATCTAGAACTCCGGCGACGCGCGCGGAGACGGAGTTATTCCGCCAAGCCAATTATAAATGAATAACTGGACACCTCGGAGGTTGTTATCCCGCTTATCTCCCGTATCTATCTATCTCTTGTATATTTGAAGAAGCGTATAAAACGTAAAAGAAATATGCAACTCAAATTTAAAAGAAGCTAACCTGTTCGGTTTGGGTACTACTTTTAGTTGAAAGTAGATCTACAAGGTTGCTTATTGTTGTTATACGGTAGTTACCATTCTTAAAGGCATTCATATGGAACGGTAATCAGTTATTAGATGAGTTATTTTTTGGAACTACTTCCAAAGTAGCCAGTTATCTGGAAATAATGGCCACCTAGCAGCCAATCAGAGAAGAGAATGGCGTTCTGAAGGGAGATAACGTGGAATATCTCCCGACAGAGTAATGCAGAAATGGAGATATTTCCACAATAATGACCGCCTCACCGAAGTTGTCCCGCTTATTACTGTAGATATTAACATGTGACAAAGCCTTGTTTATTACTGCTTTAACGGTAACTTTAATGACTAAGGTGGATAATGCCGTCCATGGAAAATGAGTATTCTCAAAAAATAACTTCATGGCAAGCGAAATTAACACTGTTTAGTTGGACTACTAGCCCATATCCTTCAAGAAAATTATGACTAAATTATGATGGCACCGGCCCAAAAAATGGGCATCGGCCTACCGGGCATTACCCTGTATGCAATATGGCCATCATCAGACTTCCCAGCCCCTTCAATCTGTGATGATGGGGTAGACTTGAAATGTTTGCTTCCCTATCTTTATTTCTGATTTAGTACTTTGGCTTCAATTTTCAATTCAGTTTTTCATTGTAAAAGAGTTTTCACATCATTAGCACTTGTGTTCGTTCAGCCCCCTTTCTTTTTTCAGATAAAATGTAACCATAATGGATGAACACATAATTACTCGTGGAAATGAATAAGTAACCCTATGTACAGTAATGTGGTATGTTTCCCCAAAAAAGCTTTAGAATGCTTTGACTTCTATTTGATAACATTACTATGCCTTATGCAGTAGAGTCATGAGAATGTATGAAGGCTTTGTGAATGCATTACAGTCCTGCATGAATAGGGCTAACTGAACTTACTTTATGCTTTACGAATTCTGTGAAGTGAAAAAATACATTACCACTCACCCTTATTAGTATCATTACATCTAGTTTGGAGAGTAAACTCTGCTTTTGAACAGTTCACACTTGTAATTGTACTGTCAAGAACAGCTGATTCACTCTTGACTTCCAGTGTCGCTGTATGAATTTCAGTATCTATGGGAAATAATACTGATCAGTCACTATACCCTAAGTAGTCCTTAGGCCTATTTCATGACAGACCCAAGGATTCTGTCAAGAATGGGAACAATGCTTCATACGGTTTTGCATGTGATTTTATATAAAAAGTTTGCAGTGTACTGAGACAGAAATCTATAATAAACATTGCATCTTTTTATGATGGCTTTACTTGTACAACTCTTCCAATTATATCTTACCACATTGAACAAACACTTCTGTTGCATTTTTACGATAAAAATTTGATCTGTTGTAGATTCCAGAGCATTGATATGGTGTGAATGGCTCTAAGTTGTCAATTTCTACAGCATTTCCATCAGGTCCTATGAAGATAATATACATGTTTTGAATAAATGATGATACACATATAAATAAAAATATCACAATCTACCAGAAACTACATTCATGACATAGGTGACAACTGAACATGTCCTAGACTAAAAAAAAAAATACCAATAAAGAACACTGACTAGGATGAATCAATCTGAGAAACAGGAACTATCAAAGCCATTCATACCTTTACACGTGTATTCCAGAGTCTCATTGTTGCATTCACTGGGTTTGTTTCTCCATGTAACTTTGATTGGATATGTATTCTCATAGTGAAGTTCAATCGTCTTCACTGCAAAAGAGTATTTCAGACAATAAAAGCTCATGTACAATATCTGTACTGTATGTTTAACTCTGGCTGAATGGTTTTGCGATGTTCTATGACATAGAGAGAATAGAACATTGGTTGAATGTATGTCTCAGATATTACTTAAACAATTTTATGGTGGGTGATTTTTAACATCCTTTGGACTTCTTATGGACTGCCTTATGAACAGGAGTGAAATAAACTTTGAGGGTTTTTTTTCAGATAGAGTTAATCTTTGGGTTGAGAAAGTAAAACGGTCTCCACTATTAAGATAAATTTGATCATGACAGCATTTATGCATTTTTGATTTGAGCATAAAATTAGGATTACTGGGCTGAGCATTCAGTTGAGGATGCCTGGGACAGCCTATGTTCAAGGGATAATGTATTGTCCGCCAGTCATAATACAGAAATATTTCCTGAGAGGAAGAAATGGAGACAAACGGAGCAGCCGCTGCTTCTTCTTTTTTCTATAATGACCGTCGGACAATATATTATCCCTTACATATGTCAGTTGTATCCTTAATCCAGATTGAGCAATTTAGCAGAGATTTCTAAAATAATCTTGGGTTGGGGAGATTTCTAAAATAGAATTCTACATGAAACACACTAATAGAATTCTACATGAAACCCTTTTTATGTAATTTTTTTTAAAGCTAAGTCTTTTAAATGTCTGAATAATTGAAGGCTCTTCTTAGAGATTGTCAAACTGATGCCCCTTCAATCATGTATTTCAACATCACACTCCAGAATACAGTCCCAGAAATTGGTCTCAGAATCTCCTGACCACAACACTGTGGCAGGAGTCATTAACAATATGAGTGTTGCCTATCATATAAAAAACCCTTCTGCTTATTCAGATTAACAAAGGAAATTCACAATGTAAAATTGCATACCAAGGGGGACATGCTCTTGTATGGTGACAACAGGGCAGTTCTTCACAGGTATCATAAATGATTTCACTTCACAAGTCTTATTATCTGGAAAACACCATTCCTCCCCTTGCATATCCCACCTGTCTGTCTCAAAACAGACTGCACTTGCACTACCATTCCATTTCGAGTGGAAATCTTCTTCTCCTAAAGAGAGAACAGTCTTTTTGTTAAACCACAGAGAGAATAATGGGTGTAAAATGTAAATTGCAGATTGTACATCAAAAGGCGTCTATGTTTCCTTTGACATTATGGTGGCATTGAACAGAAACCATCACTATAAGTGAACTTACTAATGGGTCTTGATTCAAAGGTGTCTCCCTTGGCACTGCTTAATTTGCAGACGGCTTTGTTGTTGAACATGGCAATGACTGTAATGTTGTATTTGGTGCATGGCCTCATTTTCTGGGTGGGGATGATGAAAGAGTTACCAGTGATATTGTCACTGGGTTTAGGTAAAGACCCAACACCGAATGCAAGCGTATAGCCATCAATGTTTAGTGGTGCTGTGGTGGTGACTGTGGTCTTGGGATTAGAGGGGTTTGTGGAGCCGGCGGTGCTGGTGGTGTTTGGAGAGCTGGTGGGATTACTGGCATGTGCAGTGCTAGTAGAGGGATCGGTGGGAGGGATGGTACTTTGTCTGATTAGGATCTCCATTCCATAATCCCTCTGGGAAATTTCAAACTCTCCTACAGAATACAGGACTTCTGTTTAATTTCAGGCACCAATACCAACATAAATTATTGATCATTGTAATTTCACAAACTCCTCATTTCAGTTCATCACTTACTGTCGGTACATTTAGGGATTGGTGAGTCTGTGACTGGGACTGAAACACAGAAACCAGTGCAAATGGAACCATTAGTATAAACATGTCTGAAAAGCAATCAGTGTGCATTAAGATAGGCATCAAACAAGCAAGCCTCTCCTAGTGAGAGCCAACCTGTGACTGTTGGTAGGAGTGTTGTTGTTTGAGTGGAGGCAAGATGAGTGGGGGTCAGAGTGTCTGTAAACCAAAAGTGATATTTCTTTTAAAAGGCCATAATATTAACGTTTGACACTAAAAATTAACTTTACATTGTACATACACATAATTGTAAATAACAAAATGATTATTACAAAATATTTCAAACAAGCTGTATAAACAACTGTGTAAACAGTAATGACGTAATCATGGAAATGTCCTAAATGGGGTTTCATATTTTGAGTTTTTGCCCTACATGTTTACTGTGATATTACTTTACCATTTGAATCATTATAGGTGCTGTTGGTGATGGTGGGAGTAAGACCTGGAATGCATGCAAGCAAGGTTTAGTGCAAGAGTATGCGTGGAGGTAGGCTGAGTGAAGTAAGACACTACTGACAGTATGATAGCATCAGTTTCATTCCTCAAAATAGATGCCCTTCCTGCTCATAGTTTAGGCCAGATTTTCATGTAAGTCATGCAAAGACACAATTATGTTTCAAACATTTCAGAAAACAAACAGCAGTAAGTACTGTATGTTAATATTATTGAGGCTTGTATTAAACGAGAGAGGAGAAGAGATAAGTTAACCACCCAGTAAGAGTAATGAGCTTTTACATGTTTCATTGGGCTTTAGGTTTGTTGTGTTGTGTTGAGGTGTGAGGTTGTGTGGAAGAAAAGGTTTCTATTTGTAGGAAACGGAATTTAATATAAAGTATAAATGAATATCGATATCCACTGCCCATTGAAAATATATGAATAAATAAAATCAAATATAAACTTTGATGGTATGAATTTCAAAGAGCAATCTGCTGTCAGCAAACTGAGTAAAAGCAGTCTGCTTTTACCTGTTGTATTGTCATTTACAACTGTGATCTGTTGAAGTGTGGAGATGCGTGAGGGAGAGATGTCTGGGGGTGAGACAATGACATAAAATGTGAATCATTTCATCCAAGTCAGTGCAGTACTTTTTGAGTTATTTTGCACACATACTAATAGACAGACCAACATAAACTGGCAAAAATATAACCTCCTTGGTGGAGGAGTTTCGACTTCACCATAAAACAAGAGAATAAAGATGATTCCAAGTGCCCTGCACTGTCAGGAGGCCATAGTGTTGAACATGATCACCAACATTAAGGAGGTCATAAATACCTGATGATGCTGATGGTGAGGCTTGAGTGGAGGTGAGTGGAAGAGAGTCAGCTGCTGAAGAGCCTCCTTCAGCAGCTGTGATTGCAAGTATAGTTTGACTGGATTGACTGGGTGCAGGAGTGGTGGTGCTATCTGAATTTTGGACAGAATCGAGGCAGCATAGTGGATGATAAAGCAGCTAGATTAACAAAATACCTGATCTGGACTGTACTTACAGTACATTTACTGGTGTTACTGTAAGTTTAGATTTCTACAAAATTAACTTCACCTTAGTTAACCTGCATGAAATCTGGGATATAGTAATGTCAACATTTTCAGATGATGTGTTGAGGACCTTGATGCAAAGAGAGTCTTTTTTTTCTCTCAACCTGAATTCTTATTTCTAATTAGATGATTAACACCAATATTAAAACTAGACATTGCACATGTTGACCTCATTGCTTTAGTTAAGGGGACCAACGAAAGCAAGGTTGACAGAAGACCATCTCTTCATTGGATCTGCAAGGTTTTCCATAGTTGTTGTTTTGCATCTTTAATGACATATGTGGTGCCATCATTACCTGTTATGGGTTGTGTGGTGGTTGCAGGAGGAGTGGAAGCTGATGGGCCAGCTGTGTGTGCAAGGTGAGTGTGCATGCAAAGACAGAGAAAGAGATAGTACGATTATGGCGCTGGCAATCTGAATAAAAATGGACTCCCAAAACCTATGCTGGTTCTTAATTTTTCTAACATCAATATTCAATGGGGTTCAATCACAACTGAGATGATTACCAGCCTGTAACAGAATCTGACATTTGAGAACAAAACATAATCTGGTCAGTCATTGCTAATCACTGAAGACAAAATCAACAAAAAATGTTGTTACCTGTTGCGTTTTTATCTGGAAGAAAAAAATGAAGGGGAAATTGTTTTAAAAATAATGTGTGACTATGGTGAAAATAAATGCAATGGTAACCGATTAAAGTACAGAAATTATATTTGGCTCTTACCTTGAGCGAGTCCAACTGCAAGGAAGAGAAAGACAGAGAGAGAGAGAGAGAGAGAGAGAGAGAGAGAGAGAGAGAGAGAGAGAGAGAGAGAGAGAGAGAGAGAGAGACAGAAATTATATTATGTCAAAATTTGAGACCTTGGGGCGGTGGTGGCAACTGGAGGGTTGCAGGTTCGGGCCCCACTCCACCGAGGTGTCCTTGAGCAAGATACCCAACCCCAAATTACTCTCGGTGAGCAGGTTGTCGCCTTGCATTGTTGTCTCTGCCACCGGTGTGTGAATGGGTGTATCTGAGGCATACACTCTAAAGCACTTTGAGTGCTTTTGGGAGTAGAAAAGAGCTATATAAATGCAGTCCATTTATTTCTATCTCCTGTGAATATCATTTGAGCCAGTTATCAAAATACATCTCCCCCAACCATGTTGTCCTGTGTACATCCATCCATCAATGCGCTGTAAAGTTATATTCTGAACATAGTCAGTAAAAGCAGCATGAGAGTAAAACTAATGTAATTAAATTATTTTAGCCTACTTTAGTGTCAGATACAAATTAACGTATAGATAACTGAAACTATAATATTCTGTCCATACTGACAAACAATAATGTAGGTCTGTCTTTATGCAAATTGATTAATATCTAAAATTCCATGGTTTCTCAATGGTGGTGAAGCTTTTATCTTAAAATTGCTCTGAAAGTACTGGCCAATGACATTGTTGCACATGTCTGTCACTAAAGTTGTGGTGTTGACGCTGTCATTCATATTAATTGGAGCAATATTTTTATGTTGTTATAGTTATAGTCGTCGTTCTTGGTGTGAACGCCTCATGTTAAGGAATGCTTCTGGTAAAGTGTGTAGGCTGTAGGCTGGGTGAGTGAACATGACATGCTGCTGGAGAGGAAGAGGTGTTGCTAACAGTGGTTTTCAGCAGCTAGTGGCATAACCTGGGTGCTATGGCAACACTGAGTGTAGATGAACAGTGTTACTTGAACGCCTTCACCGCAACTTCCTGTAGCTCTTTCTCTCTCTCTCTCTCTCTCTCTCTCTCTCTCTCTCTCTCTCTCTCTCTCTCTCTCTCTCTCTCTCTCTCTATCTGCTTCTCATTCCTGCATTTGCTCCTCTCTCACTCATTCTGCCTCTCTGCTTCTCTAAGTCCTCTCCGCCTCTCTCTCTCTTTCTGTTCTCTTTCAATGCTTCTGCTTTTTTTAGAGGCATTTTAGTTTTGTCTTTTGTGTTTCTTATACAGTGTAAATTCATGTGCTATACTCCACCCCAGTCCCTTCTCACAATAAAACCTGTAACTGGTCCCAGGTCAGACCATCAGAGGACAGTAATGTATGCCGACAATCGGTCGGCCCAAAGTTCAAGTTTACCTTAAGGCAACAGTAATGTTAATTTCATACTATAGTGGGGATTATATCAATTTTTTCTCAGTGATGCTGTACTGTCAACAGATTGAAGCAAGCAACATCAAGACAGATGCAACACATTTCTCTTTCCTTGTCTTTGCTTCTTCTGCAATTTTTTAGTTGAACTGAATTAATGTGATACTGAGATGTTAAGGTATACCACAAAATGATTGCCTCATATCAGTGTAATTTATGGTATTAAAAAAATCCATGAACTAGATAAGGTCCTCTGCCACATTCAGTCAGTGCTGGATACGGATGTGGCATGGTTAAAGATACCATGACATAAAACATTTCCCTAATACCAATAGTAGGCTACTACAATCCCCCCCAACCCTACCCCTCTGATTTTCTCTGCATTTAACTGAGTAACATATCAAAATATATAATTACATATTTCCACAACTGTGTACTCAATCTCAAACTCTTGATTTTTGATGGCAGAGGATTTCACCTGTCTGCAAGTGTAAGATAGTACAAGACAGATTACAGCTGTTGAGATGTCCTAAAGGAAATAAAGGAGAAATCTGGTGGGACTCAATCCATTACTCTGATCACCAAGTGAACATTTGATACAAATAGCAAGCCGGCAGCTATAGTTAACTGAATAAGACATAGGAAAATTAAGCTAAAAGTTCATTTTTGTGCCCTTTTCACTTGGGTTAAGATGCCATTTTGCTGCTTAGTCTATGCGGTATCAAATTTTCTTGTGTTTTTTCCTACTTACACTCAGTGACTCTGAATTGATTCACTGGATTTATCCTTTAAAGTATGTGAAGTGGAGTGGAGTTGGTAAATCCATTAATGGAATAGGCATATATCCACACATATTAACTTTGGACACTAGTTGTACTAGTTTTCTTGGTAACTGACCTCAGTGGCCAATAAATGTGGTAACCTGATTACTGGTTTCCACTGTGGCAAACTCTTCAATTAATTGCCATTTAAAAGAACATTGATATGGAACAATAATGAGACTTTTTTTTACTAGATCTACTTCATATGTGTCACAGACTTAATAGCCACTTGGCAGCCAAATAATTTCTTTCCTCTACAGTTATTCTTTAAAGGTGCACTACTGTACCTACTACTACCTAGAGATATTCCTTTGCATTCAGTACTCATACTGTTTTGTGTTAACCATGGTCAATCTATGCATCAGACTTTACGGATACTTTATTAGGCCCCAGGCAGGTAGGCTGAGTCCATGAGGCGTGGATCTGCCCAAGGTTTCTTCCTACATAACAAATTATTTACAAAGCGAAGGAGTTTTTCCTTGCCCCTGATTCTCATGGATGCTTCCCGTACTGTCTGTAAAGCGCCGTGAGAGAATGTACTGTATTTGTGCGCTATACAAATAAATTGAATTGAATTGAATTGAATTGATCCACTAACTGCCACAGTTATGTTATTTTGTTTTGTAATGTCGTTACGTTATTTTTTATTTTGATTTATTTGTTTGACGTTTACAGTCCTTGTGTTGTCTCCCGAGACTATACTTTTTCACTGTGCATTCAGGGGTCTTTGGTAATTTTTGCCCTCAACGGTGCTTTCTATGCAGCGCTGCCCTCAAGGCCCAATTTAGGGTGATGAGGGTTGAGGGGATTAGGTTTAAGGTAGTGCCTTTTAGGCTGTGTTGCCCAGCAGGTGCCGTTGGGGGCAAAAAACACCATTGAGTGTATTCAGGGGGCAGACAACAGGGGGAGATATCTATGGTACAATTTGATAAAAAAAGGGAACTCATAGTGCACTTTAAATGCACTGTGAGGATAACCTACTGTGTACGACTTTGTAAAATGGCCGCCACCCTGTAGTGTCCGTCTCTCTGTGCAAACCATCCAGTTATCTGATAAATATATCACTTAATAATTATATCACACATGCAGTTCTATTTGTATGGTTTTGGCCTCACTATTTTGATAGATTTACAGGTTGAATTGGAAAGTAAAGAGTGTAATAGCAGGATACACTGAATGGATGACACTGAACTCATTGGCATATAATATTTGGGGGAGGTGCAGAGGATAGTAGCAGGCCTCTCATTCTGCCACTTCTCTTACAACAACAAACACACAGGGAGTCTATCTATTACATATAGATTCAGCTATGTCTTAGCCACATTATAGGCTACACAGAACACAGAGAAGGTGTAATTGAAGAAACAAAGAAATAGACTTTTGAACTGTTTTCGTAAATGTCATATCATGTCTCTGAACTTTACAGTCTTCACTACACATTCAACAAGTCCTCTGTTCGAAGCACCATTTTAGCTAGCAGTAGCTGTCAGGAAGAGCAGACATCTCAAAATGGAACAAGGAAGTGGTAAAGGCTCAGCCTGTGCAGTGCTCACAACCACACATTTGCACAGCATAAAATAGAGGCGGTGGGGGTAGGGGTGGACTGGGGTGGGGTGGGGTGGGGTGGGGGGTAGTGAGACACCGGCACAGTCTCATAAGGAGGGAAAAAAACTATTAAACAGTTCATTGTAGTTATCAACCTATTGTCGTGGCCAAGGGCTCTACATTATGTCTCAAGGAAATTATCACACAGATGTACCCTGTAACACACTAGCAGACGTAACTAACTGAATAAAACTAGCCTTATTTTGAGACCTAAATCTATAGCATTTGTTAAATGGGAAAAATTGAGGGAATTATATACAATGTCAAACAAGCAAACAAGAAAGGAATCATAAGAGAAGCTTTGGCACTAGCATCACAAGTGACTCTCTACTGTTTGGCTGAAGTGAAAGCAGTTCTGGGGGGGACACACCCAGCCCTCTACTCTCTATCTCTTATCTCTCTCCAGGGTCCCCAGAGACTCAAGGTAACAACACACCTGCAGGGGACACATTTCCCCACTTTTGTCTCTGTCACAGTTACCACTCACATCACCCCAAGGTTCATGCAGCATCCGTATGACACAGAAAAGTTAACAGAGCCAGTGAATTGGAGGATGATAAGGAAGACGGCATGTTCACAGCATTACATCACTCGCAAGAGCTTTGATATTTGTTTCAAGTAGAAATATGGTGTTTCAAAGATATTTAAATGAACAAAAGTACATTTCTGTCATGAGAAGGAACAAGGGAACTTATTATATGTCGGACAGCTATTACTATGCTAGTTCTCGTTTCTTAAAAGTATGATGAAATAAGCTGTGACATTCACACCGTCAAACAAATACATTGGTGGAAAAAGTGAAGCATTCAATGAAAAATACTCCTTACTCTACCTCTTCTTTGTAAAATCTTCATAAAACTCTTATGAGTTTAATTTACATCACATTAACAAAGTTGGATAAAAACAGAAAAAAAGGAAGAAAAATTCTACCATCATATGAAGATAATTAAAAAAAAGTGAATCCACATGAATTTGGGCACTTACATTGAGCTGAGCACATGAGAAGGGCAAGAGTCAAGAGGGCCTTTAGTCCAGCGACACGCGCCATCATGTCCAAGAGCTGTTGGCGGTTCTGGCAACCACCATACGTCCTGTAGAGGGGCGAAACAAGACTTCTTGTCATTCAAAAGGCCTTTCTTTTATGAACTTCATAGACAAACTAATGAACAAAACAAACGTACGTCTATTTTCTCTGTTGCTTCTTATCTTGGTACTTTACTGTGTCTTCTTAGCCCTAAATCCTCACCCGGTCTTGCTCCTAAACGAGGAACACTTCAAGTGACATCAGTGAGGCAGTAGCTTACTGTGGCTGTGGCCCTCACTCAACAGGAAGTCAAATTTTTGAGCTACGCCACAATGTCTTGCCTTCCACTTTCTTCTCTAAAGCAATCAAAAGCGAAGCAGCTTGAGTTCAACAGCTTGTGTGTTCATTCCGGGGGCAATGACCATCTAAAAAGATGTGATGGAATATGTCAAATCGAAAGTGTACCCTTTTTTTGTTATCTCCTCACGGGTGGGGAATGAGCCAATATGATGTGGCTAGCACATTATAGTGACTACATGTTACCCTCGCAAGAAATATTATTGTGCTGTCCAGTCATGCCTTTTCAACTCTCTTTGTTGGGGCTGGAAATGGCTTAGATGAGATGGTTACTACCATGTGCTACACACAAGTGTGTGTAACCTTTAACCATATTCTTTTGTGGTTGCAAAGTTGGACATTGTTGTTTTGTTTTTTGGTATTGTTTCAAAATGGTTGTGGTTACATTCTTTTGTGTGAAGATAATAATATGCTTTTTATCTGTTGATTTGAGTTTGCAAGCCTTGTTAGAGAAATCTAAAGAGGATACTATATAATGTTATGTTGTTGTAAATAATTAATAAATAAAACCATAACTGTAGGAACACTTGACAAACCCAAAACAATATAGGCCCACAGTACATTGCCTTGGGCTTGACAAGATATAATTTGTTACATAGGAAAGGCCTGACAATTAGCACACAAACATGTCAGTGGTAGTCTGCAAACAAGCTCAAGTGGTCTGTGAGGGGATTTATAAAAAATAAGGTAAAGTTTCCCAGACAAGCTAGTTTATACAGTACTCTGTACCAGAGTAACATTATTAGAAGGCTAATGATGAGTTGTTGCTCCAAACACATGGCCTCTTTTGATGTACAGTATGTTCCTGTATATGGATTTTGTGGGTTTTGAGAGAGGGGTGGGGGTCTGAGCATCTGGGCATAACAGCACCCGCATGACTTGGGTAGGGGGCAGGAGGGCAAGTGGTCCCAGGGAAATTTTTTGGATAAAGTGGTCTTTGCTCTGAAAAAGTTTGAGAAACACTGTGCTATGTCCATGATATTTACAGTATTGGGTAAAGGGTGCTAAATTATTGTTGAATTGGTGAACTGTGTTTCTTTAAGTTGAGTGTGAAATGCTTTGCTCAACCTTAAACCCTTATGAATCATCATAAAATAGTAATAGTGCTTCATAATGCATAATTTAATATTTATGCACTTCATTACATTACACTATTTTTAGGGCCCTATTTTGACGACGCAAAGTCAACTGTTGTTTGGCGGATGGCGCATATGGTTTTGGGGGCGTGTCGGCGGCTTTTTGCTATTTTCACAGCGCAGAAAATGAACTTCGCGCCGGCGCAAAGTCCAAAAAGGTTGGACTTAGGATGCCTAATTAATCATGGGTGTGTTATGGGTGTAACACAGGCATAACCAATGACAGATCAATCTCTCATTGCCTTTATATTAAGAACGAAGAGCGCAAAGCGCCTGGTGAATTGCTATCACACCAGCTGATCTCCTCCTTGGGCATTTAAAGAAATTAAAATATTGAATACCGAGCAAGCTTACACGTCGGGTCTAGTCATAGTTAGAGCCGTAATGGGTATGATAATATTAAATTGATGTCTACAGGCTGCACAAGACACGAAGGAAGCTGATTTAGTCCCGATAGATATCTCGGAATATTCATTCGAAAGCGAAAGTAAACTTGATTCTCCATTTAACGTTCCCCCTTCTTATATCCTCACTCGTTTTCTGTTACAGGCTAATAAATTGTGGTTAACCACATCTTCCTGAGCATCATAATGATTTTCCGATTGTAATAATTATTGTTGTGGCCGTCATTGTTATGCTGGAACAAGGACTGCATTACCTATTGCGTTGTGCGTCCATAAAATAGCATTTCAGGAATGCGTGACTGACGAATGACCAGGTTTTTTCCAGTCACTGGCGGATCCCTTTCTGCGTCTGCATAATAGCATCTTTTGCGCTTCGCGCCTAGCCACACCTTCGACACACCTCCGAGGACGCAAAGTCACTTGCTAGTTAGACAACGTGAATTACTTGACAGAAAAACGAACCATGCGCTCGCGCAAAATAGCAATGACAGCTTGCGCGAGTCGCGAAGGCATGGTGCGCCGCCTGCAAGATAGGGCCCATAGTTTTTGTTCAAAAACATCATGGTCAAAAAATTGTTAATGATACAATATCTTTCTGCCCATACTTGGATGTCATTCTTCAACCAATCCAAGTTCTTTCAGCTCATCTCAGCTGGAGCAGTTGTCTGAGGTCATTCACAGCGATCATCATTCCCACCTCTCACTGAGATCTTCCAGATTTTAACGATAAAATAAGTAAGATAACATACCCAGCACCCAGTTGTCAGTTGTATTGCAGAGAATGCAAATATTTGTAGTTTACAAGACAAAATGGTAAATGCTATGCTACTGCATATGACTTGCATCCAGCTTAGGATCTCGCCATTGCAAGATTTATTGTTCTAATTCATTTTATTTATTTTTTTCTATGTTTTGCCTTTATCCTCATAATACAAGACAGTACACGCCGAGTCCCCTCTCAGACTCTCTACGTGTCATATACAGTAATATGCAATCATGGAAATGGCACATGACTGCTAAAAAGGACTATTTTGGAGAAAACCATCTTGCATGCTGTACTAATCCAGATTGTTCAGTGTACATAACATCACCTGAATTTTGCTTCATCTATTCTTGAATATATAAGGAACCACCATGCGTTAGGTGTTGTGTTATGCACACAGCCATCACACAAATCCTTATTGACATGATATTACATGGTCATTTCTTAACTTTTAATTTGTACCAAATGAGGAAGAGTTCTCCTTTATCTAGTTTAATATCAAGCAAGCAATGCCACTTTTTCATAAATTGTTGTTCCTGCACCCATGGCATGGTTCCATGGTTCCCGTGGCATTCCATCTTTTGTGTACAGAACGTTACGTACAAGTACAAGAAAGGTGGCCTTGTGAATGACCTAACTTTATCCTTTGCACAATTATCATTACACTCCACACATACTACAAATCCATTGAAATGGTGTTTAAGCAATTATCCAATCTGTAATGCATATACTACCTTTCCATGGGCCTGAAAATGAAAATATTTAATATAATATTTTTTTCTGTTTACTTTGTCACCATACAGTCTATTAATACCCCTAACTCTTGAGTTCTGTAAAGTCACTGTGTTTTCTGCGTGCAAACCATGACGTAAACTACCACTTCCTGCAAATGGTTCTGTTTCTCACCTTGTTTGCGGAAGTCAAAAAAGTAACTAATTCCGAGTAAACTAAAAAAGAGTTTTTATCTCTTTATTCCCTCACCCCACACCCTCCCACAGCTGTCTTAAAATATGTTGTATGTGTCTCCATTTGCTTAGGGAAACAGAGAGAGAGAGCAAAGACACTTCCTTTTCCCTAGCCAGGCCTGTAGGTCTGTGGCACAAGTCAGGCCAAACATCACTTTTAAGAGGATGAGTTGAAGTTGCTGGGATGTTATATCTCAATACAAACACAAGAACCTTTTCAAACCTTTGTTCTTTTAGGCCTACAGTACATCTGATCAACAATTACCTAATACAAAAAAATATTCTCTCTCAGCACAGGGTGAATGTCTGCTCTGGTTCACCACTCTTACTTTTAGTGTTCATATATATAGATATTATTATCACATGTCAAAACCTCAGTCTGTCTCTAAATAAAGCAGAATAAATCCACCCACCGGCCCCTTTCCAACTCAACCTAGGTGACTTTTTATCTTGCTGTCTACAAACTTTGAGATTTCACGTGCTTCAACAGATACAGTAAATGTCTTTACTTTTAGTGAACCATTACGGTTGGAAAATTTAGTTTAAAGTGGCTACACCAGTGGCATAGAGTGACAAAGCACTCATGTTACACTTCACTTAAGCAGGGGTTACAGGCCTCTTCTGTTCATGGGAAGTTGAGTTCACACTGGTACATTCATACTAGTGACCTGCAGTTACTGAGATACTGACAGTGGTATGATACTTGAGCCTTCCTGTGGTGAGGCATTCAATTGGCCACCACCACAATCATCAGTGGGTTGACGTTGTACAACTATACTGATGAGATCAACCTTTTCATGGAAACCATCACAATGTAAATTTAGCATCTGCAAAAAAATAAATACATAATAATTTAATTTCAGTTTACGGTATAGGTAGATTTGGTAAGTCCGGCAAGTGGGCACACGCAGGTACACGCACACACACACACACACACACACACACACACACACAGACACACACACAGACACACATCAAAAACACTCTCACATAATTCCAACCTCAGCACTTCCACTTGAATCTAAAACTGGTGAGCAGGTAATGCTCCGACTGACAATGCTATGTAGCGCCACAGTCCTGTGTCCCATGTTAAACAGGTGTTAAATTACATCAGAGATTATAAGTGCTATTGTGGAGTCTAGATCATATTTGAGTCAAGGCCTGGATTGTGCCTGGGAGATGTGACCTGTTTCCCCTACAGAAACTCCCATTGCCAACCCATCTACTGGCCCTCAGCTTTGAGTCAGCCGAGAGTAGAGTATGCGCTCGCACGCTATGGCCCTAGCACGGCATGTAAGGCCGCGGTTCACCTCTATTTTTAACTGCCTTCCTTTTTATGTGTCTGAGAACAGAGGGAGGGGCTTGCTTCACACATAAGATATTGAAAGAGAGAGAGAGAGAGAGAGAGAGAGAGAGAGAGAGAGAGAGATGGAAAGAATGACTCTCGCCCACTTTCTCAAGTCTTTTCCCGAATCAATACATTTCCTTGTGAAATCTATTACACCAACCCACGCTCTTTGTGACATGAGTCACAAATTATGCCAAGCTATCTGTCAAGAGCAGTGGACTGGTGAACTGAACTGGGCCTTGCTGTCACTAATACATTCCCAATCATATTGTATGTAATTTATATCACATGTCAGACTGTGGTACTGTTTTGTCTACATGAGTTTCTTGTGGTTTGACAGCATACCCCAAGAAGTAGAGAAGTCGTGGAACTGGTCTCTGTTGTGTTCCTCTTACATCAACATCTGTTCCCACAGAGATCTCAAGAAAGAATGCTTATGTGGCACTTGTCACTCTCTCTCACTCTCAACATCACACACATAGAGTGATGCAGCAAGTGAACTGTTGGATCATCACTGTCCTGAAATGAGCGCAACACATCACAGCACAACAGTGGGTGATGGATCTATTCATGCCCATTATCTCAAGTCTGAAACTATGCTGCAGACACAGTAACAGTAAAGTGTGAAATCCATGGGGAAGAAAGACAATTGTTGTCCAGTGATTACTTGCAAAATCTTACTTGCAGTATTTTGGGTCAAAAAAGGATAAACAAAAGTCTATTTGAGGATAATGAGGAACAATTAATTGCCTTTGCCAAAAAGTGTCTGGGTTAGAGCTACACACTAGCCATATTAAGATCCTAACTGGAAAAGGATGGATGAGGACGAGTTGTGGGATGTGCGAGAGTTTTGTAGTGTCACTGGTGAAGAACTATGTCTAGCATTGGTTTTTCCCCAGAATAGATATTTTTGATATATATGATAAGCCCAATAGAGATCAGTACCAATACCAGCACATGCTTTATTATTTTGTCTTTTGGAAAAGCAAACATAGTTTCAGAAGTCTGAATTGCTATTAA
Source organism: Sardinella longiceps (assembly GCA_027497455.2). Classification (NCBI taxonomy): domain Eukaryota; kingdom Metazoa; phylum Chordata; class Actinopteri; order Clupeiformes; family Clupeidae; genus Sardinella; species Sardinella longiceps. Next base: position 14,195,342 of record JAODXP020000022.1, on the reverse strand, counting down.
ATCATACAGAGTGTACAGCACAGAACTCCACTACCCTCGTTTAAAAGCACTGAAGAGCAGACGGAAATACATAGCTGTTGTCATGAGAAGGTGTCAAAAGTCAACATCCGTGGCTTACTGTTAAAGCAAGGGTGTGAGTGACATTTTACCATACCGTCAATTATGATATTTAACCCAGTGACTGTATAGCCTAATGTCAATTCCTGTGTATTGTATGCAGTTCCTAATAAATGTGTGTCATATACATCTTTCAGAATTTAGTTCTTCATAATTCTACTAGGAGAAGTTGATGCTCTACATGATAGGACGATGACACATCATAAATGTGAAAACATGATGCATTAGGTATAGTGTGTGTAAGGGGGTGTTGTTGCTAGTACAGAATGTCCCAGCTCTGACTAAATCACTCTGTCTGCTGTATAGCCTAAAGAGCATGCTAGCCATGAATTAATAGCTAACAGTACTGACTGTACCAGAAAACTCTGAGATCTGCATGTCGTCATTACACAGTATAGTTTTTTTTTTTTTTTAAACAGAGACAAGATATAACATACACACCCTCCTTGTGGGACAAGCTACTCTTGTGAAGCCTGTACATGCACATGCGCAACCCCATGCAACACGGCAGCATACAGCAGCCAGATGCAGTTAGGGTGCAACGTGCAGATCATCAGCGTACATTCACAAGAATGTGTAAAGATAGAGGCAGAGAGATTGAGCGAGTTAAAGAAAGAAGAAAGGCCATGGTGAGATAGGCCACAGTTTCACTTCCTCATGCCGTCTTCCTGTGACAAAAGTCTGACTCTCTGTGCTTTTATTAAGCTTGTTAGACATTTAATTGTGTAACTGGATTGATTTGTTTTTGTGCGAAATCAAAAAATGACAAGACAAAGACATTAGTTCACCCTTTTGAAACAAAAAGCACTAACAGAAAAAAAAAATCATTAAATGAATCATTTTGCAATCTCATCACTGGCCACTGTAGGGCGCTGTGGTAATGTTGAGTGCTCGGTCTCCCCTGGCAACCCTTATGAATTGAACCCAGTCTTTGGAATGAGTGAAGGGCTAAAGGCTTTGTCTCTTGCCTGACAGATGACCTGTGCTTTGTAGCCACCAGGGCCGGCCCGAGGCATACGCGAATTACGCCGTCGCTTGGGGCCCCGACGGCTCGGGGGGTCCCCCACGAGCGCTCGAGAAATCACGTTTTAAATTATTATTTTATTTTCAAGGGCAAGAATTATTCTTATATTCTTGTGATACCTACCCATTAATTGTATCACCTTCCAGTTAAGGAATCCACTCAATTTATATCACTTACTATCACTCTTTATCTCAGTCATGGTTTGGCTTACACACCTCTGACTTCTCCCAACAATCTAGCAAAGTTGATGTAGCATTTGTATTTTTATTTCATTCTTGTTATTCTGACATCATAAAAGTTTATGTTTACCACAGAAAAACTATAACAACAACCTGCAATATGATCAGAACAAAGCCTCCTGGGAATGGTAAAGCACAGCCATAGCGCAGTTTCTAATCCACCGCGGAAGAATCCTTACCTCACTCACGTCAGATGTAGCGCTACGCGCGTTCATCTGATATTCAGCGATAGACGAATTATTTCAGGAGCCAGAAATCCTTGAATCTAACTGGGCAAACGGCTTGTCCATCAATTTAATTGACGTACACTGCAGCCAACCACATCGAAACCAACCGATGACGCTCGTTACGTTTGTTGGATTGGTTGGATTCAAAACAGTTGCTTCTTCGCTATGTCACACCCTCTACAGCAGCCAGCGGCCCTGATTGGTCCGGTTAGAGAATAATGGCTTGAAATCTCTCTGATGGGCTTCAACATCAGATCGTTGCGCGGAAGTGCCTTACGAAAGTTACGTAGCGCATGATCTGACGTGAGTGAGGTAAGAAGAATCCATTCTACTTGTTTGAATAGAGTAGCTACGCATAGCGCTGAAAATCGACTCCGCGTTCACCAACATCTCACCGCATGCAATCGTCAGTCCATTCCACGTGATCAAGTAGGTAAAATGCATACCGCTGAAAGTCCACACTCCATGTTTTGCATTTGGAACAAAGTAAGTCAGTAAGTGAAAATGAATCCTGTGAGCAGGAAAGGAACAGATTCCCGAGGAGGTAATATAACGTCAGCTCTGTTAATTGCCACCTCACAACAAGGCCACATTAAATGAATGTTCAACTAAACATTCAAGTAGGCAATAGGCTTAGGTTAAGGATAGCCTATTTTTGGTTGATGAATATTTACTGCCTTCACAGACATTGGACATGAGGAAGTTCTTCTATAGGCAAAATCCTAGTTAGTCTTAGGAGATGCTTGAAATAGCAAACATAGTGAGTGAATCAGGGCTATTTCTGTTATCATAAGCTGCTTATTGCATAGAGTAGCCTACCAATGTCTGTGATATCAGCAATAATGTTCACATAAAATGTATTGTGAGTGTTGTATAAAACCATAGCATCCTAAACTTTTGTTGTCTAATATTTTTCAGTATTTTCAAAAAATGGTGTAAAATTCAAATGATGACAAGAACACTGGGTGAATTTAAACAATTAATGAAACAAGCAATATGTTGTTGTTGATAGGGAGAACAAGCAATAGTTAATCCATCTCAATATCTCTTGAGAGTGAGTTAGAGGCAGGGTCAACATTGTGCCCCCCCCCCCCCAAAAAAAAAAAAAAAAAAAAAAAAAAAGGCTGAGGTGGCGGTGAGGGGGCCCCCCAAATGAAATTCTGCTTAGGGCCCCCTTTTGTGCTTGGGCCGGTCCTGGTAGCCACACATAAGCAAGGCTGACCTTAACCATAGCATATAGGGTGAAGAAGCCATAGGAGGCAAGGAAGGACAGGGCAGGGCAGAGAGCCTGTGCAGGAAGGAGTGGGCAGTGATGGTTTTAACACCCTGTGCTTTGGATTCAGTTCTTTCAATCTGCTATTAAATGTGCTGGGCTGTGCTAAGTCACATGTTTAGGTTCACTATTTGTGATAGAGATGATCATTTTCATAGTATAAGGGGTACATAAGTATTTCAATACTTTTTGTGACAAGGTAATAAACATGATTCCAGTTTAATTCAGTTTCAATTTAATTTAACACATAAGATTCTGCAAGTGTGATAACCATGGAGTCTACACAGGAGAGAGCCTTCATTCACATTGTAATGAACCATTACATTTACCAGCTGAAGTGACTGCGAAGCTGATAAATTAACTTAAAAACATTGTCGAGTTGTTGCCTCTAGTGTCCAAATGGGACTTGGTTAGGACAGGAAATGTTATTATGTAAAGTACTACTGGTCTTGTGTACAAATACAAATAACTAAATTTGCTTTGAAAGTGTGTTGTAAATCCTTACTGACATTGGTTAGGTCTGAGTTAGGTCTATAACTGAAAATGCATCACTCATGCCTTACATGAATACAAAAATATGTAATCATATTCATTTTGTAATGTGGTATGCCCCAACATTGCTGCCAACTGTCACCTAAACCTAAAACGTGATGTTTTATCAATGGGAGGGCTATTTATCATCCAAATAATAATGATGGAATGGCTCTGTCAAGGAACAATGTAACTGTTTATGATGAGCTGTCTCATCCAGGACAATTTTGGAATATGCTGCTAGAAATTTGTGTTGTAAGGGATATAACCTCAATTGTGATTGGCTGAATTGTGTTCAATGCCGTTGTATATTCAGGAAATATAACACTTTAAACAATGGCATCGAGCATGATTCAACCAATAATAACAAAGGATTGGAACGGTTTTATAATTGTCTTCATGTTACTTCAGGGTGGCAAAGTTTTAGGATTATTGCATCACACTGCTATCTAGTGGAATTAACTGAACACAACAGGACATAGGCTACAGAGCTGATCCTCTAAAAAACTTTTGGTTACACTATGAATCCAGTTTTTAAAAAGGGTCATCATGCATTCATAAATTATAACTAATGTCAGTGATGTTCATCCTAAACAGTACATGTATATGCATTTATGTACCCATTCTTCAGGCCAAATAAGAGTAACAAGGACTCAATGCATACACTGTATTTCTAAAGTTAGATGAACACATCTATGAAAATAGATGACCATTTCAGACAGGTTGTAAGTATATGAAATACAATTGGTGAGAACTGAGAGGTGAGAACCAGTAACAGTCCCCCCAGGATTTCGCGGGCCTTTATTGTGATAGATACGATCAAAAATGCTTGATTTCACAGCAAGTTTTCTGAAAAGTTGCGGCAGAAGTTGCACAGATTTTAGGTATTTTATTGCAAGAAATTTGAGGGTGCCAGGAAAAGTTGCGGAAAGTTGCGTTTTTTTTTTTTTTTTTTTTTAAGCAGCACTATTTGTTTGATGATGGTAGGTGGTTATCTATGCAGTGAACAATGCCATATTGCAAGGTTTTCTTTTATCTTGAGGTTGTTTACCATCTAGAACTGCAGAATGCACATCATGGATGGCTGATGGCAATTATGGTTTTAGTTATCAACCCTTCATATGACTACATTCCATCCAAGTTCATCTGTAAACCAGAACAAAATATTATACTTAAAATACATTTTATATAATGCAAAGTGCTGCTTTAAAGCAAAGAAGGAGGGAGTGGTTGTTGCATGTTATCATCTTCTGCTTCATCATATTCATCACCATATAGCCTTAATCATATTGGGCTTGATTGATTGTACTGAGTAGACTGTATTTAAGCATTAGTAAAACTGTGGTATACCTAATGTGAAGCCATTGTCAGGGAGCTAGCAGTCTTTATTGAGAAGCTACAAATGAAGTAGTTCCACAGCAAGCCATGAGCTGTACTGTTTGTTATACAATAAATAACTTTTGTGTGGCAATTACTTGGCTGGAAGAAAAAAAATCTGCTTAATTTTAATGCAAAATATAAAAGCCATCTAATAAGCTTTGTACTTCATACAAGCCAAAACAAGATTTGATATCTTAAAACATGGAAAAGATGCAGGCTAGCTTACACAAACTGAAAAAAGTGATTGTTCTGAATTCTGATAAACCTAAAGAATGGGAACCAACTTAATGCATTTAGTGTCCTATGACAAGGGGGCTCGGTCAATTTTGTCGAATTCTTCGTGGAGATAGTTCTAGTATAGCATACATTAGCAATAACTTGCAACTCCGCTTGAATTCGTCATTTATCTAAGTGGGATAACTTGTGTTTTGGAATCCACACGCGCGCACACATGGAGGGAGAGGGAGAGAGACGCGCGCAACGGAAGAGGGCTCATTCAGTCCAATGCATAATATAAGGTAACACTTCCCTCATAACATAACGTAACGTAAATGGCAATAGCCTAAATGATGATTAGCAGCTGTTTTGCACAGTAATATTTGCACCGCAAAACAAGGAGCAGGAAAAGCTCCCGTTGATATTTCACTCGCGAGTGATATTTCGAGAAACCTTCCAGGAAGTTGCGGGAAAGGTGCGGTGATTCCTCAAAATTGCATGGCCGCGATGAAGTGGCGGGGATTGGTTGAAGTTGCATTGAAGTTGCAAATCGCAACATCGCGAAATCCTGGAGGGTCTGCAGTAACCGGCTTGATAGTTGTTGCACACAATGGCAGGTTTAAATACAACAGCTACAGTATAGGTCTAATGTCCAAGTATACATGTAAGCATGCTGTGTGGGTGTATGAATACTGTACATGCAGTGACCATAAAAGAATGTCCCAGTCTAACATTTAGCTTTACTTGTCAATAGGCTACAAAAAATATGCTTGTGATATGTAAAAAAAAAAAAAATGCAGTTTACCAAAATCGGTAACACTTTGCGGTAAGGGTACATGAATTATCATGAATTCATGCATGAAATCATTCATGATAAATTCATGATTCATGCATTACTTCATCTCTGAAAGTCTAATGAGTTATCAGGAATTAACATGAATTCATTGTTTGTCATTAATGACCTCCTGCTGAAATAGCACATGATCTTAAGGGTTAGTTACTCTGGGTACATCATCATGAGTCATGAGTAATTAGCATGAGTCATGATAAATTAGCATGATCATGATGAATTCATCATGTTTGTGTCCCCTCAACTAAAGTGTTGACATGGTTAAATTGGTAAAATTTAGTTGACGTATGGGATAGATATGAGGAACTCGGCCAAAGAAGGCTAAATAAGTACTTTTATTATATCAAATTATATAAAATTCTTTTGAACAAAAACATCATGATCATGTGTAATTAGTCATGACTCATGATGATGTACCCAGAGTAATTAATGCTTAAGATCATCTGCTATTTCAGCAGGAGGTCATTAATGATAAACAATGAATTCATGCTAATACCCGAGAGTCATTAGATATTCAGAGATGAAGTCATGCATGAATCACAAATGAATCATGAATGAAATCATGCATGAATTCATGATAATTCATGTACCCTTACTGCAAAGTGTTACCCCAAAAGCTTTAAATTATAGCAGTACAGTACATAAACACACAAAAAACACATACATGTACATGAAATGGCTCACACTGATCTATCACATGGGTATTTGCAAGAGAGTAATGGACAAAGACTAACTTTTGAAACGTTTGAAACCCATGAGGAAACACTAAAACAGGTAAAGGCGTAGCGATTAACCTATATGAGCCTATATCAGGTTTGCATTTTACACAATTAACAGAAAGTAATATCTGTGCAATCCTAGTTTAATTTCAGACTTTAACTGCGGAACTGAGACCTGATATTTAAAAAAAAGTTGTGAGGTGACACCACTACTAAAAGAATTCACATTAAAAAAGTCACAGGACATAAGGACAATGAGTTTGAGGACCTAAAAAGCTGACCATATTTATCATAGCGAGTTCCTATCCAGCTTTATTTGTCTTTTTGTTGTTCTAGTTGGTATTACTACGCTGAAAAAAACAGAATGTTCCAGAATGTTCAAAATACCACATAAAACGTGACGGAAACTGTATTTCGCTACTATAATTGCTTTGGAACATCAAAGGACACCACTAACCACTTGGTGAGCAGTTAAAATAAAGGTTTAAGGTTGCTCTAAGGACAATATCGGACATGCAAAAAACAAGTCATTCTTTTATAAAACTTAGTCAACATCAGCTCTATTATCACCACAAATATTCAATTCCATAACTGGCAGAAACACTACTGTGGTCATGATATCTGCGTCCTCAGATGCAGGTTCACTTGGGGACATAAAATACAGTGAATTGGTGGAATGATCTTTAAACAACACAAAGAGCAGGGCAATGAAGGTCACTGTGTAGAGAAAAGCTACACTTCCAACAGCTTTGTCATTATCTGCAAAATAATGTCATGTCACTGATTTTAGATGTTCTAAAATAAAAGCTTTCAAAATTCAAATCTCTGAATTGCATGACCAGCTATATACTTACATGATGTGGATTGCGTGCCAGTTATTGCATCCGACACAAGTTTTTGCTTATTCATTGTCATCACCTGTGTAAAAGAAAATGTTATAGACAGCTTGATGTACAGTGCAATTTCAAGTTAGATACATTATTTTTCATGAAAAATGTACAGTAGTATACTCACTTGAACTGTGTACTCTGTTGAGTAGCTGAGGTAATCAAATTGAAAAGAGCATTTTGTTTCCTGTGCTGTCTTAATTTCTTTCCCACCAGAAAGTATCCTTGCATGATACATTCCAGGGGTACCATTCCACTCACTTATCGATTTGCATGTTACATGTAAAGCATTATTTGAAGGGCTGTTGATTATAGTAAGTTGATCTGGTTTTGCTGGTCCTAAAAAAAAAAACGATTACTGCCCAGGTTGACAAATACAGTACAACTGTATACAGATTTGGGGAAATAAATGCTGTTCTTTTTCAAGCCAGGAACATATATTCCTTATACAGTTGAAACCATATACTCACTGTACATACACCTCAGAGAGTACATTAATGTTTCAAGTTTATTTTTCATCAAGAGCATGTTTTACTTAACCTCACTCACGTCAGATGATTTGTTACCCTGCAAGCATCATCACTCCTCCATCTGAAAGTTCTTAGGAGAGTTGTTTCAGAAGACTGGACATCATCAAAAATCCTTGCATGTAATTGATCAATCACTTGTCACACTTGCCACAATAATCGATTTAACTCGCCGAATGTAGACATCTCTTTCATAACTATTATAGTTGTGCTTTGTACGTTTATAATCGATGAGCTACGCTACGTCTTTAAACATCCCGTACGGCAGTTCCGGTCTCTGGATTGGTTCTTCTGTTCCAATGTGAAATCCTTCTCAACGGGTGCGATCTCAGATGCTTGTGTAACATTTTGTGGGAAGTTATTAAGTTGTGGGTGTTACATGCTTGCACAGAGCTGCTTGCGGCACATCATCTGACATGAGTGAGGTCATGTTAAACTTACTGTACTGAGTACTTTAACTCACAGAAAGGTATCCCAAAACTTTGGTCTTTTGGGACCCCTCAAAGTATTACACTGTTTTTAGCACTGAATATCACTTAATTTATGAAAAACGAGAGATACATGATTGAATATTTGTATATAAAGACGTAATATGATGTCTTTCGCCATTTCTCGACATTTGAAAAGATGACTTTTGACATTTTTGTACTGCTGGAGAATTCCATATTTTGAATTTTTTGTTGTTTTAAAGGTGGGCTTAAATGGTACAGTGTCACAAACAACAGCTCGCATATGCCACCTTTGACTAATAATAATTTAATGACAAGTAATATAGCCTTCATGTTCAGTTTAGACCAGGGTGCGATTTGCCGGGGGGGATGGGTAGGATTTCCGTACTTCTGGTTTCGGTATCCCTGCCTCTGCTTGAATAATTTTATCTCCGGTGGGGATAGAATCGATCCCCCCTTGATATCTCGTGACAGTATGCAAGCAATGCGACTAACAAACATCTAGTGTGCAGCGAATTATGAAATTAAAAAAATTGCGTCCTGTGTCCTGAATTGTGTGCGTGACAACTCCTGGCTCACTTTGCCGCGAACTTCAGCCTATAAGCGCAGGTGTTTTTTTCTCTCACTGGAAAGACTAAAGCTATAGACGAGAAGGAAAACGAAAGAGAACTTCATAATGTTATCACATTGTTTGAACAACTTTGTGCAAAGGAAAACTAACTGTTTGGCAAAGGCATAATTTAAGTTTGATATGAAATGTGTGTAATGTCAACTTATCAGGCAAAATATCCGAATCGCAGGGGTAAAGGGAGAACCGGTCATTTCAATGACGTCACCAACGCAATACCGTTTCAGAAACATCCCCCCTCTGATTTTTTCATAAATCGCACCCTGGTTTAGACTATACTTTAGCTTGCATGATTTTGTAAACATATCTGTAATTTTGGAAGGAATATATTGTAATTTATTATACTGGTCTCTAGAATGTTGAGGGAGGCTCCATTCACTTTCAATGGGACTCCTCAACGTTCGCAGGTCAGTTATTTCTGTATAATGACCGCTGGAAAACTATAATGACCGCTGTCAATGGCAACAGGTTTTATGACTGAGATTCACGTCTCCGTATCAATCCGCGCATGGAGATCAACAATGAAAATGAAAGGACATCAGCTGCGTTCTACAGAATGTTTCAAGTTGAAGTTTCTTTGCAAACTATTTGTTTCTCTGCAGAAGCCACGAAACGTTAAAGGGGAAGTTTGGTTTTTAACATGTTTAGCCCCTTTTCTGGAGTGTCTAGGATGAAATAGAATCATCAACACCAAAATTCTGACAACTGCTCCTGTCTCTGATATTTGGCTAATTTAGAATCCTCCCTTTTCTGCTTCAGAATAGCTTGCTTTGTGCATGTCCGATAATGGCCTTAAAAGAACCTTAAACCTTTGTTTTAAAACATGTGCAGCTCACCAAGTGGTTAGTGGAGTTCGTTGATGTTCCACAACAATTATCATAGCGAAAAACAGTTCCTATCTAGCTTTATTTGTCTTCTTGTTGTGCTAGTTGGTATTGCTACGCCGAAAAAATAGTTCCAGAATGTTCAAAATACCATATAAAACGTGACAGAAACTGTACTTTGCTACTATAATTGTTTTGGAACATCAATGGACACCACTAAACACTTGGTGAACAGCACAAGTTTTAAAATAAAGGTTTAAGGTTGTTTTAAGGACATTATCGGACATGCACAAAGGAAGCCATTCTGAAGCCAAAAAGGGGGATTCTAAATGTGCCAAATATCAGAGACGGGAGCAATCATCAAAATTTTGGTGTTGATGATTCTATTTCATCCTAGACACTCCAGAAAAGGGGCTAAACATTTTAAAAACCAAACTTCCCCTTTAACTAATTAAATGACAAAGACATTTCTGTAAAATATTATATCGTCGTGTTGGCAAGGACCCGTATAATAAGCGGGATAATGTATTGTCCGCTGGTCATTATAGAGAAATATTTCCCTTGAGGAAATATCGGGAAATATTTCTCTATAATGACCGGCGGACAATACATTATCCCTTACTTATAAAACGGATAGTTCCGGTCCTCGATTGTGATTCTTTGGCAACCAAGTCACAATTGAACTACAATTGTTTTGTGCTTTTGACAATACATGTAATCTTTGTTCTGATTCACCCATTATCTAGTGACAATTTCTATGGGTGGAGAACCAAAAGGGCCTAACAGTGACATTTCACCAACTTTACAGGACAGTGATTTCACGTAGTGCATATAAAACACATTTGCATACCTAAATGAATGAATATCTAATGACTCATTTGGTATTAGCATGAATTCATTGTTTATCATTAATGACCTCCTGCTGAAAGGGCAGATGATCTTAAGCATTAATTACTCTGGGTACATCATCATGAGTCATGACTAATTACACATGATCATGATGTTTTTGTTCAAATGAAATTGATACAATTTGATATAATAAAAGTACTTATTTTGCTTAGTTCCTCATATCTATCCCATACGTCAACTAAATTTTTACCAATTTAACCATGTCAACACTTTAGTTGAGGGTGCACAAACATGATGAATTCATCATGATCATGCTATTTATCATGACTCATGCTAATTAATCATGACTCATGATGATGTACCCAGAGTAACTAATACTTAAGATCATGTGCTATTTCAGCAGGAGGTCATTAATGACAAACAATGAATTCATGTTAATTCCTGATAACTCATTAGACTTTCAGAGATGAAGTAATGCATGAATCATGAGTTTATCATGAATGATTTCATGCATGAATTCATGATGATTCATGTACCCTTACCGCAAAGTGTTACCAATGCACTTACACCTAACTATATGTTCACAGACATGTTACATTTATTCATAGCACTAAATTTATTAGTAATTCACTTCTGTATATTTGTCAGTAGAAACAGCTCATTGAGAGCTTTCAGGTGAGATACAAAACTCAATTTTTTACCAAAATGTCTCTTACGTCCATTTTGGTTGCATTGGATTTCTAAATTCAAGATTTACATTATGAAAGAAGGCACAACTAAGCCTCATGTTCATAATACCTCTTTGACTCTCCTAGGTCATCAAAGCCAGAGCCAAAATTTATATTTCTCCTCTAATTAACATTTTAAAACAAGACTTACTGTCAGGCTCAGTCCTGAATTTTTTTGTTGTCCTTTTATTGACTTTGTTCCCATTAAAAAGTACATTTATCTCACAACCATAGTATGTAAATGGTTTTAAATTCTTCATTTCATGAATTTCATGGCCGACTGAAAGACAAAAACATTAAGTAATACAGTATTGATTAGGTATGTAGTGTAAATATACTCATAATGGTTTACACAGGTCTCATCTCTTCTAAGGCATTGTCATGTTATAAGCCAACCTCATGTGTCACTTTCTATGAATCCATTCATAAGGCATTACAAACACATACTTAATTATTATCAACATAGCATTAATAAAGCCTTAACTAATGTCATTAGTCTTCCTGTTGGTTCAAATAATGTGTTACCATAATGGATGAACACAATTACTCATGGAAATGAATAAGGAACTCAAAGTAATGTGGTATGTTTCCCAAGTATCAAAAGGCAAAAGTGGCTTGATAACATTAAAATGCCTTATATGTAGTAGAGTCATGAGAATGTATAGCCTAACACTATTGTGAAAACTAATAGGCCTATCAATACTTATAAGACTTAATGAACGGATTAGAATCCTGCATGAATTGGGCTAACTAAACATACTTTATGCTTTATGAATATTGTGAAGTGTTGCTGAATAAATTAATTATCACTCACCATCATTGGTATCATCACACGTAGTCTGGAGAGTAAAATTTGCCTTTGAGCAATTACTATGAGTTACACTGGCGAGGATAGCTCTTTTGCTTTCGATTTTCAAAATTGTATTAATTTCTATATCTATGGGAAAAAAAACATGAATCAGTCTCTATAACCCTTCATGACAGATCAAGGATTATGTCAAGAATGGGAACAGGTCTACAGCATACAGCTTTGCATGTGACTGTAGATAATAAAGTTCAGAAATTGATAATAAATATTGCATCTTTTTACGATGGTCTTTCTTGTACAATACTATGGAATAATATACAATCAGATAGACTATCCTCCAATTATTTGAAAAATATCTTACCACAATGAACAACCACTTGTATATGACCTTCCTGAGAAAAAAATAATCTGTTATAGATTCCAGTGCAGTCATATGTTTTGAATGGTTCTAATTTGTCAACTGGAATCATGGATCCATCAGGACCTGTGAAGAAAACATGGTTTGAATAAATTATGATGCACATGTACAAGATATATTACAATTACATACCAGAAACTACATTCATGATATAGATGACAACTTTACATGTATTGAACATAAAAAGTTATCATTAATAGAATATAAATAAAGATCATTGACTATAGGAGTAATCCATCTGAGAAATGGAAACAACCAAAGCCATTCATACCTTTACACGTGTATTCCAGAGTCTCATTGTTGCATTCACTGGGTTTGTTTCTCCATGTAACTTTGATTGGATATGTATTCTCATAGTAAAGGTCAATCTTCTTTACTGCAAAAGAGTATTTCAGACTGAAAAAGTTAATGTTCTGTATATACAGTATCTCCATGTTTGACCCTGCCCACAACTTATAGAATGATCACATTGATCTGTGATGTTCTGTGACAGAGAATAGAACACTGGTTAATGTATGCCTCAGAAATTGCTTAAACAATTTTATGGCAGGTGAACAGTTGGTTGTATCTTTTGGACTTCTTGTCTACTAACTTTGCTGCTTCTCTTTACAAACAAATGTATGACTAGTGGGCTGTGCATTCACTTGAGGCTTGTGTCAGTTGTATCCTTTATCCGGGTAGAAATAGAAATCTACATGAAACAGAGTGGACCAAAATGTCTCACACTTTTCATGTTATGCAGATAGAACATTGTTATTCAGAAAAGACAAGGTAACGTTTTTAAATCTAAGTCTAAATTATCTTTGAATAATTCAATGTTCTTAGAGATTGTCAGACTGATACCCCTTTAATCAAACTTTTTTTCTCAGTACTGTATCAGGATACAGTCCCCTAGTTGATCTGGGAATCTCCTGACCACACCATGTGAACACTGCAGCAGGAGAGCATCATAAACAATATGAGTATTCCCTATCATATAAAAAACACTTCTGTTTATTCATATTAACATAGACAAAATCACAATGTAAAATTGCATACCAAGGGGGACATGCTCTTGTATGGTGACAGGGCAGTTCTTCACAGGTATCATAAATGATTTCACTTCACAAGTCTTCTTTTCTGGAAAACATTTCTCCCCTTGCATATCCCACCTGTCTGTCTCAAAACAGACTGCACTTGCATTAGCATTCCATTTTGAGTAGAAATCTTCTTGCCCTAATGAGTGCAACAGTCATTTTGTTAGACCACAGAGAGAAAAATGGGTGTAAAATGTAAATTGCAGATTGTACATCAAAAGGTGTCTTTGTTTCCTTTGACATTATGGTGGCATTGAACAGAAACCATCACTATAAGTGAACTTACTAATGGGTCTTGATTCGAAGGTGTCTCCACTGGCACTGCTTAATTTGCAGACGGCTTTGTTGTTGAACATGGCAATGACTGTAATGTTGTATTTGGTGCATGGCTTCATTTTCTGGGTGGGGATGATGAATGAGTCACCAATGATATTCTCACTGGGTTGAGGTGAAGACCCAACACCGAATGCAAGCGTATAGCCATCAATGTTTAGTGGTGCTGTGGTGGTGACTGTGGTCTTGGGATTAGAGGGGTTTGTGGAGCCGGCGGTGCTGGTGGTGTTTGGAGAGCTGGTGGGATTACTGGCATGTGCAGTGCTAGTAGAGGGACCGGTGGGAGAGATGGTACTGATTTGGATCTCCATTCCATAATCCCCCTGGGAAATTTCAAACACTCCTACAGAATACAGGACTTCTGTTTAATTTCAGGCACCAATACCAACAGAAATTATTGATCATTGTAATTTCACAAACTCCTCATTTCAGTTCATCACTTACTGTTGGTACATTCAGGGATTGGTGGGTCTGGGACAGGGACTGAAACATAGAAACCAGTGCAAATGGAACTATTAGTATAAACATGTCTGAAAAGCAATCAGTGTGCATTAAGATAGGCATCAAACAAGCAAGCCTCTCCTAGTGAGAGCCAACCTGTGACTGTTGGTGGGAGTGTTGTTGTTTGAGTGGAGGCAAGGTGAGTGGGGGTCAGAGTGTCTGTAAACCAAAAGTGAGATTCCAGGCCATAATATTAACGTTTGACACTGAAAATGAACTTTACACTGTATGCATACACGTAATTGTAAATAACAAAATGATTATTACAAAATTAGTGCAAGAGTATGTGTGGAGGTAGGGTGAGTGAAGTAAGACACACTGCAAAAAGTGATTTCTAAGCAAGTAAAAAAAGTCTTGTTTCTTGAAAATAAGTCTTATTTGAAGTAAAAATAGTAATAAAATCTTGTCAAGCAATTCATATTAAACAAAATATTGTCTTATTTTGAGAAAATTGATCTAACTTTTTCTTACTAAGATTTTCCAGCTAATTTCAAGATGAATTTAACCAGTAATAAGCTATAGTGAAAATTGACAAATGATCTCAAGAAAGCAATAAGATTTTTTTCCTTATTTTTTTCTTATTTTAAGTTTAGATAGAAATAAAATCTTGTCAAGCATTTTTTACTTAAGAAATATTGTCTTTTTCTTAATAAGATTTTCCAGCTAATATCAAGATGGATTTGAAAATGTACAAATGATCTCAAGAAAGTAACAAGATTTTTTTCCTTATTTTAAGACTAAAACTCTTAATACATTTTCTCAATTCAAGAATCTTAAAGAAAATGACAGAAATGCAAGGTTTTAATCCCTCTTCACAGTCTTAAAACTATTATAACTAGTTTAACACCACAATCAAGATCCAAAATGATATATCAGCTACAGTTTGCCCATCAGATGGCCTATATGACACAATGACACCAGCTCAGTTACTGTACTTGTGTTGAATTTGGGATCTCTGCTGTCATGGCCTACCATGTCCTAAATTATGCACATACATTTAGTCAGTGGCCTATTCACCATGGTATTCATGGTGTATAGCCTACTCTCTTAATCCTGGTCTATGCCTGTTGATAGGTTGCTGTCATATGGAGATGGCCTATAAGATGTTGTTAGGGTACTTGAGGTAGTTGGTTGGTCTTTGCTGTAGTAATGGTGGTTGCTATGCTGGTTGTTATTGAAATCATATTGATTAGTAGGTTGTCATGGTGTACACTGGTGGTTGATAGGCTGTTCCTGGTATACAGTAGTTATGGTGCTTGCATACTACTAGACTAAACTACTAAATACATATAGGGTGAATAATGCTAAAGATAAGAATACTTATGGTGCCTTAATTGAGACATAATCACTCATTTGTGTAATCCTGTATTTTGGGAAAAGATTTTTTCTAAAAATTGCGGGCACTTTCATAGATGCAACTCCAGATTTGACCCATTGGTGGCGCTATACCATGTTGATCTGAAACTTATTGATAGGCTACTTTGTTTCACTTCAGAAACAAATTGTGGTAGAATTACATCAAAATAGTTACTAGACAAAACTGGTATTTGATCTCTGAGATTTAACAAGTTCCCAGTGGTAAACCAAGGTAAGCAGAGCAACTTCATAAAAAAAGCTAAGCAGCATGGTGAGGGCTTCAGAGCTGGGTGGGAGACCATATGGCCTGGCTTGAATTTAGCATAAATGTCTTATATTCAAGCAAATTTGTCTTGTTTTCAGCATTTTTTTTTTGTTGACTAGTTTTAAGAAAATATGGCTAGTTTATAGACTTTAGATCTCAAAAATAAGAAAATTAATCTTAGTATTTTTTCTTGTTTCAAGAAATGTTGCTTGATATAAGTCTAGACTATTTTGCTAATTTTAAGAATTCTATTTTTGCAAATTTTAAGAATTCTTACCTAGAAAATTTTGCTTACCCCATTGGCAGATTTTTTTGCTCAATACAAGACAATATGATAGGAATTTAAGAATTTTCATCTTATTTCTAGAGGGGCATTTTTTGCAGCGCACTACTGACAGTATGATAGTCTCATTCCTAAAAAGTGTCCTTCCTGCTCATGGTTTAGGTCAGATTTTCATGAAAAGTCATGCAAAGACACAATTACGTTTCAAACATTTCAGAAAAGAGCAGTAAGTACTTTATGTTAATATCATTGAAGCTTGTATTAAACGAGAGAGGAGAAGAGATAAGTTAACCACCCATACTACCCTTCAGCCAGCAAGTACCCAGTAAGAGTAATGAGCTTTTACATGTTTCATTGGGCTTTAGGTTTGTTGTGTTGTGTTGAGGTGTGAGGTTGTGTGGAAGAAAAGGTTTCTATTTGTAGGAAACGGAATTTAATATAAAGTATAAATGAATATCGATATCCACTGCCCATTGAAAATATATGAATAAATAAAATCAAATATAAACTTTGATGGTATGAATTTCAAAGAGCAATCTGCTGTCAGCAAACTGAGTAAAAGCAGTCTGCTTTTACCTGTTGTATTGTCATTTACAACTGTGATCTGTTGAAGTGTGGAGATGCGTGAGGGAGAGATGTCTGGGGGTGAGACAATTTTTGACCAAGTAAATGTATGCACATCCCACCTCGCTGAGGCCAGGTGCAGGACAATGAGACGTATCAGAGTAGAGAGGAAAGTCGTAGACTGGGGGTGAGACAATGACATAAAGTGTGAACCATTTCATCCAACTCAGTGCAGTACTTTTTGAGCTTGAGTTGCACACATACTAATAGACAGACCGACAAAAACCTCCTTGGTGGAGGAAACTGATAGTTTTGACTTCACCTTAAAAAAAAAAAAACTTTGTAAGGAAGGGAGAGTAAAGATGATTCCAAGTGCCCTGCACTGTCAGGAGGCCATAGTGTGTAGAACATAACCATCACCAACATTAATACCTGATGATGCTGATGGTGAGGATTGGGTGAAGGTGAGTGGAAGAGAGTCAGCTGCTGAAGAGCTTCCTCCAGCAGCTGTGATTGCAAGTAGGCGTGTGGATTGACTGGGTGCAGGAGTGGTGGTGCTATCTGAATTTTGGACAGAATCGAGGCAGCATAGTGGATGATGAAGCAGCTAGATTAACAAAATACCTGATCTGGACTGTACTTACAGTACATTTACTGGTGTTACTGTAAGTTTAGATTTCTACAAAATTAACTTCACCTTAGTTAACCTGCATGAAATCTGGGATATAGTAACGTCAATATTTTCATGTGATGTGTTGAGGACCATGATGCAAAGAGTGAATATTGTTTCTTCTCAACCTGAAAGCTTATTTTATTTCTAATTAGATAATTAATAGCAATATTAAAAGTAGACATTGCACATGTTGACTTACCTCACTCACGGCAGATGTAGCACTAACGCGCGAACATCTGATGATAAGCGATAGACGAGTTATTTCAGGAGCCAGAAATCCTTGAATCTAACTGGACAAACGGCTTGTCCATCAATTTAATTGACGTACACTTCAGCCAATCACATCGAAACCAACCGATGACGCTGGTTACGTTTGTTGGATTGGTTGGATTCAAAATGGTTGCTTCTTCGCTACGTCACACCCTCTACAGCAGCCAGCAGCCCTGATTGGTTCGGTTAGAAAATATTGGGCTTGAAAACGCTCTGAATGGCTTCAACATCAGATCGTTGCGCGGAAGTCCCTTAAAGCTACGTAGCGCATCATCTGACGTGAGTGAGGTAACATGTTGACCTCATTGCCAATGAAACCAAGGTTGCCAATGGGACCAACAAAAGCAAGGTTGACAGAAGACCATTTCTTCATTGGATCTGCAAGGTTTTCCATAATTGTTGTTAAATGCGTCTTTAATGACAGATGAGGTGCCATCATTAGCTGTTGTGGGTTGTGTGGTGATTGCAGGAGTTGTGGTGGTGAGTATGCATGCAAAGAAAGAGAAATTCAGGATGCAGTTGACCTTTCCGCAAACTTCTCCCACCTTAGCAACACCTTGCTATATCAGTCAAGCTTCACGTCTCCCAGGTTCTCAACATTGGTACGAATGGCGTGGCAACTTGTTTTCAACCGTGTCAATTTTGGCTTTACCCAAAGAAATCACAACCAATTTTTGGAAAAACGGCAAGATCTCAGATCGAAGCAGGCAAAAGGGTCTGCAATATGCTTATGAAGGCTACATCCACGACATTACATGCCGTGTTTGTAGCCAGACAAATGAGTTCCGGATAAAGGCACCTGTAGGCTATAGCTGCGACTGGATTCGGGTTTCCAGGTGTGGGTTGCCCATCAACAAAATGCTGCAATGACATTGAGAAACATTGTTTGATCCACAGCAGGCATTTCTCTCTCTGGGGCTTGGGTTTCAGGAGGGGATGAAATTTTACTCCTCCCTCCAGCCTTTTTGGATATCGGCTGTCAGAATTACACACACGTTTCATTTTCTCTTCGAGTAGACGTCCCTCTCATAGACTTCCATTCATCAAAATGGCTAGCTTGACTGAAGTCCTGATCTTAGTAACCAATTGCTATGCTATGATTGGTCAGTTACCGTTTTGGGGGTTTGGTCGCCAAAAGGTCAATTATGGCACTGGGAAGCTGAATCAAAATGGATACCCAAAACCTATGCTGGTGTTTAATTTTTTTATGTTTTCGGTCGCGTTGGTCTGTCTGTTTGTCTGTCAGCAGGATAACTCGAAAAGTACTGCATGGATTTGGATGAAATTTTCAAACAATGTGTATTGGGACAAGCAAGAAGTAATTCGATTTTGGTGGCGATCGGTGATCCAGAACATGATCTGGAGTTTATATTGTGTCTGTGACCACATTGCCTTGGTGAAGGTCTGCATTCTCTGAGCGCTTTTCTAGTTATTTTTATTTTTCTAACATATTTTCATATAATATTTCTAAAATATTCTTTTTATCACACACAATATTCTATGGTTCATTCACAGGTGAGAACAAAATCACAATAATCTGGTCTACAGACATTGCTAGAAGAAAGAAATTAACCAAAAATGTTGGTCCCTGATGTGGTTTTATATAGATCTGGTAGGAAAAAATGAAAAGGGGAGATTGCTTTAAAAATAATCTTAAATAGGTTATCCTATAGCATGACTATAGTGGAAGTGATAATTAATGCAATTGTAAAAAGTACAAGGAAAGTACAACGATTACATTTGGCTCTTAGCATGAGTCATGATTAATTAGCGTGATCATGATGAATTCATTGTGTTTGTGCCCCCTCAACTAAATTGTTGACATGGTTAAATTGGTAAAATTTAGTTGACATATGGGATAGATATGAGGAACTAAGCCAAAGTAGGCTAAATAAGTACTTTTATTATATCACATTATATCAAATTCTTTTGAACAAAAACATCATGATCATGTGTAATTAGTCATGACTCATGATGATGTACCCAGAGTAATTAATGCTTAAGATCATCTGCTATTTCAGCAGGAGGTCATTAATGATAAACAATGAATTCATGCTAATACCTGATGAGTCATTAGATATTCAGAGATGAAGTAATGCATGAATCATGAATGAATCATGAATGAAATCATGCATGAATTCATGATAATTCATGTACCCTAAAGTGTTACCATAATAATTTTGCAATTTCAGGATAGCAACCATAACTACATTACTGACTGAATTGTAAATGAAAAACTACTGGTTAATTTTATATTATTTTAAACAATAACCAACTATTTGTTGCGGCAATAAGTTAGTAACCAAATGGTAATAGCAAAGAATTACTTTGTTGTTATGGTGAGATTTCATTATATTTGACTGGATCTAGCGAAATCAGTTGCAAGTCATATTCTTTTTTTCTTTTCTTTTTTTTTTTAATGGGGGGTTGAATTCAATTGGCTAAAAAAATGAAAAAGGTCTTCAAGTTTAGTCTCTCAGAGTTTTAGGCCTATTATGAAGATAATGAAATGTACTTGTGACCTATATTCAAGTAATCAACAAATTTATCATTATACACAGATGATCACACTCCAGTTTATAATCTTTTAATTCTAACCTTCACATTGCAATGACAAAAGAACAATGGCAGTATATGTATTTTCTCATGTTCTATAGGTCTGGAAAGTTTTTAAATTGTAGTACAAGGCAATCAAAGTCACTTGACACCGAATATAGCAATTTTTCCAATTGTTGCAATTGTCCACATTTCTTTCAATTCAACATTACTGGTGGGTCAGAGCAATTTCAAGGTCATTTCAGGAATCTGCACATGGTACTACACTTCTGTTTTTCAGCAAAAAAAATTAGCAACATTTCCTTCCCAAATTTAGCAAAATATGCCAATAATCACATTAATCATGCCAGATACAAAAATGTCCCAAACAAAAATGGATTCTACATGAAGAAGAATCATGTGAAAAAATGTTTGTGGTGACCTTTATAACGTAATTGTTGCTGATTTTACACTGTCTATATATACAGTACATATCTGTACTAACTTCTCAGTTGCAAATAACTTTGGAACTATCTAGAACTATCAATAAAGAGACAGCATTTCAATGTAGGCATTTCAGAATCTATTTCATTAACTATAAAAATCTACAATATCTCAACTCACAGCAAATGTTCTTTATATTAGCTATAACCTGGTATTAACAATACATTTGTAAAGTGTGTAAAAATAACACAAGGTCAGCAGGGACCACTTCACCATAAAAGTTTTAAGAAACAATACCAAACCAAGTAAAATGTACCTTCACTCTACAAACAAAATTGTAAGTGAAATGATGAAAACTTGGCCACTTACGTTGAGTCGAGCTCATGAGAACTACAATGGTGAAAAATGCCATCAGTTGAAACAGATGCGCCATAACCAACAGCTAATGATGCCTGGCTTGGCCAACACTAAAGTCCCTCTGAGAAACACAAGACAATTTTGATGCAAGACATGATAATAAATTATTCTGTTCTATTCTGTTTATGTCATTTTGTACACAGTATACACATTGTATACAGTAAATGGGTCCACATCAAATCTGTCCACAAAAATCTCTTACTTCTTTTTTCTCTGTTGCCTGTAGTATATTGCTGTCCTTGAAGTCTAATACCTAAATTTCACCTGCCTCATTTGACATGACATCAGCAAGACAGTAAATGTATCAGTTTGAAGTTTGCGTTAAAAGTTACGCCCCAATCTTGCACTTCTGCTTTCATCTCGCAACCAATCACAAAGCAAACCAAAGATCATAAATGTAACAAGCCTTGTGAATATTTACGTCATGCCACACTTTAAAAATTAGGCTAAGACACAGGCAAACAAATATCAATCAATACATCATTTGAACGTGGAATTCTGAATCTGTATTGATTTGTTAAGGTCTATGGCTTGGTTTGGGCAGAGGTCTGTGACACATTTCAATACAGTGAATGCAGACTACAAAAACTAATAGACTTGTTTCACACCTGAACATTCCGAGGTTCTAAAAGCATT
This sequence comes from Sardinella longiceps, assembly GCA_027497455.2. NCBI lineage: Eukaryota > Metazoa > Chordata > Actinopteri > Clupeiformes > Clupeidae > Sardinella > Sardinella longiceps. The sequence goes on along the minus strand of JAODXP020000022.1, from coordinate 14,173,295 downwards.
CCATGGTAGTAAACTGAACATTCTACCATTGAATTGCATTGGATTTATGCCTCTTTCTGACTTGAAAAAAATGGATAATAACATTTAAAACATGTCTAAATTCACTTTCTTTCAAATAATACAAATTTGAAGCACACACATTTGGAGGTCCCGAATAGATAAAAGTAGTTTTACATTTATGTGCATGAAGCTTCAATCTATTTGGGACCTCCAAATTTGTGTGCTTCAAATGTGTATTATTTGAAAGCAAGTGAATTTAGACATGTTTTAAATGTTATTACCCATTTTTTTCAAGTCAGAAATGTTCAGGTGTGAAACAAGTCCATTAGCAGAACTTAACAGATTGAATTAGAATTGCAGATAGAATAGAATTGCAGGCTGCACACTAACCACATTGGTCTGTCTAAAGCCCTGGTCCCCAAATGGCGGCCCGTGGGCCAGATCCGGCCCACAGGAACCAAATGAATGGCCCACAGCACCATCTGACTTACCAGTTTCTTCCATAAACATGCTTTCAGACCTCATAAACAGTAGGCCTATACAGGCAATCATACTATAAGAAATTTATTGAGGTGGATTAAAGAAAGCATTACACTACTTTGTAATGTTCTAACTAGCATCCTTCCAACACGTGGTTTTTAATGTTTGCGGGGTTGGCCCTTGGCTTGGTATGTTTGATAAAATTCGGCCCTTGAGAAAAAATATTTGGGGACCACTGGTCTAGAGCTATACAGGTTTAGTAATTATTTATAGAGGACAGTTATTATAAAGTGCTACCTGCACTTGTGTGGTTTTGTGCTGTGGGTTATGAGCGATGAAACTGAACAGGAAATGCTGATGCTAAAAAGAATGCAGAGCTGATTCTGTGTTGCTCCACAACGGTTTGTGTTTCCAAATGTCTAATAAGCATTTATCAAACTCGTACTTGTCCATGTTTGTTGTGTACTGTATGATTGTTGGTTGTGTACTGTAAATTTGTCTTGGAAAAACTTACATTGCTGCATTGGACCATGCATACCAGAAATGACAGCTGCTTTCTTTTTTCATTGGATCACTGGCCAAACACTCTCATGATCTATGATACATGGTCATATTTGGAAATTAGTCAATAAATGTCCTCTTCAATTTTTCTGATGTTTGTGTTGTTACAAACACAAAACAGTAGAGAAATAACGTAAAATCTGAATTTGATCACTCTGTTTTCTATTGGAATGTAATAACTGAATGCAATGTTAACTGACACAGGATGAGTACTCTGACGTTTTCTTCACTGTACTCGTTTTAACATTTTTTTTAGGAGAAATTAGATGTTCGGGATCACCAAGTACCGTCTGTTGGAAAAAGAACAAGTGGTAACACTCTATTTTAAGGTTCACATATTAGCCACTAATACATACCTAATTAATGCCTGTATAGTGACTTGTAAGGCATGTGTTAGGCAACATTAATCATTTGTTAGGCATGTATTCACAAATTTCTTGTTCATGACTAGGCCTTTATTCCTGATATAATCCTAATAATGCCGCAATAAGCCTTGATCTCTACTTACTAAGTAGTAGTACCTACCAAAATAGGATATGTATAGCTCACTAGTATACTGTCTGAATAAATCCAGAATAGTGGAAGAACACTTGCAGAATAATATGTGAACCTTAAAATAAAGTGTTAAGGAACAAGTCAATTTGACA
>JAODXP020000022.1:14141987-14171507 GCA_027497455.2 Sardinella longiceps | reverse complement strand
AAATAGTGAATCGATAGATATGTTCACTGAATGGGGCAGGAACATGAAGGTGGGTTTCTGAACCCAATTTGACCAGTGTTTTATACCGAATCGCTATTCTATCTCAATTTTTTCATTCTTTTTCCTCCCAACAGCAATGTATGATGCCTGTGGTTGTGACAGTGCAACTGTCTTTTTCAGATGTGCTAAACATGTACTCCACACACCTTTATTGTGGTGAAAACGACTTCTCTAACCTATTTATGCAAGTGTGCAAGCCCATGCAACTCACCAGCCTATAGCCAGGTTCCACCACTGTTCTGCAGAGTGCACAGTAGAGATTGCCTGCATTCACAACACAGGAATACAGTTTGTTAACAGTGACAGAGAAATGACAGCAATTAAACACTGATGAGAAAGACTGTCAGTTTTGTTAACCAACTGTGTCTAGGGCTGAAGCTATCTAATATTTTTGGAATTATTTCCACGATTAATCGAGTAATCGGATAAAACTTAGTTTTGTGGTTTTAAATAGCAATACTAATAGTATGTCATGAAACATGAAAGCCCTGGTAAAATGACTAAGCCATTGTCTATTTTTCCTGCCCCAAAATAGTTTTTTTTTTAATGTAAAAAAAGAAAGAAACTTTGGCCAAGGCTATTGGCTTCTACAGTCCGTGTGAAACAACAAGGCCGAAGATGCGTGGTACCCAAAACGCGAGTGACGATATAGCTGAGAGGTTTTTTTTTTTTTTTAAAGATGAACTTTATTGATAAGAATTTAACGAAGCATCGAGGCAAAGATTTCGTGTCGAGCAATTTTTTTACTCGAGTAATCGTTGCAGCCCCAATTGTGTCAACTAATGATCAATTCAATGTCAATTGTATAGAATGTGTGTCTCACAGACAACATATGAGAGTGGTGAGATGCCTGATTGCAATTATTTTTATTTTATCTATTATTTCACAAATAAGTTAAGGTCCTTTTTTAATTAATTGATTGATTAATTAAAGTAACAAGGAATTTAGTGTACATATGTGTGGCACCTCAGCTTATCAGCACCCATACGTATTGTTACATTATTGTTTTTAAATAGGTCAATGGTCAATGTCAAAGTCAATGGTGATTCTTATGACACACAGCATGATCACAAAGCTAACAGTAGATATTAGCAGGAGTTTGTAGATGAACTACTGCATGTACTGTACAGCTAGCACGTCCCTGCTCGTGGCCCAAGCAACTCTTCTATTCTAGCCATATGCATGCACAACCTCCTGCAACACATTAGCAGAGTGCACCAAAGGTCACATGCAGCCTATTCACAAGCACTTGCAAAAATAGAGACAGAAATCAAAAGCAAAAGACGGTGTAAATTGGGATTAACCACATAAAGAGTAAAGAGTAACCAAATAACAAAAAAACACAATACTTAATGAATTATAATATTTACACAAGCCACACAAATGTGATCATGCCCTTCGGGCCCTGACTGTTGAATGTTCAGAAGTAATTCTAAATGTGTTCATATTTTACTTATATTAACTTGTCAATGGAAACAGGTCAAGCGCATAATATCCTCAGAATATACTCAATTTTGACCAAAATGTCACTTGCATCTCAGTCCTAGCTATGCTCTTCATGAAATTAAAAAATATCTTGCATTCTCATCAGTGGCCTCTGGAGGGCACTGTGGTGCCACTGAGTGCTTGTCTCTCCCTGGGCAACCCCTCATGGAATGAGTGAAGGGTTGAAGGGCTTTGTCTCTGGCCTACATGATGACCTGTGCTTTGTAACCACGCGCGAATGAGGCTGACCTTTGACCTGGGCACGGGACTAAGTGTGAAGAGATCGTCTGACTGAGGCAGCCGTTAGCTGGTGCAGGGCAGACAGGTCATGGAGGAAGAAGTAAGCAGTGGTGGTTTAAGCACCACATACGCTCCGAGTTCAGTTTTCTCAGTCTTAAATGTGAAGCACAGGGCATGGGTGACTGCCCAGGATCCTCTGAACTTTGCACTGTTTTGGCTTGAGGATGCAAAATCAATACTGCATCTGTGTTACTTACTTGAAGAGACATATTTGGTTTGGTTGCCTGAATGTACAGTATATGAAGTATAGAATATACTGTATGTTACTGTATGTAGCACTTTATAGGCAGCAGAACACGGATGTACTCACATCATCAAATATTAGATTAATTATTATTGTATTAATTAATATGCATTAATGTGATTACACATTAAGAATACTCATGTACACAAAATGTATAAGGCTCTCTCTCTCTCTCTCTCTCTCTCTCTCTCTCTCTCTCTCTCTCTCTCTCTCACTCTCTCACACACACACACACACACACACACACACACACACACACACACACACACACACCCTACTATATCTTGCCGTCACATACACACAAAGAACACACACATACAGCAGTATCTAAACAAATACATATACACACACATTTAGGGACACATAAACATATGAAGACAAAAATACATGTGCATTCTGACATCAGCCCTCCACATCCCCACCTTCACACACACACACACACACACACACACACACACACACACACACACACACACACACACACACACACACACACACCTTAATATCCCTATTTCACTTGAATAAAGGCTACAAGGGGGGAAAACCTCCAGGAACATGCAGAACCGTTTCATACATGGTTGTGTTTCTACACACAAGGGACCTGGACACATATTTTATTTCTATCTCTCTCCCTCACACACACACACACACACACACACACACACACACACACACACACACACACACACACACACACACACACATCCATATATGCATAATGCATGGACACTGAGAGGGACTGCATGTAAACCTCCAAGGTGTGCAGGAGGCACCCCAGACTACACTGAATTGAAACCGACCATAACGGGGGGACAAAGCGACGTGAAGACACCTCAATGTCACTGTGACCAGTCAGTGACAACAACCAGGTCCTTAGGGAGGGCACAGTATACTAACAAAGACATGGAGCTTAGAAATACTGTAAATGTTTTGAGTGAGGAGCATGAAAACATCAAGTAAATTTGCGATAGTGTGTGGTTATGAATTGATCAATGGTGTTGGCTGAGAAAACAATACGCTCTCTATTCCCAGGTGAATGTGGACTTCCCAAACACTTCCAGTTGACTGCATAAGTAGTCTTGTATACAAAACACTTATGTCACACCCCAGTGGGAAGGGAAAAAAATGGAGGACAATACCGGTAACATTCCTCCTTATAGATAGTGGGGAAAAAAGAATTGATGACATATGAATAAAAGGACAGAGGACACCATGAAAAAAAAAATGATATTAGCTTAGAGCCCATCCAAAAATACACGTCTCCACAATTACTTCTAAACCAGTGAACTGTTAGAGGCAACCGTAATCTATTGTGGGGTCATTCCTGTGATTGGGAACTAAATAAGGTCTGGGTCTGATTCTGCTGCTACAGACAATTAAATATGTAAATGAAAGGAAAGAGGACACCAAAAAAAAGAAAAGAAATTGCCTTAAAATACACATCTCTTCTAAGCCAGTGTACTATGTAAGTTTAACAGTAATCTAGGGTCATACCTGTGATTGGGAACTAACTAAGGTGTGGGTCTGATTCTGCTGCTACAGACACTGGCTCAGGCCGGCCCAGCCGACAGGGGGGAGCGGCGGTTGCCATGACACACACTCCAGGGGTCGGAAACGTGTGTTCAGCTGGAGGAAAAGAACAGTGTGCCAGATCTCCCGGTGTGGAATTTGAATCACCTCTGCCTCTGGCTGGAATAAATAACACAGCACACACAAATAACAAACACACACACACACACACACACACACACACACACACACACACACACACACACACACACACACACACACACACTCTATGGGTCATTATGTGACCAGACAATAGGGATACTCCAACATGGCTGGCCAGCCTGACGTGGAAGCTATGGTGAACCCGCTTGTTCTCTGCTTTCCTTTAAAAATGCATCACCTGAGCTCTGAATAGAGAATAAACAGCAATTAAAATTCCCTCTCGTTGGATACACTCAGGTAAGAGACTCGACTGACTGACCCGCATGGCTAGCTCACCTGTATAATCATTATTTGATGGGAACTCCCTGGATATCTCTCTCTGTGTGGATCTAAATTTTTAAATGCCCTCTGTGATTGTTGGTTGCTCTCTACATTGAATAGAAGCTGTAGTTATATTATGTGGCCTCGGCTATATGTGCAGAAGAGCGAGAGAGAGAGAGAGAGAGAGAGAGAGAGAGAGAGAGAGAGAGAGAGAGAGAGAGAAAAAACACTGCAAGAAAAATGGAAAGAGACAGATTTATAGGAATTACCTCACAAGGGGATCCTCTAATGTTTATAGTTTAATATGTACTTATTTATTCATACTATTTTTTTATGAACATGGACTCAAACATAGATATATACTGTATCTCTCAGGGTTTGGTTCTCTATATGGGAGTCCCATAATGGAACACATTCACTTTCTCTCATTCCCATATCTCTCTCTCTCTCTCTCTCTCTCTCTCTCTCTCTCTCTCTCTCTCTCTCTCTCTCTCTCTCTCTCTCTCTCTACACACACACACACACACACACACACACACACACACACACACTCTCTCTCTCTCTCTCTTACTCACACATTCACTCACACACACACACACACACACACACACACACACACACACAGAGAGAGAGAGAGAGACACACACACACACACACACACACACACACACACACACACACACACACACACACACACATTCTCTCTCTCTCTCTGTCTCCCTCCCTCAGTGGTTTGGTGACAGGCGGAACCCCAGGGTCCCCAGGGACCGGGCCCTGTCTATAGACCCACAGCATGGGGCACTCTCTCTCCTCTACCTCATCCTATGGAGACCCAATAGACAGACTGAAGGCTGGTATTCACTCTCAGGAAGCTGACCACAGTGCCTCTGCTCCTGCAGAGAGATTGTGACAACAAAAATCTTAATTAAATATCAAAAATCTAACTTCACTTTGACGAGGGAATTAAGTGATATGATGAAAAAGTATGAAACAGCTAAAATCAGACCAATGCATGGAATCTTACTCCACTGTTTTTTAGCCGTGTCTGAGACATCATGATCTTTCACGGGATAAATGGCTTTCTTTTTTCAAACATAATATTTACCTGTCACAGTAAATCATTGAACATAAAACCACATGGGCACAGGAGAATATCAAGTATATCTAAAATGAAGAGTTTTTTTTTAAATATTTGGTCAGCTATAAAAAGCAGTGCTGTGATCCCTCAATGAAATGCAATGGTGACTGTGTTGTGCGGTCATTCACAGAGTTCCCAGGGTGCATTGCTCTGCTTTGGACGGCTTTGTGTGCTCACATGGCAGAACACCAGCCGGGTTCTGGTTTCAGCTCGGTCTCATTCCAGTGCTCTCTCTCCACACTAACACACACACACACACACACACACACACACACACACACACACACACACACACACACACACACACACACACACACACACTTAACCCAACACACACTAAAACACAGACGTCTGGTTTTTGAACTGATTCCAAAGTGCAATCACACTGACTGTGGGTTTGAGATTGAGAATATTGTTTTACATATATTACTGTATAGGTTTGTGTGTTTGCGTCTGTGTGTACGTTGTGTGTGTGAGTATGAGTGTGTGTGTGTGTGTGTGTGTGTGTGTGTGTGTGTGTGTGTGTGTGTGTGTGTGTGTGTATACATACAGTAGGATATGCATCTGTTTTTAAGTGACACACAGACAAAACGACGATGGGAAAACCATACAAAACCCAACAACAGACATAATATATAAAACGGTCTGGGAGAAAAAAAAAAAACTGTCTGATACACACACTGACAGTCACACACAACACACACATACACAAGCTCCACACAGACAAGGAGAGAGAGCAGCCAGGCCCATAGAGAGTGTAGTGTAGTGTATGGGGCTGCCAGGTGCACCAGGTAGCCTGTAATCCTGGAGGAGCCTAATTGAGTGATTAATAGAGCAGTCTGTCCTGAGCCACCACCGCCTCCTGTGGCTACCTAATAAGCCTGACAAGTTAAAATGGCAACCACTGCAATCTCTGATCTCTGCCTAACAGTGAGGGGTGTGAATGACTGTGTGTGTGTGTGTGTGTGTGTGTGTGTGTGTGTGTGTGTGTGTGTGTGTGTGTGTGTGTGTGTGTGTGTGTGTGTGTGTGGGGGAGAGAGAGAGAGAGAGAGAGAGAGAGAGAGAGAGAGAGTGATGAGTGTGTGTGTGTGTGTGTGTGTGTGTGTGTGTGTGTGTGTGTGTGTGTGTGTGTGTGTGTGTGTTTGGGGGATGGAGGGAGGGTCATATGATAAACAACCTAAGCATCTCTCCCCCCACTGTCATGCCAAAGCCTGGCTCATTGTCCTGCTGTTGCCCCTGAGCACCCGCACTGCAGAGTCGAATGACAAATCAGAGTCAATATATGGATGTCTTATGAAACATAAGCCATATGGTAGAGCCAGAGTCCACTTTATTCCTCTCACAATCAATACAGACCATTTCAAAGCGTGACTGCTTAACCCAAACAGTGTTTTTTTTTTTCTTTTTTTCTTTTTTCTTAAGGGGTGGTGGGTGAGAGAGGGGGGGGGTATTTTAAATTAAGTTCTTTCTTTTTTTCTGCAAATACTTTCTTTTCTTTATGTGAGGGATATTAAAAGGATATTTTGACAGTGATGAAAGAGCTTGCAAAATTAGCGAGGCATTTTGAAGCGGCTGCTGAGTATTCCCCTGTGCGTCTCCTTCCTTTTCGGAGGAGAGGCGTGCGCTTAAGAGTTGCACTCGGGAGACGGGCAGACAACACAACTCAAAGCTAGCCACACGCAGCATGCCGCCTTTGTTATGCTGAAAGCGCTTGTCTCCGCGCGGCTGCCCAGGATAGGGGTTAAAATACGATTCAGTCGATATCACTGGAGACACGCATGCACAACACACTGCTGAGGGACCTTCTCCTTCCTCTCTCTCTCTCTCTCTCTCTCTCTCTCTCTCTCTCATTCCCTTGTTATCCCCATCTGAACGTGAGGAGTTAAAATAGAATAAAATAGTCTCCTCGCTGGTAAAGTCAATACTCATTGTATGGTTATATGCTTCTGTGAAGACAGGGATGAGGTGTTTTAAGCATTAATACACCTGTGCTAGCCATCAAAAAAGTCATTTAATAATTAAGCTACTTCTTAAGGCAGAAAAGTCGTTAGATAATACTGAAGTTATGTGATATGCATCTCAAGAGGTACATACATTTTAATCTCAAATAAAAACATGAAAGATTTACCTCGTCAAATGGGCATTTCTTTGTCTTTCTCTGCCTGTCTGTCTTATCTGTCTGTCTATCTATCTGTCAGTCTGTTTGTCTGTCCATCTTTCTCAAAAACTGGATCGGTGCCTTATTCATATGTGTATAAATTGGAAAAAAAATATCAATTATATTTAAAAATTATAGGGGAGACATCTCCTTATTTTAACAGTGCTAGTCATCTCAGCTGGGCTGCCCCTTGAGTGTGGTGTGTTATTTTAATGGAGACATTGATTAAAACAGCTTTGAAATGGCAATACAAACACAGGGATGTTGAACCCTGGAGAGGGGTCACTTATGGTCTGCAATTTGAGGATGTGGAGGAGAGGGCTGAAGACAAAAGAGACAGTGGGTGGGCAGGGCTGAGAGAGAGAGAGAGAGAGAGAGAGAGAGAGAGAGAGAGAGAGAGAGAGAGAGAGAGAGAGAGAGAGAGAGAGAGAGAGAGAGAAAGAAAGAAAGGGGAGAAGGGGGCAGAAAAGTTTAGAGAGACAGACAGAGAGAAAAACTGAGAGATCTCTACAAAACCCCATATCACCTGCTCACCCCCCACCTTGACACACACACACACACACACACACACACACACACACACACACACACACACACACACACTCCTTCGCTCCATCCCCTCCAGGTTAACCCTGTGTGTCCCAGCTAATGAGCAGCCCCAGCCAGCCTGCGGGGCGACCCGGTCTAGGCTGGCGGTTCCCCTCCGGCCCCAAAACAGCCGTCACCAGCCTCTCCACCCTGCTTCATCCCCACCCCCATCCCCACCTCATCTCAACCCAACCTCCACCCCCACCTCCACACACAATCCCTTGCCCCCGTCCTGCATGCTGTGGTGGGCCTGGGGAGTGAGAGTAGTGGCGCATCCCCTCCGATCCTTTCCCCCTTGCAGCGTGTCAGCGGCTCGGGCAGGCCTCATACATCATGCTGGTCATTAGCGGGGATCATCCTGGACCTTTGGCTGGCTAGCGGGGGCCGCTTCCACAGACTGGGGGCCAGGGGAGGGTGTAGAGGGGGTGTTGGCGGTGCTGGTGGTGGTGGTTGGGGGGCGGGAGGCCGTGGAGGAACCCCGGGCCCTGTCACTCATTGTCACTTAGGCGAGAATTTATCTGGGGCCGGCGCTGGCCTCTGCCTGCGAAACGGCATGAATAATGAATGAAGCGCTGCGGCGAGCCACGATATTAATGGGGCCGAAAAACACTGAGAGCAACGACACCCCACCCTGCTCTCTTGCACACACACATACACATACAGTGCACCCATATACACCTCTTTTTCTATGTGTGTGTGTGTGTGTGTGTGTGTGTGTGTCCGGATGTTTATGCGCCATCGCTTTAGGGTTGCAGGCTCATTTTTTTTCCAAACCTTCAGAAAAAAAGAAGAAAAAAAAATCACTGGCTGAGCTGGTTTGCCATTTTCACAGTTCACACCAGAACATGTCTCTCTTCTTCTCTCCCCATTTCCTGCTTCTCATATATCCCACCACTGATTTTTTTTTTGCTCTTACCTCCTTCCTATGTCGGCACACTTTCCAGCCTCCAGACAAGCTTTGTATGTGCTGTAATCTCTCTGAAAGATAAGTCAAAAATATGAAGGTTAGTTTCTCAAACACTTACTGTAGATATGTCCCCAGATATGGGACAAAAATGTATAACTCTTTGTAGAATTGTTAGCTTTGTATAACTTTTTTTTATAGAGCTTTAGGCTTTGTACAGTTCAGCTGACATGGTCCCATGGTGTCTTTGTCCCATGTCACCATCTGAATAGACATTGCTTCTGCATGACTTTGAAAAGGTCAAGGATAGGCTTTAGTATAGTGACCTGGGTCCAGGGCCTGTTCTAGCCTTTTTGGTGCCCTAGGCTGGATGTGAGTTTTGCCCCCCCCCCTTTTTAAAAATATAAGAGGAAAAAAAAACTGAAGAAATAAATTTATTGAGATGCCCCCCTGATATTTGGTGCTCTAGGCAGCTGCCTCTATGCCTAGAACCGGCCCTGACTGGGTCCATCTAATCAAACTGAACACAGGGCAACAAAAAAAATGCATGCTTCAGTTATCTATGCTTATAATAAACATTAGGTGGCACTCTAGCCACAATCTAATGCATTTCTCATTGATTGTTGCAAGGTTGTAGATTGTAACCTAATGGGCATCATAAACTTGCAATAAATTGAGTGTCAATAATTCCAACATTTAGAGCAGAGTAATTTTTGAGGGTGAAATTCACAAGTGTTTTTTATGAGATTGGGAATTTAGTTGGATGTGGCCAAGAAATACTTTTGTAAGATGAGCTCCTTTGATGGTCTTTACATACTGTAGAAATCCCAGCTGATACCTTCATCATTATTAGGCATATATAATAATCTCTCATAAGTATCACTTGCAACAATTAAGATGAACAGAGGTGATTCCATATAGAAATACAGTACCTGTAAAAAAAAAAAAAGTGTCTGTAAGGTGTATAGATTTGCATTTTGGTTGTCATTGCAAGTACTGTATGATTTTCTGCAGGTACACCTCATAGCAATAATGAATTGAGATAGAAAAGGTATTGTGCTTCAAAGAGGGCCGTTTTCTCTTTGAGCAAATGTATAATATGCCCCATGCAGGTTGGGGTAATAGGTGCAAGTGAGGTGGGCTGTTTTCCAATGGGGCATGCTGGGAGCAACTGGAGCACTTTAAAGTGGCATGAGATCTCTGAATCTAACCATCACACTGCGCTTCTTTTACCATGCACATGTGAGAGACAGACAGAAATCAAGTTAAGATGTGAGCAAATGCAACACCTACCAGATATTCTCTCTTTCTATCCGTGGTCTGCAAACGTGTGAACTTGACTGCGAATTTAGCCCCGTCATTCTGCACTTACTCCACGTTTCTTCTGTGGACCAGGAATTTGGAAAGAGATGGAAAGAGAGAGAAAGCTGGATAGAAAGTGAGGTAAATCTGAAACATACTTGTTCTTCAATAAATAAATCCTGCCTCATCCAGTTACAATACGCAGAATCTGTTAGCACAGTACAGTAAAGTGATCTTTACAAGATTTTCTAAAACAAAATCTCATCTCCTCTCTGCCATCAACTGTCCCCTGCACTCCTCATGTCCTCCACTCCTGAACCTGTGATTTACAGAAGGTCAGGTCCTCCTGAGATATTCATACTCCACAATTAACTGGATAAGTGCTTTACTTCTGTGAGAAAAAACTTGAGGTTAATATTTCTGGTAATTGTGCTTTTACAAATTCAAGTTCATTCGTGTGCATTTATTTTGATTAGATTGATTCAATATCGGAGCGCAGAGTAAAAAAGCACAGGGTGTGACCCTGAGCCACAGCCCAGCACAGCGGATGGGTTGGTAGTCTGAAGTCAGCTAAGAACATGAACAAGGCAAGAGGAAGGAGATGGCGAAAGTGAATAGGGCATATGCAGCTTTTCAGCTTCAAAACATACACAGTATCTTGGATAGCATTAGTAAGTAAAATAGTGGACATCTACTACACTTTTCCGCACCATAAAATACTTCACTGGTAACTACAGAACAAATATTTAATTCATGTTACTACTGATTGCATACACTAACTTTCAAACTTTCTGTATCAAAAGGGTGGATATATCCCTCTGTGTCAGATCGTGTGCATCACCCCTGGCAAAAGTTGGAGAAAAGTTAGGAAAGTCTTTTAACTATTAACCATTGTTAGACTTGGCAAAAAAAAGTACTGTCACACTGCCCGAGCGCTAAAGTGTATGGCTTCAGTCTGGACGTGTGTATAGTCTTAAAGCGTGCTTTGATCTCCACAGAAAAGTCGCTTCTTGGTGGGCTAAAGAAATAATAAGCAACGGAGCGCCTCAGCTTTCACCGTCTTTGTCATGCCTCTGCGACACCACAGATAATTACAAGTGAGCCCCCACATATACAGACCTCAAACCCCATCGCCTAACTGAGGAAGGCAAAGACAAAAAAGAAGGGAAAGAGAAAATAAACAAACTGAGAGAAAGAGAGACAGAGGAGGGGGTGGGGGGAGGGAGGGTAGAGAAAAGGGATCTTGGCGCTGCAGTGGCAGAGGCAGCGGCGGCGGTGGTGGCAGCGGCGCTCGCAAACGCCAGCGTCTAATCAGTTGTTTCGGCAGAGCCTTCAGCAGCCCCACATCCGCGGCGCATCCCTCTGATCAGCGAGCGGAGATGCTCTCCCGCTGCGCGCGCTCCCCTCCCCTCAACCGCGGGTCAGTCCTTGGTGAGTAGCTTTGGCTGCGGCGCTGCCTTTATGCCAGTGCTTTCCCCACTTCATTACCATGCCACGGAGCGCACCGTGGGCACGGGCACCCCAGGACAAGCCTGGAGGGGTGCGCCACACTCGGGCCCCCGTCGGGACCTGGTGTGGTGCGCGACTGGTGCCTACCGGTGGGGGGGCTGAGATGCGGCAGCTTATCAAGTGACTCCATGCCTCGGGGTCACAGAGACGGCATTCTGCAGCGCTCGGTGGTAAACAAGCAGAGGGAGCCTTGTTAGATCTAATAATCTTCATCACAGGGGTTGCAAGGATGATGTGAGAGTAAACTGTAAACTAATCATGGCAGGTTTCTTTCTCTCTCCCTCTCTCTCTCTCTCGTTCTTGCACTGAGGGAATGCATAAAGGTTACAGCTAGAGATACTTTTTTATGCATTGTGTGTGTGCGTGTGTGTGTTTGTGTATGTGTGTGTGTGTGTGTGTGTGTGTGGGTGTGTGTGTATGTGTGTGTGTGTGTGTGTGTCACAAAGTTTACTTCTGCCCCTAGTTTCCTCAAGACAACAAAAGGTTGAAGTTTCAGTAGTTTTGCATCTAGTGGAATGGCCTTGTGTGGCCTGGTTAATTTGGAGACTCAATACGACTGTCTACAACAGCGGAGAAAAAAACACATTTGAGCTCCCTGGGACTAATGTTGTAAATAGTTCATTATGACTCTGTATGCAAATACTGCCCTTTAAATGAATTCAAGGAATAATTCCCATTTTCATACATTTGCATAAATGCATTTTGAACTCATTTCACTCGGAATATTTTCTATCCTCCTTTTAGCAATAAATTACTGATACTAAACAGCCAAATTCACCTCATTTTGATGAAGAAATTATTTAGGTCACATTTAAGTTAACCTTTGCTCAAATCCTTACGCTCAATTTAAACTTTAAATGTTTCAAGCACTTGGCATTAAACACATTTTAAATATCAATTCATTAATTAGAATGAGATTCTAAATATTCACACAACTAGCAACACAGCTTGCAACCCTGTATGTTCTGTAAGGAAGACAATCCAACCAGCAGTCTAATACAAACCTGCTTTCCAGACAGAATGAATATTTAAATTTCATCTAACATAAATGTGTTCTATGCTCTTTAAAAGTTTCCAGCCTTCTTTGAGTGATTGTTATGGTTTAGTGTACACCTTAGGGTGCAGGAAATATGACACGGCGATGCGCACAGTAAAAGAATATATTGCAGCATAGACTTGCTTGTGACTGATCACGCTTCTCGCAACGCTTTGTACACAGGATTGTTTTTGTATTTGACATCAACCTGCGTTTGCCTTCGTTAGTAACGAGCTGCCTTTCAGCTGATGGCGATGCAAACGCACTACCCTTTAAGTAAAACTTTGCTCAGAGGCATTTGTTAGTGATACGATATGGAGGAGGAAGTTATCACCCCCTTTCTTATGTTTCTGGGCGCACACAAAAACATGTACTGTTGACATCTCATAACGCAAGAAGGGATCTCTGAGTTTTTCTTTAAGACTTCACAGGAACAGCTTGACGTGTTCGATTGGAGCATGTTGAGGGATGCTGACAGCCGCACACGGATGACAGTGCCTGATTCTTTCTTCTGCAAAATTGCGGCAGTGGAGAACTGAACCGGGAGATTAGCAAACGGTGTTTTGGAAAAATCCAGATGCTTGGTCAAAAAGTGTGAAATAATGGAGAATGTTTGGGTTGCAATGGATTTCTCTCTACTTTTCTGCATCATGTGCTGCCAAAAAAAGAAAAACATTTTAAAAAAAAGTCAAACTATTATCAGAGGTATATAACTTCAAACAACCCACAACTATATTATTTAGATATATGATGTTAATGAATAGATTTAACTGAACATTTAATCAATGCATTTAATGAACGATTAATTGCCAGTTTCCAAACATCTATGTATGCAAAACTGAGCAAAAAAAATGCCTGCTTGAGATAATGAAGCTCATCTGTTTCAAATGCAGTACAGTGAATTGCGATAGATGAACTAAAGTACACCTACCTACAAGTTTGGGAAAAAACTGATTAGAGTTGGGCTTGCTCTGAATGATGAGAGTGTCAAACAAAATAAACAAATTGGGAAACAACTTGTGTGTGTGTGTGTGTGTGTGTGTGTGTGTGTGTGTGTGTGTGTGTGTGTGTGTGTGTGTGTGTGTGAGTGTGTGTGTGTGTGTGTGTGTGTGTGTCTGTTTGGGGGTGGGGGGTGTTAGAAAAAGGCATCAACTTGAATCTAACAACCGGGCATGGAGGCAGACAAGCTTAGCAGCCTGAGCGCAGTGATCACTCAGAGCCAATCAGAAAATGAGATTGTTTGCAAATGAAACCCGTGTCATAATAAAAAACAACACGGCCGCATCTGAGGAGCTGAGCGGCGGTATTTTTATCTGGCTGTCAGGGGCCTGGAGCGCACAGAAGCAGGCTTTGGCAGAACAACAGGTAGAGGCAGACAGGAACAGAAGGGAGGAGACAGAAAGAGAGAAACAGATAGAGATAGAGAGAGAGAAATGGAGAGAGCTGGGGAAGGAGAGAGAGAGGGAGAGAGAGACAGAGAGAGAGAGAGAGAGAGAGAGAGAGAGAGAGAGAGAGAGAGAGAGAGAGAGAGAGAGAGAAGCAAGGATGGCAGTGTTAATTGGACTTTACAGTAAAGGCATGACAGGTGTTGTGTGTAGTGTTAGCTACTCAGCACACACACACACACACACACACACACACACACACACACACACACACACACACACACACACACACACAGATGACAGGAAAAGGCCGCCTCCTCTCTCAGCCCTTGCCGGCTTCCAAATGAGCACTGGCTGTTTGTTTATCACCTGTTCCAAGGTGTACAGGTAAAAGCAGTGCTGGTGCACAGGCATCTTACTCGCTCTCTCTTCGTACCACTCTGCCATGCGGCCGGCTTGACTTTTCTTTAAGAAAAAAAAGAGAGAAACAACCAAAAAAAAAAAAAAGACCTTGCTCCATGTTGTGATATGAGTGTAGTGTTCTTTCCATACACACAAACAAACAAACAAACAAACAAAAAAAACAAATCAACAGAGACTCGAAAAGGCAAAAACACCCCACCCCCACCCCCCAATATCCACCCACCCATCTATCAGCCTCACCACCATTACCACCACCAACGACCTCCAATACTACAACAGAGCTCCGTACCTCCACCTCTTGACACTGGCAGCTGCTCGGCGCTTGTCGTTTAGGGGCGGCTAACACGGCTTTCTCAGATTTTTGGGCAGGTCATGTTGCTTTTGTAGCCCGGGCTGCTGTCAAGAGCATGGGCGGCAAGGGGGAGAACACACAAGCCCCGTGCTCTCACACACACGCACGCACACTCACACATTAATAGCTGTCAGACTGAAGAGCTTGTCTGCGCTTACACTCTCCTCCAACACACTCTGCCCGTGCTAAGGGTCTGTCCAAAAATAAGGAGACAAATAGAAAGGAAAAGGAACATACACAAAAAAAGCTCTGAGTTCACCTCGGAATATAACGCCTTGTGCTGCTTGGGTCGGTGGGGAAAGTAAGACGGTGTTCATAATTTAGGCTGGAGGGAGCGGTGTCAGAATGGCAAAATAATGCAGTGCATCCAAATCTGACAATGAACAAGTGAGCTTGGTAGGGAGTAAGAGACGAGGACGAAGTGAGACATCTGGAGAAGCTCTGATGGTAATCACACCAAAAGTCTGTAGCGGTGTGTGTTTGTTCTGTTAAGACTGCAGGAAAGAGCTGTGTAGTTGTGAGGAAGCTGTTATAGCTCTCATTGTATGTAGAATATTAGAGTGCATTACTATATTTGGCTTATTTCATGTTCACTTGTAACTTGTCACCAGCCCATCTATGTTGATATGTCTATTAGTTTGTTATTGTGAAAATACCGGTAATTGTTGTAGAAATGTGGTCATAAACATACGGTCTCCACCAGGGAAATAATTATTGTGCAAAAAGACACTTTTCACACTCAAATAATAACACTCACCTCTAGAATCGTTGCAAAATGTGTTCTCTGTGTGTCCTGAGAATAAGGGTTCTTACAGCAGAAGACTGTGAGCTCCTGCTTAGGGAAGAAAAGCAGCAGAACAGCAACTATTGAAAACATGGTGTGATGGTGGCATGATTAACAGCAGATCGTAACATTAGCGTTTCATCACATCAATACACATAAAGTGAAACTCAACGGACTAAACTTAACTAAAAACTAAACTTACTAAAAAAGTAAACTAAACTTTACCAAACCCACTATATCATAGCCTCTAGGCTACAGATGAAGAAGGGGAAAGGCCATCATGAGACAGCACAAAATATAACAACATTTATTCAAGGCCCAGTTTCACTAAAGCATTGCAAACTGAATAAGTTTGTCAAGTTCCCTGCATGAATGTGTTGTGAACCATTTTACTTTTCACAATAATTAACATTTTTGCTTTGATTCCAAATTACTTGTAAAGAGTATGCTTAAGTGCATGATCTATAGCTATCGGGAAAAAGTCAGCCAACGCGTATTATTGATGAGCTCAAAAGTAGAGGAGTGTTGATTCTCAGAGATGGTGCTGATATTTTAACAACTGTATATTTGATGTTAGAAATACAGAATAAATAAAACACCAACAAATACATTTTAGCTGTTGAAACAAGGACTTTCAAGAATGTCTGTGTGGTTACTGTATACTACAGTTTGCAGCTTTGATTTACTGTAGGCCATCTTTTTAAATCTACCATACATACAGTAGGCTATCTGAAATACATGTTATGGAAGTTTGTTTTGATTCTGGATGTCTAAAACATTTATCACAAAAAATAAATACATTAAAAACCTGCAAAGCTGGAGACCATTGCCTTTATAATATTTTCTCTTTAAATGTATACAGCACAGTCTGTTTACTAGGACTAAAGCAAATGGGGTTTGATGCAAAACTGACTTGAAAGCTCATTGTTATTTTATGTTTAGAGCAAAATTTGTACAAATCTCCTCACTGTCAGAAGATATTCAGCATAACTGCGGGTTAAAACACTGTCTTCCTGCTCTTGATGTGAACGCTGGAGTCCTACATCTTAAAAGAGCCTCTTTTGTTGCTGTTTAAAAGAAACTGACAGATGTGGTTATTTGGGGACAGCTCATTGGCAAGTTTATGACCAGAGTGCTTATTTTACAAGACTAAGGCATATGTGCTGGTGACATTGAAGGAAATCCCTCTGGAAGTCTACCATACATCTGAAATATAGCTCAGTTGAGGGAACATGAAGTGACATAAGCATAAATATCATCATAAGTGAAGCTGTGATCCAGCCATTATGGTAAGCACACACTGCGCCAAAGGATCATGATTAATTCAAGAATCAGAAGATGGGGGAGGGTCTGCTATCGTCATCCCAATATAGATCCTCAGGGAATGTAGATCATCTACAAGAACATAATCATGAACAAAAAAAATTTCCCCCTCAATATTAACTTGTGCTTGTTATTTTAACACACATTCTTTCAGTCATAGGTAAAATTAAATAAGAGGAAATAGGTAAAAACAAAATGTGAACTTACTCAACTAATTCTGTTATTAATGAATAAAACTTAACTTGGCATATCTTGCCTTTCTCTTGAAGGGCTTTCCTCTAAAGGTCGACACTCCCACTGTTTGCATAGATAGTGGAACCATGGACGCCTATGAGAAAAAAAGCCATCGAGAAATTGAGTCACTATCCAAAAAAATATTACAATTTCAAAAGTGAAACAGAAACTCCTCTCCTCCATTAGTGCCAAGTCCGTCATCTGTCCCATAGTTTTGGACATTGGTGATCCAACAGAGAAAATGGCAATTGGCAGAGAGTAAAATGAACAGAGGAGAGAGGGGGGAAATGACTGAATAAAATGATGAGGAAGCAGAACCATCTGTAGTGGGGAGTGAAGCCATCTGATGGTCCTCGGCTCTCTGCCTGGGACACACCTGTAAACCCGATCTTGGGATCCGGCTGCTTTTGAATGTGCTCAGGACCACAACATTTGTTTTCAATAGGCACAGATTTTTAAAACTGTACGTAGGTGGGGGGTGCTTACAAAAAAAGAAAAAAAAAAGAGGGGAAAAAAACCCTCTTCCTTCCATCCTGACGGGAAACAGGGGCGTAGCGTTCCGCAGGATGCCATGCAAACCTTTTTACAAGCTCCCCCGTTTGGAAGAGGCACTGAGCTTTTACTTAGGGCTGGGTCATTGCCTGGGTTATGTTCTTTGTCAGGCTCTCTGTGGGCCAAGCTTATGGATGCTACCACATTTACTGTAGATACTTCCTACCCTATTCAACACAAATCAGAAGTAACAACAGAGATGTAGAAGGCCTAAACATTGATTTTAAATTAGATTTTAAAAACAACAATTTACTACAATCACTACAAATTATAAATCAATACTATTTACATTGTAAAGCTTTTATCACATCATGCAGCACAAATGCAGGTTGACTGAATACAGCAATTGCTAAATCATGTTAAATGATAAAAAAGGGGCCAAATCCAGCAGACAAGAATAACACATAATTCAGCTTGCAGTCATTTCCAGGATTTTCATATTCTTCCTAAAAACAGGAAATTGAAAATGATTGGACAGTTGGAACTGATAATTGCTCTTCAAAGCCTGGAACTTATTCAATACCTGCTGTGGAATATGCAGCTCTCTGCAGCTCACTGACACTAAGAAAAAAAACAAAAACAAATTAAAGGCCTGGTCAAAATAAGGTTAACTCTATTAACTTATGTTATCGATTTGCCAAGAGACCCAAGTAAACAAGCAGAGAGAAATGCAATTATAAATATTCGGAATGAATCGAAAAGAGAAATTCCAAATTCTGCCCTTTTTGTTTGTTTCCATTGTAGTTCTGAGGCATCCAGAAGCTCGATTTCGTATCAGTTTTTAGATGGTAAGCAGAGGTCTGAATATGGGATGCTTTGAGACAACTCCCCCTGATAATTCCTCTCCTCTCTCAAACTAATACATCTGAAGTTTTTCCAGTTGCCAAGCATGTGCCACGAGCTATTTCAAATGTGCACAATATTGATATTTCAGGCTTCAAAACAGAAAGCCTTCAATACCATCTTTCAAGCAGCTAAGAGTCTTCCTCCCTGAATGTCTACAGGGGGTAAATCAAAAGACAAAAGCTATACATTTGCAAGCCATTGTTTACATCTTTCTCCCTCATTCTCAAAAGGTCTCACTGCAATCAGGAAGCAGCATTTAGCCAGTAACAACCTAAAAACCCTGTGCTGAGATCCTCTGCCATGCATTTTCTATTGCCGCTTAAAACACCAAAAGGTAGGTTTACAATCGACACACGACAGACTGTCTCGTACCTGAACTTCCTTACCGACTTGTGGGCCGAGGCGAAACCATGGGAAAAATCTATGAACGCTGCTTCCGGCAGCTGCAATGCCTGGGGGACAGATTATTAGTCTGCCCATGAGCTCCTCTGGGTCATAGTCAGATGAGGCCAGCTCAGCCCGACCCAACCAAGCTCAACCCAGCTCGGCTCCTTTCTTTGTTTTAAGGCACTGTTCTTTTGCTTTCCTCTTTGAAGGCTTGATTGCATTGTGCTTTTACTCGCAAGTCCCTATTCAAAAAGCATGTGTCCAACTCATACATTTGAAATGTCGATGTAAGGTGTTGTTTAAGAGCTGGCCTGGGTTCCCTGGATCACCCGGGTCCTGGGAAACGAATCAGTCGAGGAACAGCTCTAGCATTTCTTTTTTATGGGAACACTTCAAGACGTTGACAGGAACACCTGGATGCTGGGGGACACATCAGCCTTTCTGTATGTTTACGGATTAAATAAATGTTTGAGAAAGATTCTTTGAAGCCTGTAAAAAAAAAAAAAAAAAAAAAACACACAAAACAAATGTGCTCATGACTGAAACATTCTTAGACTTATGCAGCCATGCTTGATTTGAACGTGGCCATCACTGCCTGTGCAGAAGCAAATCGACTGATTCCTGAGGGAGGTGCCATTAGTCATTAGACCACAGTAACTTGTGACCGGGAGAAATACAAAACAACACACTATCTGCTCTAAACTATACACTATGGACCATATTTGTGTTTCATTTTCCAAGGAGAGGATTTGGCCTTTATAATTTCCATGAAACTCTTCCCATGGGTTAGCTTGTTAGCCTGGTATCTTGGCGTATTCTCCAGAGTATAAAGACCACACCGAGGCTGAGCAGTGGCCGTCAAAGAATGCAGTGGAATCTCCTTACCACTAGATGGTCTAGTGTGTCTTCTTGTCGTTTGCCTAATATCCCAAAGCAGTCCACAAGAACCATAGTATTTAGGGTGTTTTATTGGCACCTTTTTTTTTTTCTCGGTGTGAGAACTTTTCAGTAATTGATTTTCTTTCCTTCACTGTTCCGAAAGTGAGAAAGTTCCACAGATTAAAAATAACTTTTATTCTTTTCTGAAATGAGAAAAGAAAAAAAACAAGAAAAAAAAACAAGAAAGATAATGAAAAACATCAACCTAAACAAAATCCACACCTCAAATCTGTGCATAAACAAAAAAAAAAAAAAAAAAAGGGGGGGGGGGGGGCTTTTGTTTGTTTTTCTTATTGTGCCGGCAATTCCTGGGGAGCAATTTTCCCTGTGATGAAAATGAAACTCCTGGATCCTGGAGGGATTCATTATAGAGAAGCCAAAAGGGCTCCCGGCTCTCTCTTGTGTTCCTGGGCCCGAGAGAGAAGCCCTGCATGCAGCTGGATTGGAGGAAGGGGGTGGGTGGGGAGGGCAAGGGGGTGGTGCAGACCCAAGGGTGAAAAAAGGCATGACACGCACTGCAACTTCTCGCCTAATCATGCTGTGGACTAGAATGGGATATACAAACGTGGAGCACAAATAAAGCTCATCAAAAACGTGTGGAGGAGGAAGAGGAGGAGGAGGAGGAGGGGGAGGAGGAGGAGGGAAGCGAACGGCGGCGTAGTGATTGACACAAGAGCAAATAAGACACTAATTTCATCAAGTCAAGTAAATAAGACACCTAATTGGTGAGCACGCACACACTAGTGATCTCAGTCGACACTGGCTGAGAGTGAGAGAGAGACGGGGGGAAAAAAACAACACAAGCTTGTGCAAGAGTTTGGGTTTAGATTTTTTTTGTGGGGGTTGTTTATTCTGTTAGCACACAGACTATTACTGTTTCTCCTGGAAAACAAAAAGGTAAGCCATGAAATGTTCAAATAAAAACAAAATAAAATATAAATAAAAGGGGTGAGAAAAAAAAGCTGCCTGTCTGCCTCGTCAAAAATAATAGGTGGGGATCTTAAAAAATGAAACCCTTCAGAGGACGGGACTGGTCCTATAGAGACACCTATGCATAGGCACACTGAGACACGTCTGTCTTTTCTCTTTTTTTTTTTCTTTTTTTTTTTGCTTAATATGTTTCATTTTAGCAGACCTTTACTACACAAAAACACACAAAACCCAACTGGGAAGAGGTCCACAATTTTCCCATTCTATAATCACAAACACAAATTTCTCCCAAGTCTCCTACCCATGTAAGCCCCATTCTACATTGTTCAGATTCATCATTACCCAGAGTAAGGTGATGTGTGACATGATAAATAAAACATTAATTTCTTTAAAAGGCAACAGGAATTGATATACAGTATGTTACTGCCTTAGCAAAAAAAAAAAAAAAAAAAGAAAAGAAAATGCATTGATTACATGACCAAAAAAAGGTAAACACTTGCATGGATTTAAAAATGCATTCGACTACTTCAAAACAAACAAAACAAAACAAGAAATACCATTTCATATGTGGTATATCTAACACAGCAGCCTTTAAAATACAGTATGCAGACAATAGTGTGCGAGAGCCATTTGTCTTTCGTTGTTTATTTTCAAAGCGTATATTTTCTGATCATTCCTGTCCCTCTGTGTCTGCACACTTCACAACAACTTCTGAGCCTAGCAAAGCATCCCCAAGAAGGAACTCGCACAGGAGCATGTAAAACACAATGACGATGAAATGGAATATACTGAATTTTCTTTGGAACTTATTTTTGGAACATGGCTAAATAAACATAGTGAAAGTTGCAACAAACAAAGCAAAAATAAATGTGCAATTGTCATGGAAAAGATTTTTTTTTTTTTTTTCATTCTGGAAAGTACCTACTCTGTACAGTTTTAGTCCTAAAACCTAAACCTGTGAGTCCCAAACAAAGTGATTTTTAGTCGTAAACAAGATGACTCCATAATCATGGGATCATTCCCCAATGGTAAAACACAAAAGCCAAACACTTCAGAGGACAGATGTCCCCACAGAGAAAGGCACTTGACCTAACTTAAGGCTTCTTATTGAAAAAAAGGCACAAACAACAAAACAAATGTAAATAGAATTTAGAAAAACTTTGGTATATGTAGCACTTGGTTTCCATTTTTTTTTTTTACTGATCACTGACAGCTGATATTCTGTCCTTAAAAAAACCCTGCACTGCAAGGGAAATGATCTCAACTGCAAACGGGAAAGCCTCTTGACTGTAACCTTTCAATGACAATGCAATGACTGAATAAACTCTGAATTTGCTTTAAAACAAGGCCCTGCCTCTCAAAGCATTCTGGCATCAGTTTTGTCCAAGGGGGAAGAAGAGTGTGAAAAACTCAAACAGGTTTGAGCCCAAATAGAGGGAACGGTAGGAAGAGCACTTATGCATAATGGGTACAGTCATCACAGGAACATGAGATGCGGCGTTTTACTGAATAATTTTCACTATCTAGCTCAGGGGTGACAAACACATTTTTATCAAGGGCCACATGAGCATCAGGATTTTCCTCAGAGGGCCGCCATGCTAAGTTTACATGAGCAACCACAAACTAGGGTGGAAAAAAACACCCATCACCAACACAACACACCAATTTGCCATCACTTAATTTTGGTAAGCATGTTCATTATGCACCTCATAGAGAGTTGCCAGGATTGTGTATTTTTTGCATTACTAGAATTATTTTCAAACAGGCCACATACCTATAATTCTTTTCAATCTTTAAAAGCTTTAAAATCTGCTCCATGAAATGATGCAAAGACCCGCATTCGGCCCGCAGGCCTTATGCTTGACACCCCTGATCTGGCTGATATTTAGCAGGGCAGGGAAAATAATGTAAAGGTGAATAGCTGAATTAGCCTGGGTTAAACACTGAACTTCTCAAATCCAAGTTGCAAGAGGAACACATAGTTCATTTGACTGTGTGACACTCAAGAGGCCTTTACAGCAGAATGGAGCCGCTAATACAAAAAAAAGGGAACCTTCAGTTCCAAATTGCGAGCTGCTCTTACACGATCTTATTGGAGATAAATGACTTCCTCTTCACGAAAAGAGGAAGACCCTCTACTGGAAAGGGGAAATGAACTAATGCGACTAGTGTGATTTTTGTTCATTCTGAAAGCAGGGGTGGAAAAAGTCTCATGCTAATGAGTGGCTGATGCAATTTGTCTGTGTTTCAGTAAAGAAGTATCAACTACTGACAGGACATTCTACAAAAAACAACCACAGTGCGCCAATCCTCGCCACATATCAGTTAAAGGTGAACATACAGTATATACCTCCTAAGATTTTGATGTAAACTACACGCCTTTCAAAGTCAATAGTTACGGTCAACTCAATAGCCATTCTCTTGCTGTATACTGTAATATTTCTTCTCTGAATCTTGACCTGTGATTGTTCTCAATGGTCTCCCCCCACTATAATTGGGGACCATCACCCAGCTCAGCTGGCTTCCTGACCCTGGCGTAAGGGTGATAGCAAGCTGGGGATGTGCCTTTTGTTGCAAAGATTAGATAAGGATTATGGTATAAAACCATCAAGTGACCAAACTTCAGAGGGTTTTGTTGTCTTTGGCAGAATATATACTATAATTCCTCAAAGCCTACGCAAATTCTACAAAATCACTTATTTTTAAATTATCCCACAATTCACAAACTCCCAGCTACCACAACATTAAATCTAACTTTTTACACTATGATCTGTATAACCATTTCAAAATAACAACTAGAATAACACAGCTGAGTTACTTGCTGTAACTCAAAAGGCAAGAAAAGGACGGATCAGGCCATGAACAGGCCATTTGAAGCTACAATCCCCTGAGGGGATGTGTGTGTTATTTCATATTTGATTGGAAAGTTGAGATCCTTGCTTTGTCGTCTCTGAGCATCTATGCAGTAATCGTGAAATATGAATGAATATTTCCAGAGAATGTTTCAATGTCATAAAAATGTAGAAGTGGAAACTGTTGCAATGTTCTTGGTCATGGGAGTGACAATAAAATGCATGACTAAATGATCAAGTTGATATTGAATATTTGTATAATAAATTTGCCTATAATGAAGTTAATGAAAATGCAATTAAACACTAAATGAATCCCTCTATTAGTGTGAAACTGAGCTGAAATTGAACATTATTTTGAATGTTTTTTTTTTACATATTATTTACATACATTCAGTTGAGTATTGACTTAACTTCATGAATTAATTAAAACAGGAAAAGATAAATGCTACCCATCCCCTCTGTGCCAGAGTTCAATTTCTCATTTCTCCATGACAACAATCTTGTCAATCATTCTACTCGGGAATATCGTTGCCTTGACAACACAAAGTCGAATTAGATGGTTAGCATGTAGGTCACCACCTAGATTACCATCACTACATGCCATTCAACTGAATCTGATGACCTGATGAATATATTCCTCATGTTACAAATGTTCACATGACCGACTGTACCCATGTGACCTATAGACAGGTTTTCCAGCTCGTCACAATGCATCAAATTAGGAGGATTATTTGGATGTCCTTAGCCATTGATGCCTAAACACACTATTCCATAGACACAGAATAGATGCCCTGAAGTTTGTTGTTGTTGTTGTTGTTGTTGTTGTTGTTGTTGTTGTTAACTCATTCAGCTCTCAAAGACTAAAGGGGAAAACGAGCTTCATTCATAGGGTTGCTTTTTTTTTACCTTTGGGGTTACTGGTATTGTAAATCATTAAAAAAAAAAAAAAAAAAACACGATTTAATTCTTTAACATTCATTCTGTACACCATATAATTGACTAGTTTTGCATGATGCAACATCATGCTAAGTAAAATCTTTGTTTTATTCCATTTTTCAGTTTCTTCTGAACTTTAATACTACATCTCTTTATTTTGCTATTGCACTGACTGGTGTTTCTTCAGCACTCCTGACTGTAAGGCTTCAGGCCAAGTGTGTACCTGTGATTTCCCTGGGACTGAAACAACTCAGCTTTGTATAACACATAGTACTTAAAAAGGCACTGATAAGGATGTGTGTGTGTGTGTGTGTGTGTGTGTGTGTGTGTGTGTGTGTGTGTGTGTGTGTGTGTGTGTGTGATTAGGGGTAGATGGTGTTGCATGCAAATGCACCTCAGCGATCCCCACGTCTGGAAATAGGGATCCAGCAAGGCCATCTTGGGAGAGGGGCAGGTGAGAGAAAAGAGTTCAGGGGGTGAGGAAGCTTCTTCCTTGGGAGTCCTGGGTGTGATGAAGGCTTCACACTGAGGGTCGGGGCAGGTGTGATTTTTCCCTTTTTTTTTTTTTTGCACTGGGGGAGTTACCTTGTGAGTCCTCAGTCAAAATGTCTCCCCATGAGAACTGTGGGAGTGAAACGAAATAGGGCAGGGGTAGGGAGAACTGGGAGGAAGTGAAGATGGGGACTCGATGTTACACTGCGGTGGGAAGCAGGGTGGTCTCACGGGTTGGCCAGCGTCAGGGCGTGCATGTGCTTGGCGATGTCGTAAACGTAGGTGATGTCCGGCCTCTTCTCCGGGTCGGGGTTAATACACATGTCTACTAGTTTCCTTAACTGGTTCAGGAAAGATGAAAAGAAGTGGGAAGATGAGAATAGACAGGATGTTACATTGAACAAATGGCCTTTTTTTCTACCAATTTTTTCTACATTATTTTCTACCAATGACTGGGCTGCTATGATGCTAGTCAAATTCATGCACAGTTAACAGACTAGATGGGGCAGCTGTGGCCTACTGGTTGGGGCTTAGGGCTTGGAACTGAATTATTATTATTATTATTATTATTATTATTAGTAGTAGTAGTAGTAGTAGTAGTAGTAGTAGTAGTAGTAGTATTATTATTATGTGTAGAAACAAGAGGAATGAAGCGGATTGGAATGCCACGTTGATATGATGATCAATACACCCAGACAACAAGAGGAAAAATCCGGAGTGAACCACACGTAGCCCTACTGTTTTCTAGTCCCAAGCGCTACTGATAGCCACCTCAATCACTCGCTATCTCATACAACGCAGACTGAGATAGCGAAACAGCAGCTAACGGTAACAGAATGGGGCATTTCAAAACGAAAGCAAATCGATTAGGTTTCGTTTTTGACAAAATGAAATCATTGAAGTGGCTTTCAGTAGCACATAGCAGTATAAAACAGCAGGGCTACGTGTTGATTCACCCCGGATTATACCTTTAATGATATCTAAATAATATATATCTAGATATATAAGTTGCCCAGAATCATTCCCTGTAAATTAATTCATTTTTTTCACCAAGATCCTAATAGTAGCATTTTCCTCTAAGCAGGAAGAAGAACTGCACTCATATTGGAATTCAATTCCAAGTTAAAAAAAAGCTCAAACCATCTACACCTACATGTCTACCCCTACTCCCTACCACCACTCCTGTTAAGCCATAGCACAGTTCCTTCTGAATGAGAATGGGCATGGCAAAACGCAAGACAAACACACCAGAGAAAGGAGTGAAGCAGACTGGAGTCTGATTGGAGAGTGCTCTCTCGCTCAGACCCACTGCTGATCTGCTACCATCATTATAGGAGAGAAAGACGACAAAGGAGAAGATGGGGAAAGAAAAAAAAAAAAAAAAAAAAGGAATGAAGTTGGCAGCGTTGCCATAGCAACCGCCTGCGCTGTACGCCGCCTGACTCGGCTCGGCTTTGCGCCGCTGAAGGCCTGGCCGCTGTTGCATGGCGCTCGAGCACGAGGCAGCAGCTTCAGCAGCGGCGGAGGCAGAAACGGTGGTGCCAGTAACCGTGGCAGCGCTGACGAAGATGGAGGCAGCCGTGGTGAATGATTCCCTCTCTCTTTCTCTCTCTCTCTTTCTCTATCTCTCGCTCCCTTCTCCTAATCAGAGGCGCTCATGTGAAATGCAAATGCAGCCAGCCGAAGTCTGAAGTCTGCAAATGAGTTGCGAAGAAGAAGGGGAGGAGGCGTGTGTGTGTGTGTGTGTGTGTGTGTGTGTTCGTGTGTGTGTCTGTGGTGGGGTAGACATACAGAGGCGAGGGGTGGGGTGGGGTAGTGTGGGGTTGGGGGTAGCAGTGTTGTGTGTTTGTCAGAGGGCAGAGGAAATGCAGATATGTAAAATATTCATATGCTTCATGGCGAGGGTGGGGGTCTATATGTGTGTGTGTGTGTGTGTGTGTGTGTGTGTGTGTGTGTGTGTGTGTGTGTGTGTGCGTCTGTCTGTCAGGTGCAGAAGGGCTGCGATCTGGGGAGGATGGGTAAATGACACAACAAAGATGAGCAGCTGACAGTTTTTTGCCAATCCTTCAGGAATGCTGTTTACATCCTTACAGGGAGATGCAGGGCCTTCTCTCGCTCTCTCCCTTTCTCTCTGTCTTCCTTTCTCTCTCACTTTCTCATCCCATCTCTCTCTCTTTCTCTCCCCCACTCTCCCTCCTACCCCCCACCCCTTTTCTGTTTTTCCCCTCCTTCTGAAGAGAAGAAAAATCTGTACACAGAGGCAAAATTTGTACACAAAGGCAACTAATGCTTTCCTGCAGATTTTTTTTCCATATCATTACAACAATCATAGTGCTGGACTGTGTTGAAAGGCCAAACCATAAATAACGTATGCAGCAGAAGAGCTGTATTTTTCATGTGAATGCCAGTTTGCTCATGTGTGTGAAATGCAGACGGAAATCATTAGCAACTGCAAATGAGACAGCGGGGCTGCAACTATGCTGGAGAGGGTGTGTGAATTTTATGTGTGTAAAAGAAAGAGAGAGAGAGAGAGAGAGAGAGAGAGAGAGAGAGAGAGAGAGGTCAGTAAAGTGACAGTAAAGAGAGATCAGAAAATGAGAAAGTGTGTAGTGTGAAAGGTTGTATTATGGTATCATAAAATACCATAACATAAAATATGGAAAATCTAAATAAAAACACGGAGTGACGAGCGACTATGAGTCTTTTCTCATTGCTATTTAGAGTGAACGCTCAGCCATTCACATCAGCCACCTATGTGACAAACATGCCTATAGACTGCCTCACTTATAAAAAACAAAAACTACTCAGTGTGGTATTCAAATACTCTATTTTGGTCCCAAACAGTAATGGATAAGTAATGGATCAGGTTTTGTGAGCCGGTCATTACCACCAGGAGTTATTCCACAACAATGACCACAGCAGCACATTCTGCTTATCACATGAATAGCTATGGAAGATATCAATAACATGACAATGAAGCATTGATTACCACTAAATAAATATTCTGTATCATGCACACCTATGAGGTAGATCTGGTGAAAAAAAGTCTAATCTCCATTCTATATCAATGCTCTTTTGAATGGTAACTATAACGACAGCTATTAGACCAGGCCTGGGCAAACTAAGGCCCGGGGGCCACATGCGGCCCGCTGAGCTTTTCAATCCGGCCCGTGGAGCCTTCCCAAAGTAGAATGATTTATCCTTTAGCCAAGTAGACCTAGGCCTAAATTATCAAATTTGTTGTATTCATGAAATACAAATCCCCATTTTAACGCTGCATGTTGTTCGGGAGTGGGGCTACTGATTTAAGACTTGCCAATTTACTGACATCAACCGGTTTACGGTTAACACACGGCCCGTTAGTCAAAATCTAACAGCCAATGTGGCCCTTCGGCCAAAATAATTGCCCACCCCTGTATTAGACTATTAGCAGTGATGGCATCAGCTGTTACTAGCTGTGATAACCACCGTTAAAATAAAAGCAGTAAAGCACCTGAACAAGTTTCTTTAACAAGGCTGCGCGCATTAGTATGCTTTAAACTGACGTGCATGTTTTACATGCGTGAGTTGCAACCAATAGTGATTTTGTTGGAGCCAATTCGCCTCAAGTTCTTCACCTCCTCATTGTTCATTATTTCCGTTTAACAGCATACCTCATCGGCCATTATCTATTACATAAAAAGCTGTGTAATACGGTAATGTTAAAGCGGAAACCCTGCGGGAACAGCTACGACATTCTTGAATGTGTCTACATCCTGGCTGTATATCTGCTAGTGCTACATATAGTCATCATAGTGTTGCACTAGAATGCTGCACACACAGAGGGGGCTGAGGGCCATTTCTGGGTGGTGTAGTAGTCGAATGAATGAATCGGTAGGTGGTGTGTGGTGTATGGTGTATAGTGGTGGGGTTACCTCCTCAGAGTAGTGATCGGACGGCAGAGGGGGGTAGTCACACTGCTCAATCTTCTTACACAGAGAGTACAGATTCATCTTGTCTCCGTAGAAGGGGCTCTGCAAGGCGGCCATCTACACAGGACATACAAAGGAAAAGAGGAAAATGGTTTGAGAGGTAAAATGTGAGCACAGTGTATGGTATGGGCATAATAATCCTCATGTGTACAGGTTAGAGTGTGTCCATATTCTAGAACAGGTTTGCTCTTATTTGGCATTTAGCGTAAATAACTGACATGGTGGACAGAAGGCTCCGGTATGCTCAGCCAAGAGCAGTGAAGTATTGCCAATATCACTCTTGCAGATGTGGCATTTGACAGATGTGTGCTGTATGGGCATAAGACATCAGACAAACACTAATTGACTTTGTTTCTTCCAACAGTACATGTAACACATGGGTTTTTAAAGCATCGCTA
>JAODXP020000022.1:14131987-14134487 GCA_027497455.2 Sardinella longiceps | reverse complement strand
TGGGAGTCTGGGAGAGAGTTACTACTCCATGTTGAGTCTTGAATTAATGACAAATGTGGCCCATAATTCCAGCAGTCTGAAATGAATGAAAATAAATACCAACTACAGCATTCTGGGCTCCCAGAGTTCCCCACCCCTGAGCTGGT
This sequence comes from Sardinella longiceps, assembly GCA_027497455.2. NCBI lineage: Eukaryota > Metazoa > Chordata > Actinopteri > Clupeiformes > Clupeidae > Sardinella > Sardinella longiceps. The sequence goes on along the minus strand of JAODXP020000022.1, from coordinate 14,134,341 downwards.
ATCCCCCCCCCCTCTTCCCTCCCCCCCTTTTCTGATTAGGGACACACTGTTCAACTTCAATACCCAAGTCTGGCACGGGATGGCAAACAACATTCAAAACATGTGGTCATAAAAAGACAGGGATTCTCTCTCTCTCTCTCTCTCTCTCTGTTGGTCTCTCTCCGCATCGCTCTCTCCCTCATCCTGCATGGCTGTGTGCAACACGTGTGTGTGTGTGTGTGTGTGTGTGTGTGTGTGTGTGTGTGTGTGCTTGCTGGCCTGTGTGCTTGGCAAGAGAGAAGCAGAGACAGACACAGACAGAGAGAGGAGAGAAAGGGAAAATATGAAGAGAACCAAAAAGATAACTTGCATGGAGAGAGAGAGAGAGAGAGAGAGAGAGAGAGAGAGAGAGAGAGAGAGAGAGAGAATGCGTCTGGTCTGAGTTTGACAGTAAAAAAAAAAAAAAAAACGTGTGGGAGAGTGTCGTCACACAGAATGAGAGCATGACTTAATTCACTGTAAAACTTTTTAAGAGTGCATGGAGTCTGTACTTAAGAGATGAGGAGGAGGAGGAGGAGGAAGAGGAGGAAGAGGAGACAGCTTTGCTCTGCAGGCAGGCAGGCCTGGGCCCATCCGAGGGAGATCCAGCTCAGATTTATGTCCGGATAAACCCCTCCGACACCCCCCCAAAGTCAGCTATTAGGGCTGGCTTTAAAAGCACATCAAAGGCCATGAGCGCAGGTTTGGGGAGCCGATCGCAACCCACACAACATGGACTCACTGCCTGCCTCTAATACACAACAGAGAGAGAGAGAGAGAGAGAGAGAGAGAGAGAGAGAGAGAGAGAGAGAGAGAGAGAGAGAGAGAGAGAGAGAGAGAGAGAGAGAGAGAGAGAGAGAGAGAGAGAGAGAGAGAGAGAGAGAGAGGGAGGGAGGAGGCAGGAAAAAAGAGATGGAAGAAGAATGAAGAAATGCTGCAGTTACAGAAAGTAATGCAACCAGACTAGAGTGACAAAGAGAGAGATAGAGATCAAAGATCATTTGATACTGACCAAATTAGAACAACGTAATACATTGCAATGGGAGCAAACAGCAAAAAAAGGGGGGGAGAGAGAGAGAATGTGTGTGTGAGTGAGTATGTGTGTGTGTGTGTGTGTGTGTGTGTGTGTGTGTGTGTGTGAGAGAGAGAGAGAGAGAGAGAGACAGAGACAGAGAGAGAGAGAGAGCATGTTGGAGCAGAAGAGAAGGCATGATGTGGAGGGAGCAACGTGTCCACTGGATGGAAACTGTTCTCAGGCCTGGCAACCTTCCCCAAGTCCTGCTCTTGTCTCCAGCACTAACCAGCACTACGGGGCGTCCAGATCAGCCCCACGTGGCAGCTCTGTCCCTGTCTGAGACAAACACAGGGCCATGGGCTCTGCATGGGACACATACCAGGAGAGTGCGTATGAGTACTGCAATGCAGAAAGCGTGTGTGTGTGTGTGTGTGTGTGTGTGTGTGTGTGTGTGTGTGTGTGTGTGTGTGTGTGACTGAGTATCTGTCTACCTGTCTGTCTGCTTGTCTGTCTGTGAGCCTGTGTGACTCAAACGAACTGTTTGAGACCATAAAATCTGACTGTGCAAACTTCTTTCTGCTTCTGAGTGTTTGTCTGTATGTATGCGCGTCCCTACAGTCTATCTGTCGAGGAGTCTGTCTGCGCAAAACTTACTGCCAGAAGAGAAGAATTGGCAGCAAAGAAAGGACTGAGGAAGAGGAGGAGGAGGAGGCGGAGGAGGAAATCTTAACCCAAACAAGAAAAAAACCCTCTGTGCTTTAGCAAGAGATCGAAGAAGGGAGAGAGTAGACAAAGAAAGAGAGAGACAGACAGACAGACAGACAGAGAGAGAGGTCTTTAGAAGGATAGAGAGACTAGGAGAGCGCTGTGGTGTACGCGGAGGAGGAGGGGTGGGAGAGGCGATAGAGATGTCGGGCTTTTGGTGGACGTCTGGCAGGAAGAGTGATGTCATGTAATAGGTGCGTTATGTGAGCTCATGCTGGGGCTTTGAGGCTGAGCGCGGCTAAGCTGAGACGGCTCTGATGTTCAGACCAGAGGCTAGCGCGGGGCCTGTGAACAACAGCCTACCTAGCTACCTCTACCCACAGACCTACACCCCCCCCCCCCCCCCACCCCCACCACCTTCCCAACACAACAGCCTCTGAAACCACTACAAGACAAACCCACCCACAACACCCACAACATCCTTCCCTGCTACCCACCCACACCACCAACCTCATCAGGAGTTATGCTACCTGCTACCACTACTTAAATCACACCAACTCCCCTGACCATGAACCCCACCAGTGGAATATAGCTCTCACTGCACATACATTTGTTC
>JAODXP020000022.1:14111987-14119487 GCA_027497455.2 Sardinella longiceps | reverse complement strand
CCGATGTTAGGCCCTGGGGGAGGGGGAGGGGACTTAGGGGGAGGTGGATGTGAGGGGCGACAAGCGAGCCCCTTAAAACACACACACACACACACACACACACACACACACACACACACTCACGCGTCCATTCCCCTGCCACTGATGAAACACATCCAGTCACACTAATTAAACAGACTTTAACCCCCTTTCCCTTCATGGACATTTGCCCTCTCCGGAAAACGAGAGACGGCCGAGATAAGAGGGAAAAAAAGGAAAAGGAAGGAAAAAAAAGAAAAGAGTTAGAAACAACTAAACTAAATGTAATGTGACAGAAGTGCTGCATAAAACAAAAAGAAAAAGAAAAAGAAAAGAAAGCACAGGTCAGTGGGTAAGCGAGTGTGGCTGGAGAGAGGGCAGAGGACGTACTGTACCTAGTGAGTGTGCGGCGGTGGTCTTGGAGCTGAAGAAGCGGCCGAGCCCCAGGTCTCCCAACTTCACCACCCCCGTGGCCGTGATGAACACGTTAGCTGGCTTGATGTCTGTGAAACACATACATAGAAGCCACGAAAATTAGTCTCTAACATACACACACACACACACTTGAGCATGCATGCGCAGTTGCGCACACAAGCACGAGCACATTTGCACGCACACACGCATTCACGTATGTACACACACACACACACACACACACACACACACACACACACAATGCAATCACAAAAGAACTGCTTATCTCTGCCTGTGTGAAAACATATGATCCCACTTCCACACGGCAGCACTAAACCAAACGACGCTGACAACCCAGCTGGGAATGCCAGGTGAGACAGACGAGTGGCACAGAGGGACAGGAGCACAGAGACGCTGCACCCTGAAGTGTGGGCACATTACTGCACTGCAGCGGCACACACACTCTAAAGCCCATTGGCAGGCAGGCGCCCCGTAATGAGGCTAAGGTGACGGGAGGTGTTGGGCGACTAATGACCACGGCCGGCCTGTCGGCTCTGCTGTCTGCGGGGCCTAAATCACCTCGAATCACCTTTCAGAAGTCACCGCTGCTGGACCGGCTGCTGCCACAGACCCAGACGGGAGTGTGGGGTAGGAGGGGGTGGGGATTGGGAAGGGTGGGGGTGTGTCTGGGGGAAGGGTGGGGGTGGGGGGTTGCCTATTTGGGGGTGTTATTGGACGCATGTGTTCCATAAACACTGTAGTGTTTGATGTTCAACACCTTGGAACATTGAACCTGAGCCCCCACCCCCAAAAACTCCTCTTGCCGTCGTCTTACTGCACTTGAACTTCAACTTGGGGGCACACACACACACACACACACACACACACACACACACACACACACACCCATACACACACAGACACAGACACACACACAGTGTCCTGCCCCTTTAAATATACACATATTTAGCAACACCCATACCGAATCAAACTCTACTCAGACAGACAGACACACACACACACACACACACACACACACACACACACCTCAAAAAAAAAAGCCCCACTCCATAAAGCTTGTGTGCGTCGGACTGAAACTGAACACTCTTGAGGAGCAAAGCGAGGGGATTAAATGGATTTCTCCTGGCTGCTCCTTAACCAGACGTCTCACCACATCCTCCTCCTCATCGTGCTGTGTGTGTGAGCTAACAGCGGCCAAACTGACCTGGGGCCTGTAGTGGAGCCCACTGCTGTGGCATGTTTTTGCTTTCTACTAAACAGCTGGGTGATGTGATGACACCACAAGGTGACAGAGGGTACGATGGGTGGGGTGGGGGGGTGTGGGGAGCTGACAGTGAAATCTAGAGCATAATAAAACAGTGATGATATAGCAGGAGATGGGGCATGACGCTTCTGTTTTGTGTGTGTGTGTGTGTGTGTGTGTGTGTGTGTGTGTGTGTGTGTGTGTGTGTGTGTGTGTGTGGCGAGAGGGCCCCAGGTGGCTCAACATCCCAATCCCAATATGTATGTGTGTGTACACGTCTATGTGTGTGTGTGTGTGTGTGTGTGTGTGTGTAGTGAGCTGATGGGCCTCCTCAGAGGACAGCAGATCTGACTGCTGTGACGGGCTGAGCTCAGATGTGCGCATGGTGCCTCATCCCACCACAATTTAAGCTGGTTTGTCATTTTAGCACGAGTCCAAGTGAGATGCATCACACAAGCAAACGAACGCCAGCTAGCCTCACAAATCTGGGACAGCTACACAATCCGCCAAAAAACAAAACATAATCTTCCCACAGATGTATAAACAACATCTTTTAATACAAGACCAAGAGTACACACACACACACACACACACACACACACACACACACACACACACACACACAAGCAACAACAAAATACCAAACAACAGCCACTCAAACATAAGCTGAAGGTAATCCTACACACAAGCAGAATCTCTGAACACTGTCATTCATACACACCGACAGAAATCCAGCTCTGACTCCCAGCCCGTGACCCGAAAGGGCTTGCATCTTTCACCGAGCAGTAAACCTGAACCACCGACAGCACAGGGGTGGGGGGGGGGTCTGCATATCATCGAGGTGCTCCGCTTACACCCATGAAGACCAATTCGCCGTTTTTGACCGACAGCATTTCCCCAAAGGGCTTAAAATAATTCTATACGTTTGAAGGGGTTGATGTACACAAAAACACTGCGTAGGCCACATTAGATCACGTTTTTTTGTTGTTGTTTTTTTTTTTTAAGTGACCCGCATACAGTGCCCTTCTGTTCATTAGCGCTCGCATGTCAACTTTTTGAATGCACTTCTGAATATAGCGCCAGCGCAAATGTCTCGACTCTTGGACTCTTGTGGTTGCATTGTGGACTGGGGCTGTGGGGGTCCGGGGCAGATTGGTTGGAGACGGTTGGAGAACGGCTCTGGGGCCCCTGCGGCCTATTGCACCGGTGCCTTGACTCCTGTGTAATGCACGTCTGTGCATGTGGGTGTATTAAAGGCTGGGTGGGTGGGTGGAGGCAGCTGCGCAGGGGGCGGAGGTCAGCGGGGATGGGCATGGCTGTGTGGCAAAGAAAGCTGGAGGTGGCGGAGGTGATCTTTGTAATGATGCAGGTTATCCGAGCTGCGCCTCTGTGGTTTCATGTACATGAATTTGTGTGTGTGTGTGTGTGTGTGTGTGTGTGCGTTTAAGTATGTGTGTGTGTGTGTGTGTGTGTGTGTTTAAGTATGTGTACGTGTGTGTGTGTGTGTGTGTGTATGTTTAAGTATGTGTACATGTGTGTGTGTGTGTGTGTATGTTTAAGTATGTGTACGTGTGTGTGTGTGTGTGTGTGTGTGTGTGTGTGTGTGTGTGTGTGTGTGTGTGTGTGTGTGTGTGTGTGTGTGTGTGTGTGCTTCTGGGGGTATGCATTTGTGTGCTTGTGCGAGTGCTTGCATTGGTCATATTTAGCTTGTGTGTTCATCAATGTCTTGTGTGGGTGTGTGGATGCATTCATGTCTACATGAAAGGTGTGTGTGTCTGTGTAGGGGTGCATGTGTTGGTGTGTGTGTGTGTGTGTGTGTGTGTGTGTGTGTGTGTGTGTGTGTGTGTGTGTGTGTGTGTGTGTGTGTGTACCAACCTCTGTGCATGACACGTCGGGAATGCATGTGCTCCAGTGCACTGCAAAGCTGCACAAAGTACTTCCACACTGTCCTCTCCGGGATGAGCCTCTTCTGCTTCTTAAAGTGCTGCAGGCAGACACACACACACAGCAAGAGTCACTCAACATATACACAAACACACTAATACACCCTCCCAAAAAAGAGCAAAGAAATAAAGAAAAACAAAAATATGCACAGAATATGGTCATTGGACACCATTCCAGTCCTACCAAAACGAAAAAAGTAATTAAGAGAACTTTAACTGACCAACACACAATCCATGGTAACGTTCATAAATAAATTAATAAATAAATAAATAAATAAATAAATAAATAAATAACCCGAGCAGTGAAATTTGTAAAGCACATAATTTTGAGTGAAATGCTTGAAGGGACACTTCAAGAGCTGAGTTTCATGGCTAGGTTACGGTTTCTTTCCCCCTGCCCGCTCCAGCAGCAGTAGCGATGTGACCTTTGTCGTTCTGCATGGCTTGGCAGCATCTCGCAAAATCTCTCAGCTTCCAGACTCGGGTCCCACAGCCGTCTGAGACAGCATCACCACAGACAGGACCAGTGGATGCAAATTCAACACAGGCCCTTTTGATTTGGCTCGACTGAGAGTTTGTGGAGCGGGGTGGGTTGGGGTGTGTGTGTGTGTGTGTGTGTGTGTGTGCGTGTGTGTGTGTGTGTGTGTGTGTGTGTGTGTGTGTGCAACTGAAACCTCTCTCTCATTTCTCAGGGCACGCCAATGGAAAGCACATGAGCCCTTACAAGGATGGGAATACGGAGGAGGAAAATAAGGAACGTTTGTGGTTTGTTTCAAAATGTACACATCTGGCTTTGCTGCTCCCGCGCCGGTCCCCTGGTCCCACCATTAACCCCACCCTACCCTTAGAAAATGGGGCTTGGGTGCCCCTCCATTCCACCCCGTTCCCATTCCCTGCTTTCTAGAACTTAACCTGCGAGATCCCAAAATGTTGCTTCATCGCACCGTTAGTTTTTCCCGTTAGGGGAAAAATACAGCCTCACTAATCGGCCTCCCAGCTCATGCCGGTATCAGAAAGCATCAAGGTACAGCAGTGAAGGTGCGTGTGTGTGTGTGTGCGTGTGTGTGTGTGTGTGTGTGTGTGTGTGTGTGTGCGTGTGTGTGGGGGGGGGTGCAGTGCAGAGGGGTGATTGGGACTCCTGTTTTACATCTTGCCTCTGGAAGGTACCGGCTCCTGATGGCAATGTCGGGGCTGTTAGGCTTTGAAGCGGAGGACCTAAGCGGAGCTCGTTGCAAACCATTTACTCTGGAGAGCCGAGCCACCAAGTGCACAACTAATCAAATTATGCCCGGCTTCAAAAGCAGAAATTAATATGAGGACGCGCGGCTCGTTTGAGACGTTCAAGGAGGGGTCTGACAGACACAGACGAGCATTACTTGAGCAGAATTACCTGCTAATTTTCTTTGTGTGTGCGAAGGGGTTTTTTTTCCTAGGGAGGAGGAGGGGGGGGGACTTGTAATAAAGGCATGGTAATGACACACTAATTTGTGTCTGTGCGAGTAAATACGAAAACAGCCATCCTGTGGTTATTCCAGTATGCCCGTTTTTTTTTTTTGCTTTTTTTTTAGTACCCCCATTCGTCCGTGCCAACTCTTTTCCCGTCTCTCTCTCTCTCTCTCTCGCCCCTCCAACCTCCTCCCTACCACTCCGCTCTGCTCCCAGACCACCTCCACCACCACCACCACCTCATCTGTTTCAACCCTCTTTTTTTTGGGTGGAATAATTCCCGCGTCTCTGAATGCCATATTCTAGCCAGTGCAACCTTGGCCCACATCCAAAACAAAGCCTGTGCCTATTCTTCCCCAGCCCCTCCATTTGCATATCAGAGGGCTGTTTGATGTCAATGGGGGGAGTGTGCTTGGCCCCCTTCTATGCCTTTAAAAGCAAACACTGTGCATGCAATATTCTGTAAGTGCATGCAAATCAAGGGCCATCTGATTTGATTTGAATTCTGAGATGGCCAGAGGAGAGGAGAAGGGTGGGACATGGCGGCAAGAGTGTGTGTGTGTGTGTGTGTGTGTGTGTGTGTGTGTGTGTGTGTGTGTGTGTGTGTGTGTGTGTGTGTGTGTGTGTGTATGTGTGTGGTGGGGGGGCAGTTAAAATCAAAAAGAATAAAAAATGCTAAATTCATGCATGCAAGAGCTTCTGTTTTACATATGGCACCCTGTGCAATTGCATTGAGCTCATTCCCTGCTCGTGCCAGGATCACACCTGACGTGCACCCTCTTCCTGGAGTGACGTGGTTTGGTTGGCAAAAAATCAGGCCCAAATCAGGAGGAAAAAAGTCAGCAAAAGTGTGGGTGGTGGGCACCTCCTGAGCTGGCAGTGATGAGACGGGAGAGGGGCTAACTTGGTGTGAATATTCAACACTACAGCCGACCGGCGCACGCCAACGCTCCTGTTCGTTATGATACCGCTTAGCATTCAGGTTCTACGTGAGCTTAATCTGAACTGTTGCTCGTTTGCTGAGCTTGCTCTGCGCGGATCGACCATCCCGACGTACATGTACTTCAGCTTGTCTTGCTGTGGCAAGCATCGTTAACGCTGGAGGTGGTATTGTGACTGGTTGTTTATTTACCTCCTCATGTATTTCAAACAGGCCGGTAGATTTTTTTATGATCTTAAACTATTTGTTTTGTGTTTTTCTTCTGTGATAGATTGTTACGCGTTCTAACAAAAACAACTGAAGATCTATTAGTCCTACATGAAGAAAAATACTTTTTTCCACTTTTAACACCAAACCAGTTGAAACATTCTCTAAAGCAATTACAGACACCTTACCCTTGACAGAATTATCTTTCTGACAAGTTTGGACAAGTGTAATATCTTAGATTTAGTCACTGAAAAATGAATGCAAACGCAACTATATCACAACATACCTCTACATCAGCAGAATCTGACCTTTGGATTTCACACTACAAAAATACTGACACGATTGACTTCCTGCATTATTTAACGCAAGACACACACTTTAGGAATGTTATGTTATGCTGCTCATAAACTGCACATATTCTCAGACTGAAAACTCTGTTGGCCAGCTTTATTGCTTGCTTCTTGGCAGATGTTGGCATGTGGATGAAAAAAAAAAGAAAAAGAAAAAAAAAAAAACATTGGGCAACAGTGATGCACTGACAAAACCCAAACCAAACCAAACCCCCACAGGAGAACTCTGCTGTCTGCTGTTGTGTGACTACTACCTGCTCAGACCTGTGGCCGTTTCGGTCCAGCTGAACGGCGCTTGATGTTGTAAGGTGTGTGACCATGACCGTTTTGGGGGGAGGAAAAAAAAAATCACAAATATCAGGCTGAGGCAACCTGGCGTCTTACCTTTATCATACGTGACAGGTCCCCAGCATCCGCCAACTCCAAAACAATATTCAACTCGTTGTCTTCAATGAAGGAGGCATGATACTTAATGACATTAGGATGATTCAGTTGCTGAGAAGGAAAGAGAAGAGACCATGAGAGAGAGAGAGCGAGAGAGAGAGAGAGAGAGAGAGAGAGAGAGAGAGAGAGAGAGAGAGAGAGAGAGAGAGAGAGAAAAAAAGAGGAGTTTTAAATATTAACATGAGTCCCTGGGTCACGAGAGGCTTCTGAAGTCAAGAGGAGAGGCGAGCAGATGCTTGTGTGGGATATAAACATGGCATTAACATCTCAGGTCCAAAGCCCATCCCGGCCCCTACTTCAAAGGCCCAGGGGCTCGCTTTCAATAGCACTCGTGACTCCAGAGTGGAGAGGGGACAGCAGTGCTTCACACTGGATGGGCTGATGTAACTCACAGGACACTTGTGATCACCCAAGATAAACCCAGGAAAGAAGAGAGAGAGAGAGAGAGAGAGAGAGAGAGAGAGAGAGAGAGAG
>JAODXP020000022.1:14101987-14106987 GCA_027497455.2 Sardinella longiceps | reverse complement strand
ATGGTGACGGGCACAGCAGGCTGAACACGTCTACCAGACTCTCACATTTCCTGTCTGTCGCGAGGCATTAGCACACAGGCAAAATCAACACCTTCACAACCATCAAAAATAGCTCTGCTTGTTTGCATGTGTGTGTGTGTGTGTGTGTGTGTGTGTGTGTGTGTGTGTGTGTTGCGTATGAACATGGGTGCGAGTGTGTGCACACAAATCTGCGTAAGTGCATGTGTCCCCCTGTGTGTGTTTGTGCGTGTCCTACAATCTATGCGTATCTGTATACGTGAAGTGTGCGGACGTGGCGCTGCTCGTACTCCGAGCTCCTCTGCGCTTCCTCCAAGGCTATTGGTTGACATTCAGCGGGCGCTCTCAGGAGAGAGACTGTGGACTAAACTGCAGAAGCGGCTGGTAATGATGAAATCATATGGACATCCTGGAAGCTGAATGCTTATTAGGGGTGTGTGTGTGTGTGTGTGTGTGTGTGTGTGTGTGTGTGGATGGATGTGCCGGGGAGAGAGAGGCGAGTAAAACGCTGGCTGTGTGCCATTCATTAGTGGCGTGGGGCTCTACCTGCCACAGTTTCTTCCCGTCAAAGCTCGTTAGGAGCACTAACAAAGCATGAGAAAAGGCAGGTAAGATGTACAGACAGAGAGAGAGAGAGAGACAGTGAGAGAGAGAGAGAGAGAGAGAGAGAGAGAGAGAGAGAGAGAGAGAGAGAGATTGTAACGATTTATAGAAAGCAAAGACAAACAGAAAAGAAAGGAAGATGATAAAAATGGAAGAAGGATGATGGAAACAAGAGAATCTGAGAAAAGAGAGACAAACAAGCGGTGAACATTTAAGGCAGGGAGTGGTGGGTTGAGTTAGGATGCTAAGGCCAAGCAGTCTGATTCATGCATCCAACAGTTATGATTTGCATCTGAATTTTCCACTTTACATACCCGTCTCTCTCTCTCTCTCTCTCTGTATGTATGTATGTATGTATGTATGTATGTATGTATGTATGTGTGTGTGTGTGTGTGTGTGTGTGTGTGTGTGTGTGTGTGTGTGTGTGTGTGTGTGTGTGTGTGTGTGTGCACGCACATGTCAGAGTGAATTTGCTCGTTGTGTGTGCAAGGGTGCAACTATGTATGTGCCCAGGTAATATGGACGTCTATCAGAGGCATTACATTCTGAATGTGTTCTTCCATATACTTCATATAGTCAGTGCTACTAGCTCAAGTCAACATGAGGCCTAGGGGGGGAGAGGGGGGTAGATTGTGGCTGGAGCTGTTTGGGTAAAATGTCATGCTCACAGAGGACCCACAGGAAGCATGAGGACATTATTATGCACACCATGGAGTTTTCAAGTCAACTGTGAAATTATTTACAAACAGTTTGGAGGTGAGTTTGGAGGCTGTGCCACAGGTGTGGAGGATTGTGTGTGTGTGTGTGTGTGTGTGTGTGTGTGTGTGTGTGTGTGAGTGTGTGAGTGTGGGTGTGTGTGTACGCAAGTTTAATTAAAATGTAACCTGATATCACTTCTCTGACTATATCATTTTAAAATCAGAATGGTAACAACACCCTTTATGATGTTTACATTCATAAAAACAGCTTTTTGGAGTGTTTTCAGTCATGTCACCTGCTAAGGTACCATGTTCCTCGCTCAAATCCATTTTGCCGTGAACAACACATACATTCCCACACATCCCACCAAATGAGCCAAACTGTTAAAGTCAAACATTAAACACAACACACTATGAACCACTGTTAAGGATATGAGAGAATTAAAAAAAAAAAAAACAAGATTGGATCCCTTTGAAATGAACTCGGAAACTCTATCTCAGGGGGAGGGGGGGTGCGTCAGCCATCATTTATTATTAACGACTAATATGAGCTGTGACGCAAGGGACTTGTTAAGATGGCTGTGACTTACAACACACTTCCTGTCACACTGTTCTGTTGTGTTGTGAGAAAAAAAAAAAAAAAAAAAAAACGGGGTGAGATGAAGAGAGGGTTGAGGTGCAGCTGGGACACCTTTACCTTCACCTCGTTTCTCTGTTTGTTTATTCCTTCTTTTCTCTCTCTCACCCTCTCTCTCTCTCTCCATTTCTCTACCTCGCTCTTCTCTCTCTCTCTCACCTGGACTTTCTTCAGGGCCACCGGTGTGTTGTTGACCAGGAAGAGGGCCCGATAGACTTCGCTGAACTGTCCGCTGCCAATCTTCTTCACGATCTGGAAGTTCACCATCTGACTCATGCTTGCATCCATAGGCATTGGAGCCTTCTGGGTAGAACAGGAGAGATAGAGAATGAGAGAGAGAGAGAATGAGAGAGAGAGAGAGAGAGAGAGAGAGAGAGAGAGAGAGAGAGAGAGAGAGAGAGAGAGAGAGAGAAAGAGAGAAAGAAAGAAAGAAAGAAAGAAAGAAAGAAAGAGCAAAAAAAGGAATAAAACAGAAAATAAAGTCAAGAAATCAATAAATCAACAGCCACACAAAACTCCCAGTCCGCTCCCGTGTCGGCCCCAATTTGTAAACTCCACACCTCAACACACGGATGAGCCTCCAGGTGGCCACATGTGAAGACGCTAGATGAGCCTGTTGGCAGTTTCAAGTCACAAGGGGCAGGGGGAAAACACAAAACTCTCACTGGCAACTTTAAACACACACACACACACAAAATTTTAAAGTGCAAAAGATCCTCCGGTCATAGTGTTACAAATTCAAGAAGCGCTTCCCCCCCATCGCTTTCAAAGCTTACAATCATTTCTGTACTTGGCTCCAGGATGCTGTCAGTGTTATGGTCCGTGCCCACCACGGCACAGTCCTGTCCTGTGTCGCCTGCTTCTTTCTCCTAAGAGTCAAGTGGTGGTCTGACACTTGTGGTCTAAATTGGCCCTTCGGCCATGTTGACTAGGGTGTAAATAATTAAATAAACTAGAAGCTAATAATAATAATTTGACCTTTAGGAGGTTTCCTCAGCCTCTTTGCACTCTTTGCTTTTTTTCTCTTCTGCTTTTCCTTGTTGCGGTTGTTGTTGTTGTTGCCGGGGTCTTAGACCCCATGAGCAACGCGGCAACGAAAGGTGACAGGATATCAGGGCGCAACATTGTGTCACGAGTGACTTCCCCAAGATGGCCAGGGGAGATGCTGGGGGCAGGGAAGGACAGGGTGTGTGTGGAAAGGAGGATGGGGGGGGGGGGGGGGGGGTCACCAGGGCATGCTCACTTCCGCTCTGTCTCAGGCTTTAAAACAAAGCCAGTGTAGCACTCACCCACCTGGGGGCAGAAGGCATAGGGGAAAAGAGAGAGAGAGAGAGAATGAGAGAGAGAGGGAAAGGGGGAGATAGAGAGAAAGAGAACGGCCTGAGCATCACTGCAGAGCAAAATGACATTAATGGCATTACAGTGCTTTTTCAAATGCACGCATAGTCAAGCAAACACACACAAGGTCTGACCTATGATTCATTTTACAATACGCAACATGATCTGCGGTGACCATGCAAGTACTGTGAACAATCGTGTGTGTGTGTGTGTGTGTGTGTGTGTGTGTGTGTGTGTGTGTGTGTGTGTGTGTGTATGTGTGCGAGAGAGAGAGAGAGCGAGAGAGAGAGAGAGAGAGAGAGAGAGAAAGATTTGTGTGTCCACTTCACCATGAAAAAAAATTAAGTTAGTTATTTTCAGTCATTGGCATCCATCCATATTTTTATCAACCTGAAGAATGGTTGTAAATATAATATTCAGTGTTCTAAGCAAACAAAAAAATCAGATCAAAGTAAGAGAAATAGAGAGAAAGAGAGAGATCAAGAGGTCTGCCAATTTAAGCACTTCATTGTTATTTTTCTTGCTTAAACCTGACAGCTCTAAAAAAAAAAAAAAAAAAAAAAAACTAGGGAAAAAGTGTGAGCCATGGAGATTGCCCTGTCCAATTAACACAACAGGGATGTGTGTGTGTGTGTGTGTGTGTGTGTGTGTGTGTGTGTGTGTGTGTGTGTGTGTGTGAGAGAGAGTAGAGTGAGTGTGTGTGTGTAAGAAAGAAAGAGAGAGGGTGTGTAGTGTGTGTGTGTGTGTGTGTGTGTGTGTGTGTGTGTGAGAGAGAGTGAGTGTGTGTGTGTAAGAAAAAGAAAGGGTGTGTATGTGTGTGTGTGTGTGTGTGTGTGTGTGTGTGTGTGTGTGTGTGTGTGTGTAGGGAAGGGGTTCCAGTGTGACACCATGTTCCATAATCCCTCCCTGGTGAGGACACTAAAAGTGTCTGACCGAATGCTTTGGAAAAATGGCAGCATCCCTCCTGCTTTCACTACTGCTTGGAAGGTTTACAGCAATCCAATCAGATATGATAAAAAGTGACGTCAAAGAAACCACATACACTTTCTTAAGTTACACTCCTGATTACACTTACAGTACACATGAAATTTTAATCTTATCAAAAGGAATTGACTAATTGTATTGCCATACAAAAAAGGGCTGATGGTATTGCCATACAAAAAAGTGGCTCCTTCAGCACTGATCTTGGCATGGATTTGCAGGTATTTCCCAGGGATGTTATTTGTCTTTTTTGCAGTTTGGGTGGTCAGAAAGTGAGGTAGTCGGTGTGTCTGACGTTTGTTGGCGCTGTAGCTCGCCTGGCAAGGCGCGGCGTGGCGTGGCACGGCGTGGCGGCGGGAGTAGCTTTCACTCTCCGCGCGGCGGCCTGCCAAGCGTCAGAGTGAGTCGCTGCAGTGCCGTGACAACCGCCTGCTGGGCGCCCGCTCGGGCTAATGCGTTGTGGCGGCGCGCTCGCTAATCACACATTTACATATGCAATGACCTACATTTGCATGTCAGCTCGCGCCCCCTCCGTCCCCCCCTCTGTCCCCCCTCGCCGTCCGACGCCATCGCCGTGGAGGGGTAGGGGCAGAGGGGTGTGTGTGTGTGTGTGTGTGTGTGTGTGTGTGTGTGTGTGTGTGTGTGTGTGTGTAGATGTGTGTGGGTCAAACCTCCCTGAAACGCCACACGCGTGGCCTCCCAGGCCAAAGAGGAGGAAGTGGGGT
>JAODXP020000022.1:14021987-14099487 GCA_027497455.2 Sardinella longiceps | reverse complement strand
CTGCCGGAGCGATTCAGCCTCCTTGGCTTCTTCCCAGCAATGACACAGATCCAGCAAAGGAGGGGGAAAAAAAGTCCCAGTGTGGGAGAAAGGAAGCGGCAGTTGTGGTGGTGGGGGGTGGGGGTGGTGGTTGTGGGGTCTTTTTGAAAAGTCCTTGGAACTAGTAGGAGACCCTCTTCTTAGCCTGTCCTCAGTGCATAATGCACAAGTCCTCCCTGTCAGCTTTCAATCTGGGGGTTTCGCTCAGTGAGGCCTTGTTGGTGCAAGGTTGGTGCATGGAAATGTCAATTCTGTGAGATTGAAATCTATGGCTTTTAACACTCCACACACACACACACACACACACCCCAAATACACAAACATACACACACACACACACACACACACACACACACAACACGTAACACACACATACACACACACACAAAAACAGCTCCACCCCACCAAGGCCCACAGAGCTTGAGAAAGTAAATTGGGAAAGTGTGTACGGTATCAGATTCATTTCCGCTGCAATATCTGATTCCATTTCATTGTTATTGAGATCTTGGAGAGGTATCCTTGAGATTCCATGAACAGCGTCCTCCCCAGAGCTGCATAAAGTACTGAGTTCCTGATGAGGATGGAGGAAGAGAGCAATAGAGAGAAAGAAACGGAAGGAAAAAGGGAAGGAGAGAGAGAGAGAGAGAGAGAGAGAGAGAGAGAGAGAGAGAGAGAGAGAGAGAGAGAGAGAGAGAGAGAGAGGAGAGGATGGGCGCATTCGAGCACACAGACGCACAAGGAGGTCAGGCTCTCCAAGGCGCGATCGATGCGGATCTGTGCGCGCACGCCGGATTCTCTCAGCAGCCGCAGCGGCATCCACACACACACATGCTTCCTCTCGCTGGCGCAGCGCCGTTGCGGCTGAGGGAGTCCAAACCCGATGCCAGCTGACAGGCCTGGAACCCGCCAAACCCGAGCATCTCTGCACGATCCAATATGACCTCCTCTCCTCGCCGGGCCTCTAATCTCCATGCCTCTCCTCGCACTGCTTTACATTTCTTATTGATTGGACTCTTCCTCTCCTGCTCCTCCTCTCATCTTCGCATCTGTCTCTCTTCCTCCTCTTTTTTTCCCTTTCAACAGTTCGTCTTCTCCTCTTTCGCTCTTTCGCTCACTCTCTCCTCTCCACTTTGTCTACTTTTCTCAAGCATCCACAGACTTCTTTCATTTCATTTTTTTTTTCTGTTCACCATGTCCTCACATCCTGTGTAGTTCTGCTCGGATTTCCTAAGAACCAAGGTCCAAATAAAACTCCAAACTTGGGTGAACCTGCATTGAGTGTGTGATATGCGCACGCTAGTAGCAAGTAGCCTTAGCATCCTTAACAGTTTTGTAGACCTACATGTTTTCCTAATTGTCCTTGTATGTACTCAATTGTTCATACTAAATAATGAAGAGTTATAAATATTCAATGCTGACACTAAGTACAGTGAGATAAACCGTTAATTACCCATGACGGTGAATAAGTCACCATTACAGACAATAAGTGAAGTGGCATGTTTCTCCAGTATCACAAGCCTAAAGAAGGCTTTACAATAATTTCTGACACAAAGTCAAGGTTTAAAGGTTTGATGAGATATGATAAGATAATTACATTTGTTATAAGGTTTCATTAATGCATTATAATCCTTTATAAATGCATTTACAATATTATGGATGGTAATGAAGAATGATGCTTCCTCACCTCTAAATCATTAGACTATAATTAAAACATGGAACACAACCACATAGGATGGAGCTGATTCAACACTTGAAATGCAACAGTGATGGAAAGTGAAATGCAAAAATCTCCCTGTGCAATCTCTAAGCCCTTCCACAACCAGCCATCTGCCATGTGTTTCACTAAAATGCCTGTCCATTTGTCAATTACTTTTCACAAAATTCACCTGAGGTCATTATTTTGGGAAGTCATTTTAAAAACACATCCTCTCCCTGAGCATGATGCTGTGTCTTGTCTGTCTCTAAATCACATTCACATAGAAATGCGTGCACACTCACAAACTTGAAAACTTGAGAGCCCTGGTCTAAACTATAAAACTAGCTAATATTAATTAAGCCTGTGTTAACATCCACCACACACACAGCCACTGTGCATGCTGAGCTGTAAAAAAAAAAAAAAGTCTCCTTAAGGTGTGTGTGTGTGTGTGTGTGTGTGTGTGTGTGTGTGTGTGTGTGTGTGTGTGTGTGTGTGTGTGTGTGTGTGTGTGTGTTTCTTTTGGCAATGGAAAAGTACACACGCCTTTGACGGAGGGTGAGAGCTGAAAGACTGCCGAAGAGAGAGAATGTAATTATCACCTTAGTTTCTCCCCCTACACACACACACACACACACACACACACTCGGAGGGAGAGAGAAAGAGGAAAGAGCGGGTGTAGATGACCGACCGCTGGGTAGGCGGCAGGTTGGATTGACGGGGGCGATGCAGCAGGGTGGATGTGGATGTGTGGATGTGGCAGGGGCGACAGGAGGAGAGCAGGCCCCGCTGCATGCTGGGATAGGTGGAGGAGCGGAGGATATGGGCGGGCGGTGGGGGCGAGGAGGGTGTTCAAACGAGAGAAGACTTCCAGTGGCTTCAGCCTGGCAAAGCTGGAAGCCATCCAATTAGGAATTTTTATGCAGTGCAAGAGGGTGTGTGCCTGTGAGAGTGCAAGAGCCTAATACAAAGAAAGGAAGTGAACAAAGACTGTGTGCGCGTGTGTGCGTGTGTGCGTGTGTGTGTGTGTGTGCGTGTGTGTGTGTGTGTGTGTGTGGCAAGGAGGACACAGAGGGAATGAGAAAGAGAGAAGCCAGAAAAAAAGAGGGAGAGAGAGAGAGAGAGAGATAGGGAAAGTGAGCAGTGGAGGAGCAGACTGATCGTACCTCTGTCTGATAAGACTGAACTGCTTCCTGTTGACCTTGTGGCTCTGCGTTCATGTTGACAGGAGCTCAATCCCTTACGACCCTGCAGCAAACACAGGCACAGATATTATTAATGCACAGCATCATTATAACAACAACAACAACAACAACATCAACCACAACAGCTAGATTGGCTTGATCTTCTACAGGATCACAATTGAATAACTGTGGCATACCATGCGGCTGCTGATGGCCTACAGGCCAAGGTCAACCAAGATTCCCCAAATCCACCCAAGCCACAGTACTGAATCCCCACCTGAATGCTCCTGGTTGGATTCTAAAGCGAGTCAAAGTCTGTGTGCTCCATTTGACAAGTTACCTCAATAAACACGACTATTAAATGTGTTAGGAATATCAGAAGTGACAATGAGTCTTTTAAATACGCATGTAAAAATTCACCGGTGCGCAGTTAAGGAAAACTCCGCCAAATAACGAACGGTGTTATCACCCGGTGCTGGCGAAGAAATAAAGGCCTATAGCACTGGCACTGTAATGCACGCAAGCCGGCGAGAGGCAAAGAGGAAACGAGATGAGCAAAGAAGCACGTGGGCACGGGGGGGGGATGGGAGGGACGTGAGTGTTTCCAGCGACACAAACAGACAGAGGGAATAAATTAGCTGACGCCGGTGACAGAAACGCAAATACAAAATACGCCTCGTGTTTCCTCGCATCCAGGCGAGGCGAGGGGAGGTGCGTGTGCACACGTGTGTGTGTGTGTGTGTGTGTGTGAGGTGTTGCGGACGGGGCCTCGGCCTGAGCGAATGCGGCGGAGCCGTCAGAATTTTAATGACTCTGTCATGAGCAGCGTTCGTCTGTCACACAGCAACGCCTCACCTCGCCTCGCCACTGTCCCGCCGATCTAAGGGGAGGGAGAAGAGGGCTGGGAGGGTGGAGGAGCAAGGAGAGGGTGTGGAGGGGTGTGTGTGTGTGTGTGTGGGGAGGGGGGGATGGGGGGGGACTGGGGTGCGAGAGGATGGGGAGTTTTCACCCCACCACCACCATGCTATTTCATTTGAAAAAAAGAGAGAGAGAAAGGAAGAGAAAAAGGGGAGGGTGGGGGGGGGGGTTCACTGACTGAGACACCGTCTGTCTTGCGATGTATCTTCAGGACAATGGTATCCCCCCCGCCACACACACACACACACACACACACACACACACACACACACACACACACACACACACACACACAGGCCCCCCCACCCTGGAGCCAATTAAAGGCTCTGGAAAGAGCTGCTGCTGGATGGTGAGACAGCAGCGTCTTCGATGCAGAGAGAGAGAGAGAAAGAGAGAGAAAAAAAAAAGTCTGATTTAGCAAAGGTTAATCATGTTAATTAAAGGCAAATACGACACTGTCCAGCTTTTATGTGGCACTGGATGCAGTTTGGATTTGTTGTCGTTGTTGTCTCCCTGCCTTTTCTGGAGTTTTTTTTTTTTTGTGGTTGTTGTTATTGTTTTTTACTTTATCAGCTCAAATTTAGAGGACTATTGTAAACTACTCCCCCTCCCCTCTCCAAACTCTGCTTGCACAGTCTGACTGCATAATTTTGCACTTCCAATATCCTCTCTATTACAAGACACAGAAGCCTAAATTGTGTGAAAGCAGACTTACAGATTTAGGGTTTATTGGCCAGTAAAACAAATAGTCCATTAAAAGTACACAGAGAAAAAATCATCCTCGCAGCATATTTTCTAATGTACATGGACAGGATATAATATAATGCATTTTCTTAACAGGCCTAGAAGCAAAGGATCAAGATGGCACCAAGTCTAGTCATTCCGTCTCAAAGGTATTTTGTTGAGAGGGCATTCTAGCGGAAAATCATTCCCTGTAGGATCTCGGCGTGATAAAAAAAAAAAAAAGACACAACCGCGGATAATTCAGTCGCCATGCAGCACATTTAAAGGGCCTATTACACCACAGACGGTACTTCAGCCGCGCTTAAAATCTTTATTTTTCCATGGCACCAGGGGTTTATTGCACCACGAGGACACAGGCAGTCCAGGCAACTGGTCCCTCCACTCTGCTCACTCGCACGCTCACAAGGACCAGTCTGGGCACTAGCTCGCACTGCACATGAAGGGCAGGCAGCGCCTCGGTGAGAAGGCTGGGATTAGAGCCGAGTGCTGATGGGGAGAGAGAGAGAGAGAGAGAGAGAGTGCTCAGGGCTGTGCAGTGTGTGGGCGCAGACGGCTGCCCTGTCTTGTCATTTGACTGAAGCATCGTGGGATGAATTGGCCTTCCTGGCAGCTTTTTTTTCACCTAGCTTTGGTTCGTTTTGCATCAGGCTTGGCATTGCCAGCTATCTTTTTTTGCAACACACACACAGACACACACACAGATCCACTGACCTATTCTCTGTGTCAAAATAACCTGAGGGCAATTGGGAATTTACAAGTGTGGCTCTTCTCTCCTGTCTGCCTCTCCACATTCAAGTCACACAGTCATTAATGCAATCAATTAAGGGTGCCAAATGACATCAGGGCCCTGACTGGCAAAACAAATGCATGGGAAGAGGGTTTACGGAGAGGTGCCCTCTCACACTATGTAGATGTTTAGTTGACACAACATGCACCAAGAAAAGAAATAGTGGAAATGTTCTACGCAGACACTAACACGGGAGATAACAAATGGGAAAATTTCTGTGTTCCATACAAAGGTGTAACAATATATAATGCAAATTCTGAGAGATAGTTTATAGAAATCATTCAAATGATTAGTCCAGGATGACCAGCACCATCACAATGATGTTGCTGTCTTTTTTCCTCATCATTTCTGTGACTCAGATCCATCCAAACAAAAGGTAGCAAGAGTTTTATGGGAAATTCACAGACAGCCCATAGTTCTGAACCTAGTTGCTAGTTATATAACTAGCAACTAGCTAGATGCCAAAGACTTTTACTCTATTATTTTGTGTGGTTGGTTGACTCAAAATCTACATACAGTTTGAGCCACACGTCCACATAAATACATAATATAGTAGATACTGCATGACTGTGCTTGATTATATTGTGTTATGCAAATGCAATTAATGTATTCAGGCAGTCAATCTGTAAAGGCAATTAAAAACGTCCACTGGAAGTCGTCCACGCGAAGTCGTCTTTTTTCTAATGGTGCCCAATCTCCCCTTCCTTCCATTCTGTATGTATGAGAAGGTAAGCTCATCATCTACTCTCAGGCAGGGATCAACAAGGGACCGGAGGTCCATGAGAAAAACTCAACCATCAGAAAAACCCTGCGCCATTAGACTCTCCCTAGCCCTTCCCTTGCCTGCAGAGGCCGCTTGGTGTAATACCATCAAAGCACAGTTAGCGATGCCGGCCTGCTCGCCCTCTCATCTCTGACCAACCCCACCCCTTCCTCTTCTCCCATCTCCCCCACACTGGGAGCCAACCCTAGTGCAGCCCAAGGGGGTCTTCACCCACCTTCAGCCCCTACCCACTCGCCCCCACCCAAGCCCTCCAAAAACCCTCACCTGGAGCAAGGCTCGTTAGCATAATGTGCTATTTTACAGAGAGATGGTGCATGATGGTGAGTGGCTGCAGCTCATCTTTAATCCCTATTTCCTGTCTTCTTCTGCATAATTCATTTAAGAGAAAGAGGGGAAAAAATGAAGGGAAGGGTTTTTTTTTTTTTTAAAGAGGATATAGAGGGGCTAGAATAATCCTATTGAAAAGGTGACACTTAACTGGACCCTCCTGTTGAAAACTGTGTCTGAAATGGCTGTTGTACACTGTAGAGAGAGGAGGCAGCTCGACTGGACAATGCATATGAGGGTGGAGTGAAGCGCTGCTGTTTAAACTTCTTAAGCAAGCGTGGCAGAGAGAAACGGAGCAACAGAGAGCGCGAGAGAGGGAGACGGAGAGAAAGTAAGGAGGGAGAATGTGACGAGTTTGGATGAGAACTGGGTAAATCAAAGTGTTCTTTGAGCCTTGGGAAACAGTGGAAGTGGTGTCCATGATTATAAGAAATGGTGAAAACCTTTGAGTTTGTGTTTTTTTTTATCCCCCTCTTGCCTTGCCTTTCCTCTTGCTCTCCCCCTCTCTTCACCCTGTCTTCTTCTCCATGAAATGTGGCAGTAGCCTGCCATCTGATCGTCTTGCAGTCATTTAAGCCTTTGAGTGCAGAGAGTCTAATGATAGAGGGGTCGGATATTAAAGGAGCACATTCTCCAATTTATTTTAATCACTAACAGATATCATTAGCAGCTGAGAGTGCATCAGAAAAAAGACCAATTACACCTCTTAGTAACTATGGGTCTCTGTCTTCTAAGCTTGGGATCTAAGATCAACCAGATATCTGGCTGGGGAATCACTGTGTTTCCATATCAGACAGGAGCCCTTTTATAGAGCATTTTTTTTGGTAAGGGCTTTGAAATAATCTAGAAGTGTCAGTAAATTGTTTCTTCTATCCGGTCTTCATTATTATCATGGGTTTAATAGGTAAAATATATAAAACAAGCCCATCTCATGACGACAAAGTTTGGAAAGAAACTGGGCTAAATATTGTGCCCTTACATACAGTACAACTTGTTCTTTGACAAAAAGAGACACATTGAGACCCCCAAAAACTGAACGATAAAATGAGGAGGAAGGAAAAATCACACGTTTTTCCATTTTAAAAACTTTTTCAAAATATTTCAACAGAAAAGATATGATTTTAAACCATACAATGTTCTAGGCTAACTACTGTACATGGGTAATCTACTGTTTATCTATTTTTTTTATCTCTATACATTCTAAAGAACATAGAGTGCTACTGACCATCACTAAAAAGGGCTCTTTATCAACAACAAATAAATAAATACACCTTTGCAAGAAGGAAAACCTACAGAAAAAACGCAGTGGCTTCCAACCACAAGGCGGCATTCTTTCTATTAAAATCCTTTTCATTTATTAAGGGCGAGGAAGAAAAAAATTAATCGTTAAGGTACCATTGGGAGCTACGGAGCCAACAATCCATATTTTCTGCCCAGGGACTATTTATAGGCCTCTTTTACATTTTTCACTTCCAGGTTTTATAGGGTAATGATTATTTCCCAGCAGAAGTAAACAGCACAGCGAAAGCACCTACTGCATGTGAGGGCCTGACTTGATTAATGTCCTGGCTCTTCACCCCTCATTCCCTACCATAATGTAGCACTCTTGTGCCACCATACAGTAATCCTCTTCTGCTCAGAGAATCATCTCCTTCTTGGTACAAAACCCCTCATTTAGCCTTGACCTTCACCACCCTTAAATGAGTAATCATCCAAATCAAATAGGATTCCTCTCCAGAAACTCCTCATAGTGAGCAAGGGGTGTATAACTAAAACAATATCTGACTGTTTCAATAGAATATACTTCAGGATGTTCTGTTGGAAAAAGCCCCTCCTCCTCAATTAAACACACATTAGTTGAGACTTTATCACCAGTTCTAGCAAACAGTAGTAAACATGGAAGATTCAAGGGCACACAACCAGCCATATTGGCAATAGGAAGAAATGTTTTATTACCATAGGCCTAAGTGGTGGAGTTGGACATGTCACTGTACCACCACACCTGTACGGAAGTCGAAGACAGCCACAGACAGACTGCCCAGGAGTGTGGCGTTTTGGTGCATCATTAAATGACATGTTGTCAGGCTCCACACATTGACCGTCTTCTATACACCCTTTTAAGGACCTCAGCTGAGGAAGAACCTGCTCAAGTACCATGCTGTTATGGCAGTGCTTCTTTTCAATCTCAGTCAGACTTTTTTTTTTTTTTTTTGAAAGTGGGTTTGTCCTCTCTGCTCCTCCAGCTCTCCTCCTCTCCATCCCCCCACCGCACCTCCCGGGACACCGCACAAACCACTACCATTGAGCGGTGGGACTGAAGTGCATGCAGGTGTCACGCTTTCCCCGCCTCTGACCCACTCCAGAGGGGCTGGCAGACAGCTAAAGGCTCTGGCCACCTTACAGTCCCATTGTCTTGCCTTTCACAAGGACCAGCGTAACAAGCTGTGTGTGTTTTTTTTTAAAAAAAGCCCTCCTTTCTTTCATCCACCGCACTCCCTGAATTGCCCAGCCCCAGCAACCTGCCTCCCGTCAAGGGCTTTTCGCTAAAGCGCTGTCAATTCAGCAGGTGGTTTACAGCCGAAAAAGCCTGACGACGGCCGGTTAGCGCTAATTAATTTGGACTGGATACCAGCCCCTCAGACACGCTGCTGTTTGATGTAGATACGGCTCATGACTATGGAGCGGCCCGCTCTTAAATAATGATGCAAATGCTTCTATTGTGTTCTCTGAAACTGGACCGAACTCCTTGCCTTTTGTCTGGAAGAAAGGCTCATCTTCAATGACAGGAGATGAAAATAAGCATCTCAAACCTGTCTTGTCCGGAGTCTTCCTTTTTCAATCAGTTTTCTTTTCATTGAAAGGTCTCAATACTTCAATACTATAGGGAGCCTAGAAAATGTTAGATGCCATTTTATTCTGTACGCAAGCCACACAATGCCCTCAGGTATTGACTGAACGTCAGCATGTCAGACTGATAATCATCTGAACTGCTGCCAGAGAGCTTATAGTGTTCCAACACAAAATCGAATCTGAAGACCTCATAGGGTGGAGCTTTAAGACCTGACAAAACATTGGCAGTGTGAGACGGCACCTTTTTCTGTAGCTCAAGGTGCTCCGCACAGTGATGGAGATTCCACATGTGGAGCAGCAAATACAAAATGGTTCATTTGCTGTGAACATAAACAGGCCCACTGCAGGCCTGCTCTAACTTCTATCGTCATTGCCTCTCCCCCAACTCTTCTGAAGGTTACAAAATGTTCACCTACAGTAGGACTGCAATGTGCAGTGGAAAATATGACCAATGGGGCCTGCGATCGCTATGGTCAAGAGTTTGGATTATTAACTATCACAGACCATAGTTCTGACAGTGATGTGACTGTACTTGCCTGGCAAGAAAGTCTATTTTCTGTTCCACAACAGGGAGTTTTAGGTAACCATAATGACATAGAGGAGACGTCTTAAACACCCATGGGTTTACTTGGAACAAATTGAGTGGAGGAAAGCTGTATATTGAAATGGTCATTGGTGGCGTGACAAATAATTCCATGAGGTACACTGAGAAATCAGCATTCAGCAGCATATGCTCAAGCAATTTTGCTGTAACTCATGTAACCCAAGTCACAAAACAATCGATTTCTGCAAAGGCCTCTTAAAATATTTTTATGTACTCTCACACTCTTGCCTAGAATCTTCATTTTCAGAGACTGCTTCGTGGCATAAAGAGCCGAGTCAAGTCCAAGTTCCAGACCCAGGCTCCAAGCCCCTAACACCCACAAAGCCATTTGTGAAGTCACTCGTAGGGGCCGAGCGCTGTTGTTCCGTGACATTGCTCAGCGAAGTATATTTAGGAGCTGTGAACTTTTGGCTGCATGAAATGGGACAAAACCCTCAGCTCTTGCGGTCTAATGAAGGGCTTATTCGTTAGCCCATGTCACTGACCACCAAATTATCACAATGCACCCCCTCACCACAATTGGATGTGACAACTGGCACCGCTGGGCTAAGTCCCTGTTATTTGTATCAGCTTGAGGGGCTTCCCACTAACTCCAGTCATGCTAATAGGAGCCTACAGGGCTGTGGATCTCCACTTTGCCCCCGGCTGTCTCCTTTCTGGGCTCAGAGAGAGGCGATACCATGACAACAAATTCCACAGTGCACTGCCAATCACCACAAACGTTAAAAAAAAGATGTTATTTTTAAAGCTGAGCGGCAAGCAGAAAACTGTTGCTTACAGTCAGTTTTTTGTCCTTTTCATTTCCCTAGTCTTTACCTATGCATCATAATTTTCCATTGCACACTTTACAGTGGGTGCTTTTGTAATTTCAGTGCTGGGGTTTGATGAGAAGCCCATCTATGACACAAGGTACTGTATTTTCACATGTACAGCACAAAGCGTTCCTGGAATTTGTTCCTCTGTGGTAAATGGCAAACATGAAACTTAGGGATCAGACGCAGCTTACTGGCTTTCTCTGTGAGAGTGAGCCGAGACCTTCTGGGCTTTCCCACTCCTGCAAAGATTCACTGAGAATGCATAGCTAATGCTGGGACATTTCAAATAGAGCCTCAGCAGACAAAGGAAAAAGGGAAGAAGGCACACTAAGACACACAAAGCTGAAGAGGTTTATATTGATGGCTAATGTTATAAAATTGATTATAATCTATTTAGCTCAAAGTTCAAACAAGTAAAAAATACTAATTTGCATCTGCTTCTTCAAGAAATCTTCAGTGTTTCGTAGCCTCTGAAACACGTCTGATAAGTGAACTAGGTAGTAGGTATCACAATAGGTATTACTGGCAATAGGAATTATGACATCAAAACCAATACGTCAAAATTAATATGTAGCAATATGCTTGAGAAAGTCTTAAAGTCACACACTGTCCTATACACATAGAGGCAAGCTTCAAGTCTACGCATGATTACATTATAACTATTATCAACCGTTTCTCCACAGAGCAGACCATAGATAGATACAGGTCATCTGGAGAGTTTGTGATACATAAGGCTGCAAGGATTATTTGTGTATTATTTGTAGATGGATACAGGTCATCTGGAGAGTTTGCGGTACATAAGGCTGCAATGATTATTTGTGTATTAAACAACAGTAATGCCTCTTTTTTCTGTCTTATTTTGTAAAATACCTACAAAATAATAGATACAATTCATACATTGTCTACAACCCCAAATCTGTTGACCACTTGCTATCCTATGACAGAAAACTAAACATCCCTGACATGTGCCTGACAGGAGGATATAATCTTTTCTCACATTTTCCAAACAAATAATTAAGACTAGAAAAGCGCTTAGAGAGCGCAGACCTCCGCCAAGACAATGTGGTCACAGATGGTGTTCTGGATCACCAATCGCCACCAAAATCGAATCAGTTCTTACTTGTCCCAATACACACGTCCGAAAATTTGATCCAAATCCGTGCAGTACTTTTTGAGTTATGTTGCTCACAGACAGACACACAGACGGACACACACACGGCGAGCAAAACATAACCTCTTTGGCGGAGGTAAAAATACTCCATAGAAAATCTGCCTAAGAAAAAATGCCGCTGCTCTTACAGTGGTTACAGCTAAACCAGTCTTCTTCAAATGCCACCTCCTTACAGCATACAACAACTAGGTTGAGCTATAATTCTTAGATATAGAAGCTTGTGTCTCCAATACTAGTTTCAGGGACTACATCCAGCTCTTGCTCTCACTGACCACAAAGGACAAGAATAAGGAGCTCAATGAAGAAAGACTGCCAATCTGACACACTAAAGTTGTTTTTAGCAGAGGTGAGCCAGAGTAGAGGGGGGACCATTAACGTCCAATGATGGATATTATGTTGCATTTCTCTTCACCACAGATGGTGAATGAGACACAGTGGGAGATTAAACCTGAACATTCACAAAAACCTAATCTACATTACAGGATTCTGCTTAAAAAGAAAATCTTTCCCTTCTTAAAGACATATATGACTTTTTTTTAATCATTAAAATTATTATTATTATTACAACTAGTACTACTTGTCTATACTTTGCTTAGATAAAATGTATCCTGAGATCTTAGGGCATTGTTGAAAAACTGGGGTCAGCCTCAGGTCAAGGCAATGCATCACACAGAGCCTCAAGAGTGACAAACACCACAACAGAAATGGAAATTATACACACGGGAGGTAACTAATCATCCTCCACACTAAGGGATCATTAACATGTTAAGCGCCAAGGATCCAAAAACCAAGGCTGTCTGTTTGCACCCCCCTGCGGAGCAAGCTCAGAAAATGGGGTTGAGGGTAACGGGGATGTGTGGCGTGCTGTGCCGACAACGGCTTGGCCCACAGCAGTTGTTTATCGTTGATATTTTGGGTTGAAGGGGACTGGATGGAGGAGAACAAGGGGGTGCATCTCTGTTGTCTGATGCGCTCACCACAGAGCTACTAACTAGCACAGGATCAGAGGGCCCCAGGGGCCCAAAGGCCCCTCATCTCACCCACCACCCAGCACACACCTTCAGGGACTACCCCGTCTTTCAACTGCAACAAGACGCAGTCTTATCCCCGTACCACCCTTCCTCAACTCAGCAGGGGGTACGGGGACAAGTCCTTTGGTGCCCTCAAAAGCAGATTCAGATTCACTTTCTGCTCTGGTCTCCAAAATGAAACAAAGTCATTTCTTCAGTAATGTCTCAAAGGAAAAGCTTCTTCCTAAATACATTTGGCCTGAGACGGCATTGTTGTCAGAAGACCAAAAGCCAGAGGATGACTCAAAATACACTGGACTAGTTCCCAACACTACTTCACCTCACCTTATCAAAACACATTTTCTAATATATTGGCTGATACATTCCAGAACAGAAGAATGCTTTTAGTGCAGACTGATGATTTTGGGGTATGCATCAGGATTATGCCCCATCAGCAAGATAACTTCTGTTGGACCAACAAAGTGAAATTAAACCAACAGATGAAAAGACTCACTAAAGGTGGCTACAGACCAAAGATTCGCGACAAGACAGGCTGCAACGTTCCAAAACTCCGAAACTGCAATTTGCGACAGCTTGATGCCGTCAACCTGCTTGCAACTACTTTCTAAAACCATCTCATCTAGTCACGAAGCTTCTGTCTGAATTGGCCTTTAGGAACTAAGTTGAGTAAATCAACCAATGGTTAACACATCTCAAACTTTTCCACAGTTCTGACTCAACACATGACTAAAAATTTATCACCGCGAAGTCAACTGCTGGGATGCTGAGGTCATCTTGCTGGTTACCACATGTTCAAAGGAGACTGCTTGCAAACTGAAAGCACGGCTTTTCTGACATTCTTTACATGTACAGTCTCTGCATCTCTGGAACAACTGGCTAACATATACAAGATGCCGTATGAGGATTTGCACCATCATACTGACCACTTATGAATTGGGCATAAAGCATTCGATATTAAGGCAGTCCAACCATATTTTGACCCAAAGACATGCAGGCTCTGTCACCACAGACTCCCAGTTCAAAGAGGCCTGACTGCTTTCATCTATGTTTTTTTTTTTTTTAATTTACTAAAAAAAAAAAAAAAAAAAAAAAAAAAAACAGGCACACCACCAGTCGGTGCCATCTGCCTTCTCCCCAAATGCCATCGACTTCCAAGACTGGCCCGGCACGCTACATGGACTCCATGCAATGTGTCCTGTTTACAGCGGCCAGCATGCTGTGCTGTAAAATACTCACTGTTAAACTGTCAGTGGTGTTGGACACCCGCCCAACATGCACAGCATGATGGCTCCACTCCAGTCTCACGTGCACGTCCACATCCATCCTTCTCTCTCAACGTCCACTTCTACCTCATATCCACACACCCATTCAACCCCAACACCATTCCTGAGATCACCTCCATCAATGCTTGCACGGCATCTGAATGCAATACTCAGAGCACCCCATTCACCCGAGACTCATCTCTGCTCCACTGCCACTACATTCAAAAAAAAAAAAAAATCAGAAAAAAAAGGAGTGAAAAACCCTTCGGTGGGAGCGGCTCAGATGCCCTGCTGGCTTGTGGGCCTGGCTGGCTGCAGACATCTGTAAAGTATTTTTATACGCTGCCCCACAACCGCACTGGCAAAGGTCTCCCCAGTTCCAGCTTGGCATGACTTCTGAGGTGAGAGGAGAGGTCTGTGCCGAGGCTGCTTCCCGCCGCTTCCAGCAGGCTTGTTTGTTTCCCCATTGACTTATTGAGGGAAGGGGGGTGGGGGGTGGACAGAGTGTGGGGGGACTTTGGGGGGCATTGTGGAGGATGGGGGGGGGCAGTGTTTGGAGAACTCTGGACCAGGGGATTCTTGTGGCTTGCTTCAGGGCTCCGCGAGTGCCGCGGGCCATGCTAAACTGCCCTGCATCCCATATCCCCAACAAAGAGGAGAAAGGGTGTGTGTGTGCGAGGAGGGTAAAAAAAAAAGAGCTGTCTGACTTGGCGTGTTCCAGAGCTCAGAGACAAACATTGCAATGGCTGGCACCAAGGGAGAATGTGGACAGAGTTGCAGACAGACAATGTCGCTGCAAGACATCTTCCAGTACTCGCATATATAAACACAAAATTGTAAAAGACACATGCATAATGCACAAAGACAAACAAACATGTTGCAGGCCCGTGATCTTGGCTGAAACATTAAGACTCATTTGCAGGGAAGTTTCAGTAAACGCGGAAGGCAGGCCACTGGAGACATAGGCATTTGTTTTATGATGGCTTTTCTTTAGCACTTTCTCTCTGTTTTTCCTTCCTGGGCACAAATTCATTGTGCCTTTCGTCTCATTTTGTGACAAATTTGTTCTGTCACTGTCACTGTTATTGTGTTTACAGTGGCATATGTGTCTTGTAATAATTCCATGAAAGTGGATTCATATCCCGGGGGATTTGTAGTTATATATAATCAAAAGACATCAAGGGGAAGGAGGATAGGAGGAGGGAGCGGTTAGAAACAGCATCTACACACACACACACACACACACACACACACAATCACACAAAGAGAACATCATGGTGAAAATTGTGTGTGCTTTCAGAACATCCTTCCAGCACTGTTCACATTATGCCAGTGTGGCTTATGTGGCAAGGAAAGTCTAGGTTGGGGGCGCTGCCAATGGTTGTGGTGTCCCATGAGGTGACCTATATCATGGAGACATGACTCACGGGAGCAGTAGCACAGCCAATTCAGGCTACGTGTAGCCGCTTCAGGTTAGGGACACACACTGTAACATGTGTGGATAAATGTGGATGAATGAACCCATGTTTCATACAGTAAGCCAAGTAATCACTCCATGTTCACTCCTAGTTCTGATGCGCAATCTTTTTGAAGCATGCAGCTGCTAGTTTCATATCCTCAATTTCACATTTGACAGCGGGGATTGTGGGATGGAAAATGAAAAAAGGAAGATGTTGCTTAAATAAATCCTCAAGTAAAGTGTGCCATCATAGAGTAGCACACAAGTGTCATCTTAAAAGATTTAAAAACCATGCACACTGTTCGAATGTACTATTATTTCAGAAGAAAAATAATCATTGTACACCGCCCTGCAGAGGTTTGGCCAAACCATGAGTAAATGCTTCCCATTTTGTTAGCTTCAGTGGTTTAGCCAAAATAGTATTTACATTGACAAAATGTTTGTGTGCTAAATGGAGATGTAATGGTCTCTTAAATTAGTCAACACTGAAGCATAGAAGTCTCAGAATCCTCTAGACTATCCAGTTTAGCTAAGTGCACACACTTAGTGGAATTTTACATCCTGTTGCTCTGTTGGCTATAATTATCTTTTTGAATGTGGTGCAGAGAGTGGGGCTAGTCAGATTCTGCAGGAACGTCAACAAGAACTCAAGAACCCATAACATTTTTTTCTTGACAAGGGCACAGGTACAAAATCAGTACAAGAATAAATTACTCGTCTAGATCAACAATTTATGTTTACTGAAAACAACATGTGGCATCAGGTTGTTTCCATGACTAACAGAAGGCAGAATTGTCTCTGGATATACACACTAGAAAGCCACAGTCAGAAAAGATTAGTTAGTTAACAATTACTCCTTAATGCAACCTATATAACTCAAGGATGACATTTGGTTTTCTCTATGTCAAAGAGTCTAGAGCATACCTGGGCAAACTAAGACCCGGGGCCAACATGCGGCCCGTTGAGCTATTTAACAGCCCGCGTAGGCTTCCCAAAATAAAATAATTTCTCATTTAGCCAAGGTGACTTACTGTAGATTATGGGACTGATTTATGAAATTTGTTGTATTCATGAAACACAAATTCTACCCTTTTAAACCTACATGTTAACAGGGTAGGGTTTGAGACCTGCCAATTTAACTGCATCAACTGGTTTACTGGTAAAACCCAGCCCGTCAAAATCTAAAACCCAATGTGGCCCTTTGACCAAAATAATTGCCCACCCCTGGTCTAGAGGCTCACTTGCATGCCATTTAAAATATTCAAGAGCTAAGGACAGAGGTGTAAAAACAAACCAAGTAATGGTTCTCAAATGTCGAAAGCTCTCTCAGACAATGGCCCTTGGAGCTCATCATGGACACATCAGGTTACATGTTTCTAGAGAAACTGAATGCCAACAGTAGGATGTTTATAGTGACTGCAGTGGACAGGAGCAACCTTTGGCTCAAGCTTTTAAAGCTATATGAAGAGGTATTTGACAACACCCAACCTTGTTTGCCTTGGTGCCATGCCATGAATCTTCAGAACAAAGTTGAGGTTCAGGCCAGGTGTGAGTCATCTACACATCAGTCTAGCATGGGGTCAGACAACATCTCAACATTCTTTGAAGTTAATACATGTCTGGGAAGAGGTTGCTAAAATTTCTAAATGGATCACTGTGAGATAGACAAGGCGGACTTTTCATTCAAAAGCAGAGAGGAATTTGAGAAAATCTCAATACTTATATGCTTAATAGCCTACTTCATTAAATCAACTATTCAGCTATTTCAACCTTTCTATTTATATTCATAGGCTATATTTCTGTAAACTCACTGAAAATGTACTTGGAGGCTTTGGTTTACTGAGTTTACAGGCTCACTGAGATATCCGACACTTATCTTTCTACCCTCTTCACCTGTAGGCCTATTGCACTGCCTTTATGGCGATTGGGAGGCTTAGGCTAATTTCCTTCTGGGTAAATAGAGCTTATCTATCTAAAATTCAACATTCAGCTAAACAAACATTTTCATAATCAGCACCCAAAAGTCATGTACTAAGCTGATTACTGATATTACCTCAAAAATTTCCCCAAAACCTTCTCTAGATTATTCTCACAGAATGTCACTATGTAGGTAGAACCTGATCACTTGTTGCGTTAATCTCAGCTAACGTTAGTATAGTACAAGACGTGACATGTTGGCACAGAGCATGTGGCAATACAAATCCATCTATGATTCACTGCCACTGCATTAAGTAATTTTTAAGAACAAGTTTGACCCATGTGTAACTGTTTTAGCAACTTTGACAGAATGCAACACCATTCACTAGTCAAACTAACTATGCCTTTACTTTGACATAGGCTAGTCTAGGCCTATGCAGAAATCGTTCAAGTAGGTTATTCAAACAGAAGGTTCAACAACTTTTAGAACCGACATTCACACATTTATTCAAGTGGCCAATGGACAAATAAGCCAAACTGGCTACACTCTAATGTTACATTAAAATTGCTACACTAGCCAAAACTATAATGTTACATGATACCCGGTTACTGTACATACAATGTTGCACTTCCGCAGGCTTTAAACTCCTGTGCTTCGCATAAGTTTTACAAAGACGTCAGTGGTGACACAGGGGGATCCCTCACAGAGGGCTTGCTAAATAATGTTGGCTAACATGCTGTGTCAGTGAATGAATCTACTATAACCATGATCATTTTACTGTTGCTCTTAACGTATACATTCTGACATGATTAGGAGATGTTTAATTTTCCTACTGACTGGCTAATATTAAAATGGCATTGACAGTGAACCGACTTTAACAGCAAGCAGCCAACGTCACTTGGCTAACCAGCCATGCTAGCTGACTTCCTAAAGTTGGGGGGGAAACTTGCTTAACCGCGCAGAATAATTACTGACCTTGTCTCGCTTGACAAGACATTATTATTTAGTATTTGATTGCCGTATAGCTACCCTAAACCTAAGAATCCCCCAAGAATTCAGAGGCAGACTATGCTCGGAATTCCCATGCAATTACTTTATTGAAATGGGCTAAATAGCTAATTAGCTAAGCAGAGTAGCAACTTTCCCATTGCGTTCATTCTTACCAGGAAGTGGCAGCCTAGCTGTGCCTCCACAGTCTGGGGTTTGCGATGATGATGATGGCGGATCTTGTGCTTGTTTTCAAGCCAAGGTCGAGCAGCCGTAGAGCTCCGGGAACTCAGGGCACGTTCCGAATAAAAGACAGAGGTACGTCTGTTGTCAGCGAGTTACTTTTAAAAGGCGACTGTGTGCTTACACACTTTCCCTTAGCTGCTCACCATTCCTGACCCGTGCCAGTAATGTAAACATCCCAGCATTCCCAGACGGAGGAGGAAAGGGGCGGGGTGAGTGTTGAACTTGAATCGTCAACTTTCACTGTCAAAATCTATTAAAAGAGGTCCTAAATTGTTTAGTGTATTGATGTATTTATTGCCAGATAGTCTGTTCCAAAAATTCTGCTGATGTCAGGCTCCTGCGGATAATGTCAATCAACTTTAAAAGTATCTTTAAATTATCCGGTGACGACAGGAGTTATATTTCAGTGTCAAGTAACACTCCAGTGTGAGAGGTAGAATACTCTTGCAAACTAGAAACTTCAGTAGGTGGCAGCAACTCGTAGCCTACATTTTCATGTGCAACAGATGAGATGGTCACGCGTCAGAAAAAAATAGCACAATCTAGGTTTGAATGCCCAACAAGTAGGCTAGGCCTAGGCCTATCCTAAATCCTGAAGCCTGGGTGAAATGACCAAAAGTTCAAGATATTTCGTCCAAGAGCAGGAATTCATTTGAGTGATTTAAGCTATGTTTCACAAGTGTTGAACACCTGTTTAACAATGAAAAGTCAAATTCAAATTATACCCTATTCCCCTGGTCCCCAAATGGCGGCCTGTGGGCCAGATCCGGCCTGCAGGAACCAAATGAGTGGCCCGCAGTACCATCTGACTTATCAGTTTTCTCCATAAACATGCTTACAGACCTCATAAGCAGTAGGCCTACAGGCAATCATACTATATATGAAGTTTATTGAGGTGCATTAAAGAAAGCAGAAGACTAAAAGAAGACTACTTTGTGATGTTCTAACTAGCATCCTTTCAACGTGTGGCTTTGAATGTTTGCGGCCCTTGGCTTGGTATGCTTGATAAAATTCGGCCCTTGCGGAAAAATATTTGGGGACCACTGCCCTATTCCATTACACATTGTTTTACACAGATTAGGCCTACACAAATTACCCTATTACATCACACATTGTTTTAATTTAAAATTTTGAACTAATTGTTTTACACAAATAACCATATTCCATCACACATTGTTTTAATTTAAAACTTTATTCACCTTTATTCTGCTATAAGTGCAGGGGTGAAAGTAAGCCTTTACGCACCTATACTAAGTATAGGTAGCCTAGGCTATAACATTGACAGGTGGTACAGAGTAGTGGTAAGAGAAGAGAGTTTCTGCCCATATTAAAAATAAGTCACATGCACTTTAAATAAAAATGCATATTGTAACAATATGGCATGGGAAATGAGCAATGAGGAGGTTGGGATGTCTGGGGAGTCTGCTGCTAACCATCCTCCATACAGTAGGCTACATTCATATAGGCTTACAGTACCATACATACATACAGTACATACATAACACATAGGCCCACTAAAAAGTTTTGATTGTGTCGATAGTACCGGTAAGAAATTGAAACTACTTTCACCCCAGTATAAGTTGCTTTTAGTAATGAAGCTTTAGAATAAGATAGGCTTACTTCCATTTGCACAGAAAATTTCATCACCTTCCTGACAACCATGTTAAACAGACAGAAAACAAAAAAAACCAAACACAATACGAGTCCAAAAAATAGCCTACATTAGTAGAATATTCAGCATTTTGCTTTAGAGAGAGGAAATGTTGTGGACAAATTGGCTTACCAGTTAGAAGTAGTTATTAGGTAATTGTTGTGAGGCCGGCCTATCCAGTGGGATGAACAATGATGACCATGACAGACAGGGAATTTCAATAATCATGAAAGTGTCTTTCCTTGTTGATTTTTAGAATGCAAATAAATAAATAAATAAATAAATATTCAGGACAGAAGTCCATTGACATTTGTGTAGTTCTGTCCTTTTTTCGTCTTGATCCTGTCCATCCAGATGTACATGTTTGTTTTCTGTATCTATTTTAAGACAACACTTAACTCAGTGCATGCACTGTTTTCTTCCCCTCTCTCTCCATTTCTCCCCACCACTGTGTCTGTCCCCTTTACAAAACTGACAAAAATTAATGAGGAAGTGTGAAAGATGGAAATTCAAAGCCGTGTGCCACCAATTACATTTAATCACTGACCAAATACAAGAGACTGAAGGAGAATGACAAAGAAAGAAAGACAATGTATGTTTTGTTCCCCTCATTGTTACGGTTAATAATCAACAAGTGTGAATATTTGAACATATTTGCCTCCAACTTCACAGCCTCAGTGTTAACCTTCTCACAAATACAATATTGAAAGGTAATGCATGCTGTGTTTCTTTTCCTCTCTTCTTTTTCCCCCCACTCTGTGTCTTTTTCTTGAACAACGGTTGAAGATTAAAAGAAATGTCTCCGGGAAATCTGTCAATTCTGTTGGTGAATAATGCGGCATGGAATTTAATGGCATGAGTTATATTGGGTTCCCTCTACACCCACATTTCCTTTCAATGAGATCAATGCAGCTCCGATGACAGATCGGGACTGTCTTTAGTATCTTGAAATTTCAGGTTTCAGAGGGAATAATTAGATGGATATGGATGAAACACAGAGTATCAGACTGTAGGGAGAGCTCCACCAAGAGCAGCCTCTGGTTCGACACGCGAGTCTGTTTTGCTGAAATCTGTTTAATAGCCCCGTTGAATCTATTGTTCTAAAAGTAGCACACAATTGTTTGGCATTAAAACCAATATCAAACTTTTGTGTGCTTGTGTGTGTGTGTGTGTGTGTGTGTGTGTGTGTGTGTGTGTGTGTGTGTGTGTGTGTGTGTGTGATATTGTTTATTTTGCTGCAAGGATTTCTTTTTGGCTGTTTCTGTCGTTTGATTTGAGATTTTTTCGGAACATAGATTGACTTCTTGTCTCTTTATTCACCTCAAACTTTAGTGTGTGTTATTTGGCTTTGTTAGATATGATCAGAATGCAAATGCATGAAAGGATTATAGTTGAATATGGGTTTGTAGCACTGTGACTCTGCATGCCAGAAACACAGAGACGTATTTGTTTATTTATTTATATATATATTGGGGAGGGCCTGAAGGATTGTAAGAAAAATACCTGCATAGATTTTAGTGTTGGAATTGTACTAATGAGGGAAGCTGTATATTGTGAGAACACTTGGCATGTCTCTTAGTTTTTTTCAGTGCCTGTAGAGGCAAAAAAAATGCTTTCAATTGGAGCATAACCATCCAGGTTGTTAGCGCCTAACCACTCCTGATGTTAGTGTAATGTTCCAGTTGATTTATATATTTCAGAAAATTCTACACAAATCCTCATATACTACGAACACCAAATCTCAAATAGTGTATTCAAGTAGTAAAAGGCTATTAAAGAGGTACAGAATGTAGGCTAGTCTATATTTTGTCCCATCAGGTTGTTTGATTATTAATGGTTTTACTTTCTTACCTTTTCTGGAAACTTGAAAGGAATGAATAGATGTCACAAGCATAACTGGTGATTGACCTTCTTCTTATTGTAAGACACATTTGAAAGTGAAGCTTGACAAGACCTGAGTCTTTGATAGCATAATCTCTGCAAAGATCACAAGACTACAACATGACCATAGACTTCGTACAAGTAGACTATGTGTTTAAAACGGAGTGGAATGTCAGGCCGAGTTCATGTAGAACATAAGTGGTCATAAAATTGATATCTCTGTAACTTTTTAATGCTTCTTGAACAATACTTGAACATCTGGGAGATATTGGGCACTGATGATACCCATTGTCTGTTAACATTGCTGTTTTATTCTGACAGTGTTATTCCCATCTATGCTAACGGACATTTTAAATGTGCATTTTTTGGATTTGTTGTGGTTCTCATGTGGATCTGGCAATCATCTCTTCCTTGAATATATGCATACATGTATATTTATGTATTGTGATAATTTTTAAGCCTGTGATATTTGGCAGTTTCATTTGTGCAAAGCAACCACTGCATCATTAATTTAGAATAAATTCAAAAACCTGATATAAAGCTTTCTCAAAACAAGCAATAACGAGTTCTTATATATTACCAAAGGCCACTAACATAAAGTCCAAGGACAACAGACTAGTCTGACATTTAGAAAATTTCACCAAATTTTCAGATCAATGTACTTATTGTGCTTGATTACTCATTCCACTGATGAAGAAACATATAGGAAAAATGAATAAATATGTCCAAATACCTTTTAAAGTGTCTTGAGTTGTAGGCTACACATAGCATTTACATTTACATTATGAAGAAGATTAAACATATAAAATATACTGTATTCTTGTTTAGCAATCTGCATTCATACGTTTTAAAAAGCACTGTTCTGACCAGGGCCGTGCAGTCGTGCTCACGTGTATTTTGAAGGAGTTTTCCTGAAATCAAATCAGTGAGTCATGCATATTGTGTCCCACAGGACAGTGAACAGAAGCTGCCTCTTGGCCTCCACACTCCAGAGTAATAACCTCCCCCTCTTTATTTTCTTTAGTTGGTTGCCATTTGTCTTTTTGCCCTCTGAAATTCACGCTGCCTCACCAGTGGCCTTCACAACCTCTGACAAATACTTTTTGGTGAAAATCCCAGCGAGGTTATCAGGTTTAATTCAGGTCCCAGAAAATATGCCGACAATAGTACAATGAAAAGCTGTAGGCTGTGTGTGTGTGTGTGTGTGTGTGTGTGTGTGTGTGTGTGTGAGAGAGAGAGTGAGTTAGTGATACAGAACATTTGAACTTGTTTACCATATGTCTGTGTGTATACCCTTGACATCTTCATGTCTCTCCACAATTGAATCAAATGCGCTAAC
This sequence comes from Sardinella longiceps, assembly GCA_027497455.2. Taxonomy (NCBI): domain Eukaryota; kingdom Metazoa; phylum Chordata; class Actinopteri; order Clupeiformes; family Clupeidae; genus Sardinella; species Sardinella longiceps. Next base: position 14,075,797 of record JAODXP020000022.1, on the reverse strand, counting down.
TTAAAGTTACCAACTCTAAGCACACATACTGTGCCCCACAGACTCTGAGCCAAACTCACGAAATTGTAGTCCTCCACAAGTCAACTGAAAATACCAGGTCATCTCTCACATAGTTTTATCAGGACAAAATGGGTTCAGTTTCAGATCTCACATAGACAGTATCATTAAAACCCTCTGAAAATCCTTCTCATTCTTTTACCTTATATTAGTATTACCACGCCATAAAGGAGGGTCTTCAAGGAAGTCATTGCAAACCTTTGCCCCATGCCAATGTAATTCTTATGTGTCTGAATGACATAATAAAAAGCTACTTCGGCATGGTGCAGATGAATATTGATTCAGACTTGGAAATGAGCATAATCTATTCAAGCATGCAGCTAGGTTCCTTCCTTTAGAATTAGCAAAAGTTTATGAATTTATATTATCTGTGTTACCTGTTATTATTGCAGTTGTTTCACCATTTCCATGCATTTAACAGAGTATCATTTTGTTAATCTCTTAATCTCCTATTAGCACATTCCAATTAAAGGTTTACTTACAAAACAATGTGAAATGTGACCTTGTGAAAATACTAAAACCATTGAATGTGATAGTTAGTATTCAAAATGACATCATAGCCTTCATCCTGAATAAGCAAGTGACCCTATTTCAGGTGAGGAAGCCCTCTGTAGTTTTACCGTATACCGATACTTGGGACATACGGTATGCACCTCTCATTCAGTTACACTCCTCTAGTATTGGCTCAAGACATGAGGTGAGGTACCGAAACTTTAACCTGAAGTGAGTTTATCCACCCCAACTTAAACTTGGTGTGTATTGGAATTGGTGTGTGAGCTAAAGGTGTATGTAAAACCTAAAATATTGTTTTCCTGTGTTCTGCTGAGCGCCATAGTAGGCTTTAGGAGTGCCCATGGTGTCTTCCCTTTAAAAAAAAAAAAAAAGAAGAAAGGAGGAAAATATGTTTTGCCGATTTGGTAACTTGAGGGGACCCTAGTGGGCTAAGAGGGAAGGACAAGGCTTAGGTGTTTGAATAGACTGCAGCTCTGGAGAGAGTTCAACAAAGTCGTTGTATAGGTATGCTGCTGACACATATACATTACATCCCACGCTACTGCTTGTGTCAGCTTCTCTGAGTGCAGATGAAGTCCTTACATTGTTCTCCCTTGTATAAAATTCCATGTCAACATATTGTACAAGCTCATGAACTTCAGTCAGAGCAGCATCTGCACTGATGACAGCGTGCTTTCCAAGAGCCAACAGATGGACCACACAGGAGCCTTTCTCCTGCAGCCACTAAAGTGAGAGCGAGGTCAGGCGACATCAAAACAAAGATGGCTTATCACAGCCGTGAAGTTAATATGTATTTATGCAGTTGTGGGTTATTTTGTTGTTGTTGTTGTTTTGTTCTTGTTTTTCAAAGGCTTCTTTTTTATATATAAAAGTCTTTTCATATGACAAAGTAATTAAACTAGCTGCAGACCACGCTTCTTTGAAAATCAAACAGTCCAAAAGGACTCCAGTATGCTCTCATTCTTTGTCTTTGTTTGCATGCTCATCTGTAGAGGACAAGGCCACTGTAGTATGGTTGCAAAAATGTATTAACCATAATTTCCATGCCAACTTTATAGCTGACCTCATATTATGGGCAAATAGCAGAGCCAGAGATGCTGACTACAGCATCACCACAGACGCAAAGGGGGGTGGGGTTGAGGACCGGGGGGAGGGGGGTGGGGTTGGGGGGGGGGCTCTGGGGTGTACGACACTGTGGAGAAAACCCTGTGCAAACTACTGTAGTACCATCAAGTACATAATACTCACCTGGCTTGGTTCCTGTTCCTGTGGATTCACACCTGGGTGGCCTCCACACCTGAGCGCATCCATGAGCGATGGGCCACTGTCGTCATGACCCCTTTTGCCAAACCCCACTGACTTGTTGCCTGTGGTGGACATATCTGTTGTGTCCCAGACATCAGGGTCGAATATCACATGTTGAGACTGTCAACCTTGAGAGGAGAATGTGTCTCTTCATGTGTGTGTGTGTGTGCATGTGTGTACATCTGCACTTGCACAAATGTGTTGCAGATGACAGACCAATGTGTGTAGTGTGTTTGTGTGTGTGTGTGTGTGTGTGTATGTGAGAGAGAGAGAGAGAGGGGGGGTACAAAAGGGTCGTGTGTACCCGTATCTGCGGTGCTAGTGTGGTGTGCGTTCACGTTTGTGTGCGACAGGGTATTATACTCTATGTGAGCTGCTGATGTTCATGCTTTAGGTGAAAAAAAGAAAGGGCAATGGTGCAGAACTGCTAGCACCACACACACACACACACACTCCAAACTGACATGATATCAGAGGCGCTAGCAGGCTGAGCAAGGCAGCAGGCGGGTGGCAGCTCACCGCTCTCTGATCCTGCCAGTCATCTGGTGTCACCGTTCTGTGTTATTTTGCTTGCCTTGTTTTGTTTTATCTGAGATAAAAATTCTGTTGTTGTTTCTGGCCAGGCAAGGGGGGAGGGGGGGGGGGCATCTCTTCTGTAGAGAAACTTCGAATTCCATTTTGCGGTTTGCACTGATGACAAAATGTAAAAATTATGGAATTTTAATTATACATGCAATAATTAGGTTTGATTGGCCTTGATTGTATTTCTGTGGATGTCTCAAATTTTGTTCGGCATCATGTAAAATATAGGACCTATTATTTGCTCTGAACCATAAGTACAGCCCAAAAATGCATTTCACCTAAAGTGTACAGAACTTGTGTGCTCTTCATCTCCTGAGGAAACAGAGAGGTCCAGTGATGTGTTGGGTGTTTGTTTGGACAGAGGGGGTGGAGACGGTGGAGGTTGGTTTGAGGTGGGCATGTCCTTGCCCCAGTTCCGTTCCTGGTCATTGCACCAACCTCGTCCTCTCTCCTCTCTCTCTCTCTCTCTCTCTCTCTCTCCCACCATCTCTCTTTCTCTCACTTTCTCTGCCTGCAAACCCACCCCTGGTTGACTTATCGCTAGTGCTCTTTGATCTCTTTGTGCACTGGGCTTATCAGAGCTGAATTCTCCCAGGGCCTTTACTGTTGAGGATGCCTCCCGGTTTCACCTACTCAAGAAGCCCGTAGAGACACATCTGTTTTTGAACTGTATTTTCTTACAGTAAAAGAAAAAAAACACACACCATCAATTCTGATCTCTCTAAGGAAAAGGTACACAGTGCATATATATGCATTGCACCAATACAAATAGCCTTCCTTACAGTGTTTTGACATTTTGTCCAGTGTGTGTATTTCAGATTGTTTAAGCTGAAAGTCCCCCAGGCTACTTAACCACTAGACTCTCCTATGTCTGTTTTAAATCTGTGATCGTTAGCATCTAGCCAGAGTCGGCTGGATGCTCACTCCAGCAACAACAGAAGCCTAGAGTTAGAAGAGGTCTAGTGTTACACCAAAATTATGTAGCTAATCCTTGCAGTTAATTGGCAAAGAAATCAGTCTGGAACGCTTTCTTGATGTATGAATATAAACAGAGAATAAAAATGTATAAATGGTTAATTAAACATATGATTGATTTGTCGGTGTTTAAGCCCTCCTTTTTAAACATGAAAATGCAAAACAAGAAATGTCTACACTGAAAACCAAAATTAGACCACAGTCTGCACTGGACATAACCACACCACACACACCTACAGCACAGCCGGTAGGCTGATGCATTACCACATACAACCGTAGTCATTTATCAGGTGAGCACACTGTGTAAACGGTCATACAGGCATGCAAAATATAAGCGCCACTGTTCTGTAGTTGGCCCCCAACCACTCAGACAGGAAACAGTAAGTGGCACCCCAGTGAACCGAGGTTTGGTTGAGAGCCATGTCTTCTGTGTTTCCTACGTGAGAGGAATTCGACACACTGCTGTTTACTGGCTCTCGTAAGGGACAATATTCACTGAGGCCCTGTGGACACACTGGCACATGCTGTAGGATCCAGGACATGGGATTACCCATAGGAGTGCATACAGTACTACAACTACCTCCTGGCAAAACGGTAGGGATCCTGGAATACAAAAATGGAAGCGCACATACAAATGCTTTTATTTACAATAAAAGAAACTCCAAAAGAACTGATTGAGATGAGCCAAAACATTTTCTCAACTATTTAAGAACATAGTTGGCATGATGGCATGTCCCATTTTAGAACATTCATGTAATAAAAATACACAATAACACAAAGAAAGTAGGGAAACTGTCCTGTCCTAACATTTTTTTTTTTTTTTTTTTTTTCATGCAATTGTAGGCTACTGACTCGACGGAGGACATTCCGCTTCTGTTTATATTACAGCTGAACAACAAATGAAATCACTTTTAATCAAAAAATCACAATGTTCATGTTTAGGTGCATGCAATTCACCTAGTGAATTCTCTTTATCTTTTCATCTTTCATTCTTTATATTTTTCTCTTTTATGCGGTATGGCCATATGGCCAAATTCCACCTCTAAAGTCTCTGCTCCAGAATTCCAGTTGATGTAAGGGGGGCTTGCTTGCAGTCACAAAAATGACATTTGTGTGTGTGTGTGTGTGTGTGTGTGTGTGTGTGTGTGTGTGTGTGTGTGTGTGTGTGTGTGTGTGTGTGTGTGTGTGTGTGTAAAAACATGCACTCATGAGGACGTATTTGTCAGCTGATCCACACAGTTGCTTTTAGTGCAAGATTGCACTGATAAATACAAGTATAATATTTGAACAGTTTAGCAATGCATTATTATATGATTAACCATTTTTACTCCATTGAAATTTCAGTACAAAGAGCAATGTGAATTTTTTTTTTCTACAATAAGGAAGGTTCATATATTGTGTTCTTTTTCCCTCCAAGAGTGAGTCATAACATTCAGGACATTATTAAAGCTGTTTGTTCATCCATTTACACTTGCTTTGTTGCTTTTTTAATTTTTTTCATTTTTTTATTTATTTTTTTTTATTTTTGTGGATGCTATCGTCTTATCCTAATATTGTCTGTGTCTTCAATGGTGAGGATTCCCCATCAAAGTTTCCCCCTTCTTTTAATACTTTAGGGAATTTTCAAACGTCGGGAAGTATTGCTGTAATGCCCCATGATTTGTTCTCCCTGAAAGAAATCATAGAGTAACAATATATTAAACTACAGAGCAACCTGACTTTAAGAGCTATGCATTTAGTTCTACCTCAGTCCTAATAATGTATAAACTCTGTGCTCCTACATTTCTGTGATTTCAATTTTTTTTCTCAGAAAGATAACTATGTTCATGCAATACCAAGCAGGCCTCAACTCCTGTTTTATTTAATTGAACACAGGGGTTTGGGCAAATCCATGGGGCATTACCTTAAAATATTCAACACAGTAAAAGATGGGGGGAGCAAAAAATCAACACTGAGAAATAATAGCACACATTTTTCATCTTTGCTCTCTCCGATTTTGATTTAAGTCAATCATACATGCCATTTCATTTTGTTAGTGTGGGTAGAAACAAAACACAGTCAAATCATCTAAAAGGCAACATAAAAATGGTAATTGGTGTAATGAAAAATAACTCCTTTAAAGCAAAGTATTTTTTATTCACACAAAATTTAATAAGATATATAACAACCATTTGGTCCATAAATATGTGAGGGGAAATAGTTTCTATACACCATCTTTTTTCAAGAAACAAGGAAACATGGACAATCTTGATAAAACACTTAACTGTACTATTAACACGAAGATCAATATATAAGATTCTTGGATTTACCAACTATATGTGAAAGAGTGCACAACTGCTTTCTGTGACATCGCGCCCCCTTTTTTAACAGGATACACCATTAAAAAGATCTTCAGAGATAAGATGCAAAAAACAGTACAAAACTAGTGAGGCGTCAGAAGGGTGTGAAGAATCAGATAACAAACGACATATATATCCTGAATTTCACAAACTCTCCTCCAAGTTATAGCGTAAGGCACATAGTAGAACTGAGTTAAGCATCTACTTCATTGAGTAGATCTAGAGTACCGCTTTTTGTTCTACATTAGAACAGATTTCGACACTTACAATGAAATGTTAAACCCCAGCAAAGTCTTTTCTATCTTTGTCCCTCTCTCCCTTCTGCTGCCACCCAGAAAAAAACAGGATTATTTTTGGTCTGTTCAGTGGCAAGTGTCCATAAAGACAAGGAATTGAGTCCAAAATTATTCATATAAAACAAAACAAAACAAAACAAAACAAAAAAATAGTGGGAAAAATACGGTTCTGATTTTTTTCTTCTTCTCTAGACTGGCTCCTTCACAATATTCCTGCTGTCTGAGGTCATGAGAAGTATTTGTAGTCAGCTCTACATCCCCACAACACCACCCTTATATCCCATGAAATGATGCAACTCCTAACCTCCTTCAGAGTCTCGTCGTCACCCTGAGCATCATGAAAATAATGCACTTTTCACTGGGCACTACATGTCGTTGTGCAAATGTGTCAGATCTACTATCAAGCTGAACTGCTGTGAAGCCAACTGATTGATGCTAGTTAGAAAAGTGCTTTCTGGTGTATGTAAGACAATCACTTAAGAAACAGTGCCCGTCCTCCAGCTTTCTATTTAATTAAAAAATTGAATCACAAATACATGCCAGCGCAATGAATATCTGCGTCTTAAGCGCGATGTTTCTCATTTGTAACTGTTGAGCTTTAACGCTCAGACCAAATCTACACAGAAAATAGAATTTATCTGCCATTAAACATGTATCATAATGGCTGTTTTACACCCAGTAAAAGGATGCAATAATAGGGATCTATTTGCTTGGCTAACCATTTTTGTTGAAGCCTAGTGACTGATAACAATTGAATCAATTAAACAACCATTTATCTGTCATGAGTATATTGTGATTTTATCCGCACATTCTACAAAATGATATTTCAAACATTTCCACAAAGGAAATATTAAAATATACTTTAATAGAACACTGCAGACATAACGCATATTGTACAAACATATTTCTTTTGGGCAAGAAATTGGATTTAAAGTGAAATTACACATAAGTCACCATAGAGTCAATTTAGAAATCAAATAAATTACACAAATAGAACAGTCCCAATAATAATTTCTTTTGCAATCTTCCAAGTTGCTAATAGTAAGCCCCTTGACATAACTACCAAAGATCAGATTTTCTCCACACAAAAACAAATACCTAAATATACATTGACTGTTAACTCAGCTGCCAAGCAGATGCCAATGCTACACATCAATATGGTTTTTTAAATAATTTCATTTTTGAGCTCTTTTCTTTGTTCAGGGTTATATTCCTGGTGACTTGAGGGTGTGTCTGATTTAATCATAATAATAATAATAATTGTATTAAGTATTATTATTATTTCAATAATCAGGTTTATAAATGTAAAATTGGAGGAGGAAGACAAAAAAACAAAGAAACAAACAAAAACAAAACAAAAAAAGAAATGTAACCAAAAATGCTCCCGTGTTAGAAAAGATTTGTCAAGGTAGTTTGTGAGGGGCTCTCCGAGTCCTGGCTGTCCAGACTAGAAGTGACTGAGGTGACTACAGTGATTGAGGGATTGGTCAGGTCTGTTAGTGTGGTGGCCGTGCTGGGGGGGGTGAGCGCTGAGCCGTCGGCGGAGGGCGGAGGCAGTGATGCACCGTCGGCCTTATCAACACCCCCGTTCTCCTGCCGCAAAATGTTCCTTCGGAATTTGGCTCGAGCATTTTGGAACCAAACCTGCAAACCAATCCCAACGACTTTACTTTTTAATGTGTCTACTTTCCTACAGGCCATTTAGTTATTATTTAGATATGGTTTATAAATGTTATTTTAGCTACATTTAAAATGGAATGGACAAGTGACTAAAGGAAATTCTGCAAAAGAGTAGGTGGCCAATTTTGGAGGTTGTTGTATATTTTTTGCATCTTTTTCAAAACCAGGAAGTAAGGCCAGCTGGTACAAGAATGTCGCATCCACCCATTGGGTTGGCTTTTTTGTTCTACACTGATTCTCTACAGAATGCATAGTCATGGTGGTATATGACATATTACATAACTGAATTTCAAACAAATCCATAGGAAAATATTTAAGGTTCTTCTTACTCATTTCGACATAAATTATGCATCTCTAATAATCTTTTTCTACCACCAAGTTGGGGATCTGTTACAATAAACATTGGATGAAACATGTTTGCACATTTCTCTCACCCTACACTCAAACTGACAGCTTGGTCATTCAAACAGTGACACAGAAACAACTGCAAATGAGTCTCCACATTAAAATCTCAATAAAGTGTAAACTCATAAGAGATGAGATGCATAGAATCAAATCACTATTTGATCAGGGTAGCTGTCAGATTTGGTGTTTTGGGAGAGAAAGATAGAAAGAAGATACAAGAATGGACATCTATTTTGGGTTGATATTGGGGAAGGGAATAACATCATAAACAAATGAGGGCTTACCTGAAGAACTCTTTTGGTCAGGCCCGTCTTCTGGGCCAGTTGTTTTAAATCCTTGGCGTCTGGATTGTGGTTAATGGCGAAGTAAGATTTCATGGTGCGAAGCTGGTGGTGCTTGAAGGAAGTGCGCATGCGTTTGGTCTTCTGGGAGGGTGGGTAGGACTGCTGATCTCGATCCAGGTGATCCGCTTCGTTTTCATTACAACCTGAGCAGTGATTGGGGTAGGGGGGAGGGAGGTGGTTGGGAGAGGGAGACAGGAGAGGAGACTGGCGTCAGAAACAGAGCGAGAGAAGCACAGATGGTGTGCGGAGTCTCCGCGCCTACTGAAGTGTTGATCAGTGCACACAGCTGATCAAGCAGGTCCTAGCTGTCGGTGCTTTCTCCACTAAGACATTTGTATGAAGACATTGGGGGGATAGAGGGGGGGAGGCAAAAAGCAAAACAAAACAAGCAAAGTTGTTAATTAAATGAGAAATCTGAGGTCTGTTCGCCTGTGTGCTCCATAATCGGTAGTGTTAATGGAAATATGCAGACTGAGATTTATTTAAAAGGGCCAAAATCAGCTACTGCATGGCTGTACTGACACGAAACGAATGATTCTATGGATAAATAAAATACCTGAGGGGAGCTTATTTTAGAGAATTTATTGTCTGTCAAAAATAAATAAGTAGGCCTAACACTGAGCATTCTCTAAGGAACAATCAGATGTTAAAAAAATTAAGCATTGATACTTTTCCCAAAGATTAGCTCTTTTTATTAGCTTTCCATGCCCTTGAACGGTTCCCATATACCGGTAGGCCTACTAAAAAGCATGAAGACTTCATGTAGGTCTCAAAGTTGACAGCCTATTTTCAAACAGCTCATGGCTGGGTGTTGATAATGTTGGCAGTGAGGTGTTAATGAGGACAACAGAACCTGCAGTTCCATACTGGTTTACAAAACGACGTGTGGCACAAAATGCAGGTTGTTCAGAAAAGTCATCTTATCAATACCAGATGACTATACAGTCAAAAAGTGTCTTGTTTATTCTGGATACCTTTTATCTGTGCCAAAATGCAACTGCATTTTGGAGTTAGCTTATGATAAGTTAAATTATAGTTGCTATTTTTTTAATAAGAAGTTGAGTGACCCAAAACGAGGCACAAAAACTGCCAACTGACGAATGAGTGGACCGAACCTATTGGCTATTTGTTAATAATAATCCTTGTTAAATGTTTAGCCTGAGGGGTGAAGTATGATGTTTTTGATGTTACAATCCTTTTTGAGTAGGAAAGTTTTTGATTGCATTAGCCTACTGAAATATTATCATAACTGCCAAGTGTATTTTCCCCTCTACACAACATGGGCCTAGAATCTATTCAAAATAAGGCAGCAATTTCTAGTCTTTATGTCACTAATATTTTTATTCCAGTATCATCCAGCAGGGGTCTCTGTCAGCAATGGGCTCAAAGAGATAAATTGGGAACACCATCCAAGCTGGAACACTCATTATTACGCGTTCAGGCTATCCTTTTTCCTCCAATTACCAACTCACAGTATTAGGCCTATTGCAAATATTACAGCAAACACGAGTGGGGGAAATGTTTCAATGTACTAATGAATAATAGCATACTTTGTTGTTAAGCTTTGTTTCGAAAATTAATTTCTGCAAGTTGTAGGCTAGGCCAGGTGGCTGTGCTGAATATTGGTCGTCCTTATTCTTGGAAACAATGAAAAAACTAATCATTATTAAGAATAACAGAAATGATTAGAGACCATAAAGCATTTTGCATCAATTTCGACATTGTTGTACTGTTTTGTAGTAGGCCTAAATCAATTCGACCGATATGAACAAGAATAAAAATGCATAATTTGATTTTAAAAAATGCATAAAGAGATGCATCTGTATAGCTGCAAATGTATGACCCTTGGGAAGGCAGTGAGATCAATTAAATGGAACGATAACAGAGCAAATGTCACAAAACCTCATCTGCATCTGAAATCAGTGCCTCAAAATCTTCGACTAATTTATGTTTCACTGCCCACTATGGTCTCCTAATGCTGGGAACTTTAGTGACCTTCAAGCGGCCATTTTAAAACTGGTTGCAAGCCAGGGATTCCGACGTCACCTTTAATTAACACAGAACAATTAACACGCAGATTACCCTCACTTCTCCCCATTCATGAAGAACAGCGGAGACCTGGCATACAAAGCCAAACTTTCTCAAGCAGACACTAATTGCAACAGCGACAACAAAAGAGGCACTGCAGGCATGGATTAGGCTACGACATTCAGAGCTTGAATATATTTTTCCCTAACTGAACTGAAAAGTATATGCAGGGCTATGACGACTTCGCCAACTTCACAGGCGGAGGTAACATTAGGAGACCGTTCCGTGCGAAAACCTCTGCCGCAAGACCAAATTACAATGATCCCCTCCACGTGGACGATGAGTTAAGGTCATGAGTTCACTTTCTAAATCTTGTTGATAAGCGAACTGACATTAAACACAATTATGAACTGATTAATCTGTAGACCTATTTGTACAGGTTTTAGAGGGCAAATTATTTTGACCATTAATGGTTATTTTAAATTGCAAAATGTTTCATCTATATATCTATCTAATAATAATAATAATAATAATAATAATAGGCTAATAATAATAATAAATTATTTTTATAATGTTTGACAACCGTTTGGGCTAATGAGTAGGCCTAGTTGAAATGTGATACACCTTAAAACAATATTTTAAGAGCTCATGAAATGAAACTATGACAACACTACCAATATAAGGCTTCTGTGATAAATAAGAAAAAGTAGCCTAACATGAAAAGTGTGCTTGGAAAATGTAGGCTGATACACACAAACGACATTTCCTCTGATGCACAGCGATTTCAAAACATGGCCAAGGAGTTGTCAGCAGCAGAAAAAAAAAACATTGTTTCACACACATACACACACGCACACACACACACACACACACACACACACACTTAGTACCATGAGCAAGCGTGACAATAAATAAATCACGTGCGTTTGAATATAACACGTTTCATTCCTCTCAATTTAACCCCGCACAGCACGGGGGTCTCACCTGAGTTGTAACTGGCAATGTCTATCCCCATGGCCGGACTTTTCCTTTTCCTTGGCCTTCCCTTCTGAACCGTCCCGCCAGTGCCGTTGAAGTAAGGTAAAGCTAGCCCTGCGCCTTTGGCTGCTAACTCGGCGTAGTTCAACTGGGGGTGGTAGTCTCCCTGGACAAGGGTCTCGAAATGAACCCTACAGTAAACCAAGTTGTCCTTCATGCCGAAATGGTCACCCGTTGTCAATGTCTTGTTGCAGGTGGTGCAAGTGAAGCAGCTTAGATGGTACACGGAGTCCCTCGCGCGCATCACCATCTCCGAGGCCGAGATCCCGAGGTGGCAGCGGGCACATCTCTGCACGGAGAACCTTCTGGAACATGAAAAAAACATTTACAATTCCTTCTAAATTAACACAAAGGTAGCCTATTCATTCATTTAAAGGGGTGCATTTAAAAGTTTTCGAAGATCATTTTAATTAGCCTAACAGAGGAGTGGCGACATTTGGACGCTGTTTATTGATTCCTTGCGTGTCAAATCATTTTCAATAAATGTGTTTGCTTGATTTAACCATTACTAGAAATTGACTTATTGATAAATAATCGAGCGTCCATTTATTCCAATTAATACAGGCCTATTAATTAGCCTATGACAACCAGGCCTTCCTTTTTCACATAGCCTACAAAATTATAACTATTTTTAAACTGCATCACGATTCCAGTATAAGATGCAAGGGGTGCATTTTACATGAGGCTACATTGTTTAAGGCTATGGTCCTAATATTAAACATAATTTTCCGAGATCAACCCTTTCAAAAAAACAGCTTCGTTCTTCTTCTCACCTGTAGTAATCCTCTTTGCAGTAAATGCTACCATCCTTGGCAAAGCATGTGAGCTCTGACTCCAGGGCCAGTTTACATTCACAGCACTTCAGACACCTGAGGTGCCACTGCTTATCCACAGCCAGCAGGTAGTATCTGTCCGAGATCTTTCCTCCACAACCAGCGCACAGAGCAGGCTTCTCAGGATTCATGGAGGGCATTGTCTGAGATAATCAGATAGAGGCTTTATTTATACACGTCAATAGTATTACAGTAGTAAAATATACAAGTCAAATCAAACCTGTGCACGTCTGTTTTAAGTGTTTTACAGATCAAAACAATTGCTATGAATTTACATGTGTCAAATCCTTGGCTATGCTAGGCCATCATAACAATAGTGTAATAACAAGAGTTTCATTGGATTAGGCTACTGTACTTGTATTGTTTAACTGTTATACACCGTGCTGTTTATGCAATGTAAATATGATTTATAATTTTCTTACTTTGAAATCCAAGTTGATTTCAGAGGTATGGCCAAACAGCATAGTGTACTCACGGAATGACTTGAAAATGAATAAGATGAATTGAACAATGATTTAGAATCCTTTTACAATTTTCAGTGATGACAAAAATGAACAAAGCCTGTATATTTTTCGCTGTGTCATAAAAATATCCCGGCCTAATTAGGTGTATAATAAATTCAAAAGCATCAGCCAACAAATTAGTTTTATTTCTTGTCCCCCCACTTTTAGGATACTTGAGTCATTTTCTTATTAATACCGGTCTATCATTATTGACATTATCCGTTCAGAAAGGTTGGGAACTAAGGACTAGTTGCTCCAAATTGTTTGTGTTCAAATTGTATTCAATAATTGGCAGGATAATGAAAGCACATAATCAGTAGCCTAATACATAAGGCAGTAGCCTAATTACAATGAAATGATCTGTCAGCCACAATTATGGTCTTGGGCACTTTAGTAATTTAAACAAACAATTGTAGCCTCATGTTAACCTCATGTTGGAACCATGGCTTCATGCAATTATGAGGTCGGATCGTTTGTTGTCCCTCACTGGAGTTAAACATGTCATGTCGATAGGGCTAGTCTTGCCACTAAACTTAAGTGGAATTTTGGGTAGACTTGCTAGTATCTTGAGGACACGTTACTATGACTATATGTGATTGTAACAGGGGGAAATTGTACGAGGATTAAGGACTTATAAATAATGTCTGAAATCTTACCGTTTCTCTTCCGTTCATTTGCACCCCTTTGGCAAGACGAGACTCCGTTTTGGATCTCCTCTCCATCTCCTCCATGATTCCTTGAATGTGATCCCCGGAGATGCCGTGGAAAAGCATGGCTGCTGGACGCAATGTGCAACTGCTTTCTTTTGCCTTGCACCCCACAACTTCCATATACAGCCTTCCCTTCCGCAATCTTAGCGCATCTGAGAGCTGCTGTTGGAGATTCTCACAGATGAGCTGCAATGCCTCAATTTGTTGCAAGCCAACTGAATATATGAAGCGCCCAGGAGCAGAGGAAATCTTAAGAATGACTCCCCCTCCTTGGAAGAAAGAAAAAAAAACAGACACACACACCCACAGCAAGAAAACCAAGTATAGTCCAGACGATAAGGCAGTCGAAGTAGTACCCAAAAGAATAACCTAATATTGTTGACACCGTTAAACGTTAACCTTTTGTGTTTTCAGGAAATTAAAAGTCCTCAATTTCCTAGTTAGGGTGCTTTAGTCGTTGAAGGTCAGGTTGGGACTGGCTGGTTTTGGAGAGCCGTGTCCTATTTGTGCAGTGAAAGAGAGTGAGAGAGAGAGCACAAGCCTGCCCAGTTGGGATCATTGGGTAGGAGGAGTTCCCCATCTCTTCATTGCCACTGATTTCTGTTCTCCAACAAAGAGACCTGTCCCTCTCTTCACAAAGCCCCCTGTGATGGGCAGCACCAGCCTGAAGAAAGCTTTTGGTATTGACAATTTACTTCTTTTTTTTCACTGATCATTTATCAGTTTAGGATCTGGGTTCAATGAAATTATGGCAGAATTTACTGACAGCAAATACTTTTAACTAAAATCAAATTGTTTGTCTCACTTTTTATTGTAATCGTTTAAATGTTAGTATTAAGGTAAAATTGTGTTTGTGACGTTAAGATTTTATTTTAATTTCAATTGGCTAAATGAAGATTGCAGCTTGCGAAAAACAGAGCGTAACAAAAAAAAACTTTATTTGGAAATGGATTAAATTGATTGCATGTAATGCCTATGCTGTACAATTTGATTGCTATTAAAATAGTGGTATGGAATGCTTTGCTAAATGCGCAGGGTTTTCTATTTCTCTCTCTCTCTCTCTATTTTTTTTTTTTTTTTTTTTTTTTTTTTTGCTAAAGTTGTTGTTGTGTGAGCCAGTCAGATTTTCTGTTATCATTTTAACATCATGAAGCCAATGTCATCTGAAGATAGTCCTCTCCAAATTCTCCGTGGTCCCCGACCTCCTTTTGCGTAAATTGGTGATGCCAGTTAACTGTGGTCGGCTGAGTATATCATCTCTAACATTTAAATCTCAGATTGACAGGATGTTATGGTGTTGTAGTTGGTGTTTGTGTTTGCTTATCCAAAGGGCGTCACAACTAGCCTACATGCTGTAGCAAGGATTGTGCTTATCATTTCAAATGCTTTTAAAGTAAAATCAGCAGGGTTTCCTTTCCCTGTAATTAATACGATTACGTGTTGTATAGACTCTCCGGCCTTTCCTTTAAATCCTTATCACAGCTTCCAATAACACACCGGTTGCCTCACAACAGGGTTAAAGAGCTTGTCTTTATATACTAGACAACCGTTGTTTATTCAAGGTGAATGCGGGCGTTTCTGTGCCGGGGTACCGTATTGGTTCACCATTGCACTGTGAAATGTACCCTGCTGATGTCCTTCTCTTTTGGAATAATCTGAGCTCAGATTATTGGTCCGAATTTATTTTGTTTTGTGTGTGTAGCCTGAGTGCGTGGGACTTGGAGAAAGAAGAGTGGTTCTTATCTGGAGGAAGAATGCCTCAAATCAGGATTACTTGCAGGTGCGGGTGCTTCAACCCAGACCAGCTCCAAATAAAGGTGTCACATTTGCATCTGATACTGGTTACATTACAATGAATACATTATTGAGATTTAGAAGCCGCTGTACAAAATACCCCTTGCACGGTCTATAGTCAGTGTGCATATGGTTTAAGCTGGCGGAAACTTAACTGAGTTAATTTTCGCTCTATCAGTTCCATGCTGTTGACCACCGATTGAGTGAAAATGACACCTTATCTTATCCACAAACTGATTTGTTCAGGTATTGTATGTAATGGACTTACATTGCCTGCAGTGGGATTCATTATAGGCCCAATTATGAGACAATAGAGTAAATCTCATGTATTGTTTTGGCAAACAAATGGTGCCATTATTCTGAGATAGGCCTATATTTCGTTTTGAGGCGTCTTTTAATTCATTAATTCCGTTTAATGCAACTCAGTGGTCTGAAAGCACTATACCCATTAAACAACTATGGCAGTTTATGGAATGCAATAAGCTATATATAGCAGTGTGACAAACAGAAAAATACAAAAAACAAATGTGGTCCCATGTGGTTTATCGTTACAGAAAATGCGTAAAAGTGCGTGCGTAATCGTGACCTAAACCATCATTCTACACGATCATCTAAACCTCAAGTAGCCCGGGCTACTGTCCTGTTACAATTAGACATTTTTGTTTTTTTGTATAGTATAATTCTGTGTCTTGTAGGCTATAGCCAATAAATCGAAACTAATGTTAAATTAGGTATCTATGAAAAGTAAAGCAAGCAACCATATTATTTTTCAGGTGCGTCTCAAAGTTCCAGGCTATTTTTTCAAGAATATTGGTTTATTGTATTTTCCAGGATTTCCTATTTTTTCGAGATGATTTTGGATGTCTTAAAAAATAATAATGACTTGAACAGTAGGTCGTATGGATTTAATCCGTTTCCATCATTATCTGTGTTTAATAAAAGCATAAACATAGGTGCAAAAAAATATTCACAATGTGATGCTTTCAGTCAGAATAAGGTGTCTGACTACACTTTTAAAACGAGAGTGTTTTTGTCTACCCCCTCTCAATCCTTCACTTGCTATCTGTCATAAATGCTAATGCAGCTCAGGCTAATTAGGCTTGAGGATTTCCCAGCTGAAATTCCAGTTGACTCATGGTGCAAAGGATATATTTTGGATATCAAAATTTCCCCTCGTTGTAATGACATTATCTGGACACGTCACTGCGATTAACCTTACCTGGAGCAGCTGGACATCCACCAGGACCAAACTGATGCGGTGCGAGAAGTGTGTTGTACCAGAAACAGGAGAATATCGGTTGAGAGGAGGGGGGGTGTCCCTCGTTTGTCCAAGTCGCCGGGTGTGTCAATTAAAACAACCCACTGCTGAACATGGTTTAATGCTACCCGGACAGTCATGTTCTATCACACCACACAAAAGATTAATCAAATCACGGGCCACAAAGATTCAGCTTTTAGCAGCATACTGAAAGCAGGCACATAGGACCCCACACAAACGCCTATTAACCATTTCCTTGATCAATATCAGGCTCTCACCAGGAGCTTGCAAATGCACGGCAGGGAATATTCTGCTTGGATATTATGGCAAAATATATAGGACGAACCCAGGTCTCCACACCCTTAAGAATAAAAAAAATCAGATGTTTACTTCGCTTGGCAGAAAATGTATCCATATAAAGCTTGTACATTTGAGGCAAATGGTTCACACTGCTGTAATTAATTCTATTGATTGGTACACTGCCTTTTTATGTTTTGATTTACATATGTATGGGTAAAGACGTGTCACGTCTCCATTATATTTAGGGTATATCATGTGTCACACGCGTTCTTAAAATTAATAGCATAAATATTATCTGCAAGTTGGCTAGGCCGTGCGCAATATGTGGGCGTCACCTGGTGAATCCAAAACGAAAAGTGTCACACCTTCATGTCCACGCTCATAACCCCGCGGCGCACTTACAGGAGTTCACTGATGCGTGCACTCGCTCTTTACAGTTCATATTGTTGTCGTGGTTTTGACGGTCATATTGAGCTTATTGAGGCCAAATGAATTAAAAGCGAAGGTGCAAATGCTTAGCTTGCTTGCAAAGCCTTTAGAAATGCCACCCTCAAAAAAGGCCTGTCATTGTTCACCTCTTAGCCTGAAGTAGGCTAGGCTTAGTCTATTCATTTATAACTCTGTAACCTATAGTAATTATAATAACAGTTGAATTAGGAATAAACCAAGGCTAATAAAATGCAAAATCTAGCACCACGAGAATAAGATGGAAAAAAGTGATCAATGATTCACTGACCTTTCTTAGCTGGAAAATGTAGTCAAGAAAATGTGGTGAAAATGTAGCGGGGAATTGTAGTCAAGGCTCATAAAACTGGTATCATAGTGATTGCCCTGTGTTATTCTGGATGATCACAAGATTGATTTTTCATTTGCATTCTTAATCTCTGCAACCTGAAGTTATCAGTCAATTTAAATTAAATTTGATATCTTTACTATGGGTTAAATCATGGGACGTGGGATCTGCATTGTGAGTCATAGGTAAATTGAAAGCAACCTTTCTCCACAATATACTGCGTGATTAGCAAGCACAACAATGGGTATGGAGATGATAGCAAGTTACTTCTGGTGCGCTGTCTCCACTGTACAGCATTTTCTGTAAGCAGCTGTTATATGCCTATATGTCACTACATGTTCAATCTTAGCTCTTTGGGTATACTTAAGAAGGCAAACTTCGTAGCGTAACCAGCGTCTCCTGACACTGAGAAGAAACACTGATAGGAAAGAAGTTAGAGAACTAGCGGCCAATGACTTCTCTTAAGCATGATAACATGCAACCGTGAAAGCACAGCTCAAAGAATTACAGACATTCCGATACGACACGAGAAAATCGTCAAAACGCACAAGCTGGTTTCAAGGTATTAGGTTTTTATTTCATCCTTGATTATGTATTGGCGATCTTTATGACTTCAATCATAAGTCCCTTGTTGCTATCCAGTTAAAATAACCCACAGCCCAATTAAAATAGCCAACACAGACCAATAACCTCCCTCCTAGATTTACACAGGAAATTCATTAGTTTATCAATGCAGGGAATTTTTGCTATTTTGAAATACGTTTTTGCCTACTTCAGCTTGCCTTTTGAAAAGGTGATTTTAAAAGTATTTTAAAAAGTATGTGCTTAGACTTCTGCGTAATTGAGTCCACTTTGAGGATGCCACATCTGGCACTGTGGAGCCTGGTGGACTGGCTGGATCACCAGGAGTGACGCCTGCTGTTTCTGCACTGCTATTTGCAGGCCTGTCCAAAGGAATCTGGCATCCTGACTGTCATTCAATTATATTGTGGGCTTTTTTTTTTCCAGGGCCCAGGCCCTACCACAGGGGAGTCGCGTTGCCTATCTGACCACTTCATAACCCGCAGCCTTGGGGCTGTGTGACATTGTGTCTGTTGCAGGAGTGCAGGGGTTGCTCAGCTGCTGCTCAACTTGGAACACACTCATAACATGCTCCGCCATTATATCTTCACAAGCACATACTGTGCATTGTATACATTAAGCTACTGTAAGCCACACACACACACACACACACACACACACACACACACACACACACACACACACACACACAAATCATCCAGAAAAAAAGGCTATATAAGTCCATCAAGTTTTTCCTTCTCTCTGTTTTGTGTCTCTCACATACACACACACACACACACACACACACACACACACACACACACACACACACACACAAATTCACATTAACAAACACAAATTTGCAGCTCATGTTTTGTTTAAGTTGCCCATATACTCTCACACATTGCTCATGCCCAACGTATCATGGCCCGCCCTCAGTTCCCCCTCTGGCTGCTCAGTGTGGATCCCCCTGCCCGTCCTCTGACTCTGCCGCAGGGCTCGCAGCCTAGACCAGCATCATCTGGAGAGAGGACAGCGCTGCCTGGAACACTCTCCAGCCTGTGCTTTGGCTCTGTACTCTTGTATGGTGCCCCACTTCATTGTAACATATGCTGCATCTGAAGGTCAGCATGCAGTGAAAGAGGCACATGGCCCTCTTGTTTTGGCTCTAGCCTATCAGCATAAAAAAGTATGTGATCATATTTTACCCAGAAATGACTTGTCTCCCCTAGTTTTTTTATTATGGACATGGTGAATGCTGTTGCATCAGATGTTTTTGTTAGACGCTTGGTCAATAATAAAATAAACAAATTTCAGCTGTTGAACTTGAGACATATTGTGACAATGATCTATTGTTATGGTTTCATATGTTCTCTTTTTAGTGCTCCAGACAATGCATCTTCTGTAATGTTCTTCAGTATTTTTTATATACATCAGTTTAGGATTTCTAATAATTCAATAAAATAACTGTTATCATTTGAATCATGCAAAGAAAAACATCTCATCCTCCTTGTGCATGTTAAATACCTAAAAAAAGCTAATTTAATCTGGAATCTAGCCATTACTCCACTGTTCCCAAAACTAGTTCCCGAATAAATATACTTGCTAAAACCTACCACATTAAGTATTGGGTCCTGTCATCTGAGTGCACAGACATTTTCCTCCCTATTTTGCTTGAGCAGGACACACAAAAAAAGAAATCTGTCATGGGCAGACTCGAAGTACCATGCCGTGTTTGTATTTCAGTCATCCAATGCTGAGAAATGGAGGAGGATGAGGTGGTGCTGGTGGTGGTGGTGGTGGTGGTGGTGGAGTGGGTGGTAGTAAAAAGAAGAGGGGGAAAAAAAGAAAGAGAAAAACACAAGAAAAAAAAAAGACGCCCAAGACTGTGCCATCTCTGTAGTGTGTGGACGCAGAGGAATGAGGCAGACATGAAAGTTGGCCTATTTCATGGTCAGGGCTGCAGGAGCTGGGGACCGGGAGCCCTGAATGGCAATGCATCTACCACGACGTGACAGACAAGTCCCTAGGCAAAACTCGCAGGGGCCCGTGGCAGGCAGGTCCAGGTACTTGATGAGTGTGACACCTTTGCCTCTCCGCTAGAAAATGTTGTTGCCGGCACGCTCCGCTGCTCCGGCTCAGAATTCGCCAAAATAAATTTGCCTCTCATCCCGACTGACGATGCATCCCACCTCACCCCCACCACCCAAACATCCACCCGCCCTTCCCTCCCTCTCTTCCTCCCTCCCCCACCCACCCTCCGTTCTCCCTCCCCCTGGCCTTCTCAAAGCTTCCCGACCCTGGTGCTGTTGAGATCATGAGTCTCCTTGTAGACGCTTGCAGGGCTTTGCTTTTGATCAGCTCAGGCTCCCTGAGCCTGGGAACCCACCTGACGTGGGAGACTGGAGACTGTGGCCGAGCTGCCTGGCAGCTGTGACGGGGTGGGCTACTGCTGCGGCTGCTGCTGCTGCTGGAGACACATTCCCCCAGACTCTGTTTGCTTGCTCTTTCAGACACAGGCACATACACATGCAAGGATTTTATGCTTTTGGTTGGATGGGGGCAGTAATCTTGGCAACCAAGATATACAGACACATAGACCTATAGACAACATATTCAGGGTTTCGACACATTGTCCATTTCAAAATTCTAAATACTTTATCCAAAATTTTGATGCTTTTCGGTAAATTTTTATGACCTTTTTTTTTTCCAAAACGGGTCCCCCATCTAAATGAAAGCAAACGGTAGGATGTGTGATAATGTTGGGGTGATTTGTGTCTTTGATTTACTCGTTTCTGGCCTATTTTAATGTGTTGATTCGCCAACAGAGTCTCCAACAGCAATAGCTGTCAGTGGCATTGTGTTCATTTCTTTGAAGTCTGCTTGGCCTGTGGGCACTAGTTTGGGCATGAGACATGCTTAAAGTTGTATTATGAGTTCAGCATGGTTTCAGCTATGGCTATGTAGACATCTCCCACTTAATCTTCTAGCTGACTGCCCCTTTAATACACTGTGAAAAAGTCCAGTCTTGGGAGACTTTAAATATCAAACAAATACAATGGGCACAGGTTGTGCACCAAAATATGAGAAACCATCATTGAAAAGATGGTTGGGGGAAGGGTGGAAGTAAGTTCACGACTCCCAACCGTCTTGTCAGTGTTGTTTGCTTGTTTGCAACTAGTGAATCAAGGGGAAACATCTCCGATTTGAGACAAAAGTGAAATCTGAAAACTGAAACCATGCTGGAAATCATTAACCTGACTCCGCCAGATGGACTTGCTCCAGCAATTCCATCTGGTAACCCTCCGTTGAAGTAGTTTTGGTTCGTTAGGTTAGTTTTCGTTAGTTTATTTTTGGCTGATTGGATAAGGCATTGGTGATAGATGGGCCAAATCAACCAATCAGACCAACGAAGCATACCACTAACATACATATGTGTATGCGTATACGTATGTGTATGTTCTTTAGACCCGCTTCTCGTCGCGCCACACCTCAACCCGCCTCAAAGCCAACGCTGGTTCTGGGGTCCGTTTCCCAAAAGCATAGTTGCTAACCAGTTAGCAACTTAGTTAGTTGTCAATGGGAAATTGCACTGTAACCAACATAGTTGCTAACTAAGTTAGCAACTATGCTTTTGGGAAACAGGCACCTGGATTGGTTTGTTTGTTTGGCAACCTGCTCCAAATTCTCGTCAGTGGAGAGTAGCCAAACTAAGCTGCGAGTGAAGATCTGAAGCTCGTGAGAACAGTTTGGCCTCACGAGGCTAGGAAATCATAGTACACCTTTAAGATATTGCTTAGCCGATGGCATATTCATAAATACAGTGTATGCCTTGCTATCACCAACAACGATCAACGGGCCGTTGGGACTATTTAAACTACAGTGGGACACTCAGTTTGCTATTTTGCATCTGTACCCAACCAGCCTTAATATTCAGTATTCAGCAACTTTTAAGTTCTCAGCAACAGATGTACTGGAGGCCGCAGAAATCATGTTAGACCGATTTATTGATTGCATGAATGGGGTTCTGACATGTTGTGGAAACTCTCATAATACATATCTATCAAAGTCTATTGATGTTTTAAGAGAGAATAGTAAAGCTTCAATTGTTCAATGATGGCTAAAATAGTCTGGAAACAACCCACACCTCCATATCTCCCTTCCTACATTACTGACTTATAAAGACCTAGGAAATACTAAAATCTAATTCCATACTTTTCCAGACAGTGTAGAAACCTACACACATACATATCATACTACATATCTACAAATATTAAAAACATCAAAGTCTACAGAAATATGTATGCCGTCACTCTATATGATTCTATTTTTTAAACACTGATGTGAACGTTATGGTCTAATTGAGAAAAGGTTCTCAGTTCATTTGATTTCCATCTCAAGAGTTCAGCCACAAGGCAACACAGAGATGCACTACTTTGCCAGAAGGCTGAAGTGCAAAGGAAGAGGGAGTGTGGAGACAGAGAGCCTGTTGATGTGCATGGCATCTTTGTTATTAACAGTATCTTTCTCTCAGATGGTGTCAAAGTGCATCATGCACAGGCCCTTTGCCCCCTCACTATTTTAGGCATGCATTAGCATGTTAAAATGCTCCTGCTATGAAGAAATTGATTTCGTCCTATAGAGTTCTTGGTAAGCCTTTCATGCACGATATGTGATTGTTGCCAACGTTCCTGCATAACAAACTAGCCATTCAGACACTGACTCTAAATTCTTTTATGGAAGGTTTATTTCCCCTATCACCCCAGAAACCCAGTATCAACTTAAACATACATGTACAATTGAACACACTTGTAATTTGAATATTAAACGAATTATGTCATGTTGAGGTAGTAAGTGAGAAGTGGCAGGATTATTCAATGTGAACAGAACACAGTGTGCTTCAGGTGTAAACATGCCTGTTGGCTTATGCGCCTTCCTAGCCAGGAGTGCTGCAGCTAGGGCATTCTCAGTGATGACACAGTAACAAAGGTCAGGTTGGGGCATGTCCTCTCCATCCTCTAGGGGCCAGTAGTCGTATGGTACTTGCATGGCTTTCGGTTTTAATAATTTAATAACAGCATAGGTTAATAAAGGTCAACACTGTGCTCTTTCGCCTCTCCTTTTTTTGCACCACATTTTTTCCTGCTCAATGCAAGGTCATTATCACTTGTTTGATTGGCTTTATATAATCACTTCAAATGTGTGATTTCTTTTTTGCATCAGAAACAAATTTGAGCAACGCACAGCAGTGCACTAAGCCTAAGAGAACAGCTGGATGTTTTCATTCAACATGTTTAAAATATCAAGGCAACGCCAGCCTAGGGTCTACAGACATCAAAAGAACAAATCACCAGCCACGATAAAATATTCAAGATTAAAACAAAAGGCTGGAGTTCATGCGCCTTTGCAAGAGAGGAGCTGACCAACAGCTCTGAGAGTTAAATCACAATGGATAACTGTGATTCATGCTGGTTCAAGGGCTGGATGTTGCACTTGGATTCCTGGTATTTCATCATTTAAAACAAATGTGGTTAAGGAGACCAGTCCTTCAAACAGTCCAGAATGAGTGAGAGAAAGCGCAAACTACACTTGGCATACTAACTCCTGCAGTTACCTCTGAACGTCGTCGTCACACATAAAATAATGAATTGAAATGCTTCTTCTTAGATGGATCCTCTACGTTAACCTGGCCATATGGACACTGTAAAGAAAACAATAACAACGACAACAAAGCAATTTAGTGTTTCAGGTCAGAACAAGATGTATGTGGCATAAGAAATGTGGCATTCTGCTAACAATACTTACATGTCTACAGGCACTCCCACAACACTTTCCTCTCTTGAGATGAGCAAAAGCCGTGAACACCTTGTATCCTGTTGATGGGTCAATGTAGAGTCTCCTCTCAGCCTGTGAATATACAAAGATTGCACAAAACAAAACAGAGAAAATTAAGGAACTAAAAAATAAATAAAAAGATATCAGAATCAGCTATGTGGGGGGTTAACAAGAAAATTACACAAGACCGTGCAGTCAGACTTGAACTCTCAGCCCCCTGAATCACATCAAAGAAAGACTTGATTTTTCTGAAGAAAAAAGGAAAAATAATGCATAAATATTGAAATAAAAATAACTCCCACAGTCCAGCTGTTGGCTCACTCCATGTGTTTAACACGCTTTCTCTGTGTGAGAGACTGAGAATAAATTGGTTGGATGATTGGCTCACACAGTGCTGTGACCAGTTACATTACTAGTTGTAACTCTACATCCTTCCAGAACTGTTTTATTTTTTTGCTGAGTTGAAGGGAATTACATTTTGACTTTACATTTTGAAATTATTACACAGCGTTATGGTTACAAAATATTTGTTGCACTTAGTTTATTCTATATTGCAATAAGAGGCTTTATCACAGTATTCAGACTCTCAAATTATCCAACAGCAGGCCTATTCATTATAGAGTGTTCATTAATAAAAGTCACCAAACAGACCTAATGAACAGTTAGTATTATAAAATAAAAGTGTGCTGGTGTTTTACCTTAGGCTTGAAAGTACACTAAAGCTACTAAGGTCCAAACATGAAAACAGAATTCCACTGAGGGAGCACAGTCTGGAAAGAATCCACTACTCTTTTCAGTCTTCATCTAAGATGGTTTGGGAATAATGAGTAAAGACAATGGACCTGTGCAAAGGGTACTGTTTACAGTGCTGTGTACTCGTCTGTTTAAAAGTACAGAGGCAGTTGGCGAGCCACTCTGAAGTTTGTGGCCGTCATCTCAGTCTGCTTCAAGAGGAGCGACGGCTAGTTTCAGCTGTGACAGCGTGCAATGGCAGAAAGGCCTGCGGCTCTTTGGTGACATGCTATGTCATTTCGCATGGCATCTCGGCTCACCATGGTGGCGCTGGCACTGTCTACAGTTTCGGCTCAGTGCCGTTTCGTGGCGTCTGAAGAGGTAGGAAAATTTCCTTGACGCCACCAACGTGTCACAGGAGTGAACATTATTTTTTGGACAAGCTGGAGCAATTGAGCATTTCACTAAATCTCTAATCTTAGGCAATCTATATGGGAGAGTATACCATGAGAAGCCATGAGCATGCCATAACGTTATGAACATGAGCGACTGAGTTTCAATGAACCTCGGTCACCATCATTATATTAGCCCAGTGTCTACCCGATTCTATGACGATGTAACACCACCATGGGGTTTCCTGGCTTCCCTCACACAAACAGCTCGCTAGCTTAGATGCTTATATTTAGGGAAAGTCTTTGCCTATCCTTACCTCGCATGCTTCCTTGTGTAGCCTGAAGATTTCTAGATCGTTAGCAGTCAGCTGGGTTTTTGTATCTGTTGGACTTTCTCCATCGGAGCGACCTACTGCACCGACACGAGAATTAGCAGCACTACTTTGATTTGTGTAACTGTACCATGTCGTGTGTAAAAACCCATTACAGTTGTGGCTTTTGCAAAGTCTGATTGGCATCGTCGTGCTGAATCTCACTAAAAGTGACATTTAGTCATGTATCAGAACGTGTATTGAAGAACGCAAGATGCTAGCGACCAACAGTGTAACGATAGCTTGTCATGAAGCCTGCATATACGCTCATATCTCAAATATTAAAGCTAATCTAAACTACACAACTAACGCACATTTTGACGTATACAAATGTTTTGATCAGACGAACCAAACCACGATCTCGCTATCATGACGGGTTCATGTCCTTGCGGTCCAAAGTTATGTTCTGAATGACTTCTGATGTTGCCTCTGGTGCGCCCCCAATGTTTCGTTTAGGGCATGCAACACACGGTGACATACACCCCAGGTGTTCAGATGATGATTTTCCGTCGCTTTTATTTGCAAAAACGTTACGGACTTATAAACTAACTGGCCCCTAGGAAAAAAACTAAACTAAACAAAACAACTTTAGTCTAAATAGGTTGGAGTCGACTTGAAAAGTTACAAGGCAAAGTCGCCTAGGTTTAAGGCAAGCCATTGAATCAGGCTTCACACTAGAAATGAACTCTTTAGTTCCTCAAATAACCAACACCAAAAACAGAGGAGTTCTGAGAGTAGTTGCTTTGAATACTCCCATTCAACCAAAACACCAGAACCTTTTAATTCACCTCAGGCTCAAACACACAGAATGTGTAAGTTTCGATAGTTTAATTGGATAAATTGTGAGAAATTGTGAGAAATGCATTTGAAAGAATGAGCCAACTGGCTTTTGTGGGTAACATGGGCCTAATATGCCCACTAAGCAATCTTTGAACCAGTTGCCCATTTTGCCCTGTTAGAGCACAAAATCAAGTCAATTGTTTTTTTTTAATTGCCATTTCAACCATAGCATACATTGTATCCAGTGAGATGAAATGCCATCTCATGCATGTAGGCCTATAAAGTGGTGTTACATTTCAACTAGCCTATATAAAAAGACATTCAAGCCAAGGCTAAATATTTACTGCGTGCATGAGGTAAACATAAAGTGCAATGACTACTAAAAACAGTGCATAATAGAACAGACAGGGGACAGGATAGACAAGGGCATAAGTAGAAGTACTGCAGCAGTGGCTATAATAATTTAATAGGTAGTAATGTAGGCTAGAGGTAGAATGTATAATTTGAAAAGTTGGCAGTGGCCAAAGAAAAAGACAGGAGTGCATTCCAGCTCAGTTTGAGAGAAATAGGCCAAGAACCCAAACTCTAAAATCAAACAAGCATGACAGCAATACAATTTTGTTTGGGTATCTTGAGGGACGGTAAGGCTTCACGACGAGAAATGAATGTCCTGAAACGATAAAGAAAAAATAGCAGGCAAACCAAACACTGCAGGGTGCTGCAACTCACACAACAAATGTACCTAGAATTACCACTGAGAACAAAATAGGCCCAGGTGTTGATCAAATGACATGACGTCACGAAATCTTTGGCTACACTTCCTGGTCGGTGTTCTCTTCTGTGGATAATCGTGGAACTGAAACGGTCCGCTAGAAGCTGCAAGAACAGGGAACCTTGAGACACGTGCTTGGAGCGAGAACATGTTCATTTTAAGATACTCAGTACATACCTACACATAGTTGCATCGATACGCGAGGTTTGCTACTGTCGCTATTTAGACAGTAATCAAGCCGGCGAGAGCTGTCGCGATGGTGTAACCATGGACAGCAGAATAAAGTAAGTCAAGAGTTGTTTACATCTGAAGTATCGCTGTTGCTGCAGTGGCTTGGTATACGGGATGCAAAATCTGAACAAACTTTAGACCCAACACAGGAGAGGTCTGAACTGGGCTTGTTAGCTTAGCCTGCCACTAATGCTACTGTGGTTGCTTGCTTGGTTGATTCATTGGACTGTCTCGCGCGAGCTGACCAGCTAAATTAGCAATTTAGCCAATAGCTACTTCTAACATTGGTCTTTTATCCGAATTGACGTATATTACAAGTGTTGCATTATAATTAAGACAAAGTCATGCTTCGTCTTATGTACACAAAGCCATATGAATCCTACATAATCAGAAACTAACGGTCGCATGTCGTCATGTAAAAGAGCTTCATAAATGGCTAGCTAACCTTAACTAGGACAGCTGGTTTAATAACCACCATCCTCAGTGACACTCGCGGGACAGAAATAAAATTTGCAGCAGCTGACCAGAATAACTCAAGACCACTGTTACAATGTGACACATTCTGCTTAACTGCTCTCTGTATACTTATGCTAATGGGTAGAATGAGCTGTCATTAATTCTGCTTTCTTATTAACTGTTGCATCCAACTTCAGAAGTGTGCTAAACATGTGAACATTGTTTATGTGCCGCCACTGACTAAACGTTTTGCTTACATTCATTCCACAGCGAAAAACCCGACAAAACATTCGATCTAGTGTTGCAGGTGGCATGCCCTACGTCTGAAAATGAAGGTGAGTTGAAATAAGCCAGTGCAAATATGTTACTTTGTTATTGTGACTAGCTTTTAGATAATTTCAATAGAATAGCAGTCAGAACCTCAACTTTGAGGGTTACTGGAATAGATTGTGAAATGACTATTATATTCATGAACTTGTCACTATTTTTGCTCTCAGTTATCTTTGTCATAATCAGAATAGGTGATGACACTCCACCCCAGTAGGCTACTACTAGGCACAGTGCCTTTTTTTTTTTTAAAGGAGTCATCTTTTTCTCAATTCAGTTTTCATATCCGGCTGTCATCTTAACAAAGTCTTCACAATATATCATTTGGAAAATTGTTGTTTTTAAAACAGGACCAGCCATCAAGACTTGTTAGAGATTTGATGGACTAGGTTCAACAAACTATCCATTTCCCTGTGTTGGTGCAGTAAATCCTCTCTATTTCAGAAAGATGTTTCATATAAGCTCAGGTTGTTGTACAGGAAATTGATGCTGCTGTTATTTGAAATACTACTCCCCTTGTAGCATGGAAAGCAGTAATATTCTCATAATCAAATATCTCAAGAAGACCGACATCATGTAGCCACACTTTACTTTTGACAGTTCTGATGTTCATATTGTGCTGCTATGTTAAAGGGGTGCATTGTAGGTGAGCTGTTGATGCAGCTGTGAGAGATGTGATGACTTGAGCAGTTCCTCAGAAAATAATAATAATAAAAAAATATATATCCGTCTTACATTATCAGTGTGAATTTAGGTGGGTGGGGGAAGGAATACTACGTATGAGTGTTCAGATCTCATATTGTCATAACCCACTTCCCTCAACTTCTGCCAAGGGTTAGTCTCATTTCCTGACTCTTGCTCTCGGGAGCCCCAGCTACGTTACAGTGCATAGGTCTAGTCAACAGGCATTAGGTTAGTGGTTGGGGGAAGGAGGTGGAAGGTCGACCTGGCTGCTTCAAGCACTTGCGTCATTTGGCATGCCAGGAAGTAATTTTGACTTTTTGATGCGAGATAATTGTCATGTTAGTGTTTGTGAATTGAAGACTACGGCCTCACCAGCAAAGAATTGGTTTCATATTAAGCGCATGGGAAAGACCACTTTTCCACTTCGCGACTTGTATTACACATTTCCTTCCTGTCGTCTTGTTTCATTCAGTCTCGCCCCTGTGGAAATTTTGCCTACCTCTGGGAGGTGATCCTGGTTTTCCTTGGATATGGCCTTGACATAGGCCAGTTATGCCTGATCGGAATTGAATATCAATTTGTGTGATTTATGTCAGTGAAAAGGTGGATGGATGGAGGGAGGATATTATTTTAGCCCGTGTTGGCTCCACTCCACTCTCTTGCACATCCTGGGAGTGTTCCCATGTCACAGCACCTGGCAACACAAAATATCTCATCATTTGGTAAAAACACTCACCCGTTGCCCATAAACTGCAATTCCATTGTTATTATTATACAAGCCTAGCCCATCAGAATGCCACAGACATGCAAAAGCACACCACACTTAGCCTACTCTGAATTGCATGCATAGCAATAGCCGTGTAGACAGAGGACAAGTGGTGCTTTACTGTAATTACTGTTTGAATGTGGTTGCAGTGATCTGCCCTTGATAATTTAAATGCATGATCTGGTAGTGAAATGGGATGTATTTTATGGTGTACCTGAATCAGTGCCAGGCTTGGTACCTCATGACTGGCTGTCTGTGTCAGCCTACTCTAGAATTTTCACTTTGCCAATGTCTCATTGTCCCATCATAACCCCCACAAACATACACTCACAAACTCACGCTCTAGTATGCTTTCTGGGCCACATTTTGGCATTAGTTACCCTTTCTTTTTTTGTTACACACGCAAATACACACAGAGCATTTCCCGAGGTGACCCGAAATTTCAAAACATAACCAAATAGTTGGCAACAGTAGAAAAAAATGTTTTCCTTGCATGTTTTTGTTTTTTCTTTTTTTTGCTGATGGATGGCACACGATAGAACCTTCACCACTTCCTCTCTCGGTTTGATGTTGTGCAGAGGATTCATTACCCCTCAAACCAGCACAGAAGAGTTGCTTCTGAAGATGGAGGTAGATTTATAGTCAGTCTGCATGCTGACTTATTAGCCTGCAATACTTGATGACATGGCTTTTAAATGCAACTTAAAATCCTATGGTAAGTTCTTCATGTGCCCAGGTCTGATGCAACATAGATTATGAATTGCTCTAAAAGAACTAGGAGATTCGATAGGTATTGGTACTGTACTAAAATAAGGGCCCCTAGCTGATTTTTGCTGGTAGGTTGGTGGACAGAATATGCCATTTGTTATTCTGTGTTGTTGGTGACGGAGGCAGTGTCCAGTACTTGAGATATCTTCAGTGATCTATGACTCATTTACTGATATGGCGTTACAACCTGGGACTTACCCATGACTTGACGGAAGAGGTTGTAGGCAAATTCCTCTACATGTAGGTGAGCTCTGATGTGTTTTTGAACCATACCCTGAGCTCCACCTAACACCTCAGAACACCCATGAGTTTGCACGCCCATGTAGGCAGTGTGCCAAAAAAAAAAAAAAAAAATCAAAGCAGGCGTAGACAGACTATGAATTATTTCCACACTGCCCATCATCTACTCCACTGCATCTGTTCTCATCACCTCAGGCTCACTCCGAGGAGAGTGGAGCACAGGGCTGAGGCAGACCGACAGACAGGCAGGCGGAAGGGCCTCCACACCAGAGCGCAGCGAAAAAATAGTCATCAGATGGCATGGCTCGCAAGCCGAGAGACTTCAGCAATGCATGGCAGGCATGACTGGCATGGCTGCGTGCGCTTGGCTCCATTGAGCCATATTGATGCCTTTCCAAGCCTGTGCCAATGCCACCAGATGAGGCCGTCGGTGCCAAGGCAGTAGGTGGGGACAGATGCTACCTGTCTTCTCTGCCCGTCTCCGCCAGATTGCTCACAGTAATAAAGTGATAGCGCTAATAGATCAGAATATCAATTTTACCGCTACACTTGCAACAGCAATTAGGGGGGAAAAATGGTGTTTGTCAGCGCCTTTTGTTTTTGCACTTTGATCAAGCGTGTGAGGTGAGAGTGTGCCAAAAAGCAGAGGGATGAACGTGTGATTGCTGGGTGCTGGTCAGCTAACAATGCTTTGTCCATTTATTAAAGAAGGTTCATCATTTCTTTTTTTCCTTCTTTATTTTTTTTTTCATTCAAAAGGATCTAATTAGAAGGTTTTTTCTCAGAATGTTGCAAGTCCTCTATCCTCCGTGTCATCCTGTCGTTATTTTTCTTTGCTCTCCCCCAACCAACCCTTCCATCCCCTCCAGTAATGGTGTGATATCCCATTGTTAGATCCAAGGGTGTTGCTAAGTGCCAAACAAGCTTGGGCATCCGTTCAGTAGTGTTAACCTCCCTCCCTTACCCACACACACTCATACACTCTCACAATCGCACTCACACACAGAGAAAAAACTACTTTTGAGGTAAAGTTAAGTGCTTATATTTACATGAATGCAATTCTTTTCTTTACTCTGACCTTCAGCTGTTGTTGCATGGCTGCAAGAGGTCTGATTGGCTCACAGCTGTGTCTCGGGGTCAGAACTGGCTAACACTATGAAGCGAGTCCGCTGTCAGACCACCAGATGCCACAGCGACTTAGAGATGGTGTTGATTGGTCAGTAGTGATATGCCAGCTCTATACTGCAGCCAGGCCTGGAGGGTTCATTGTTGTTATTGTTGAATAGACTTGGTCACCATTAAACAGAACTGAAGTCTATTGTAATGACTAATTTGCTGACTTAACCCTAACATGATTTTGTTCTCAAGTTTTATTTTCCTAATTGGACAGCCTATATATAGTAGCCCTGGTATTGCATAGGAGAAACAGGATGTGCATTTTGTCAGTGCAGTAATCCAAGTATTTTATGGGATTCACTAGCATTTAAATGCTAGGTAATTCCAACTCAGAAAATGCTTACACACTTGTAATTTGTAGGCTGATGTCTCCTTCATTCATATTTTCTTTGGCCAGCACATTTTAATATAATTTAGTACGTAAATAAATATAAATAAATGAGGAAGCAAATGGATGTCAGAAGCAGAAGATAGCTTATGGATGTGGAGCAGATGGATGAAACACCCAGTTTCTTAATGAGAAGAAGAAGCTCAACATGAACATTTCAATTCATTGAAATCTATGGTAATTAGGCTAGCAGCAATGGGCTACACAGTTTGAATTTTTGACTTGATACATGAACTGTTTTGGTGTGTGACCGTTTGTCTTGGCATTTTTTTTACCCCCGCCAAGGAGGTTATGTTTTCGGTCGCGTTGGTTTGTCTGTCTGTCTGTTTGTTTGTCTGTTTGTCAGCAGGATAACTCGAAAAGTACTGCACGGATTTGGATGAAATTTTCGGACAGTGTGTATATTGGGACAAGCAAGAACTGATTCGATTTTGGTGGCGATCGGTGATCGAGAACATGATCTGGAATTTATAGTGTCTGTGACCACATTGCCTTGGCGGAGGTCTGAGCTCTCTGAACACTTTTCTAGTTTTAGTCTCTAGTGAGTGTGTGCCCCACCATGGGACCACGCTCTGAGGTAGCCATGTTTTGCTCCAACAAGTGGGTAATTTCCTTAACATAATGCCGTCTTTGATGCAGTTCTGTGATGTTTTGCTCATGCTTTTTATGTTCTCGATTGGAAGCAATTAAATCACAATGCACCAAACAACAAACCAGTCTAGCAGCAGCAGGCAGTGCTTGTGAGCTCTGTGTGTATGTTTGTTGGGGGATCAGCTTTGAAACAAGGAAGCGGTGTACAAGTTCATGTCAGCACTATCAAATGATCTTGCTCAGAAGTTGGTCTCATGTAGCATGCACATAACATAGGGTCTTTCTTGGGACGGATACACTAAAGACAGTGGAGTTGATGTCTTTAGCGGTGGCACCTGTTAGTTGCACTCTCTTCTGTGTGTGTGTGTGTGTGTGTGTGTCTGTGTGTGTGTGTGTGTGTGTGTGTGTGTGTGTGTGTGTGTGTGTGTGTGTGTGTGTGTGTGCACCCAGCCTCAAATGATGTTGAAGAAACCCTCAGATTACTGTAGTTTTCTTTTACTAAAAGACTTGGGGTTATCTCTTTATCCTTCTCTCTCACTTTCTCTATCTCTTCCTCTCTGCTTCTGTGGTAGCAGCAGCAGCAGCAGAAGCTGATTTGCTGATTGCAGTGTGGTGAGTGCTCCTCTACTGTAGGTGCTCGGCTTAGCTAGGACCCTCTGATGTGGCAGAGGAAAACCATACCCGTGCGGTGAGCGACTTGTGCTCACTCAAAAAGGCAGGGAGTGGGGTGTGGGGTGAAGTAGTGTCATTGTGACGCTCCAGTGGTTTAGAACACCGAAAGTCATCCAGGCACAGGCGGCGTCGGGCTATTTTTAGATTTCTTTGCATTGCTGAAAAGAGGGAGCTTGATAAATAATTAAGGTCCCCATGAATTAAAAGTCAGAGATTCACGCCTGCCTGCCTCTCTTATGCGCTCCTCTCCCATTCCTTTCATCTAGTGCAGCAGACAGTGCCTTACTTACAGTTTTTTTTTTTTAATTGCAAATGCTCAAAGAATATTATCCTCATAAACTTTCTTCCATCCATTTTTTTTTTCAGGAACGTCATCATGCAGACATAGTCCTGAAATTTAGTATGACTGTTGGGCTTTGGTCAAGTCTATATGCAATGACGGTGTGTAAGCTAGGAGCAATTGTACAGTGCAAACCCCTCTGGAGCATTTATAGTAGTGTAATATTAAAAATTCATTCTGTCAACTAAAAGCTGATTGGTTAACCTTTTTTTTATTGAGGGGTGTTGCTCTGTACAGTTTAGCTGTACTTGCCGTAATAAATGGTCTGTGGATAATTTCAGTTTACCTAAGCCGTACACAGTGTTTCACACCCTGTTTAAAAACAACATGGCTGCTATTTACAAGTCATCAGACTGAGCTTTATTTGAGACTCATCAGACATCATGTTCTTTCACGGTATTGCAGTATCTCACATTCAGCTTCCGCTGTGGCAACTATGCTTTTAATTAGGCCTTTAATTACAGTTTCAGTCATGTTGTTTTTTTTTTTTTAATTCAGAATGGTTAGTATTGCAGGGTTAGGTTCTGAGCCCTTTTGAAAATGTATTAAAAGCATGCAATATTTATAAACACTGGCATTGGATTTGGAATGTGTGCCGCCTTCATAGGCTGCGGTTGTGAGTGCTCTTAAAACCTACTGAGGAAGAGACTCCCCCCAAGGCCCTGTGTGTCAGAGGAGTGTAATTAAGGACAGGGTCATGCCAGCCTGCGGGCTATAGAAGCTCCGTGTCCCCCATATCAGACACGCTTGGCCATCTCCATCACCACACTTTTCCACTCACGGGATACCAAATGCAAGGCTCCAGGTTTTTCCCCTGCTCAGAAAATCAAAACATATTGGGATTTCTGTGTGTGTGCGTATGTGTGTGTGTGTGTGTGTGTGTGTGTGTGTGTGTGTGTGTGTGTATGAAGGCCCATCTGCATGTCTCATCGAATGGTAGCCTCTGCTTCAGTAGAAGTGAATTTTCACATGTCCGTCAGTCGGGCGCCAGCAAAGTGGAGCCTTTGGGTCTTTCTCGACTTTCATAAATATGAAGTGCTCCGAAGAGGTCTGTGAATGATATCCCTCCGATTTTTATTGTTAATCACTACATTTGTGGTCTCAAGTATTGAGTGCTCTTTTCTGGATGGAGCCCATATGTCACATCCCAAATGTAGGTCAGACACAGTGGATGCGGTGATTGCTTTTCTCCCGTTCAATTTCTTTTTTTTTTTTTTTTTTTTTTTTTTTTCGTTGTTTGTTCAGTGAGGCCTTTTCCATTGGTCATGGATTTGTCAAGTGAGTCATTCATGAGTGCTTTGTTGCGTGCATGTATTGTGTTTCTCAGCAACAGTGGAGCAGGTTGCAGGTTGTACAGTGTTGCTGGGAACAGGATTTGGAAAGCACATAAAGGCCACTGAATTTACTTTAGCGCAGTCGGATCATTTCTGTTGCGTTTTATGTATTGCTGAATTTTGAATGGCTCGTGTCGACTTGCGATATGCCATCACCTGTTACCTATATTAGTGTTGATCTTGCACTTTACAACTTGATCCTTGCTGTGAATATCTGTTAGCAAAAACAACAGGACGTAGGAATAGCCTGGACAATGGAACAGCTTACTACTGGTAATTTGATGTCCTGTACTTTGAATGTCAACAGGCGTGCCTCACCTTCAGCCTTTGCTTCTGTCAGCATGTTTAGTCTACATGTAGACAGGTAGGCCTTATTTAGGCAACACTTGCCTCCTGTCTGAGTGCGCTCCCATACCTTGTTGTCTGGTAAACATGAAGGAGCAGAGGCCTGTGTTTAGCCCAGTGTGGGAGATAACGTTGTTTGTGCTTGTCTGATGTACGGCTCCCAGGTCCTCTGTGTGTAGCCACTTTCCTGCAGTCTGCATGGTGATTCAGTTTAGCTGCTACTACCACCACCACCACCACCACCACCACCGCCACCACCACCTCTAAGCCGGATTAACACTGGACAGATATGAATCGTCATGTCTTTGAATGGCTAATTGAGTTTTTTCGCATCAGCAGCACCCAGTGTGTGTTTCTTCTGTCGTCTGGCTGTGTGTGTGTGTGTGTGTGTGTGTGTGTGTGTTTGCGCGCGCATGTATGTGTGAAGCAGATGGCTAGAGCATATGGTTTGAAACTTGTCATTACCTGCTGCAGCCTCTATCCAGCTTTTCTCTCCACCGCCACCCAAACAGGAAGAACCACCCCCCCTAAAAAAACAAAAAAACATTTACACAAACAAATAAGCACTCCTACTTTCATATGAAGGGACTTTACCTGATATAAAGATATCTGTTTTACTTGGTGGCATAGTTGTGGTTGTTGAAAAATGGGGGAGGAGGTGGGCGTGATGTGGAACCCCATAATTTAGGAGTTTTTTTTCTGAGTTTTTTTTTTACCCATTACCTGTAGGTCAGATTGAATCACCAGGTGAAGGTGTGCTATTTTTTGCTCTTGAAATCTTTGCTCACCGTCTCTTCCTCCATGTTTTCATGCCTCTTCCTCTCCCTTCCTGTCTCCTTGTCTCATTGGAGAACAGCCGGCCTTGGTTATTGGGTTTTTCGTGAGGCAAATTGCTCTCCCTCCGATGCAGGCAGCTTGACGAGTGGTGTGCAGCGTGACAGACCGCGCAAACGCTAACATGCCGAGCGCTATGCTGAGACTGTCACGTCGCTGGCACCCATATGCCGCGCCGTTCACTCACAAAGCTGTGAAATTGGGTCGCACCCCGGACTTGCTCCAAGTAGGCGTGCCGCTCCTCTTCCCATCTCCCTCTTCCCCTCTGTCTTTCAACCACCACCAACCCACCACACACACGCGCACACACACACACACACACTTCCTCCCCTACCCCTGTGACACCTTCAGGAGGGAGAGAGTTTGATGTACAGCACATAGCGGGTAAGGATGGAGCTCAGGAAATGGAATGCAGTGTCTGTTGTTGGCAGGGTTCTGGGTTGACTGGTTAATGCCATGCTGTGTGGGGTGGGAAGACAGACCCTTCTCAGAGGTCCAGAGATGAAGGGAGGTTAAATCCATTATTTCAGGTTCACGTTTCATCAGCACATTGCAGAAATAAGGAGAAGGGGGGCATAAATTTGTATGTGGTTAGCTACCTTATGTGATGAAGACAGAATGGATTTTATAACAGGTCACTGTAACAAGGAAGTATCCATCTACTGTATACAGCAGCTGTGAATTTTTGAATACCTAATAGCTGTCATAAAGTGGTGACTTGTGTTTTTGCTGAACTGATGGATCTTATGATCCATTTACCTTGCAGCAATATTGAAGTCTGCTTTGAGCACATCTGGTATTGTAGTTGTGGCGGTTTAATAAAACCCTGAATTTGAAACTAGTATCGATGTTTGATTTAGCAAGTGGTGTAGAAGTGGTGAGTTATCAGACGATACAAAAAAAGGAAAGTTGACTTCAGTTCCATAGTATCACTTAGGCTTAGTGCAAATTTGCACATTGAGAATAAAGGATGTAAGACTACCAGTAGTTTCCTCTATTTTAGGTTTGGGCAAATGAAGTGCGAAAGGTAGAATGTGGCTTTGAATGCTTCTGCAACTCAGCTTAATGAGTGAGGGGTGATGCCTCAGTTTGGAGAATCATCTGAACTCAGTAAGGCAAATAAGTCAGACAATCAAATGATTCTGGAATGCACCAGAGAGGCAGTGGGTGGAGGAGGCATGTGCTTGTTTGTTACTCTAAATACCATGTCTAGTTGACTACATTGTACTCGCACTACCTCCAGAATTAAATAATTGGGTAAATTCATTGAATCATTTAGCTCAGCTCTGCTCCCTTTTTTTTTAGATATTTCAGTCACCTGGAGTCAGCTGAATAAATGTGTCATTACTTGGTTTGAAGTCTTTTACGTTCTCCTTATCTCCTGAATGGGATATCCCATCCAACTTAAATACAAATTGGAAACATGGGCATTTTACTGCTTATTTTCCCACAATAGAGACACACTCTTCCTACCTATGGAGTCTGTGTGGTCAGCTTGGTTACCTGTTAAGTACCATATCATTGCAAACTCGTTTCTCCTTTCGAAAGGCCCTTGCTTGGCAAATTAGCATGAAATGTAATGCCATTGCAGCATGCAATTGGGGAGAAGTATTTTTTTTCTCTCTCTCTTTTTCTTAAAGAGCCCTGAGTGTGTTCTCTCTTTCTGCGCAAGCCTGAGAGATGCCTGCTAATCTGCTTACCCCCTGTAATTGTGGACATGGGGGGGTAGATGCCCCCAGCAGCTCGAGGAAATCTACTGATCCAGAAGTAAAGTGATGACCACTGTTATTCCTCCTTTTTTATGCTTCTGGCTCCAAAAATACGCCCCCCTCCCGTCTTACCCCCCCACACACCCACATACACACATACACACCCATCCCCCCTTTCCTCCATCAGTGGGAATAAGAAGAGTGGAGAACAAGGAGAAGGAGAAAAAAAAACCACAAAACAAAACAAAACAAAAAAAAGAAATGCACCCTCTCCCGTCTTCGCTCTGACAATAGACATCTTTTTGCCATATGTTCGCTTGACATCTTCATCAGGTTCACAGCAGGTTACCTTAGTTAACTTTCACTCCACTGCCTGATGGGATTTTCTCCCGTTATTTATTTTTTTTTCTTTTCCTGCGTCCTTTCTTTTCTTTCACTCACACTTTGCCTTTCTTCTTCTGCTCTTGACTAGCTGGCTCTCAAAGTCTAAACCAGCACAAAACAAAACAGAGCAAGAAAAGACGAAAAAAAAAGAGAGAAAGGGAAAAGAGAGTGGAAAGAAAAAGAAAAAAACCCAAGGCCCTTCCAGCGTGCCGCTCACAATGGCCGCCATTGTGGCTCCAAAGCAGTGGCAGCTTCCTCTTAGCGGCTGGCCCTTTAGGTCCGTGCCGACCGGCTGGCCACAAAGACAATGCCTTTGTTCCCCTGACTCAAGAAGGGGGATAATCCAGACCTCTCCACCCTGTGAAATAAGTCTTTTGTAGATAATGGAAAGAAAAGGGGCAGAAAAAGAGAGTTTGAGAGGAGGATAAGATGAGGAGAAAGAGGAGTGGAGAAAAACATGCTAGAAGAGGCTCGAGGGCTACAGTTTAACCTCTGCCCGTTGGAGGAGTGGAGGGAAATAGTGGGTGGGTGGAGGGTTGGGGGAGAGAGAAGCGTTATGGAGGTAGAAGGACTGAAGCCCTGAGTGCTTTGCTGAGGCCTGGAAGTCCTCTCTAAACTTGAACTCCCTCATTTGGACCGCTGGCTATTTTTAGTGACTCTTGTCCATTTGCCAGTTCAGCCTTTGCCAGGCACTAAACTCACCCTGGAGGTTCCCTTAGATCACCCATGTTGTGGAAGGTGTCTGTTTTTGCAAGAAGCCTTTGAAACTTGTGTGATACATGGGCCTGTGTGTGTGTGTGTGTGTGTGTGTGTGTGTGTACTTCTCAGTGTATGTATGTATGCTTGTTTTTGTGGTCAGTTTCAGTCCTGATATTGTACTATTCCTTCGTGCTCCTCTCCTCCCTGCTCCTCTCCCTCCACCTCCTGTGCAGGCGAGGCGAGGCGAGGCGAGGCGAGGCATGGCATCAGCTGTGAGAGCAGGTCTGCTCCCTCCACCCCCTCACCTATTAACCCCACTCCCCCATCCCCTCCCCTGCTGCCCCCCATATCAAAGCACCGGCTATCGACTTTTAAAGACAGGCATTCCCGCGGATGCCAAAGTATCGATCGCCGACTGACCTGTGCTGCTGGCACTCTGAGTGGGAGAGATTTGTGTGTGTGTGTGTGTGTGTGTGTGTGTGTGTGTGTGTGTGTGTGTGTGTGTGTGTGTGTGTGTGTGTGTGTGTGTGTGTGTGTGTGTGTGTGTGTGTGTGTGTGTGCTCTTGGGCGCGTTGCCGAAGCATGGTGGTTCCCTGTCGAAGGGTCAGCCACGCTTGAAGCCCAGGGGGCGGGATCAATGGGCTCTCCTGAGGTAGCCTGTCACGTCCGCATCTCGGAAAGAGGGAGATGGAGAGGGAAAGAGAAAAATGGCGTGAGAGAGAGAGAAAGGGGAACACAAGAGTTATAGATAGATAGAGAAAATGGGTTGAGAGACTGAGGGCAGACCGACGTGAGAGAGAGTGTGAAGGACACCGAGTAGCAGACCGATCGCAATCCACCAACCCCTCCATCCGCACCGCACCACTCGGCTGCATCAAGAGGTGATTTCAATTCAATTCTCACCCATTAGCCATGTTTGCCGGCTGCATATTACCCAGTCTGTCAGGCCACTGCCACCGGGTGCCCCAGGCCTCGCTCCACACGTCCCCCACCCACGGGAGCCCCGAGAGACGGTGAGGCCACCCCGTAATCTCCCGCCTGCGCCGACACATGCCTGATGGTGTTTTTGTTGTCTGTGTTAGGACTGTCGACCACTCAAAGCCCTGGGGCAAGCGAAGTGTTTTGCCGGTGCGGGACAGGTGGTGCGCAGGGTCCATATTCTGAAAGTTTAAAGGAGATGAATGTAAATGAAGAAGGCTATGTATGTGGTAACAGGTGACAACATGGGAGCTGGTGAGAATAGCTTCTGCCTGGCTTTTTCAGTTGTGCTTAATGGATTTTTACGTGTTATATAGCCTGGCCCCCGTGTCATGTTTTTGTCATGTGTCCATGCAGGAAACGTGTGTGTGTGTGTGTTTGTATGCAGCAGGCTTGGTTGTCTGGATGGCATCTGCCTCTGCCTTTTTGAAAGAAAAAGTTGATTTGTGTAAGCTGCTGAACTGTGGTGTGTCTACGTGTGTGTGTGTGTGTGTGTGTGTGTGTGTGTGTGTGTGTGTGTGTGTGTGTGTGTGTGTGTGTGTGTGTGTGTGCGTGTGTGTGTGAGTGAGAGAGAGTGTGACTCAAAGGCCTGCTGGGAACAGGAGTAGGGCTTAGACTGTGGACACACAGGGAAATATGGTGGGAGAGGAGTGTGTGTCTGTGTGTGTGTGTGACAGAGAGAGTTGGAGAGAGGGAGAATTGTTGAAGAGAGAGACAGATAGAGATAAGAAGGGAGAAAAGAGAAGAGACAGACGGAGGGAAGGCAAGAGGGAGGGAGACGGGGACAGGGAGAGAGAAAGCGAGCATTAGGGAGTGTGTGAGAGAAAGGACACAGAGAAAAGCGAAGGATGGAGAGACAGAGAGAGAGAGGGAAGAAAAGAGTGGGAGAGCGAGGGAGAAAGAAGAAGAAGAAGAGAGAGAGAGAGAGAGGGGCGATGGGGGGATTAGGCAGCCGCAGGTCTGTCACGGTGACATTTCTCTCCCTCGGCGCAGCAGCAGGGGTGGGGTTCACCCTCATAACCTTCAACTTTCAGCCTTAACCCATTAATCCCCTTTGTGTCTGCCGCGCGCGCAAACGCACACACAATATGGCAGTCGTGTGTGTGTGTGTGTGTGTGTGTGTGTGTGTGTGTGTGTGTGTGTGTGTGTGTGTGTGTGTGTGTGTGTGGGTCTGTGTGGGTGTTTGTGTTATTGTTTATTGTGTGTTTGTGTGTTTGCAAGCGCCTCTGTGCCTGTTTGTCCCACTGTGTGTTTGTATGGTATTATGTTCAGTCTCAGCATCCATGTTTGTGTGTCTGTCAGTTTCTGTACCCTTGTGTGTGTGTGTGTGTGTGTGTGTGTGTGTGCGTCTGTGTGCACAGGGACAACAGCTCGGCCCCTGACAGCCTCGGAGCTTTTGTGATGCAGACTCACCAAAGGCCCCAAGCTCAACCTGGGCCTCCTGAGCCACTCCTGAGCGCAACCTGCTCTGCTCTCCCCTCTCTCCCCCAGGAATCATAATGAAGGCCTGCAAAAAGACTCAACCCATAATTGCTGCTGATTGATTTTTCTTTCTTAATATAAAACTCAGGACCATGAGGCTAACTGTCAGTTTTGTTTTCAGTTCTCTCAAGTAGTACAGACTCATAATGAAAATGAAGCATCTTAAACTGGGGCTTTAACCTAATAGGCTTTTTTTTTGCCGTTCTCTGCTCCGTATTAAAACTAGTTCCTTTATTTCTCTAGTGTTCAGGAAGACTTTGCTTTGCAAGTTCTTGTTTCTGCAAGACGAATAGCCATCGACAGATGGTTGATGGTGACAGGGAAGATATTTTGTGTTCAGTTAATTCCAACCCCCTCACCCCCCCCCCCCCCCTCCCTGCAGCCCCATCTCCATTTCCTCTCTGAAGTCAGAATTCATTCAGATGAAAATACTGATCTGAAAATACAAGTCTGCTCTCAGCCAGTTGGTTCCTCTGTCTGCTTCCCTGGCCTGCTATGCGCACACAGTGAGGTGTCCAACAGGAGTCCGATGAGCCAATTTGGACCCGGCATCCATATGGTTGTGTTTCTTGCGAGTGTCCACAGTATATGGCGACAGATCACCGCTATGCCCAGTGTTAGGTGGCTTGGTTCGTTTTTGACTGCGCAAAGTCATCCAGGAAACAGTTTCATTCACATTCTTTTTTTGGAGCTGATTGGACTTGGCTTTGCTTGTGGCCATTTACTGACCATATGGAATGTTAAGCCCATGTGAATCAGAATGAGATTTCCATAGAGATGTCAAAGGTTGTCCTGTTCGTGTGTGGGTATCGTATGCTTGAGTGTGTGTGTTTGTGTGTGTTAGTGTGTGTTAGTGTTAGTGTGTGTCTGTGTCTGTGTCTGTGTCTGTGTCTGTGTCTCTGTCTGTCTGTCTGTCTGTCTGTCTGTGTCTGTGTCTGTGTCTGTGTCTGTGTGTGTGTGTGTGTGTGTGTGTGTGTGTGTGTGTGTGTGTGTATCTGTCTCTGTGTGTGCCAGTTTGCTGTTGCCATGGATGTTTCTTCAGGACCAGGCCAACAAAATACACTGTATCCGCAAAACTCGTGGTATACATGTAGGTGCTACTTTCTATACATTATTCAGGCTACCTCACACTCCATCCTCTCTCTCTCTCTCTCTCTCTCTCTCTCTCTCTCTCTCTCTCTCTCTCCTCTCTCTCTCTCTCTCTCTCTCTCTCTCTCTCTCTCTCTCTCTCTCTCTCTCTCTCTCTCTCTCTCTCTCTCTCTCTCTCTCTCTCTCTCTCTCTCTCTCTCTCTCTCTCTCTCTCTCTCTCTCTCTCTCTCTCTCTCTCTCTCTCTCTCTCTCTCTCTCTCTCTCTCTCTCTCTCTCTTCTCCTTTCCTCTCTGTCTGTTGTCACCCCCGCCCCTCTCTCTCTCGATCTCCCTCCTCTCCCCCCTGGCAGCAGTTCTCATCCTCTCACCCATAAAATCAGCATAAAATTGACCTAACTCTAGCAGATCAGATGGGGAGGGATTGAGCATATAATCCCAGCGGAGAGGAAAAACTGGAGTCTTTGTGGCAATGACGATGGAACATTTTTTTAAGACGGAGGCCGTGAAAATCTCGGGAATGGGATTATGTAATGCTCATTTTGATTTTGGTCACATTTTTTTGTAAGACCTATCCTTCCATTGCACGTTTGTGCCTCCAACCTCTATACTCACTGGGAGGTGAATGTTTGTGTGTGGGTAGGATAGGCAACCTCTTTGCCTGGACAAGCAATTAGAAGTGGATACCGAGAGGGGGAAAGAGAGGGAACGAGAGAGAGAGAGAGAGGGAGAAAGAGAGGGAGGGATGAGGGATTTGATGCATTCAGACAGTCTCAGCATGTTTGGTGTTTTCCGACACTGGGCCAGCGCTAAGCTGTTTGAGGTCACCACAGCGCCACTGATGAATTTAGATCATGTTTAGCCTTTCAGAGCCACGCAGAGGGAGAGAGGGAGAGGGAGAATGGAAGATGAAGCTTGAGAAAAAATGGAGAAGCAAACGAGTGGAACACAAATGCTTTCCCACAGATGGAGCAATGAACTGCAGGGCGTTGTTTACAAAGGTTGCAAGTGTTGGAAGAGAAAAAAGACTCTGGGGTCACAGGTCTTGTTTTTTTGTTGGGGATAAAAGATGAATATATTAGGAACATACGCTCCCTAAACAAAAGCAACTGGACTTCATTAGAGGCCTGAACTACACAGGGAGTTGAGCAATAGATAAATATGGGGCCTAGGCTGCAGTACACTAGTCTTAATGTATGTGTGTTCCACCCATATGGTCACACTCACATATGTAATATACACATAAGAGAGTACACATGACACAGGGTTCTACAGTTTTCTTTCACTTTAGCCATTAGATGCTCTCTTCATGTTGCTGTACAGGGATTTACAGTAGATCCATGTGTTTAAGGTGTGGCATTATAGATTGTTTGGCTGTGTTGTCCCATAACTACTTTCAACCTGACCTGAGAATAATGTTGTTGAAAAATTCTGTTTGTGTGTGTGTACTGTAGGTGTGTGTATGTGTGTCTATTAGTCAGTCAGGTCGTCAGCTAGCGTTTCTGTGTGGGAGGGTGTAAAAAGGGTCTCTAACTACCTATCTTCAGAAAGGCCACCATTTCCGCTGTCTGACGTCCACAAAGGGTCATGCACCCATTTGAAGTTGTGTTCTGAGTGTGTGTGAGACAGAGCGAGACAGAGAGAGTGTGTGAGTTTGGAACTAAGATGGTTTAAAAAAGATACCAAAGTGACCAACCAAACCAACCTGGTGCAGGACTTCTCACTTAGCTGCGTCGTCTGCATGTTTAGGTCTAAAGTCAGTTTGTGCTGAGCACATTCTGCATAGGAGTCACCTTTCAAATTTGTACTCCTATTCAGCACTAAAGCACTTCTGAAAACAAAAGGCACAGACAAAGCACATTTTTTTCTTCACAATGGAACCCAATGGGTTATTTTTTTTTCCTTTGTCTAATAAAGTCTGACATTGTGACAGGGGGGGACAGGGACAGTATTCCACAGTCTGTGTCTCGAACTCCAATTTAATAGCGCCATTCCACAGCAGCATACATTCCACGCAGACACCCAGACAACATGACTGGATCAGAATTCCACACCTCCTGGCATGCATATTTATATCTTAAAAAAATATCCCCATTTTTCATTATCATAAGAGCCCGTCTCTCTCCTTTGCATAACGACAAGCTGCCGAGCCGATGGCAGCCGAGACGTTACGCATCCCTT
The DNA here is from genome assembly GCA_027497455.2 of Sardinella longiceps. NCBI lineage: Eukaryota > Metazoa > Chordata > Actinopteri > Clupeiformes > Clupeidae > Sardinella > Sardinella longiceps. The sequence goes on along the minus strand of JAODXP020000022.1, from coordinate 14,030,931 downwards.
CAATCACCCTCATCAATTAAAGCCCCGCATCCGGCTGGTGACGGGAAGAAAATACCACTGTGTGTGTACACGTACGCGTCGCCATTTGCATATGCAGAGCTCGGCGCATGTGTGTTTGGATGTGTATACAATGTACGCGTGTGTGTGTGTGTGAGAGAGAGAGAGCGAGAGAGAGTGAACGTCTCCTGTATGTGACGGTACTGTCACAGAGGGGGGGAAGCCGCCTCCCCCCTCATTAATATGTATGTTGCCTGGGTGACGGGCGGGGCTGTGCAGGGCTACGGCTGATTAATGCTGTCTGTCAATTACTTCCAGATCCAGCCGTGCTGTGGAAGTTCCCCCAGGACTTCGGAGACCAGGTTGGAAACAGAATGAACTTCTCTCTCCCCTCCCTCCTTCCCTCCCTCCCTTGCTCTCCCTCTATCTTTCTCTCTCTTACTTCCTCTGTCTCTCTCCATCCCTCCTGCTATATCTGTTGCTCTGACTTGCTCTCTGTTGCGCTCTCTCTCTCTCTCTCTCTCTCTCTCTCTCTCTCTCTCTCTCTCTCTCTCTCTCTCTCTCTCTCTCTCTCTCTTCCTCTGTGTGTCTTTCTTCGTCAGTGCCCCACCCTCTGTCTGTTCCACCACTCTGCCACATCTTCCTCCATCTCAGTGCTTTCCCTACGTAGCCAACATGACACCCTGGCCTGCAGTTAGTCTCTCTCCCATAGCATGAAAAGAACAGGCTGCCCGTTTTCTCCAGATAGTTCAACTCTAATTAATGATTGATGTGTATTTGTCACACACACAATATAAACTAGTGGCTCAGCCCACTCACTCATATGTATATGTATGTACACACACACACACACACACACACACACACACACACACACACACACACACACACACACACACAGAAAGAGCCAGAGCAGGTATGTGTGTCTCTCTTATTCTCTGTTTCTCCTGCTGTAGAAGCTGTAAATGAAAAGTATTGAGCAGCACTTGCGTGGCTGGTGCATCAGTAATTATCATATGGCCAAGGCAGGAATACTCTACTGCTGCTGCTCCTGCTGCTGTTTATGCTGCTGCTGCTGTTGCCACACTCTCGACATCCCCCCCACCCCTCTAGTTTTCTAGTTTTTTCACAGTATAGTTGCTGCTGACCAGTTCCTTACTAATACCACACACACACACACACACACACACACACACACACACACATACACACACACACACACACACACACACACATACACACACACATATACAAACACACACATACACACACACACACATACAAACACACACACACACACACACACACACACACACACACACACACACACACACACACACACACACACACATACATACATACATACATACATACATACATACACACACACACTGTACTACTGTACAACACACACCATAATAATATAATAATAAATATAGAGATGGTTTTTGCTGCACTACTGAAAAGCTCAAACTTCTTCAGTGGTTGCTTTTTTTTTAGTGGCATGGTTGAGTTGTAAACGGCCTTCATCGCACTTCAGATGAGGGTTTGTCAGTGGAACGCTTGGTATTTAAATTGGCTGTAATGACCACATTGCGCGTTTGCCTGCTTGTTCTAAATAGATGGTGGGCTTCTGACAACAGCACATTGTGGTTGGTCAACATTTCTCATTCTCTCTGTCAGCCCTTTATATAGTGTCTGTGCAAGGTTGACACAGGAGGCAAACAGGGGTTCGCAACTTCCTCTCGCTAAACCACGACCACGAGATCACCTCTGTAAATGAACTATTAAAAGGGGTTTTCCACAACAGCTTTTGAGGAGGAGTGAGTGAGATTTCTCCCCTCGAGCTCTAGAACGGGACCGAAACTATTCCACTTCCGTCCTTCTTTCGTCTCTCATCCCTCTTTTCCATCCAGCATCCTCCTCCTCCTCTCCCCATCGCCCACGCTCTATCCCTACTTTTTTTCCCCCCTTCCTTAAGAGGACAAGATCATTTGTGGATAAGCCCGCTATCTTGTGCTGTGTGTACAGATGGATTGGCCTTTTCCTCGCAAACATAAAGGCCCGCATTCACGCGTCTCATTACACGGATTAGCTTCCACGTCTCTTTCTCTCTTTTCTCCTCTGTTTGCCTCTCTCTCTCTCTCTCTTTCTCTCTCGGTCTCTGTCTCTCTCTCTCTCTCCCTCTCCCTCTTTCCCTTTTTCTCCCCCAACTTGGCCAGCATATGGCAGCAGCAGACTCAATCTCTACAGGCCTCCTTTTGTTTATCCTGTTATTGTTGCAGAGCGTAATGACAGTTGTAGGCCGTGGATCGGGGTGGAGGGGTTAGTCTGCCCCTGGGGAGGGAAGGAGACTTGGGAGGGAGGGAGGGAGGGAGGGAGGGTGAGTGAGTGAGGGAGTGAAGCAGAGAGAGGGAGAGAAAGAGAGAGTGTCTCAAAACAGACAAGGAGAGGTAAAGAAAGCGAATGAGCATGAGAGAGAGAGAGGGAGAGAGAGAGGGAGAGGGAGAGAGAGAAGGATAGAGCCAGGCTGCAGTGTGTGGATTATGGAAATATGAATTGATTTTGTCCCTCTCCCTCTCTCCTCTGGTGCAGTGGAGGAAGAGAGAGAGGGAGAGAAAGAGAGAGAGAGAGAGAGAGAGAGAGAGAGAGAGAGAGAGAGAGAGAGAGAGAGAGAGAGAGAGAGAGAGAGAGAGAGAGAGAGAGAGAGAGAGAGAGAGAGAGAGAGGGGACTCAGAGGAGAACAGACTGGAGGCTGGCACAGGGGGCTGCTGGGAAGGGTGCAGGGAGACTCTTGATGTCCTGGTCATCTACAGCTGCCATGTGGAGAGGGACAGAAAAAAAAAACATACATTTCAATCGCAAGGAGGCCTCTCTCTCTCTCTCTCTCTCTCTCTCTCTCTCTCTCTCTCTCTCTCTCTCTCTCTCTCTCTCTCTCTCTCTCTCTCTCTCTCTCTCTCTCTCTCTCTCTCTCTCTCTCTCCCCCTTCCCTCCATCTCTCTCTCCCCTGCTAACTCGCTTTTTTTTTTTTTCACAAATGAAGCAGACAGATGGAAATGCATCCGTCTCTCTCTTAGATCTCCACCCAGTTCTGAGCGCAAAGACAACTGAACAAAACAAAAACAAAAACTGGGAATGAGATGTTTTTTTTCCCCTTTGAAATGGGATTTTCTGCCAGTCAAATTGTTTTCTCCCCTCCATCGTCTCTCCCCCATTTGCCAGATACACAGATCTATATTTTCGCATTACTGGCGCTGTATGAGAGTTGAAAATGTTAGCCCTGCCAAAATGGTCATCTGGAATGGGCTAGAAAACAGTCCATTCATAGCATCATTAAAACCAAGATTGTGAAGCTGGTCAGTTCAGCTATACAAGTGTTCTAGGAGGCTGTTCACATTTTCCCTCAAATCCAAGGTGTCATAATATATATTTACTTGCTTAATGGTCTAAAAAAACGTCTCTGCGTGTGTGTGCATGTGTATGTATGTTTGTGTGTGTATCTGCGCCTGCACTGTGTTTATGACTTGGTTCCACGTAGCTGTGTGAGCAGATGAGAATAACACGTTCACCCACATGGGTTTAAAAATATATCAGAGCGTCGCAGCAGAGCAGAGCGCCGCAGCATCCTGCCGTTTTGTCTCCCGCTCGTGCTGACACCTGTTCCGTGTCAAACCCCTGCAAACCACCCAGCACCTGCGATTAGCATCCCTCTCCTCTTCTCCTCTTTTAGGCTCTACGTTTCTCCTCTCTTCCTCTCCCTCTTTCTCTCTCTCTATCTCTCTATCTGTCATACACTGACTCTGCAGTTCCGGATGTTGAAAACACAAACCGACGCCTTGAGAAACCCGTGTGCTATTATTTACTTAGCATCAGAATGCACCAAACATGGCTACCACATGCACAGTGTGCATGCATTAAATGTCCCTTGATGCTCTGGAGGCTAGTGCGTTGTGCTATTAGATGTGTCAGTGCTACAGCACTTCAAAAAAAGGGGAAGGAGGCCTCCTCACCGCCCCCTCCTATAACAGGAAATATCAGCTTCTTATCTCCAGCAGTCATCTACACTCACAGGAAATGTTCAACTTCACCATCATGTCCTGCAGCTATTCTAGTGAATCGAGATGCCTGGACACTCTAGTCATGTCGCAGTGAGGGCTTTGGGCCAAATGAACCCCTGGGACGACCCAAGCTGGCCAAGAAGATGCTTTTCTAAGGAACTTTTGCTGCTGTTAACTTTATTATGTGCTGTAAGGAGATGAGCAGTAATGCAATGCCTGGGGGTTGGGGGGGGGTTCTGCTGGCTAAGCGTCTTAGTCTTGCGTTTCCCCTGTCACTGAGCGTCCACTCAGAATGTGTTCTGGTAGCAGCGATTCAGACATCCACCCATCCACCCCCACACACATTCACTCACAAAACCGAATGTTATACTTTTTTTTTCTCCAGTGCTGTCTGATCGAAACTTGAGTCTGTGTGAGGCAGTGGGAGGTTTGTGTGTATGCGTGGGTGTGTATTGCGCATGCACGCCTATGTGTTCATGAGTGTGTGTGTGTGTGTGTGTGTGTGTCTTGTGGCTGAGGTGGTTGTGGTGGTGGAGGTGTGGCGTTGAGGAGGAGGAGTGTTGAAATCAGCTGCTGGGAAGGGCGTGATAAATGGCTACCGGCAGGCAATCCCTCCTCAGAAGCCCCAGTACCACCCCCCACCCCATCCTCCCCGGGTTGTGGACAGGAGGTAGAGGAAGATGGAGGGATGGAGGAAGGCAGGGTGGGAGGGCGGTAGTGGTGCGCTGCCACTGAAGCAGAGCCTCCCGAGCTCCCTGGAGGCCTCTGCCAAGCAAATATTTGTCTGGCTTGACACCGTGTTCCATCAGGAGGCAGAGGCCCGACACTTCATGATTGGTCGCCCCGGCGACCTCACTCGCTGGTGGAAGCTGGGGGTGGAATCATCACCTTATCTGGACTGTGTGTGTGTGTGTGTGTGTGTGTGTGTGTGTGTGTGTGTGTGTGTGTGTGTGTGTGCCCTCTAAAGGATGGGGTGAAGCTGAACTGATGGGAGGGGGTGTCTGTTATGACGACCATCTTCTCGAGGAAAGCTTTAACATTGTTGCTTTGCTCCTGTATTGATAACTAGGAGATGACAGCCTAGAGAGACTTGTGTGTGTGTGTGTGTGTGTGTGTGTGTTCGTGGGTGTTTAAGTCAAAAAGGGTCATTTTGCGGTTCTCCTTCGCTGCACACCGACAGCAATCCCACACACAACCCTATAATGTGTGACCCCCCTCCCGCCGTCCTCCGTCCCTCCCTCCCTCTAGTCTGCTCTGCTTGCCAGGCCTCTAGGGCTAGCCAGGGAGTGTGGGTAATGGGCCGGACCTGCCTTGGTGGGCTGGCCTTTGTGCGGGGGCGATCTTGGCCCCCGACCCCTAACCCGGCTGCTTTTGTTGCTCATAGGCTCTGATTGTGCTGACCCGATCATGCCCAGTTCTTGAAATGGGGGGGAAGGGGAAAGGAGCCATGCTCTGTGTGGAGGCCCGTGTTGTAGTCAAGCCACTAAACCTGAGTCCAAGTACAGTCTCGGGTCCCCAGTGATGGAGTCCATGTTGAGTCTAAGTCTATGTCCAAATCGAGTCCTGCTATTGATTCAAGTGCAAGTTCAAGTCCTCAACTAACAGCTATAACACATAGATGTTACAACATATGTTAAAGCAACAACAAGAAAACCTAATTGCTGATATTGTGAAGATGAAAGATAGAAATAATACAAATTCTTTTTTGAAGGCTGTCATTTAAATTGAAGTCTCATGCATTCTGATCATGATCCATCGTCTAATTTACTTAATATGTTGGACTATATGTTATGGTTATTGTGTTTATTACATTTGATAATATTATTACATCTGAGTGTGAATGCAGTCCGAATGCAGTACATGTAAAAGCCCAAGTCCAAGTCCTCAGCAAGCAAGTCAGAGTCAAGTCAGAAGTCCATCAAATTAGGGAACAAGTCCAACATGAGTCAGTCCTCAACATGAGTACTACAAGCCTGCTGTAGGTCATACAAGTTTAGGCCTAGATGGGTTTTCTTTTTGCTTTTTGGGATTTTCTAATGTTGGTGGTATGTGGTGCATAGTGGGACCTTTATGGGACCCACTTCCAAATCCTCAGGCACTAAAATTCAGGGCTTATGCCTCAGTCAGTGTGCCTTGTTGCTAGTGTGCCTTGTTGTGAGGAATTGTAGTGGGACACCATAAGCTAGCGAGGTTTCAGTATGACTGCATTGTGTGATGGACATGGGTGGGGTACATTGTGCAGTGGCTGCCGTGTAAAACTGAGAGTGAGTGCATTGAACTCTCACGTCCTCTTTAGCAGGTAGAATGCAGAAGCAGGTGGAGACTGTGGCAGAAGGCGTCATATCTACCTGCACTCCCCCCCTCACACACACACACACACCACACACCACCCCGCCACTGTCTCAGGAAATGCTCAGCTCAGGTTTGTGTTGCTCAAGGGAAAGAACCATATAGTAGCAATGCTATGTGTGTTATGGGCTCAGATTCCAGAGAGAAGCCAGGCTATGCAAGTTCTGGCATGTTTATTCACAACACTACTGAATTTTGCACTAAATGTCAGAGAAACATCTAGGTGAACTATTCTGAAACTACGCTGAAGTGTTTCTGCTGGCCGTTGTTTTCCCCCTTCAGCTGGCGTCATATTCATTGAGTGATGCAGATAATATTTATAAATACATATCAGTATTCATATGAACCAACTAGAGTGTGATTTGTGTTTTTCATTCATTGGCCAGCTTGTTGAAGGACCTCAGTGCACAGATTTTGCATGATCAGTCTTGATAAATGAGCGTAGCCTTGTATGACATTTCAAGGAAGCAATTACCTTCATTTATAATTCATGAACGACATGAATGTATGAACAATCTGCACTTGGTCGGTGTATCTGTAACAGGTTCTGTAACATTCTGTACTAGACAAGGCTAGGCACACACCAAGAGAAGCTGTAAAAATAAAATGTTTTTCTATACAGACTGTGTGTGTGTGTGTGTGTGTGTGTGTGTGTGTGTGTGTGTGTGTGTGTGTGTGTGTGTGTCAGTGTGTCTTGTTGCCTTGTAGTTTTCTTCCAATGAATGCTTTAGTTTGTCTTGTCACCTTTGTGGATTAGTTCATTCTGCTGCCCTGTGATGACTGTAGAGATAAGAGATAATAGACTAATCCACTCTCCCTCAAGACAGACAGCAGAGTTTGCTGGTGGTTATCCACTTTTCTCCTCCTGTGGAGGCCAACACACACACACACACACACACACACACACACACACACACACACACACACAAAACACAGACTGACCAGGATACACTCAGTCATAGATTACACACAAACACAAGAACCCACTCAGTGGAAGATGGACACACACACACACACACACACACACACACACACACACACACACAACACACAACACAAAACACAGACTGACCAGGATACACTCAGTCATAGATTACACACAAACACAAGAACCCACTCAGTGGAAGATGGACACACACACACACACACACACACACACACACACACACACACACACACACACACACACACACACACACACACAAAACAAACACAACACAGACTGACCAGGATACACTCAGTCATAGATTACACACAAACACAAGAACCCACTCAGTGGAAGATGGACACACACACACACACACACACACACACACACACACTGAGGCAAGAGTCTCCTGAGAGAGATGACAGCTTAAACGGGTAGAATCCCCCTCAGGCCACTTGGCACTTAATTAAGGATGTTTCTGGCTCTGTGGCAAGGGCTTGGGGGGGGCACATACTAAATCTCCATTTGGCCCAGAAGAAGTATCAGTTTTGTCTTCTCAAGAACAAAACACAGACTAACCCCCCCTCCCCATTCCCACACCTCCCACGCCTGCCTGTCCGTCCCCTGACACGCACTAATTTATTCAGCTCACCATCATTTGTATGAGGCATGTCCCCTTTTGCGTCTGAGCGCTCACATGAACTTGAAAAAAAAAAGCCAAAAATGACACAGATTGGTTTATTTTAAATTTAAACGAGTAAAAAATGCTAGCATGGAATGTATTCATTTGAGTATGATTGTGTGTGTGGGTTTGTGTTTCTGTGTTTGTACCGCGTGTGTCTGGAATGTGTGTGTGTGTGTGTGTGTGTGTGTGTGTGTGTGTGTGTGTGTGTTTACTGTAAATGCATGGCATATGCCACTGGACACAACAGTTCTGGGCTTGATGTCAGAGTGGATATTGGTGGCTAGTTTGAAAATAGCCTCTTCTCCTTCTCCATACTGTATATTAATATATATTCCCCCTTTTTCCCCCTTCTCCTCCTCCTCCCTGTGATGCAGCATCGGCGTGCCCTTTGTCTGCTCCCCTCGGCCCTGTCACCGGCTTGTCAGAGCTTTAGGAGGGCAACAGGATCAATACATCACCTGCTACATTTCCTTAAGCAGTCCCATGTAACCTGGCCATGTTGAGAACAAAAATAACCTCTCCGCTGGCAGATGGAATATTAGCTCTCCTCCACCTAAAGGGTGAGGGTGAGAAACTGCGACACAGTAAGGGTGGAGGAAAAAAAGAGAGAGAGAGAAAAGGAGAGAACGAGGGAGAGAATGAGATGAAAGTAGAGAAAGACGTGCGGTGAAGCGAGTGCAGGAGGGAAAAGCAGATGGATAGAAAGAGAGCAGAGAAAATGGAACTCTCTGACTGCAGCGGGTTTGGCAGGAAAAATTCTCCGTCGGCTAGGATTATGTATTTGAAAGTAAAAACCGCTGCCGCACAACCACTTTGCCAATTTGAAGGTGCACCTCTGCCTTCTGCACCACTACCCCCCCCCCCCCCCCACCTTCCCCCATATCACCATTGCACAACCCACCCCCGCACTGCCTCTCTGTCCACCTC
>JAODXP020000022.1:13986987-14016987 GCA_027497455.2 Sardinella longiceps | reverse complement strand
TTCTGACCTTTGACATCCCATAGATCTACGCCGTTTTCCGAGATAGTGTTAACTGCTTGTCATGTGGTGAATGGTTTTTGGTCAAAATAACACGGGAAGTAAGTAATAGTTCAAAAGCCAACGGTTTCAACTTCATCACACTCCAGTTTGTGATCTAGTCATTATACTAGTCATAATAGTCCAGATAAAAGTTTTTATCATGCATTTAGACTTCTGAAGATCTGTAATGCAAAGCTAGTGCTTCACTACCTTATTTATAGCACTAGGCCTAACCCATAGTAAAAGAAAATTCAACTAAAAACCCATAGTATTAAGGGACTTGTTTTGCTTGTTGTGTACAGTATTTAGCCTGTGCACTTTTGTTTTGTGTAGAACACTACTATAGTTTTTACTGGTTGTTTGCACAGTATATTTACTAACAGACATCACATTACTTCTCTTTTACGTCTGCCTCTCTGTATGTGTTTTTGTGTGTTTAGAAGTGTGTGTGTGTGTGTGTGTGTGTGTGTGTGTGTGTGTGTGTGTATAGAAGTGATCAGAATGCTCTCAATGTTACACTTCTTAGAAACTCTTTGTTGGATGAGTGTCTCACAGGGGACCTCTTTCTATTGTGTATCAGTACAAGGCTAAGTGCTTATTGCTGTGGGAACACTTTAGCAAGTTGCACTTCCTGTTGATTGCTTCCCCAGCTTGCTGACACCAAGGTAATGGTGACTGTCAGAATGTCATGCAAGACTCAACATCACCTCAAAGCAGAGCTGTGATGTGAAGGAGAGGGTGGTAGAGTTATCCTGTCTATTTAGTTTATTGTATACCAGGACATTGATTTGTAAAAAATAAATATTTATCGTTATGGTGGATGAGTGAAAATTATTATTTTTTTTTCTTTGGTGACTTTAAAATTATTATTATTTTAAGCTGCCTAGATGGTGTTTGAAATAGTGAAATAGAAATTTCACTAGTGACGACAGTTGATTTAAATCCGTTTTCAAATGAGCATTTTGCCTATTTAACATTATTTTTTTTTTTTGCATTTCTCTTCACCCTCTTCTTTTTTCCCTTGTTTTTGTCATCTTGCCCATCCATCCCATTTCCCTTTTTTTCCCTTCGGGCGGGCATCTCGGTAGAGGAAGCCTGTAGCAACAATAACAGTGTCTACGAATGATGCCTTGTTGATTATCTGTGAGCGGGAACTGTGTGTGTGTGTGTGTTTGCGTGGGTATGTGTGTTCTGATGTAGGCGTGGCCAGTGAAAGCTGGCAGCAAAAGCTATTGCTGTGTGTGTGTGTGTGTGTGTGTGTGTGTGTGTGTGTGTGTGTGTGTGTGTGTGTGTGTGTGTGTAAGCGGCGCCCGTGCTCCATATGCGCGGCGTGACGTTCAGCAGCAGTCGTGGCAGTGGCAGTGTCGGGGGAACATATTGGCTGTGTGCACCGCATCGGTTAATAATAGCAGCGCTCGCATACGGCCGCGTCAGGGCTCTGATGATGACGATGACAGCTTTACAGAGCAGAGCAGGCATCCGACATTCACACACACACACATACACATACACATGCGCACACACACACACACACACACACACACACACACACACACACACACACACACACACACACACACACACACACACACAAACACACATTCACATTAAGACATATGTGTAAAAATGAGATGAGCCATTTCAAAAGAATGCCAATGCCATCCTGGCTTGCACCGCACATACAGAAACACACACACGTTTATATTTGTGAGGCAGAACTGTGCATTTCCGATTTATCTTCTCACAGATGTATGTTCTTTACCACAGAGGATGGACCACCTTGTATCTGTTTTCATTCATTGCTTAATCATTGAAATACGTCCAGTAAGAAAATAGTGACAGTATGACAACAATCACAAAATACTGATAGACAGCATGACTGCACATAGTCTGCATAATACTCTTGCACATGCACAAACCGGGAAATCTATCATTTTTTTACATTGCATTTTTTTTTTTTTTTTTTTTGCAACACACACACACACACACACACACACACACACACACACACACACACACACACACACACACATATATATACACACACACACATATATACACACACACACACACACACACACACACACACACACACACACACACCTCATTGTTGTTCTGTTCCCCCCCCCCCAACCCCCCCTCAAAGTCCCCCGCCCCCCCATCTTCCCCTCCCCTCCTGTCTGCTGGTGGCGGCTTTATTCCTTGAGCTGGGATCAGTCACAGTTCCCCGCGGCCGCTCGCCCAGCCTAGCCCAGCCCAGCTCAGCACAGTGCAGCTCAGCTCCGCTCTGCTCTGTGGCGGCGGTGGTGGCGGCCAGGAGAGGCCCCCCATATGGCGCTGGGCTTCCTCCGCGGGGCCGCACAGGCCCTCTTAGGCTCTCTGCGGGCTCTGCAGGGCCCAAGCCTCCATATGCTGCCACCACACACACACCTCCCCATCCCACTTGTCCCACTGGGGAACCCCAAACCCCTCCAGGCTGGGGCTTCGCATCCAACCACCCCCCCCCCCCCCCCCCCATTTCCCCACCACCCCTGTGCAATCCTGTCCCAGTCGTCCACTTACGGAGTCCGAGCCCCCCATGCTACTTAGACCATTGTCACTGCAATCTGCCATCTTTCCATAATGCCACATACACTACCATCGACATAATGGTCTGGCAATCGATGGATTAAATCAGGCCTAATAATTTAATCTGCTGTCTCCTACCTCCTCCCTTCACACTTCCCCTCTCCTGTACCACCTCTGACTAAACACACACACACACACACACACGCACCATACACAGACTGTCTTTTACGAAGATATTTGATTAATGCCACGTATTTTGTACTTCTCCTCTCATGGAAAAAATTAAACCTGACAGCATGCATGGCCACTTACACCTACATAAACAAACTCATGCACTCATTCCATTAAAGTTTTGATATGAAGTGAAATGCTGTGTCCAGTATGAATCCAGCATGTGCTGTGTTTGTGTATGCTGACAAGTAAACAAGTAAAGTCTTTTAGTGAACCACTCATGTTCTGTTTTTGTTTTCTCTTATGTATTTGTTTTTTTTTTTTTTTTTTTTTTTACAGGAGGTCCTTCAGACTGTGCCTAAGTTCTGCTTCCCTTTTGATGTGGAGAGGTAAGTCCCTCTTGTCCCCCTCCGTCTTCTGCTCGGCTCGTATTACACGAGCAGTTCCAGGATCAGCCACATTATGTCATTTCCTCAAAGCTTAAATGGCGAGCGTGCATGGCAAAATGATCCCATCGCAGTCAGAGAGAGTGTTTAGTAGCCACCCTGCAGTTTCTGCATTTTACATTGCTGAGTCTCTCGGTCTCTCTTCCCTCCCTGTTCTCACACAAGCGTTCAAACTTGTGTGTGTGTGTGTGTGTGTGTGTGTGTGTGTGTGTGCATAAAATGAGCACGCTAAACAGGGAAGCGATGCAACAAGCTCAATGGCCATAAAAACTGGAAGCAGTTATAAATCTCACTTAGCACAACCCCAAACCTGAGCCAAGAGAAGCGCCACCAAGAGAAACTAGTTCTCTCTTCCATGCTGGGGCTGAAAGAAAAAAAAAATGAGACAAAAAAAGAGGAGAGCCAGCTGAAAAGGGCCGTGTGTCTAACCTTTGGGAAGAAGCCAGTGTTGAGCAGGAGGGGGAGCGCCAGACTGAATGGGTCGTTCGTGCTGGACGAGAAAGGCCTTCGGCTCTTTGGACGTGACAGAAAGCCTCAGTCCTGTGGCACTTCCCCCGGAGAGCAGCGGGCTGAAGCTTCCTTATTTTTATATTTCTTTTATCTCTTATTCTTGCTCTCTTCCCTTTTTTTTTTTTTTTTGCATCTCGTACCTCCTCCTGGTCCAAATCGAATTTTCAGGGAATGGTGTTATATAAAAAAAGAATCATTGTACACTTTTATTTTCCATTTTTGTTGGAGGGGGATGGGAGACGGTATAGCTGGCAGAAAGCTTTTCTGCTGCCATCTAGTGTTTGAAAAAAAATTGTGATCCACACTTTAATAGTCAAAATCTCTGTGACTGTGTGACCTAAATCACGTCTAATGTTTCTAGATGTATTTCACAGACACAGAAATTAACCCATATATGAAGTGCTTCGGTTATGGTCAATTTAATGACCTCTTAGTTCTGTTGTTACTTGAATCAGTTCTACAACTCGCCGCACTTCACTTTGATTTTAATCTGGTTGGTAGTTAGTTGATAAAGTGATTAGTATTTAGCTGGTTCTGTAAAGGCTACTTCTTAGAGTTTAATTTATTATTTTTCTTTTAACTACTTGCAAACTAAATAAAGTGTACATGTGTCAATATGGGCCTGCACTGATCAACTCTGTCCATTTTGCCTGATATTGATTGTTTTCTGAAACTGATGTTCTCCAGCTCAGAAGACCAGCTATCAAATGTCATTTAGATTTGCGTTATGTGTGCATGTTTTGCTTTCAGAGTGTCCCAGAATCAGGTGGGCCAGAACTTCACATTCGTGCTTACAGACATCGAGAGCAAGCAGAGGTTCGGCTTCTGTCGGCTGACTTCTGGATGTCGCGTCTGCATCTGTTTGCTAAGGTAAGTTGGAGTATGTTTACGTTTACGTTTATGTATATTTTTTTTGGGGTGGGGGGGGGGGGGGGTTGTTTGTTTTTATGTTTTTTTATTTTTAATGCTGTGTGGATGAGCTGCATTCACAGAGTTTCTCACTCTCTTAAAGTTCAAGTTTAATTCACTCTTTCTCCATACCGTGAAAAACATCATTGCCGGTACTCAGTTTTCTGAACAGCCACAAGAATTGAGCGGATTTCACCCTTAACTCCACAATTGTCATTTGAAATGTATTTTTTACGCTATTCTTTTCGAGTGGACACAGCAGATAGGAGTGCATTTGCGATGCGGCAGGATTTGACTTTTGAATCAGACATGCATAGAAGAATGTAATTATCTTTGGCAGTGGGGGAACGCTGTCATTAGAATGTCTTATGATGTTGTTTTCAAACAGAACATTAGAGAACATTATGGAATGTATTTGAACAACAACATTTTCTAAACAGCAGATTCAGGCACAGTGAGCCTCAAATTAAGCGCATTAAGTGTGAGTGGCAATTTAAAAAGATGGACGACATCATAGTTAAACTTATAGGCCTAATTAATTTCCATGCTATATAATCAGGTGACGGGCAGTTGTACCAGTTTTACCACAAGTTGCCACAGCACAGCCATATGCACTTCTGTGGTCTGGGCCAGACCAAACTGACTTTAACAACACAGCCGGGCCTACCACCTCACAAAAAAAAAAGAAGTTAAGGTTCGTGCCAAGTCAGCTGCTGTTGCTGGCCTCTTAATTTTGCATAGAAACTGGAGTTTTGTCTTAAATTGATGCAATACAATTGTCCCCTGCAAAACTGCATTTTATCAGTGCTGTAATTATGGTCTGCCCAGCAGCGGATGGTCAGAGGACCAGTGATCCCACTAAATGAGTCAGGAATGCATGCTATAGGCTTAAGGTCGGACTACCACCCATAGGAGAGGAAAACGTTCTAGCCTTAGTAGCTTTTGGCATTCACGTCATGTTATCAAGGCCATTATGGAACCCAAAGATTTTTGCTGTATTTGTGCTCACAGATAATTGTTTTTATTACAAAATGAGATGCAATTTAGTATCGCATGTACAGAAGAAAATAGTGGTGGTTAGTGACCCTGGTAATTTGTTAAGTCTGATTTGCAACCTGCTAAGTGAACCCCTGCAATTAGAATAGATTTTCTTGGCTTGGAGGCAAATCCTCGGCAGAAGTATGCATTATGACATTAGGTCAGTTATAGTTTAGATATCTCTTTCAGCTTACCAGCTCTGTGTAGTTTCACAACTTACTTAATGGCAAAGAAAAAGTCTGATTAAATGATGCTATGGAGCCTCATTTCGTATAATCAAAATCACTGTATAGTCATAAACTCAGTTCAGTTCCGAGTGATTTATTTAGTTATTTATTTGCATCAATTTTGCATTTATTTTGTTAACTTGGTTATAAATAAGTGATAAAGCTCTTTAGATGTCATATTCCAAATATATATAAATTTTATTAAGTATGTAATTTGTGATACTGAATTACTGTAATGCTAAATATGATTAGATTAAGTGCAGAAATTATTTAGAATTTAAAACAAGGCATTGAAAACTGAACAGGACTATAGTAGTACAGCAGACCCCATTAAGAAATGACTGCTTGATATTGATGGACATTCTTGGGTTTATCATGGACTTGATGAGCTGTTGTCAGACTGCCCCCGCTCCCCCTGCCCACACTCTCCCACCCCACTCTGCTCTGCTCCCTCCCTTTTTTCCTCTCTCTCTCTCTCTCTCTCTCTCTCTCTCTCTCTCTCTCTCTCTCTCTCTCTCTCTGTGTGCCCCCATCCCTCCTTCCAGCCCCACGCTGCTTGGCCTTTGTTATTTCTCTTCTCGTTATTGGGCTACTGGCACAGAAGCAGGCGGCTCGAGCGCTAGATAGCGGAGTGACGCGCCATGGCACTGCAGCGCTGTGCGACCGCGGCTCACCACTCCACTCCGCTCCCCATCATTATGCATGAGGGCCTGCTGCCAATTAGCCAAAGTCTCCCTTGTCCCCTCTCAGTGAGCCTGACATGCTAATGCGTTTGACACATGATGTATAAAATTCATTATGCATTCTGAGTAGTTTGCATGGCTTGCTTCGTCCGCAATCAGAAAGATTAAAACAAATGTATGGAAAGTTGTTGTCGATTTTTTTTTTTAAGGCCTATCTAGGTTTGTTTGTTTGTTTGTTTGTATTTATCTGGCTGCATACGTGTGTGTAAATATGTATTTTAATGGTTGAAATGGAGTGTGTGTGGTGTTCATCATATTTTGCATGTGTTTAGGTGCCAAGCGTTGCATCCATGATCATTAGAAGATGTACAAGCTGACAGCACATCTCATATGGACGTGCTCTTGTAGGCTGGCATAGCCTGTATAAATAAATTCCTTAAATTGTCTGGCGAGATATGAGGGAGAATTATTTTGCATTGATTAAACAGAGCAGGCTCTCTTTTGCTAAATTCTTCCCCCCCCCCAATCTGTTTTTCTTCCAGTTGGATGCATGTCACCTTTAAGTGTAAACCCCAGATTTGATTCCAACTCACTAGAGCATAGATGTGAATGTATGAAAATCATCTTCCTAAAAGTTAATTTTATTAAATGGCAAAGGTGATCATTAAACTCTGCAGAATGCTTTAAATTCTCATTATGATTATAAATCAGTGGAATCTGATGAGAGGGTTAGATGCCTCCATCCCCCTGGTAAGAGAATGAAAGAAAAGGTAATTAAAACAGTTTGAGTAGGCGTGATTGTTGAAGTGCTGGGACTATAAAATTGTCACCTCTGCTTACATGAGGAAGTTGCCTAATGAGTAGGACAGCTTTATGTGGGCCGGGGCTATACTGGTCCCGCTCTTTCAATCTCTCCTTCTCTCTTTTCTTGTGCTCTCTCTCTCTCTCTCTCTCTCTCTCTCTCTCTCTCTCTCTCTCTCTCTCTCTCTCTCTCTCTCTCTCTCTCTTTCTCTTTCTCTTTCTCTCTGTCTCGCTTCCCTCACCCTCAGATAAATTTTTTTGTGGGTCTGTGTTCAGTTGCCCTTTGTGCACTGTGGCTTTAGCTCCTGCCCGAAAGGCTCTAGCTCCCTGAGGCAAAACTGTATTTCTCCAAGTTTAACCATCACTCTCTCCATCTTTCTCTCTCTCCTTCTCTCTCTCTCTCTCTCTCTCTCTCTCTCTCTCTCTCTCTCTCTCTCTCTCTCTCTCTCTCTCTCTCTCTCTCTCTCTTTGTGCATCACAAAGAAATAGCCTTTGGACTTCTGAAGTCCTCGTCGGACCAAGAAAAAAAAAAACATGGCCCCTATCCCTCCCCTTTGGTCTACCCCCTTCAATTTCAGTTTTATGTGATCCCCGAGACTCAGCATTGCTGTTAAACCAGACGGCTATGCGGCAGTTAGTGGTCACTTAGCAGGCAGACGGGCCACACTTCCTTCCCTTTGCTTAACCTTTACTAGGGGCAAAGGCGAGGCCTAATCACACCTCACGGCCGTCTACAAGGTTCAAGTTATTTATGAAAGCCCAAAGCAAAGGGCCCTGGTGCTGGGCCTCATTTAAAACCTGTGTGTGTGTGTGTGTGTGTGTGTGTGTGTGTGTGTGTGTGTGTGTGTGTGTGCGTGCATATGTATGGCTTAAATGTTAGTAGGCTATATGCTGTTTGACCCGCTGGTGGTAAGACTTTGGTTTTATTTTGACCAAATGTTGGGGAAGCGGCACATTTTTTGGAGCCTGGCTGGTGTTGCCTGGCATCATTTCAGTTGCGTAGTTGGGTGTTCCAACAACTTCTGAAGTGAAGGTGCACATTTATTTAATTGATTCTGAGAGATACTCTTAATGGAAAGGGAATGACTTTAAGTTTGTTAGGTTGTGATGCAGAAAATCCAGAAATTCCATTTTATTGAGTTGAATCAAATGTTCTGCTGCCATAAATGTCTTTTTTAAGTAAGCATGTACGGTATGTATTTTTTCCCTCTCCTCCAGAATTTGATTGTGCACATGCAAATTTGTTTTTTGCCATGAACTAGTTCGGTAGTCACTCTATTTTGTTTATAGTGGAACTTTGCCCCACCAATCAGTCATTAGCCGAGTTCTGTGAGCATCACCTCTGCAAGAATTAAAAATAGCGGAAGAAGTAATGAACAACTCCCGTTGGTGCTTAAAAAAAATCCTCAGTCAACTAAATAAAAATGAATCACCTTCAACACATTGGATTTTTCCTTGCGCTTCATCACTGACATCTTATTATAGATGAACCTTTGTCCAGCGGATTTTAGTAATGACTTTGTCTGCGCATTACCACTAAATCACCCTCCTTTAAGTGTTGTTATCTGCCTGAAGGCCTCTTTTGAATGTGGCAGGTACGGCAGGAGGATAAATGTGTGACGGAGCTTGCGAGCATGCCGCAGATTACATCGTTTATTTTTTGTGTATACAGCCTCGCTTAGAGCCCGAGCACAGAGATTGCACAACTTCAGGGAGCTCTAGCATGATGGATGTCTCCCTATCTCAGGATTTGTGGAACACAAACAGATTTGAGTCCCAAATTGTGAAGGAGGGGAAACGGCTCTTTTTTTCTTCTTCTTCCTCTTCTTCTTCTTCTTCTTCTTCTTCTTCTTCTTCTTTTCTGGCGCTCTCACTGTCTTCTATAAATTACATGAAAAAGGAATTTGATGTTTTATTGCATTTAAATAAAGCACTATGCCAGGTTCTCTTGTATTATTTATTTATTTACTCCACCCCCCCCCCCCCCCCCTCTTTCTGTCTTTTATTCCCTTTTTTTGGTTTGAAGAGGTGCGCCTGAACTCCCCTGAATATCTCCCAGTCAAGGTTCGCTGCTCAAACGGACAAATAATTTATTTGGCCGTCTCGTTTAGGGTCGTAACGGGAGGGTGGGATGCAGAGGCCTGGTCTGGCTCTCCGACTGCGGCTTAAACAACCTTCACACATGAAAAATGAAGGATTAAATTGCAGGAGCCGAGCGTCTTAAACAAAGAGCGACTCTGAGAGATAATACTTTTGCCCTTTATTGTGTGAAAAGCCTGACAGTGCTTCAGTGCATGCTCTATGTGGAGACTGCAGGGTCACTCCGGGTGGCTACCCACGACACTTTGGCTCCCCTAGAAAGATCTACCAATACCTTTTCAGAAAGCTTTTCTGTCTTCCAAAAAAATTGCCCTCTCCTGCAATATTGCTCTTTGAAGTATTTGGCAGGAGTTGAATGCAGACACGTCAGCATCACTTGTGCCAAGGATGACCCAAATTGTGAGAAGTTTTGCATGCGGATGTCAAAATATTGGCATGTTTAGGGTTGATTGTTTCAGGTTAATGGTCACTCCGGCTCAGGAGATTGTCTCGCATGGCCGCACAGCCCCGGCTCTGGCACGTCACGTGCAGGATTTAGCAATATGAAAATTTGCATTACGTTCACTTTATTGTTTTCTTGTTGTCTGTTAATTCCAGTCTGCAGAGTGCTCATTGACCCATGGAGTTTAGGGAAAAATGGGGGGGGGGGGGGTTAGGAAGGAAGAAAGAAAGGAAGGAAACTCCCAGTATACTGGAGTTATAGATGTGCACTGGAGTTTGCATAATCCTTACTATGATATGCGGCTTATATATGTGGATGCATTTTTTTTTCTCTAATACAAATGAAATGTGATGTACTTGATAGATTTGTGTTTTGTGTAGGTATAGAAGTATAGAAGTGTGGATACAGGCATTTTTCTGCCAGTATGGATCTTTGTGTGTGTATTTTTATCTCTTTGTGTTTTACACATATTTGTGTATGTTAACATGTTTGATTGACAGTCAGTGCCGTCCAACACTGAGATGTAATCCGACTAATGAAGTGTAAGACATTAGTCCCACATTAAATGCATGTTTGTACAAAGCCGAACTGTAACAAACCTCTGCCTTTAGTATCACACCACATTGCATAACGACTGAAACGGAGCCTTTTTTTAATCCAAGCCAAGACAACAAAACCTTGGCCTCCTTCCACCTCTTAAAAAAAAAAAAAAAAAAATCATATGAACTTAGCCAAGAATCTGTCAGAGCGGTAGAGAGGGAGAAACGATGTTACACACTCGCAGTGCTTCTGGTTAGCATAGTATGTGATTAGCTAAACCAGATACATAGAATACATTACACTTAAGACATTTGTTGTAATGAAATTGGGCTGGCAAGAAGGACTGCTCTTTTTTTTCTGTTGAAAGGTAAAAGACAAATAACGCTTGTTGTTGGCGGTGCCCAGACTTGGCTCGTGCATCTGGGCGCAGTATGGTTGTAAAATTCGCCGCGTCCCTCCAATTTTATGATGAGTCTGCAGTGCTTGAGCGGTGTTCTAGGAGAAGAAACCAAATCTGTTTACTTGATTTTGCACCTCCCCCACAACAACGACCCCCCCCCCCCCCCTTTTTTTTTTTTTCAAAGGCACGCCAGGAATGTTTGAAATGTTGTGCACCCCTGGGTAACAATGCCATAATTAGAGAGTGATGCACTGTAACTGGGCTCCTGGTTGAGGAAAGGACACATTTTATGAAACGGGACTATTTGCTTCAGAGCAACACTGATGTTAGGATTACTTCCAGATGTTTGCAAGAAAAACATGAATTGATATTTATTTGACAATTGAGCCAAGTAAACTCATTTTCACACACACACACACACACACACACACACACACACACACACACACACACACACACACACACACCATCATACACACACACACACACCCCATCATTCCACACACACACACACACACACACACACACACACACACACACACACACACACACACACACACACAGCCTCAGCTGTGAGATGTATGTATCACTGTTGCATATGAGTGATATGCATGTTGTTTAAATAGAATTTAAAGGTTTGCTTGGTTTATTTTGTTGCTGCTCATCTTTGTTGTTATGGGATTGTCCAACAGTCATTTCTGTCTATTCTAGTGTCTTTTACTCGTGGGTTTGTAAACATTCACTGATTGTGTCATATAATTCTGCCCCACAGTTATCTCCCTTGGTTTGAGATTTACTACAAGCTGCTGAATACACTGGCCGACTACTTAACAAAACAACAGGCAAGTCGAGAAACCTTTTTCAATTTCAATTTCTATGCATCTTATTGAAGTTTCACATAAGTAGGCAATGTACAGTACATCGCACATGTCTGAAATAATGTGACTTAAAGGAAAATCCATGGACGTTTCAGGACTTGTGCCTTATTTGTACTCTTGCACCCTGACCAAAAAAAAAAGGGGGGGGGGGGGGCTAATACTTTTACGGCTTTGCACAAGGTCTGGGTCATTTGCCACATTCACACCCCCACATGCTAATGTTGGTTCTCCAAAACTAGCTCTCTGATGTCACCACTTCACAAGACCAGCTTCTCCCTTAGCCAAACCAATGACACCACCACCCAGCACACTCTTTCTATTCCGAGAAACAACTCCCACACTCTCATGGAAGGACAGAATAAAAGTTAGGGCTGGGGGAAAAAAGAAATAATGCAGACATTATATTGACAAGCAAATTATTTTGTTGTTCATTTCTATTGAGACAGACTAGCGCTGTTTGCGCTATTTGGTTGTAATACTGTTTGATTGAGACCTCCAGTCCAATTAGTGTGTCAACGACCAGCACCCGTCACCGCGGGAGGCCCCAGTCGCCAACGCTAAACTAACTCTGGCAACGTTAAGTGAGCCGACCAGCTGAAGAGGAAGTTCATTCCTGAAGATTTAGTGGGAAACAAATGGCTAGGGAATACACAGCCCTTTCACTTCCCTCCCCACACCCCACCCGCACCCCCTCCCACCCCTTCTTCCATCTCCTATTCAAAACTATGCAGAACCGACAGACACACAAGTTGGGAGTTTGCAAAAAAAGAAAAAAAAGAACAGAAAGAAAGGTTTCTTGGAGAGGAGGGGGTGGAAAGTATGTGACTTCTCTTCCACTGTATGAGATGCAACACGGGCTGATGAGCCAGCATTTAGAGGGTTGTGGGGAAAGGCTGGGAGGCTGCTATCAGCACGCCTGACATGCAGCTATGCCTTAACAGAGTTTCTCTGGGAGGGGAGGCATGCTAGGGTGGGTGGGTGCAAGCCTCCTCCATGCAAACAAATCACAGGCTATGTACACACCGAAGTCA
Source organism: Sardinella longiceps (assembly GCA_027497455.2). Classification (NCBI taxonomy): domain Eukaryota; kingdom Metazoa; phylum Chordata; class Actinopteri; order Clupeiformes; family Clupeidae; genus Sardinella; species Sardinella longiceps. The sequence goes on along the minus strand of JAODXP020000022.1, from coordinate 14,004,204 downwards.
GAGGGCACAGGAAACGGGGTTGTGTCATGCAAAGCGCTGAACCACTTAGCACACAACTCTTCCTTTTTTATTTTTTTGTCATACTGTTGTCTAGGGTGTTACTGCCTCTGTTTATAGCCTAGTAGTATGTACAGTCATCAACAGCTCCTCTGTTGAGCGCTCCTGGCATTGTTTTTATTTTGCAAGTATAAAAACATACAGTAATATCTCGAGACAAGCCAGAGTGAAGTTGTGAATGCTCAAGTTTGAGTTGTTCGAGCAGAGCAAAGAGGGAAAGAGTATTTTGTCTTCCGTGACACAATTGCTGTTTTTCTGTACGTCCTCATATTTACGTACCTCACAAGTGTGGCATGTTTCTGAAAGGAGGAAAGTCTGCCCAAGTCTTGGTTTAAGGGCAGGCAGAGGATACACAATGTGTTTTTGTTTATACATCACTCGCTCTCTCTCTCTCTCTCTCTCTCTCTCTCTCTCTCTCTCTCTCTCTCTCTCTCTCTCTCTCTCTCTCTCTCTCTCTCTCTCTCTCTCTCTCTCTCTCTCTCTCTCTCTCTCTCTCTCTCTCTCTCTCTCTCTCTCTCTGCCATGGCCTGTGAAGGAGATGCTGACTGACATGAGGACAGGAGTGGCGAGGGTGGAGGGGTGGTGGGGATGACAAAAGGGGGATCGGAGAGGGAGGGCAGAGGAAGTGAAGTGTTTCCCGAGGGTTGTGTCACTGGCCATGCGTGTGAGCATCCAGCTTGCCCGTGACGAGAGACAGCGAAACCCCCTCTTTGGAACTAATGCGCAGAAGCGAGAAAAACTCGGCAAACATAAAAACAAACAAACGTGCTAAAAATATGAGATGGTACAAGAGGGCACAAACAACAAAAGAAGAATTGCGAGGTTGGTCGGGGACAGATAAGCACGAATTTGTTTGATGTGTTATTGACCCGTGGCCCTGCGACAGCACTGCTCAACACTCCAGGACGCTGGGCATGTCAAAGGTGCCGTCTGGGGAAAGTAAATCATGGTCCTGACAGAAAGGCCCGTAAAACGCCAGCGCATAATCCTGAGGCCTCGCTTTTGTGGCAGAGCGGATCTCTGACAGCCACTTAAAGCCTCCAATCTTTTTTTTTTTTTTTTTTTTTCGGTGGGGGAAACCTTTTGGTTAATTACCAACAGCCGATGTATGTTGTAAATCCTCCCCAGAATAATAAGCTTCTGCAGTGGCCTCGGCCTAGTCTCTTAACCTCCGGATTGCTCATTAAATGTGTGTCAGTCTTGTGTTGTTTTTCTCCCTCTCTACAGCACTCCACATCCCCCCCTCCCCACCCCCTTGGGCTAATTCATATTTTGTAGAAACATTTTAAAAATGAGTTGTGAATTTTCTTTTCCCCCCTTGATATATTATTATTATTTTTAAAGAAATGTAATATTGAAATTGTAATTAAATTGTTTTACTGACTCTGTCTTTTTTTTTTCTTCATTCTTCTATGCAGGAAGATGACTTGAATGACATGTTAGAATCACTGCACAGCCTGCCCGTGCCAAAGCCCAGCACTCCTGTCAATCTGAGTGTGGTAGGTATCACAGGTTTATGCTTCAGGGAGTGGGGTCTGGGATTGGGGGGGTGGGGGGTGGGGGGGTTAGGGCAGACTTGACGTTTTGTTTAGAAACAGAAGTGGCTTTAACAGCGTCTCTCAGCGATAACACTCCCCTGAACACGGTTAACCCTAATGGCCACTTTCACAACTCATCATATTCTCCCCTCCCTGCTATCTGCTCCTGGATTAAGTATGTTTAAAAATAAAGGCAGACTGGTGAGCAATGCTGGCATGTTTCTAGAGGTTTGACATTATCATCGGGTTTGTTATTGGGCGGGTTTTATCCTTAAAATGACCCATGCACACATCTATGTTAATGGCTATTTATGTTGCTCTGTAGAGGTACGTTTTAGTACGTCTTAACATCTGTACCTATGAGTGGGGGGTTATGGCATGCCGAGGAAAATATTTCAGTCTGGACGTACTGTATGATTACTGTTGACTGAGTGCGCGTCTTTGGGGATCCCTCTTTAAAGTAGCTCTGTCAAATATTTATTTAGTTATGCATTTTGCTTTGTATTTTATTGTTGTATGTTGTTGGTACTGGTTAAAGTAGTAATTTGTCCAGCGTCCTTTTGGAGCACAAAGTCAGTACACTACAGTACTGTATATTTTTGTACAACTTTAAATGGAGCATTTTTTGTTACTTGTTTCCCCTTAAACCATTAACTTTAGTCTCATCTTTTCAAAGCATTAAAGAAAAAACATGAAAAGATAATTTAAAAATGGTGAAACGTTTTTGAAGAAGTAAATTAAACTCCTCCTTTCGGTTCACAATCCCCATGTGATTCAATCTTTTCGTATGGACCAACTACTTTGCTGTAATTCATGAGTATGGTATTGAGTAATGAATTCAGTTGAGTTCTGTTTTACAGGCATATATTTTGTTTGGTTTAGTCTGGCATTCATCATCATTTCTGCCAATTCAACACAATACTAAAAGCAATGACAGATTTAGCATCAATGTTTGACTGAAATGCTGTGTGATATTGTTGATTTTTCACAATAATTTTTTATTGTGGTAACATGAAAACAACCATTACTTTCAGCTACTCTATGAACTGTCTCTGTGTCTGTCTCTGTTTATGTGTAAGACTGAGTGGTTGCATATTGCCACGGGGCAAGTAGCTAACGCTTCAGGAAGCCAAAAACCGGTGAGTTAAGTGGGTGAAGGAAAGTCTGAGAAAGTAAAAAGACAGACAGCTCGCACAAACGTCGCACAAATTGCATGAGGGAGAATCTTTTTTTTTTCTCTCTTATTTTTTATTCAATTTCACCAAATAGGCCTAAGCCTTTGCGGTCTTTTTTTTAAACACTCCAACTAAAAAAAAAAAATGCTGTGGGTTTGTGATGTCTGTGTTTACTCTCCCTTTTTTCCTGGAAAACAATCAAACTTTGTAAATGATTAATGGCACCCTCCACTGTCGTATTCTCTTTTTGAATATCAAAAAAACACATCTTTGGTGTGGCTTTAGAAGGAAAGGCAATTGTGCTCAGAAAATCTCCTTGATGCTCTTCCTATTAACCCACATATCCCGTGTTTAGATAAACAGTTCTAGTAAAAAGGAAAGAAAAAGAAAAACAGTGAGCTTTTGCAACCCCAACACAAGCTCTTGAAATAGTTTCATTGTTTTGTATTTTCTTCCAATTTTGCTTATCCTCTGTAAGGAAATGCACACCCTGCCATTCAAAACCCTGTTGTCCTTAGTGGTGGCATCGTCTGACAGAGCGGCAGGGAATATTTTTTTTTTTTTATCCCTGACATTTCATCATAGTCCTAAAGGAGTGACATGTCAGTGGTGACAGCCCCATTATTTTCTTACAGCTTAATCCAGAAACCCAGTGGCTGTTGCCAGACAGTGTATTCATTTGCTGGCTAAAAATATATGTTTCTGGTCACTGGGAAAAGCCAACGAAGCAGTGCAATCCAGCTATCAAGGCAGGACTGCTGAATATATGATCATGACCAAAAAAAAAAAAAGTAATAATAAAATAAAAAATACCGGAAAAGTGAGATGATTTCATTGTTTCTTCCTAAAGGCTTACAGAAAGGGAGAAAAAAACAGCCACTGCCGCCTAGAGCACAGTCCTAGTGCAACAAAAAGGGGAAAGTGGCAGAGGAGTTTTAGGGTTGCTTCTTGCGGAGGACTGACATTAAATGGAAGTCATCAAGGGGCGGGCGCTGTTTTTTCACGATTGCCTTCTCCTGCGTCACATTGCTGGATTTTTCTATCAGGTGGTGGGCTTACCCTTGCCTGTGCTGCTGTAGGGTGTGGGTGAAGGTCATATGTGACGGGAACAAAGTTAATTATTTGTTCTGCCTCATAGACTGTGTCTATGGTGGTGGGTTGTTTGGGCCTATCTGTATCTACTTTTGTACTTTTTCTTTATAAACCTTAAGGTGTCTACATGTTTGTGTTTTGTGTGTTTGTTGTAAGTGAGTGTGTGTGTGTGTGTGTATGTTGTACATGTGCTGTGTCCTGCTGTGTGTGTGTGTGTGTGTGTGTGTGTGTGTGTGTGTGTGTGTGTGTGTGTGTGTGTGTGTGTGAGAGGGCTCCGACCCTCTCCAGTAGCAGCAGAGCTGGATGTGAGAGGAAGCGGAGCTCTGTCGGGACGCCCCCGGTCCACCCCACCCCACCCCACCCGCCCCATCCTCCTCACGTCTGGTCTTTGCCAGACGAGAGCAGAACAGCAGGCCTGTGGTGGCTTCATTCATTTTCTATTTATTTATTTCGGCTTTTTTTTTTCTCTCTCTCTTGGTGGAGTGCAGAGTGCTCAGCCGAGCAAAGTGGAGCAGAGCACATTGATAACGAGCTGTATGATAATGCACCATCTCTGCTACCACATGCAGCCAGATACGGAGCCAGCTGGAATGCTGCTGCTGCTGTAGCCGCCTCTCAGCCCCCTCCCACCTCCACCCCTTACCACCTCTCCTCCACCCAACTCCCTGTCTCACACACAGAAATAAACACACACACACACACACACACTCTCTCACACACACACACACACACACACACTCATATACTGTATACAAATTTAGAGACCTACAAGGGAGAGGCCTATAGCGTGTGTGTGTGTGTGTGTGTGTGTGTGTGTGTGTGTGTGTGAATTTGACTTGTTTGTTTGTCTTCAGGACGACAAGATTGTGGGGAAGCAAATGCATATAGACACACAGGCAACTTTTTAGCCTGTAGTTCTTGGCCTCTGACAGTCCATATTCCCATCATTGAAGCCACATTCAGAAGTTAGACACTTATGTGCCATAAATTTCTGTGTTCATTAAACTGATTCCCCTACACACGCATGCCCACATACCATAGAGCCACATCAGTCATCACACTGTCTTTTACAGTGATTGAGTTTGAGCGGGAAATGCCAGTAAAGTATTGGCGGAACGGAAGATGGAAGCGGTGAAGACTTGTCCGCTCGGCCACGGATGGAAACGTGCGGGTGCTCAGATTGAGCCGCGGTCTGACCTTGTGCGCCGCCCGAGCCAGGGATGTGGTCTTTGCCTCGGCCGAGCCCTGTCCTCGCTCCAGCGTTCCTGTCTTTTTCCTCTTAACTGCCCTCTTCCTCCTCCACTTTTCCCCTCGTCCGTTTGATCTGCCGTATTAAAATCATGTCCTACACCTCTTCCCCGGCTCGGCCCGTCCTTGAACCACAGAGTGCTCGGGTCTCAGAAGCCGCGGTCGAGAGCCGCAAGATCGGCCGAGCCGCTCGGCCTGTGAAGCTTTAATAAAGACCTTGTTCTACATGCCCACGTTTCAAGCCTCACCTCTGAGGGCCTTCTCTGGGGACCTCCACGCCCGTATCGACCGCTCCTGCAATATGCATGACACCACTCACACACACACACACACACACACACACACACACACACACACACACACACACACACTTACATGCACGCACGTGCGCTCTATCAACTGCTCACACACCCCGCCACACATCCCAACTGTGAGCCATTCAAATCAAACAATGAACAAGATGAGTCGTAAATCATTGAACAAAGGGATGGTCTTTTCTTTTGTATTCATCCCCCTCCCTTTCCCCTTTCTTGTTTCCCTCTCTCCTTGTTCTCCTTGAATGGTGTGTGGAATGTTTGCTAACCTCTCTGTGTCTGTGTGTTTTCCCTGTTGTCGTTTCTAGCACTCGTACTTCATTGCCCCTGATATCAATGGACTTCCCACCATACCTGAGAGTGTAAGAATATCTTTGATTTTCTCTCCCATAAAGTGATTCCTTGAAATCACAATGATAAAATCTTATTTACAATATACATTTATAATAAAAATATAAAGTTAAAAAGTGGATTTTTTTCAGATGTGAGTTTAACGCTATGAACTGTTATTGAGTTTAATGGTATGAACTAGGTTTATTTGATAGGTAGAAAATATTCAAAGTGATCTCTAATGAATGTGTTATTGTAACATATTGATTGAGATATGTATGTCATCGATCATAATGACGGTGCTTGCTGTGTGGTTACAGAGGAACCTGACTGAGTACTTTGTGGCAGTGGACGTGAACAACATGCTCCAACTGTACGCCAGCATGCTGCACGAGCGGCGCATCATCATTACCTCAAGCAAGCTTAGCACTGTGAGTATCCACTATCCAGCTCCCTGCATCTTCCAGCAGCCTCATGGGCCTGCCCAAGTGCACGCCATTCACACAGGTGTGTGCCGATGTAACCTCATTGGTGTGTGTGTGTGTGTGTGTGTGTGTGTGTGTGTGTGTGTGTGTGTGTGTGAGAGAGAGTGTGGCTAGGTACAAGTCCAGATTCCCCAACCAAAGTAAATACAAGCACATGCCCTTCTAAGAAAGACTTTCAAACTCTAGCTGTCTGAACACATAGATATATGCCCTCGCTTGCCTGCCTAGATTCTGCAAAGTCTGATGTGGTCGCGGGCTCCTTCTTGCTCCTTCTCGCCGAGATGACATAAGATATATGAGCTCAGTCTGGACTCTCTAATGAAGCACACATAAGCTTGATCCCCCGAACAGATTCGGCTCTTTGAGTCGGGGAGGCAGAGACACAAATCACCCGGCGCAGGCAGTCAGGTCTCTCCCGGAGCACGAACACGCCTAGCTGTCCCGCTGGAAGCCACGCTCCACTGAGATCATGGCATTTTCAGGAAGCAAAAGATCTCTCACAGCCCGGGCATCGGTGTATTCATCGCGTAGCCTGGCTAGATTTTGTGTGTGTGTGTGTGTGTGTGTGTGTGTGTGTGTGTGTGTGTGTGTGTGTGTGTGTGTGTGTGTGTGTGTGTGGAGGCTGTGGAGCGAACCAAACCACTGCAACCGCAGATCGTCTACAAGCTGCCACTCTGGACACAAATGCAGAGGCTGCCGTAAATTATCAGTTATTAGCGCCGTAACTCTCTCTCTCTCTCTCGCATAGTTTCTGGGGCCGGCTCCTTTGCGCCGGGAAAGGCGAGGGGGAGACAGGCGGCTTATCGCTATTCGTGCTGTCCGAAATACCCAGGATGCTCCAGAGGGGAAGGAGAGATGGAAGAAGCGAGGGAGGGCGAGAGATAGAGCCAAGCGAGCAATGTCGTCATCCCCACCACATTACTATCTCTCTAGCTGTTGCTTCCAGGCATCTGCTGTGTCTGAGCACCAGTAGGTGCGGTGTGTGTGTGTGTGTGTGTGTGTGTGTGTGTGTGTGTGTGTGGGGGGGGGGGGGAGTAGTTGGTGTCTGTAGGGAGTCAGCTCAAAATTGCCCAATCCTTGGAGTATTTCCCTCCTCTAGGAAAGAAAGCAAGGGATATGAAGAGTGGGAAGAAAGAGTGGGAACATGCTCTGGCCAGCTCACATCGTGTGTGCAGTGACACCAGCGGGTCGGCGCGAGTAAATCATTACACTCCCTGGCTGCTGGAAAGGCTTTGTTCTGGTTTTTATTTCACTATGAATTTCTTGACTCCACTCAAGGAAGGCCAGGATTTTATGGTTGTTGTTAATAATATTATTATTATTATTATTATGATTTAGGGTGGGGCAGGGGACATGGTTGATATACTGTGAGACTGATGCAAGTTGACAAATTAGTGTGGGTTTTGGGAAGCTAAGAGTTTGTCTGAAGTGGGCCGATTTGGGTTTCACCTTCAGTAGGCCAGCAGCCCCAAACGCCATCCATCCTTCATATGTTACTCTCATGCAGTGCTTGTCCTTATGTGGACCACAGCCCATGTACCATGCCCACATGTAAATATTGATTGTGCGTGCGTGCGTGCGTGTGTGTGTGTGTGTGTTTGTGACTTGTAGTGGTGTTTTTCCCTGACAGTCAGTAAGATTTAGAGCTGGCTTGGGTGTGGTCTAGCTGGACCTTACGACTGCCTTAGTCCCCAGACCGATGAATAAAAAAAGAAAGGGAGAGAAAGAGACAGAGAAATCGAAAGGAGAGCAGGAAAAAGAAGGAATACATTTATTATGCATGCTGCAGGCAGGCCTTCAATATGTTTTTAGGTGGGAGAAGAGAAAGGAGGGGGTACACCCAGCTCACCCCCCCCCCCCCCCCCCCACGCTCACCCCCTCACCCCTCCAAAACCCTCCTCCCAACCGGACCCCAAGTCAACCCGCCATGTCAGTCTTCTCCGAACATGTTGGCGCGCCTCCCCTCGCCTCGCCAAAGCAAAGGAATAAATCATGATCTAACACAGGACACATCAGCTGCCTTATTGCTGTTTGGTGACCGGAGGTTAGGAGGTACCTCTTGTCTTTTTTTTTCCCAACCCCCCCACCCCATCCCTCCCTTTCTTCCCTCCCTACCCCTTTTCTGTGTGCCAATGGCGGGCCGGGCGCGGGTCCTGTCTGTCCAAGGCGGGGGTCCATCGGAGCGTGGCGGCCTGTCACATGCCCGTATAATTGTGCTGCATCAGGGCTCCCCGTTAACTAGTCAGCTGGGAGAGCAGTGGAGAGCTGCAGGCCGCCAGACCTCTGCCGCCGGTCGAACCACACGCACACACATCCACACACAGGCGTGGGCGCCTACACACACACACACACACACACACACACACCACCCCCCTCTGGGTCCTGACAGCAGCCTTCAACCTTCTTCCTCATCGCGCTGTCAGGGAGCACACTAACAAGAGCCCATATCCACCACCACCTCTCTCTCTGTTTCTCTTTCTCTCACCCCTGCTTGCGCTCTCTCTCTCTCTCTCTCTCTCTCTCTCTCTCTGTCTCTCTCTCTCTCTCTCTCTCTCTCTCTCTCTCTCTCTCTCTCCCTCCCTCTCTCTCCCTCTCTCTCCCTCTCTCTCCACTGCTTGCCTGCACCGAGCCACCCTGGCACCCAGCCTCGTCTCCATCTCCTCCTCCTCCTCCTCTTCTTCCTGCTGCCGCTGACCTCAGTCTTCATGCTCGCCCTCCCTGGTCCCTCCACCGCCGCAGCACCCATCGCCTCACCTCTCGCTTTCTTTGCGCTCGCTTTCGCTTTCTTTTTTCCCACCTTTTTGCTCACCTGCTCGCTCTCTTTTTTTTTCCTCTCAGTCCACCTACTTCCTTTCTCATTTGTCCCTTTCCTTTTTTCTATCTTTCTCTTTTTCTCTCTCTCTCTCTCTTGCTCTCTCATCTCTCCGTCTTGATTGTCTGGCTGGCTGTCTGGCTGTCCTGCTTTGCTTTATTGTTGACTTTCTCACTCCTCTTGCTCCTGTGTCCCCATCTTTCATCAGTGGGGTTTAAGAAATCTCCTCCAGTGTCATAGTTTTCTCTCTTTCTCTCTCTTTCTTGTCTGTGTGTGTCTGTGTGTGTGTGTGTGTGTGTGTGGGGGGGGGTGGGGGGGAGGGGGGTCTGTAAGTGAGTGTGTGTGCATGCTTGTTTGTCAGAAGAGAGACAGAGGGTTATATTTGGTGATACATGATGTCCTTTGCCCTCCCTGTGTAACCTTTTCTATTTCTGCCCACCCCCACTCCCCCACCCCAAAACACACAGGCACACACACACATATCTATACCCACCCACCCTCAGTGTATTTTTCCCCTTTAGTCGTTCTTTGTGTCGGCTACTTGTTAGTGGCACACCTGTGTGGTCGTCTTGGCTCGGAGTGGCTCTGTGTGTTTGTCAACAGACTGTGTGAACGTGCGTCACAGTAATTGGGGGGAAAACAAGCAGAGGACCTGTAGAGAAGGAAGAGCAAGCATGAAAGAGAGAAAGGGAGCGTAGGAGAAGAGAGAGAGAGAGGAGATGGGAGACTTGGGGAGGGGGAGGCGGAGGGGTTGGTGTCGGGGAGTCAGCGTGGGACTGCACTGTTGTCACCTGTGTCAGGAGAAATCGCTGCTCTCGTTTACACAGTCTGCTACCGTCACACATGCCGTACACAGCGGACCCCGTCTGTGCTGTTCTTGCTTTGAGAATAAAAGAAGTGTCCTTTTGTTTTTTGTTTTTTTTTTGTTTTTTTTTCCTGCTTTGGTGTTTTGTTTTTTACTTGTCATGGCCTTGAGGTCTAGGCCTTAGCTATTATTAGAAATTTAAGATGTACTGTAGGCTATTGGAACGTATAAACATTTAAACAGTTAAGAGATGATCATTGTTTTTTACATTTTATATTTATTTTATTTCTTTTCATTTGTGTTTGTAGAAGTTATTGGTGCGTTTTAAGCAGATATGTTTATTTATATTAACACAAATTGCTAACATATCCATGCATAAATACACCCTTAATCATTTACGGCATTTGCAGTAAGGACAATGTCATCTTTAGACAGGTTTATCTCTTTTGGAAGCGGACTCTGTACTGACTCTGTGTTACCACAGGTGGTGTTGGGCAAAGCACGTACATTAAGTGGAAGACATAACTAGAAATGTAGCAAATTTTTCATAAGCACGACTCCTCCGGGGAAAGAAAAAATATTTCCCCTTACTTATTGGTTACCAAGTAATGCACATGCGCAGCGAACACTCCTTTGGCGCAGGAGTATAGGACAAAATGCTGCTGGTAAATCATGAATTTACAACAGCATTGAACATGATTCAACCAATCACAATCAAGGACTGGAACTATCAGTTTTAGAAACGGGTGTGCGCCATGACGAAAATGATTTGGAATATGATTGCTCAAACTACAAGTGGTTCTGTAGTGTGAACACTCGATCTGTCTAGACCGTGATCTAATATACCAATATTCTAAATTCATAAGGTAGGCCTACATTTTAAATAAAAGTAAATCTGATTGCAAAAAACATATCTCCTAATATGTGATCACTTGCAATCAGATGCAATTGGATTTATGCAACATTCTAATGACAAGTGTGAACAGGCTCTATGTCTAATAAGCAGGATAGAGGTTTTAGGTCCTGCTAGAGAAGGGGTGTCAAAGTTGTTTGGATCATGGACCACATAAGCATTAAAGGAATATTCCACCCCTTTATGAAAATTGGTTATTCAACCTTTTACCTAGAGTTACGTATGTGAGTAAAAGAGTGTTGCTATCTGGCAACTTTACGTTCCAGCACCTATGCTAAGGAAAAGGTCAACTTTGGGTTGCTAGACTAAGAAAATACATGCACCAAGACCAAAATGCTTTTACCCACATATGTACAATATGTGCAACAAATGTATCGACAGTTGAATGCGCTGAGAAGTCACAAATCGCGTTGTAACTCAAACAGTAAGCTCCGGCTAAGTCACGTGACCTAGCTTGCTTGCTAACCAAAACTTACGATAGCGGGACGCGCTTCCTGATCTTGCATAGCCGGTATCTGCCTCTAGGAGGGTCGGACAATCTCGTAAAGGGGCTCATTTTACTCCGGAACATATCAATTCCAGTGAGTGCTAGGCAATTTAAATAAAGGTGTAATGAATGTCGAAATTTTACCTAAATGTTGCAAGTGGGGGCTTTAAATTCAAATGGACATTCCCTGCATACCATGCCATTAATAGTTTGGGTTGCGGAAACGTGATAATTACAGTATATTGGCCATCGTTACAACTATTTTACAATGTTACAATGCTGTAATATAGCTACACTGCTTTTCAAGCTTTTTAAATTGTGCCAAATTACGTAATATGAAGTGCCAGATCCGGCCCGGGCCATATATTTTACAACCCTTAGAGTTCCTTCTAGTTCTTAAATCCAGTTGATCACTAATGTTTCATAATGTTTTGCTAGTTGATGAAAACACACAGAAGTAAAGCACAAAAAGGTGTTTTAAACTTTGGGCCTTTGCATGACTATCAGTCTTTCAACATTTATGATTTCTCTACAACAATGTCAGTGTTAAGGTGTCGGGTGCTTTAAAACCCTGCTCTGGACATTGACACCTGTATTGAAACAGTCATGCCATTCCTCATTCTTGATGGCAGCTCATAGGCTACTCAGGGCTGTCTTGTTGACAGGTCAGTCGGTGAGTGTGTACGAGTGTCGAGCACTGTACCTCTGGAACTGAAGTACAGTCTGAGTAGAAATGTACAGATCACTGCTGTGACTTCATGGCTGTGGTGTCAGCTTGGACTGGGCAAGAGAAACTCCCAACATCTCACATGTTTAATTCATTGTATTTTTCAGACAGGCATCCTCTGTAAACTCTTGAGTAGTGTAGGATCTAGACTGGAGAAATTGAACAGGACATATTTTTTTTGTTAACAGTACACAAACATACTATCAATATACAACATACTATCAATGTTTGATAAATGATGTGGTCAAGTCAGTGATTGAAGATAGTATGGTGAAGTTGTCTATTTAAGAAGATGGTTTAAGGTGATTAAGTTAGTATGTCATACTGTTCAGAAATATCTTTTCCTCAGGTGTGGCATGATCATTATAGGAAAGAGTATAAATTCTTGACAATAGGAGAAGAATTTCTATTGCACACTACAATAGCAAATGCTTCACTTGTAACAAAAGACCCCTTTTTTTATTCAGTCTCTTCTCGTCTTCTCGTCAAGTAACTGGTGCTCTTGTCAGTAGCAATCACAGTGCACTCGCCTTGAAATATTTACTCTTGTTTAACTATTTAGGACAAAATCCCCGGGCACCAAATTTACTTTTTAGCGATTGAATGTATGTTTTTTATAAAGAAGATCACTATTCTGTGAAGAAACCAACAGAATTCATTTTATTTTTCTTTGAAGACTCTTGGAAGTCATAGCATATCTGGTCACATTTGTCATCAAGCAAGTCTTAACTCTCAGGAGTTTAACTTATAGGCGTTTCATCCAAAGAGCAAAGCCTAATAAAAAGGGCGACACATCTCCCACAGGATGCTGTAGACACATTCATCACATGCCTAGTGATGTTGAAATAGTGACTTCAAAACTGCCGTGTTCCAACACCCTCAGTTTTGGGTGCAAATGAAATGTCCAGAATACAGAAAATCCTGCCCCTTTTCATTTTGAAGTCTTCAAGAGGACTGTGAAAGTGCTGGCTGAATGTATGCATGTGGGACATTGTGTGTGTGTGTGTGTGTGTGTGTGTGTGTGTGTGTGTGTGTGTGTGTGTGTGTGTGTGTGTGAGGCTTCAGAATAAACCTTGTGCTCGGGCTGCAGTCTGCTGCCCTTTGAGGCTGTCCATATCTGTATAATCTGATGTGTGACCTGTTCCAGTAGACACACACACATACAGTGTGGTCTCAGGCAGAGCTCATTACCAGTGTTCTCTCAGGGTCTCAGTGGGGCTAAGGGGGGAAAAAAAGAGATGGAAGTGAAGAAAGAGAGAAGACGAGTGAAAAAGCAGCCACCTAAACAAGCCATAATCCTGCATTTGTTCTGTGGGACTGTGTTTGTGATACTCCATTGAATAGAATATTAAGCAGACCACAGACACAACCAGACTCTTTGCTTTGTCTCTTTCTTTATGCACCCAGCAAGCAACACCCCCCCTCCTTCTCTTTTTATACTGTGTAAGCCATTTGGTTTGCGTCATTAATAATTTATCATGCAGGCTAATATTTTATTAGGCTATTCTTTTGCCGTCAAACATCCCATGGAGCTTCGGAGATGGGGAGTGAAGCCTGCAGCCCCTCACCCCCCTCCACACACACACACACACACACACACACACACACACACACACACACACACACACACACACACACACACACACCCTACCCCACCATCCCCATCTCCTCTGGAGGGACTGGGAGGGAAAAAAGTATATGGTAGCTAGTCGCTACTAGAGGACCCCTTTCTCACTATAGGATTTGAGTGGACCTCCCAGTTACTTCAGAACTAAGTCTTCCTTGGTGTACTTAATCAACTGGAAAAACACAAGCCTGTGTATATTCTGTCATAATATAATGCCTTTGTGTGTGTGTGTGTGTGTGTGTGTGTTCCTCAAAATTGGTATTTGGCTCTTCAAAGGTGTTCTTTTTTTTCTGTAATTTATTTATTTATTTTGTTTTTATCTGAGTTTCTTCTCAGCCCGAGATACAGAAAGCCTTTAAACTGGATTATAAATCACCGTCCAATCGGCCTCTCCTCGAAACTGAGTTTGAAATAATTGGGCTGAGTTGGGCATGTTTTTCTCCTCTCGGCCATTACCTCAGCGCAGCGAGGGGGACGGCTGGGCTGGGCAGGGTGGCGTGGAGGAGTGTGTGTGTGTGTGTGTGTGTGTGTGTGTGTGTGTGTGTGTGTGTGTGTGTGTGTGTGTGTGAGAAGGGAGGGGGGGGGGGTGTAGATTGGACAGCATGTTGGTGGAAGCGGGGTCAGGTCCTTGGAGAGCAGGAGGGAGACAGTAGCCTGTTGACACCACCACAGTCTCCTAACCTGTGACCGCTGACCTGCCTGTGCTGTTTAATTCATCAGCCGTTTAATAAGCAGTTTAGGCTGGGGAAGAGGGGCAGAGGGCTTTGCTTTTCTTACCTCTGCTCCTCATCAGCAACAAGAGATGGGTATGTAGTTAATAATGCCATATCCTCCTAATCTTGAATATTATGAACCGTAACCCTGTAAATATATTCTTTAGAACCAGATAGTTTTTTAAAAGGTGTATGAAGGTGTTAATCCCATGTGAAATATAAATGATCAAACACCAGTTCAAATACTTTAATTTGTGTAAATGCTGTAAATTTCGATATCTCTTTTTTGACTGGAGGGCATAGTTTATAGATCTTTTCAGTTTAATTGCATATGTATCTATATACTGTATCTATTTCAATAGCACACCAAAGTCCTTTCTCACATGAAGGCACAAGCTGATACAAATGGAAGAGGAAGCTTCTAGAATCTTTTACGTCCTCCTTTTTTTACCCCCCCTTTCCCCCCTCCTCCCCCTGAAGCTTGGCCGTTAAGCTTGGCCGCTTTCGCCGGTCAATTGTGACATTGCGTGTGTCAGTGAGCAAGGGGGATTGGTGTCGGGAGGGGCACGCACAAGTGTGTGTGTGTGTGTGTGTGTGTTCATTGGGTGTTCCCTTGGTACTGCGAAGCGGCCGGTTCGCACGTTTGCGGAGAGAGCGAGAGAGGGGAGGCGAAGCTCCAATGGTGGCGGAGCATCTCTGCGGTCCCAGCGGCCTCGGGGGCTGGCGTCGAGGCGCTGCCGTCTCTCTTGGCTAACTCATGTTTCATTCTCTGGCAATTTGCCCTAATGAAGCCCCACGGGACGCCACAGACCTCTGTTCTCTTTCCATATTTAATCATGTTATTTTAATCCGGGAAGAGAGGCCAGGAAAAACCAGGCCCTCGGGTAAAGCAGGTCATTACAATTGCCAGGTAGACTGTGTGTGTGTGTGTGTGTGTGTGTGTGTGTGTGTGTGTGTGTGTGTGTGTGTGTGTGTGTGTGTGTGTGTGTGTGTGTGGCCAGATGAGTCGTATGTCTGGATTTTGTTGGCAAGAAACACACCTTTATGAGATTCAATATGTATATGAACTGCATGCATTTTATTCTTTTGTTGAAGAGATTGTGGGTTGTGTTTGTTCAGATGATCAAATAATCCACTGTGTTCTGTGCATGTAGACAGTGGAGGCTGTTCTGTGTGTTCTTCACACTTGGGGGCTGTACGGTAACTTGAAGGGGTGTAGCTGTACAAAGTCCCTCGCCCAAAAGCATGTGTTAACAAAATAAGGAAAAGTTCTTATCAAGGGGTGTGTGTGTGTGTGTGTGTGTGTGTGTGTGTGTGTGTGTGTGTGTGTGTGTGTGTGTGTGTGTGTGTGTGTGTGTGTGTGTGTGTGTGTGTGTGTGTGTGTGTGTGTGTGTGTGTGCGTTCCTCCATTAGTTGTGTGATTTCTCCTGGGCTGAGTTTGATCATGATGCTCTGGTGTTCTCTCACCCCTCAGTTAACTGCATGTGTTCACGGTGCTGCCTCCATGCTGTTCCCAATGTACTGGCAACACATATACATCCCTGTGCTTCCACCTCATCTGCTGGACTACTGCTGGTAAGGCTCACCGCTTACTTCTCTCAGCTGCAGTCATTTGACTGCCCCCATGTCTCCTGTGCAGCTTTCTTCACTCTCTCTCTCTCTCTCTCTCTCTCTCTCTCTCTCTCTCTCTCTCTCTCTCTCTCTCTCTCTCTCTCTCTCTCTCTCTCTCTCTCTCTCTCTCTCTCTCTCTCTCTCTCTCTCTCTCTCTCTCTCTCTCTCACACACACAGTGGCCCTCTTGACCTGTCCCTTCTATACTTTATGTCTGTTTATATGTCTGTCTGTCTGCTTTCTTTACCTTTTTTTCCTTCATTTACTGTACTTAGGACTCTCTCATCCCCTGTTCTGTTAGCCCTCAAAGCTGGTCCTTTCAGTCTTGAATGTCTCACAGTGTGTTTAAAAATGTTTGTTTGTGTGTTCTTTTAATAGTTTGCTGTGTATCTGTGTGTTGCTGCTTCATTATGGGAGAAAAAAATTTAATTAAATTAAAAATGATATAGAAAAACCCAATCACTGAAATACATTGTAAAGCATAGGCCTCCATACTTTATGTCCTTTGTTTATTGTTTTATAATACCTGTGTTACTATAATGTTGTTGATACTATTAACTAATGCATTAATTCATTGATTAGTTATTGTTGATGATGGAACACTCGTCTGTTTGGGGTGAAACTTTCACCATAAAGGCTTCTAAGTTTGTATCTCACTTTTATTCCTCCACCAACAGTAATATCTTTTAGAGCCTCAATCTCATATTCCACTCACACCAGGCACCTCCAAGGGAGGAATTGCAGTCTTTTTCCTCTCTGCAATGGCAAATGAATATTCCCAATCACTCCGCTAAATATTTGATTGTCTCAGCTAGTTCTCTCCAAAAATGTTACACTCCAGCCCTCTACATCCCTGGTGTGTACATTTAAGAACAAAAAAAGAAAGGCAGACCCAAACCCAGAAATCAGACCAATTTCAAGCGAAAGTTTGTTGTAAATTAGAAATAAAGACAAGAGAACAGTGTTTTTCATTTATCTGGGAGCAGCACTAGTTGCCTGTGAGAGGGGGTGTTAGCGGGTTAGCGCTGCCCAACCGTAATGGAGGCAGAGACCACAGGCTTAGCTTTGGGCTCGGGGCTATGTTCGACAGCTGGGCCCATTTGCCAGCTATGTTTCCACCACTCTGGGCTGAGGAAAAGTGAGCCCTGTCAGTAAATGGGCTGGAACAGTCTTTGGGGTTTTCCATCTGAGCCGCCCCCGACAGAAACCCTACAAAAGTAATGAAAAGAGCCGAGGAAAAATATACGCTTGGAACACCTGGTTACGTAGCTTTTTTTTTTTTTG
>JAODXP020000022.1:13969487-13981987 GCA_027497455.2 Sardinella longiceps | reverse complement strand
GACAATATGTGAACACACACACCAATCCAATTCCTCCCAACATCCATACAGCTAAATATAATAAAACAATGCCGCAAGCATTTCTGTTCTTCCTTTTTTTTCTCCTCTCTTTTGTGTTGTTCAGAAGAGAGTCTCCTATTGATTGAAGCCAAGTCTTCTGAGATTCATCCAATTACGCGTGAGGGCAGCCATACCCCGAGCATGTGGACTCCATTACAGAGATGGTCTGACCACTGGCCCGGCTTTCAGAGGGGTTAGGGGTCACACTTGTGCTGCATTACCCCAATCTTTTTTTCCGAGGCGGGGTACAGGACCTTCCTCCCCTATCCCATTCTTAATGGCCATTTTTCCCAATTTCACACATAATATTTTAGATTTATTGACTATTACAAATGCTACCACGCCGGTAGCGGTTCCGCCTGATACAGACGCACAAACACACGTGTGCACAAAAAAAAGTTTCCTGGATTTACAAATCAACATGATAATTGGTGTGCTGTCAAATTCAAGATACTGTATCAGATTTGTAGGAAATTGCTGGGTTTGCTTGGTGAATATGTGTTTTTCAAGGCCTGAATTTATGTCATTACGTAGAAAAGGAAGTGTGTCTTCCTGTGATTTTGGTGGAAATGTCACTGGCATAAATCTCTCCACATTTAATAATTGTTGGTTAACATTTGACCTTTGTGGCTGAGAAAATACACAAATGACGTGGTGAACCACGTTTCTTTTTTTTTTTTTTTTTTCGTACTGAGCAGTATTAATAAACTGCTCACTTCGTATAACCATAAGTAGCCCAGTAATGCCACCGATTAAAATGTCACAAGACATCTCTATCCATAACTATACAGTATGATTAATGTACCCTGTTCTGCAAGTATATTGTTCGCAGCGATCTACATGTAGGGATTCTCCACATATCCGAATGAAATACATCTTCCCCCTCGTCCCGTTGTGGCTCAGTTTTGAGGCAGCCTTTTCCTCAAAGTCTGTAAGCAAATGTCCTGCTCAGGACTGCCTCCGTGCTGACTGCTGTCAGTCGGCACCTAATCATGACCTAATATTGTATTTTCAAGTTCGCTCACTAAATATGCCACGTCTCCCCCCACAAACTGTAGAGAAACTACTAAAATGCCAGCGATATGTGTGTAAGGACACAAGTGTTGCTGATTGACTGATTTATCAAGCTTTTATTTTTAAATTCAGGGGTAAAGTTTTCTTTCCATTAATTTAGATTTCTTTCCTTACCCACCGCCCCCTCCCTCCGTTATTTTTAATTAATCAGAAGGCATGAGCAGGCTCAGATAAAGTAATTACATTTGCAGTTCTCAAGGTTTTCGGAGAAAGAAAAGCCAAATGTGCGAAGTGTTTGTTTGTTTTTACAGTTGATGAAGGTAGTTGTTATCATTATTATTTCTCCTTTTTTCTTTGCTCCCCGGCTCTGAGATCTTGTGGAACTCTCCCACGTTTTCCCTGATTTTCAATCTTAATTGGTGTTTGCCGGGTAAAAAGAAACACGATACTTTTTTCCTTGTGTTGTCATTAAAACCCGCTAAAAATAGGAGCTTGGGAATCCATTACAGACGGTAACAAACAATTTAAGTCTGAATTAGATTTCCGTTTCATCCTGTTTACACTCGGCCTTACAAGCGCAAGGTTGTTATGTTGTATGCACGTGTGTGTGTGTGTCTGTGTGTTTTTCTTCCTCTTCATGAAATATTCCTTTTGTCGTTTATTATCACTAGTTAAAAAGCGAAAAGGAAGAGATAAAGGTGTGTTGTTTGTATTTGCAGTTCCGATCTCTCTTCTTTTCTTGTCTTTAGTTGCTATCCCACCTTTTTTCTTTCTCTCCCTCTCGCTATACCACCCTCCCCCCCTTTGTTTCCCCCCCTTCTTTCGTCTGTTGCCTCGCAGACACAGCGTATATGCTTGCACCCATCCCACGTTTGATCTTGTGTGTGTTTTTTTGTTTTTGTTTCTTTTTTTCTCTCTCGCTCTTCTCAATCAGCGCAGGCTGAGTTTAAAGTATGCACACCCACTTCTTGTGTATTAGGCCACCAAAAGCAAGGGAATAAATGGAATGAGAGAAACTCCACAATTTGGTTCTGTCCTCTGAGATCACTGCGGAGCAAGGAATGAAAAAAGTGTTGTGCTTCTAATTGGAAGTTCAGCATGACTTCTGACACTCTCTCTATCAGACACATAGAAACTCATAGGCGCGCGCACACACACACACAGACCCACACACACACACACTCATAGAGGGAGAGACGGTGAGAGAGCACCATTCAAACACGATAGACATTTCTTTCTAAGAGCAGAAAGAACTTCTTGATTACACTCCTGTCGGTCCTAAGCACACACACACTCGCGCGCGCACACACACACTCACACAAGGAATTTTAGCAGACATACCTGATCAGGATATTGCAGTTGTCTTTAAATGCAATGCTTTTTTTAACAGGTTTTTTATGGCTTTTAGTTGTTGTAATTACGTTATACTGGATAATGTCCAAATTTCTGTTGGTATTTTGCTGGGACAATTTTTAGTTTTCCACTTTTATATCCGTTCTGTTCTTTATTGGCAAATAGCCTAGCTGCATACATATACAATATTCAGTTTCTTGTTAAATACCACTTTAATACTACACAATTTTTAAAGATATACAGTATACAGATGAGTTTTGGATATAAAACTATTCACATTTTCAAGTGCTAAAGTTGCAATGCAGTAATCGGCTTCATTGATGCAACTTTTAGTCAAGGGTGTAATATAAAAAGGCATGTCTAAATGATGGTATTTACGCATTCCAATCTCCCTGAGATTGGTTTACTTAACTTAGTTTCATTTATCGTACACACACACACACACACACACGTTACAAAAATATTTTCATTTAACTGGTCACACTATACATTATATGCAGAGCTTGGTTTAGAATCATGATAGTCGGGGGAGTTTTATTTTAACCACTGAAGTACTTAATGAAAATAGAATATATTATATTAGCATGCATTATGTCAATATGTCTTAAGAAAACTTAAACTTCATAATGACTTTAATTGCTGAAATAAATTTTCGATTAGATTCTTTTCACTTATTTATCGTTTAAGTTTGGCGCTTGTGTGGCTGTGTGAGTTTTATCTTTTGTCTGTGTCTCTTTGTATGCCTGTTCAATGTATGCGCACAATTTGGAGTGCAACACTTCAAAAGAGAGCAGAAGATTTTCATAACTATTTCTTTTTTCTTTGTAGTGCTTTTAATTGCATCCCCACGGCTTTCTTTCCCTGGACAGAATCCTTAAACAAAACATTTTTTTTTTTTCTTCTTAAAGCCCATCTCAGACTTTCTCAGTGAGGGTCATATTTAGGCAGTACTCTTTGAGATCCAGTACCCCCCCACCCCTCTCCCCCTTTTTTGTTTGTTTGGTACTGGGGAAGAGTTGATATTTAATTATTCGTGTTGTCTCTCTCTCTCTCCCTCCCTCGCTCTGTCACAGCATTAGTTTGTTAGTGCCATTTGACATTGTTAAAGGTTATTTTTTGAACTATTTTTAAGACCAAGGGAGAATTGTTTCAGCTCTGCTTTATGGTGGCTTTTTATAGTCGTAATTGAATCCCAGTGCTTATGTTCATTGCTTCTGAACTCAAGACAGTGACAGTGTCCTTCTTTTCTTTGCAAGTGAAGAAGTGAGTTAGTAAGCTCTTAAAATTATGTTCTTTATTGTCTTGTACACAAGACAGTAGGCCAAGGCGGTTATTAAGACCGGCGGTTATGGACAGCTCTGAAGAACATATTTGATGGACTGATATCTTTGCCTTAGGTTAGCATAGGTTAGAGTTTGGTCTACAGTCATGGGTCTGTACCCATCAACAACATTTGAATCCATTGACCGTGGTGACTATGCCATTTGGATTGACTAATGGCCATCAACAAGTTGTTCATAATTTGCACTCTTATTGGCAGTACACACAAGCATGCATGCAGACATGCTTTTTGCCCAGTGGTGTTGTACTTTGTGTCATGTTGTCTATAGGCCTTCCTTTATCCACACACACACTCGTCCACTCCCGCACCCCGACACGATGAGCAATGGGTGCTGGGACGAGGCGGACAGCTCCTGGCACATCCCGGCGTCTCTCCTTTTCCCCCAGCGAGACCGCTGCGCACCTGCTAATTATCCTCCCCAGCTGCCCAGTTAAATGGAGATCTGTTTCTCTGTGCGACCCCTCACCCCTGCTCTTTACTTTGACGCACTTCAAACCCCATCGGGGGTGGGGGCTATGGATGGGGGTTGATTCTAATGAGGCTCCGTGTAGCAGCCCTCCGCGGGCCGACAGAGCCGCACGACGCACTTTAATCCATGGCCATCCTCCCTTGATGTAAATTGAAAAGATCACAGCTATGGGGAAAAGACCTATACTGGAAAAGGCTCCCTTCTCTGTCTCTCTCTCTCTCTCTCTCTCTCTCTCTCTCTCTCTCTCTCTCTCTCTCTCTCTCTCTGCATAGATTATGAATACCATAACTCAACCACCACCACCCCTCCACCTCCATCCCCCCGCCCCCCCATATTTTCCCATATCCTCTGCCTCACCGCTACAATGCTAAAGTTATAATTGGACCCAATGGGGGGGGACAGCGTCTTTGATCAGATCATAGGCTCGGTGACTTTACACTAAAAAATGTCACTGCCAAATAGGTTTGTCACCTGTAGAGCCGAACGTCGATCCTCTGATGCCACGGCAGCTCTCTCCTCGTTAGCGTTACTCAAAGTATAATAGTTAATTAGCCTGACAGATCAATTACCGCTGCAGCTCGCCTGATGAGGTGCATGTGCCACTATCAAAAACCCAATTATTAATTTGAAGGTTTATTGCCATTGCTTTGCCCCCTTGCAAGCTGATAGCAGCTTGCTTGCTATGTGTTTTGTTTGTGTGTGTGTTTGTTTGTGTTTGTGTCTCAGATCTGCCATTTCAATTCTGTGTGTTGGTGTGTGTTTTTCTTTCTTACTTTTTAAAAATAGATTTTTAAATTCAAACTGATTTGTGTGTTTTACTTTCCATTGCAGCTGCTTTAGATTTCTGTGGCATTTGGAAGCAGCGACCGATCCTTTGAGTCTCATTAGACGGTCTTTTCTCTCTCTCTTTTTTTTTTTTTTCTTCTTCCTCCCAACCACACCTTTTAGATGTTGATGAGCTGAGTAAACAGCGAAACCTCTGTTTTACATCCATCTTTATTTGTCTTCTGGGCCTGGTCCCCTCTCTCTCTGTTCTTTTTTCCCCCCCTCCCCATTCGCTCCTGTTCTTTCTCTCTTTCTCTCTCTCTCTTTTTTTTTCTTCTCCTGATCCTCACCCCCTCCCCATCCCTCCCCTTTCCTAGACTGACAGTTCATTTCCCTTTGATTTAAAACGGGGGGAAAAAGACAGTTAAATGAATTGTTGTGGAAAATCAGTTAACACACATCAGCATGAAATATTAATACGCCGCCGACTTTACATAAACATAAAAGCGCCTGTCGCCACATGGATATGCAGATGACACTTGTTCATTTAGCTCAGCTAAACTTTTTTTATGGCTCGTTTGATTCCTGTGAACATTTGTGATGGCAGCTTTGGGACATGGTGCAAAAGTGGGAAAATAGCCAAAGGAGTCACAAGGGACGAAAAGAAAATCTGATGGAGTGAGTGAGGAGAGCGGGAGAAACATGTGGCCATATTCTGATGCACAATGGCTGGTATTCTCCCAGGTCCAAAAAAAGTGGATTAGTCACTTGAGTCACTTGGGTTGTTTTTTTTTTTTTTTTTTTTCATTCATTTCATTCAAACACCCAATGGATATTACATTTGCTGGAAATGATTGTCTCCGTTTCAATAGTTATGAGGTTACTCCTAGAATGGTCATAGCATCCAGTTGTTAAACTGGTACATGACTACATAATCTGATGTTGGGTATCCACAGTGGGGGAGATCCCACTTTAATCGACTTATTGTCCGCCTGACTCCCAGATGGACATGAATGGTGTTGGTCAGTTGTGGCTCTGTGTAGTGCATATACGCAGAGTGGTGGGCAGAGTGATCTCTCCACCTGGTTAACATGATGGTGCCTAAGCTGCTTAAAACAAAGCCATAGGTAACATCCTCTCCCCTCCACTTGAGCGTGATCCAACCAGCAGAAGGGGAGGAAAGTATATTGTTCACTGACAAATCATTATGGGCAGATTGCAACTTATGTCAGGACCTAACAGACTTGTATTAAGAAAAAGATTGTGAGAGAAGGAAAAACAGGAGAGACGAGGAGAGAGAGAGATGAAGGCTGCCTCAGATTACCCCTTATTTCTTTTTTTCACACACACACACACACACACACACACACACACACACACACACACACACACACACACACACACACACACACAGAGCCCCCATTTCACTTCTCTCTCCCCTGCCATGGCCACTATTAACTGAGCAGCAGGTGCTCTCGGCAGTACAACAGATTCAGGAAGGAAGGGAAAGGGAGGGGCAGAGTGGTGCCTCTTTATTCTCTCCCCTTCTCTTCCCTCCTTGCGCTCTCGCTCTCCCTCTTTCTCGCCCTTTCCCCTACTTTTTCAGATGACCTGTAAATGTAACACTTCACACACTGAATAGGTCCATCACTCCCTCTACCAATTTCAGAGGTGTTAACTTTTCTTACCCCCCCTCTCCCCATTCTTCCCTCTTGTCTCCCTCCCTCCCTTTCTCTCTTTCTTGCTGTCCCAGGTCTCCAGTCTGAAGAGTAAGCTGAAGAAGCAGTCCACGGCAACAGGAAGTGGGGTGGCCCGGGCCTTCCTGCGCTCTCAGGCGGCCCTCTTTGGCTCCTATCGAGATGCCCTGAGATACAAACCTGTGAGCTCACCTACCTACATTTGGCACACAGCATTCTCTCTCTCTCTCTCTCTCTCTCTCTCTCTCTCTCTCTCTCTCTCTCTCTCTCTCTCTCTCTCTCTCTCTCTCTCTCTCTCTCTCTCTCTCTCTCTCTCTCTCTCTCTCTCTCTCTCTCCCTCTCCCTCTCCCCTCCTGTGTAAAACAACTAACAGTTCACTGTAAGTGTCATGGTATGTTTAGCTGTTGAGCTCCTTGAGGAACATCTCCTGGTGATTTACACTTGACTTTGTGTCAAGAGGCAGGAGACAAAAGCTCTGTTGCACGTGTGAGGAAAATAATATTGAACTGAGTTGAATTGAGTTGTTGAGCTCGCTTGTCCTGCATCTAGCAGCTGAGTGATGGAAAAGCCTCTGCTTCACCTTGTGGTGTTTTCACATCCCATCATCACTTTTCTCAGCCTCACATCGCTCGTTCAGGGCCACGTCAAGTTTACATTACACCAAAGCAGCTGTCGTAACGAAGGATTTTTTTGGGGGGGGATGGAAAAACGTCCTCAGTAGAATTACCTGTTGGGTCGGACAGGGCTTTCTGCTAAAGAGCTGTAAGATGCTGTTAGAAGTGGTCGAGACGAGAGAGAGAGGGGTGTGTGGGAGGGGGCTGACGATCCCCGTCCAGCCAGAGAGGAGGGCAGAAAGTCTTCCGCTCAGAAGAAGAGGATGGAAAAAAAAAAAAAAAAAGGCAAGACGGGTAGGGAGCAGAGGTGGGCCTGTCTGAAGCTTCTGAAATGTCAGACGCCGGACAGGCGCTTTGAAGAAGAGCCTTTCAGGCATGCCGGACCTCCTTTCTTCTCCGCTCCCAAAACTCCCCGAGTGCGTTTGCGCTCAGCTGCTCGGCCTTTCCTTGTGTGCCTCATCTTCCCGCACTTTGACTGGGCTGCGCCGTGGAAAAAAAACAAAGTGTGTTGCCCCACGTTTGTCAAATATGGCTGCGTTTGTTCCAGGAGTTGAGGGTAATTGGCTTGGGTAGGCCAACAGAGGGAGGATGCATAATTGATGCTTTATTTTATTCTTTCTGTGTATGTTTGGGGGGGTCTGTACACACAAACAGTCTCTGTTTTCTGGAGCAAGTCCTTCTCTTTCAAAGTGGGCTCACTCTGACCTTATCAGCCTTGGAGTTTCGCAGCACACTGTCTCACTAAAACCATGTTGAAAGCCCAGGACTAGTGTGCCATGAAAGGGAACATCAGCTACATGCATGTCCATGTCAGCAGTGGCTCAGCAGTGCCTATTTTTCATACAAGGCTGGAGTACATTTCCTGCCTAACTAAAGACACACACACATACACCACAGTGTCACACATTTAAACTGGCAAGCTCAATAACAAGCTTGTTTGGATTCCATGGTATGTTATGGAATAACTTGTCAGCATCTTGTTTGGATTCCATGGTATGTTATGGAAAAACTTGTCAGCATCTTGTTTGGATTCCTTGTGGATACTACGAAAGAGTCCAGTATTTCTTGCAGAGTAAAAATGGAAAGCTTCTCCACTGGCATTTTTGGTCAGCCCACTGATAAGCCTATCTCTGCCCTTAAGGCCATATCTGACAGGGGTTCCGCCACTGGAAGCTGTTATAGGGCTGCATGTGTGTGTGTGTGTGTGTGTTTTGCTGATTTCGCCATTTCAGCAACATGAACACAGCTCAGCTGGACGCTTCGCTTCAAACATTCTATACACTCACTCTCTCGTGTGTACACACACACACCATGCAGAGGAGCGATGTCCACAAGCCTTGCTGATCTGTACTGTAAATGATCAAAACTCCAGTGCTTTGGTAATGAGCATGAAAAAGGTGGAGATCACCGCCCCTCTTTTCAGCTCCACTGCACGTTGTACACACCCTCTCATCTTTGCTTGCCAGGTTCAACAACTGTAGATTCCTTTTTATATATATTTTTTATTTTTTAACATTACATCCTCTCTCATTTCCTCACAGGCACCTGCATGAAAGTCTCAATTTTTTTCTTTTGCGTTAGTATTGTGATTCCCCATTGTGTTGAGATGGTATGCCATCAGTGGCATGAAGATGATTCCGCTGTGCCATCAGAGGCATCTGTGTGAAGGTGGCATCAAAATGTGATGGCATGCCGTGCCAGTAGACTTCGCCTTGTCACATTGGCATAGCTTGCTTCACTAGTTCTCTTCCATATGGCTAATTATTGTCGCATTGTTTGATGCAGAAAGCGGTTATGAGGGCGGCTGCTGTGTGATGACCCGCTATGCCTGGAACGTGACAGAGGGACGTCGTTCTGCCGTGTTTGGCGGAGAACAGAAGGAAGATATTTATGTGGAGAATGTTAATTCATATAGGATGTAGCATACCGGTGTGTGTGTGCGACTGCTTTTTCACACCATTGAGTCACCTCATTTGCATCTGGGCTAATTGGAATGATGTAATGCTTAGCAACGGATGGTGACAAACAGCTGTTGCCAGCCAGACACTATCACTTGATAACAAGATGACAGATTACTGTAGTCAAATTGAGGTGAAGTATTAATATCGATTGCCTAGATTAATAAATTAAACAGATCATGTCTCTATGTCTGCTTAGCACTGTACATAATATAGCTATATTTTGTATAGATAAGCGAGAGGCATCAGTTGCTCTTCAGTCTTTTCTATCTCTCATGCTTCTTGTTGTGTTATTGATTGTTGTGCAGGGTGAGCCAATCACGTTCTGTGAGGAGAGTTTTGTGAACCACCGCTCCAGTGCCATGCGCTCATTCCTGGAGACCGCTGTCAATGCTCAACTTTTCAAACAGGTACACGCAGAACACAGAAGGAACCAATCACACACACACAAACACACACACACACACACACACACACACACACACACACACACACACACACACACACACACACACAGGGCTATGTACACGTAGTGCTATGCATTAATACATGTATAAACCCATACAAATGAATACTAGGCTAAAAGTAATGCAGATGAATACAATGAACTGCCCATTTCACTCATTTTGTTAAATTAGGCTACATGTAAGCACTGGTGGAGCCAGTATTCATTATAAATATACAACGTATAGGCAGAATTGGTATTTGTGGTATTCATGGTTTGGTTTCAAGTGCAGGGTAGCTGTAAATTGTGCTTGTTGCTCATCCAAATCAGTCCCCACAATGTGTAGCGCAAGATTCCTTGATCTAATTTTGGTCCTTTGTCCCACTTGGAGTTACTCCAATTAGCTAGGCGCAATTTTCCTTTTCCTTTTTACACAGGGACTTGTGTGATCAGGTACTTGGGAATCTTCACACTCTGAGAGTGTTGCAACAACATGCTAGTCAATAATGGCCTCAACCACTAAAAGGGCATATGTAAATATTTAAGGGACTGGCAAAAAAAAAAAAGATTTCTTAAATAAAGATCCATGGAGGTGAGATGAAAGTGAGAACCTGGTGGAGGGGAGGAGTGAGGGATAGAGAGAAATTGAGAAAGAGTAGCGCATTCCAAGGTAATCCTCATTCTTTTGAAATCTCTCTCACCTCAGCTGTAGTCCGTCCCTCCCCTGTCTATTAGGAGTCATATATCCTGTCCCCCAGTGCTGCACGTCACCTCTGTTGGGCCAACACAAGACAAATGCTTAAGTACAGCTTGGCATCCATACAGACCCTCCAATTCTTCTTTCAAAGGCATAAACGTACACACACACACACACACACACACACACACACACACACACACACACCTTCAGTAGCTAGCTCTGAGATGTGTTTATCTTACCCTGCCAAGAGTAGTGGTGAAGGCCGATGCCTTGTACTGCACTGACCATGAACCTGTCTGGTGTGTGTGTATGTTTCTCTGTGTGTGTGTGTGCGTGCGCGCCAAGAAAGAAAGGAAAGACATGATTTCTGAGCAACCACCTGCTTTTTATCATCCTCAGATTCTCAGTGTATTCCAAATACTCTTAGCGAGATCCATAGTTCAACACACTTTCACAGCAGTATACATGATAAAATTTGAATCACATACAATATAGAAACAAATATAGATGTGAACTGTGGTATTGGCCAACATTGTAGTAGTAGTGTATAATAATAGTAGTATATAATACGAACAACGACAACAATAATATTGGTGATAATGGTTAATAATAATATTGTAATAGTAATTGAGCACAGTCAGGTATTGAGATATTATGGTGTATTCCTGTGTGTGTATGTGCGTGTGCGTGTGTGTGTGTGTGTGTGTGTGTGTGTGTGTGTGTGTGTGTGTGTGTGTGTGTGTGTGTGTGTGTGTGTGTGTGTGTGTGTGTGTGTGTGTGTGTGCGTGCGTGCGTGCGTGTCTGGTTGTGTTTTTGATCCTTAGTTACTAGTGCTATCATATATCCCTTTAATGAGCAAAAAGTTTGTGTACTTAGTGCAGGTCTAGTGATCTGTGTGTGTGTGTGTGTGTGTGTGTGTGTGTGTGTGTGTGTGTGTGTGTGTGTGTGTGTAATCTGATAGCAGCTGAGTAAGGATGATAAGGGTGCTTTGGAGATGGTGCTAATGCGCCCTGATGAGGCTGTCTAATTGGGGCTGGCCCGGCCGCGACTCGACCCACCACGCTTCTCCTTCATTAGGAGAGCAGTAATGACCCGTCCGTCCCCCCCTGCCCCTATCCACCAGGGCCCCAGTGGCCAGTCACCAAGCCCCCCCATACCCCAGAGATGCCCGAGGTCACGCTTACAATAACACAGAGACACATGATCACACACAAATACAGTAACCACCACTCTTCTACTCGTATGCACATATGCTCTACTGGGCTCCTGGGCACACACACACCCTGTTGTTATCACAAACACACACACACACGCACACACACACACACACACACACACACACACACACACGCACACACACAAGGATGTCCACCTAACAACGCAAATGTGTGAATAGCAGTGGCAGCTGGTCTGGTGTATCCTCCTCCATCACAGATGTTTTGTATTGATAAGCCACTGGTAATGAGCGAGGCATTAGAGCATTTTTATGGTGGCACCCATCCTTGCTATTATTAGATTTCACATGCTGGGTCACTTCTGAAAGCGGCCCTCTTGTTAGCAGTCCACTCACGAGGGGATTTGTGAGGAATGCGGGCAGCACGGCCAGGTTTATCGCCCGACGCCCTACAAGTCATAATTGGCATATTTATTACAGGAAAATTACAAGGAGAAGGATTAGGCCTTTAAAGGCTCGGTTCTCAGCAAGGAGGGAGGAAATTAAATTTCGGGGGCGAAGACGCCGCACCGCACTCTAGTCCACTCCGGTCCGCTCGGCTGCACCAGCACCGCCGCCACCGCACCTGATCCGAATTATCCTAGCTTTCCGCTTGTTCACTTCCCGCCAACACGTCTGGAATGGCGAGTCAGCTATCAGAACATATGCACCACACACCACCACAACCACCACCTCTCACCCCCCCGGCCTGTAATCTCCACAGCTCTCTCTGCCCCTACCCCTGAATAAGCTGTTATGTAATTTATGCTTGCAGTTCATCGACGGCAGACTGGCCAAATTAAACGCAGGCCGAGGCTTCACCGACCTGTTTGAGGAAGAGATCACAGAGGGAGGCTTCTGTGGAAGTGA
>JAODXP020000022.1:13961987-13964487 GCA_027497455.2 Sardinella longiceps | reverse complement strand
CACACACACACACTCACACACAGTAAGTTCGATGACATCCCAGTGGTCAGGAGCACTGGGATTTGGAGCTCTGCATTGATCTGGCCTTCATCTCTGCCAGCCTCTCCTGCTCCACTGGGTCCCACCACTCAGTCAGCCTCACACTCCTCCATCTACTGGCGCTGTGTGTGTGTGTGTGTGTGTGTGTGTGTGTGTGTGTGTGTGTGTGTGTGTGTGTGTGTGTGTGCCTAAATATACATATGTAATAGTTTTTGCTCATGAAGCTTGTACTGCTTGTCCTTGCTCCAGGTTTTTGGTGTTGGTAAAAACCATCAAGTCTATTTGTACTTTTATCGTGTGCTATTGAAAGACTCTGCATAATAGTATTTCACAGAGCAAATAAGCCTGGTGCACGGTTATAGCAGATCAGCAATTACCGTCTACCTGTAATTACCATTAGGGTAGCTTAAATTGGAAGCTGAAGCAGTAGCAGTACCAGTAACTGTCTATCTGTTGTATATTGACGATAGATAGATGATAGATCTGTTCTATATTGATAGATAGATAGATAGATAGATAGATAGATAGATAGATAGATAGATAGATAGATAGATAGATCTGTTCTAGATAGATAGATAGATAGATAGATAGATAGATCTGTTCTAGATAGATAGATAGATAGATAGATAGATAGATAGATAGATAGATAGATAGATAGATAGATCGATCGATCGGTAGATAGATACTGTAGGTATTGAGATGCTTTCAAGTACAGGATCAGATATGCCTACACAGTCTTCAGTAAGAAATGAAGAGTCTTATTTTGATTTCGCTCAAGGTGTCTCATCAGCATCACCTTCATGGCCTGTAGGTGGCAGCAGGCATGATGCTGTTTTTTTTTACCTCTCAACTCCCCTATCTCTCTGGTGAGGCCAGTGTCCTGTAAGCAGCAAGTTAGTTTCCATACACCGCCCCCTGTCCCCTCTGTCACTCAGTCATCAGGGGATGTCCGAGAGCATGCCAGTGTACCTGCGGTGCTGCCGCTGCCGTGCTGATGCCTGAAAGTGGTGACTGTGGCCACAGCCTGTGGTGGCCTGTGACGGGCCTGAGTGAGTGTCAGCACTTTTCAGAACAGTTTTCTGGTGGCGTTGCTAAAAAAAAATGCCACGTTTCAATTTTTGCTAATGTACGATATATCTGCTGTTTCTGGAAACAGAATGCAGCACCACTTGCTGAAGCTGTGCAAAGATGAACAGAAATATACACCAATTCCATCAACACTAACTCTACGGCTCATGCACACACTTACACTCACAGATACACACACACACACACACACACACACACACATATATATATATATATACATACACCAATATTTTTTTTTTAGTTTTGTTAGCATGAGGAATCTTCACTCTATCATCTCTAAGTGAGTGGAATTAAATCAGCTTTCCCCCTGAGAATGAAGGCTATCCCTTTTCTCTCAGATCAATGTATGTTGAGAGAGTGAGAGAATAAAGGGGGGGGGGGTTCATATAGGGGGATATTTTGTCATCTCACACGCACTACTTCAGTGTCCGATGATGCATCCAAGTTGTTTGTACTAGAGGCTCCCAGCTAAAGTCTATCGGTGACCGCTTAACCGTATACATCCACGAGATAGCAGGGGATCCTGGGAGCTCTGTTTATGTACAGGCTGTGGGCCAAAGCTCTGGTAAGTGTTGCACTGATCAGACAGATCTGTCCACAGCCAAATACTCCAAAGCAAGGCCAAAGCACTGCTGTCTGTTTTCCAATGATCCCGGATCAGTGGTGGATGTGAAATGTTTATTATATATTTATTTATTTTTCACTTTTTTTCCCCCCTCGCCTCTCTCAGTCTTTAATTAGCTTAGTTATATTCTCCTGTGTTGTTTGTCGAGGCTTAAATAAACACAGGGAAGAAAAGGGGTGGAGAGAGGTCTCCCAATTAGGGGGCTTTTTTTTGTAATCTTTGAAAGGGCGTCCTACACACACAGACACACACACACACACACACACACACACACACACACACACACACACAGACACACACACACACACACACACACACACACACACACAAGCATGCACATACAAACAAACCAGTGTGGGCAGCAGACGCCACACATCCCTGCTCATCGTCACGGTAACGGGGCCCTTGGGATCCCTGCTTCAGAGACACCGGAGAGATGTCAGGTCCCAAAGTGCATTTTGTGTGTGTGTGTGTGTGTGTGTGTGTGTGTGTGTGTGTGTAAGGGAGAAAGAATGATCAAGTAGACTGGGCCAAACTGTCCACTGGCCAAAAAGATTTGGGATACTCTATGATCAATAGCACAAATCACTGTGACAGTCAGTTATGGTCTAATAAATGTGGCAACAGAATGTCTTTTTTTCCCCCTTTAATACCAAAATTCCTTGTTGACGTTCCAGCTCACAGTGACATAATCATGTTCCCATCACTCTTCACAGTAGACCAGTGCTATTGTGCCTCCTCTTAAGC
>JAODXP020000022.1:13946987-13956987 GCA_027497455.2 Sardinella longiceps | reverse complement strand
CACACACACACACACACACACACACACACACACACACACACACACACACACACACACACACAAGCACAGAACCACTCTGCATTCCCATGGTTGTTCATGTCCTTGCCGAACTCACTGGCTGAGCATCAAAGCCACTGACAAACTTTAGACTCGTTCAGCTCACGTTCAGCGAGTGTGCAGTCCGGCTGAAATATGCTTGGTCATCATCCGCTCAGGCCAACGGCCATGTGCCATCTCTCCTCGCTGGCTCTGGTTCCTCCATGCGAATGCCTTTGCTCTCACTCCTTTGGTTTTGCTTTGTCTTTGGCTGTTGCCACACATCACCGGCTGTCCCTTCACACTATCCAATCAAGCCCTGATATCACTGTGTTTGTGTGTGTTAAATGTGTTTGTGTGTGTTCTCTCTCTCTCTCCCCTCTCCACCTCCATGCTGCAGAATTGCGACGGCCAGCTCGCCATCGGCGCTCCAGATTTCAACCTGGACGAGGACGAGCAGGACAGCGCCAGCAAGTAAGTCAGTCCGCCACGTGACTGCACCACTACTCTGCTATTGCCATAGGAAAACAGGTCTGAGTGAGAATGACAGGTTACGTAGATGATCATGAGCAGGCCTGAGTGAGGGTGTTGGGGGTTCTAGAGTGGGAATGGAACACAAGTCACAAGTTGTGCTTGTCTGACCTCTTGTGGTTGATGTATGAAACAACACTAGTTTTTGTCTTTTTTTTTTTTTGTCTTTAATTTATTTAATTTTTTAATCAAATTAATGCACATGTATTTGTGCTGTGTGTGTGTGTGTGTGTGTGTGTGTGTGTGTGTGTGTGTGTGTGTGTGTGTGTCAGGATCTCGTCAGAAGACAGCGGGGAGGCGCCTTCGTACACGGAGGACAGCGACGACTCGTCCGAGCTGGAGATAGACGTGGCGCCCTCCTCGGGCCAGATGACGCTCCTGGATGAGATCCTGGATTCGCTGAGCAGCAGCACCAGCCTCCAGCCGGGCCGCCTCGCCGCCGCCAAAAGCCTCGACTTCCTGCGCTCCATGGAGGACCTAGACTTCAAACCAGCAGTGAGTTTGACACAGAGTTCCCTGACACCAGGGCAAAGATACTGGGCTGTGGGCATGGAACAGTGGTGTTGCTTATCTATTTATTTATCTGGTCCTGTAAATTATACTTTTAATCCCATTTTGTGATTTTCATAGACATTTAGAGTCCACTCAAGTCATGTATAATATTTAGAAATAAATGGCATTTGTGTGTATGACGGGGAGGCTACACTAGATGCGCTAAGTCTAAGATTTATCTGCCATAACAATAGCTTCCACTATAAACAATTTAACTAACTACAGCAGACACAGCAGCACAGCCAACATTAATTTCAATGTATTTACTATAACACTACAATAACACATCCAGTGTAGCCCTAGGGTGAGCGAGTGTGTGTTTTGCATAGTTACATTGATGTCCTTTCTGTGTGTGCCTTCCAGAAGAGACCCAACCCATTGAGCGAGTGCCAGCAGGCCTGTGGCGACAGCAGCAGCAGCACCAGCAGTGGCATAGGGGTGGGCAGTAGCGGCGGCAGCAGCAGCGGTGGCGTCTCGTCTGGTCGCTCCGGCGAGTCCAGCGGGGGCTGGCTCCTGGGCCAGGACGACAGCGCCGTGCACGGCAAACACCTGCCACCCTCGCCACGCCGCCAGCCCAGCTACAAACCCCCACCACCACCTACGCCACGGCCACGCGCTCACACCGACGTATCAGCCACACACGGTTCCTCCTCTAACCCTCCGTCGCTACACACCACCAGCGCCCCTCCCGTGCCCAAACCTTGTACGACACCAGCGCCTGCCACACTCACACCACAAACCCCACCACCATCACTGAAGCCAGACCCCCCGCCACAAACCCCACCACCATCACTGAAGCCAGACCGCCCGCAGTCCCCGAAGCTCCTCCAGTCTGAGAGGGAGCCTTCGCACTCTGCCGCCCCCAGGGAAGGCTATCCGTCCAGGGCCGGATCCCTCAGCCGAGCTCCAGAGCCCCAGACGGGCACCAGCCCGGAATCCCCTAGCCAGCCTGGGCCGCGCGGAATGCTCCGCCGGAGAGTTCTCTCCAAAGAGAAGCTGAGGCAGTACCAGGACGGAACCAGGCAAAGCGCCGCTCTCATCCCCTGGCAAAAGGACACTGGCCAGGAGGGAGAGGCTGAGGGGGACGGGGATAGGGACGGGGACAGGGACGTGGAGGGGGATGAGCTGGAGATGGGCTTTGGAGGGAGGGTGCAGGAGAAAGGCCTGCTGGAGGAGATTGATTCCCTTTGCAGCCTCAGTTCCAGTCTCCACACCAGCCTACAGCTCACGCAGGTGCACAACAGCACAGACAAGAGCTGAGCAGACTAAGACATAAACACACACACACACACACACACACACACACACACACACAAACAAACACTCATCTTTTACATAAATGCACCAGCCAACAGTTCTTACAGGTACACAGAACATAAGTGCTCAGCTTAGAGCTGAATGTCTTTTCTCTCTCTTGTCTGTCATATGTATTCACTCTCACCCACACACTCACATGCAGACAACCAGCAAGTGACCCAGGAAGCACATAAACCAACAATCAAGTTGCAGATTGTGCTCCACTCACATTCTTCCATGTGGACATGCAAGTATGCACACACACACACACACACACACACACACACACACACACACACACACACACACAGAACATAAACATTTTAAGGTCTTTCCTGTCCAACTGCCAGTTTCATGTAGTGTCCTGCTGTACATTTCTTTTGAATTTCAGAATGTCTCTATCTGAAACATGCACTCTACTCTGTCCTTCCACTATAGCTGACTTCAAGCAACACTGTCGAGCTGGAGGAAATCGAAATAAGCGGCAAGCCTGTAGATAAGGTGGACATAGCATTTTGTGAGCGACTGTACGAATTATAAAGGGACGCCCCATTCCCTCTCCTATCCCGAAGACATTTCTCTAATATAGAGGAGTCATGTAGTAGTAACCCCATTGCAGTGACTTGCACTTGTTCAGAAGGGTACCTCACACACCACTATTATATTGTAAGTGACATAACAGTGTTTCCTCTTAATTGGTATATTTTAATCAAGGGTAGACGAGCTGCAAATGATTAATCAGAATCCTCCACTGTAAGGTCACATAATGTACTGCAATGCCTTAACGAGGATGTCTTAATTAAGGTTTGGCAATGCTGTAGTGTTAACGTACAGCAGTCAGTATAGGGTACTGTAGAGATGATGTAGGAAGTAGAAGAGTCTTTATTGTTATAGAGTTGTATATTTATGTACTTGAGGCATGACGGGATTCTCAGGTCATCAAATAGAAAGGAAGTGTGTAGCAGTCCTAGTAACCTGTGTCGGACAAGAGAGCAAAAGACGTTGGTTGCTAGACAGCGAACAGTATTTCATCCGTCTTTTTCCGCCATGCCCTCATAGACGGTTTAGTCGCTTCATTTTCTAAAACGGGCAAGTAGTCAAATATAGTTCAATTGAGCCTGTTACCAATCTAAGCACTTTCAAAATGCGTATATCTATCTCTCTCTTTTTTTTCTTTCTTTTTTCACCCTGCACCTCAGATCAATTGAATTGAAGATTGAACCACACAAGTGTTTTATAAATAACTCATCCAGGCCAGGAGAAACGAGTCGAAGAGTGATGATGTAAAAGGACGTGGTGAGAGATAGGAGACTATGGAGACCGTGTGTACAGTATATTTCTCTTACTGAGTCCAGTGTCCGTCTCCAATCAGACCCCCCTTACTCTCCTTAGTTTCCACTCTGCTGTAGCCTGATTGTGGTTGGGATTGATTGGGAATGAGCAATAGGCTACTCCTTTATCTGGTCATGTAGGTGTAAGCTTTTTCAGGGATCACTATGTTAAGCTAACTAGCGGTGTATCGCCACATTAAGCCTGGCAAAAGTATTGGATTTGCCCCTCTGGATGGAATGTGTAGGCTGTCAGCTGCCCTTTATCAACCCCTGTTACTTTTTTTTTTGTGCTCCTTCTGCTCTAAAAGCAATTTATGCAGCGTGCCATTCCTCTGGACACTTTAATGATGTTCCCAACCTCCTCCAGGGCACTGCCCTGTGGTAGCGACCTAGACTTTTTAGTTTGTTATTTTCACTTTTTTTAAAGATCCATTGTGGTTATTTTGTTAGCTTAAAGAAACGTTAGTTACACCCTGGCAATGCCAGTTACCCCCCTAATCATGTTGCCAGCAAGACGAGCAGATATGAAACTTGTCAATCTGTGGTTCGACCCCAGCCCAACTCTTTACGTAAACTATGCAAGGGCTATTAGTTTTATGCGGTCCCAAAGGATTTCTTTCCCCCGCCCCTCTTGTTTTGGTACTGTTCCCGTGAAATTTCCACTATGGTACATATTTAATGTAAAACTATTGTAAGGGAACAAGGCTTTCAGCGTCCCAATAATTGAGGTCTATTTTATGCAAATGAGTATTACCAATAATCATGAAAGCTATGTATGTTCCTGTATTGAGAAAAGGAAATGGTTCAGGACTACCTGGATGGATATGTAATTGATGTTGTTGATGCTATAGAAGAGAGTTTCCTCATGCAAACACCCACTAGCCTCACATTCTCATCCTAACATTATGAACACGCCAGTGATTGTACTGCTGTGGCTCATCATGTGTGTTTTGTATGCCTGAGAGAGGCAAGCCAAAACTGTGGTCAAAACTTAACTATTGCGCTTGCCTGTGCACATAACACACATGCATGCAAACGTCCCACCCCCCAACACACACACACTCACACACACACATACATATACACACACATGCACACACACAAGCAAAGAGGTGAGGACACTGTTGGACACGGCTAAGAGCCTGTTTGCTGGAGAGCTCCTGTGTGTAGTGGGGGACTTTTTTCATCATTTAATTGACTAATCAAAAGCATAGTTGGCTCAAGAATGCCAGCACTTTTTTCAGGTAAGGTTTAAATACGTCTGTAGACCTGCACACATGGCCGCTCTCCAGGAACAGGGCTGCCAACCCCAACCCCGCCCCCCCGCTTTATAGCTTTGCTAGGACTGAACCCAAGATTGTGCGAGTGCCTTATGTGTATAATATATGGGATGGGGGGAATAGGGATTTAACAATGATGCTATTTGGCAAATTGTTCAAAAAGCCAGAATCTGTCTACTACAGGAACTATGTTGGTTCGCCACCAACAGCTTAAGTGTTATATGCAAAATGGTACAGGAACTGACTACTGATTGATGTCAGTGTAGCGGGGTCTCTGGGGTAAATGCATCAGGCACAAATGGTCCAGCACGTGTGTTTGTTGTCCAAAGCTCCATTGCATGCACCACTGCCAGGCTTGTACTCATTTGATGCTGTTTGCCTGATATTGATATGTTTACGCCTTTGTCCTGTGTTTGCTGGCCTGGCCCCTGGAGAATAAGAGTGGTTCTAGAGTCTCCTCTGATTCCAAACATATTCCAGAGATGTAGCCATTCAATTGACTGTTTAGACTTTAGAAATTAGGTCAGTATTTTTTATTATCATTATTTTATTTTAGTTGAATGTGTGGGTTTCTTTTTTTCCTTTTGAAATTAGTGTGATTTTTGACTTTGTTTGACACTTTATGGACATGTCTTAAATGACATTGATGGAGAGTTGCTTAACTTGTTTCATTTGGTAAAGGAACGAAGATGATCTCATCTTTCATTTTAAAGGTCTTTTGTTTTGTTTTTTCTTGACTACAGCCACCAGACTGTAAACTTTCAGCATTTCTTCTGTATTAGACTGAATTGTGTGGATTTTTTTTTTTTTTTTTTTTTTGGCCTTTTCAGGCTTTCAGTGATTGACTTCAATGTCATATTGATGAAAAGTAACGTGGAATGTGTTACATTTTGGCATAAACTGCTCATGCCAGGAAATTCCATAAATGCCTTGCAAAATACCTGTGCTATCATTTTCATTTAATTTCAAACAAATTTGATGTCTTAAAACACATGCTCCTCACCCTTGACTGCTGTATGTTCTTGTCACTGGCTAACCTACTGATGTTGCTTAGAGGGTCCACTGAAAAGAGTATGAATGGAATTAAGCTTTGCACATGTATATGAAGTTGCTTCCGGATTGTTCAGATACACTTAAAAGGGGAGGGCAAGCTTAAAATGTTACTGACGTTGAATTTGTTGCGGTGCTTGCTTTGTGTTCCTTGAGACTATTTAATTTTTGTCAAATGCGGTCATTTAGGCAATGGCTGACAAAGGAACTGTAATTCTAACGGTTACGAACATAACGTTCTAAAGCATTCTGGGTTGACGGGCCATGCGTTCTTTTTGGCCAACAAAACCCAGTGGTGCTCCATGACATGTGACCACAATGTGCGTTTGAAGTTAGCCCTGTTTTCCTCCTAAACTGGGGAATGAAGTGGCTTCTGTGTAACTCAATACATCTCGGATTTTATATGCATTTCTTTCTTTTTCTTTTTTTTTTTTGTTATAATATTTTATGTTCCGCCATGCTCCATTAGCCATTTGAACATTAGTTTTCCATGTGAAGTAATATATTTGTTCATGTTGTTTTTTGAGAATGCTCTCTAACAAATGTACTTTTCCCTCATTGCAATTATGTTGGGCAAAACCATTTGGTGACTGTGTGAAGGTTCAAATGTGCAGTGTTTTGAGCTTTGACTAAAAACATAACAACAGTCATCATATCATCATCCCTTGAATTTATTTCACATGGTGTTTAGTGATTACATACAGATAATGGCATCCCAGTAGTCATGCCTCTGCGCAACTACAGCAGTGTCCACAGGAAACGTGTTCAGAGTGGTGTTTTGGTACTGTGCCATTTTCGCGAAACGTCTGAATGCATTTAGAAACTTGAGTGTTTTAACTCGACTGCACACTTGCATGTTCTGGAAACGGTGTCAAGACTCTACGTCAGTCTCCTGTGCTATACAATTACTGGTATCACTGTATGCACTGTGAATAAATTGAACCGAATAAATTATATACATGGTCATTCAACAACACGCTTACTTGTATTTTTTCACTACTCATGATGAAGTAATCCAGTTGAAGGATTGCAATACTTTACTGTATAAAGTATTTTTGGTCTACAGATGAACAAAAAAGTTAGGGGTAGCGTACACAAAGAATATGATCCAGTTAATGTTAATCACACAAAGTGAACAGAAATATGGCCATCTCCTGACAGCCCTGGCTAAGTAGTAGATTACAACACATCAATTTAAATGGGCATGAAGGACTTCCATTAGAATAGTAAGAATGTTAAGCTGTTTTGTGTGTTTGGTGAAGGAGTATTTTACAAGTTGGCTAAAGGTCCAGAGAAAAAGCCATTTTGCTATTAATTTAACTAAAAGTTACGAAGTGAAAACTTGGAACCATGAAAAAGGGTTGTCCTGTCATATTGGAGAGGACAATTCATTTAGTCATAATATTGCCATGCTGTGTCTGCATTGATGAGGCATGTAAAATAGACGACAAAGTATTTCAGTGTAATTTAAAAAAAGAACCACAGTGCTTTTCCAAAAAAGGAATAGATTAAAAGTGAAAACTGACACAGACTTAATACAGTAATTCAGAAGATGATCCAACCAACAATTGTTTGCTTTGTTTACTAAAACAGTGCAACGATAAAAGACCCCTACAAACCCCATGACACTGATGCACAGTGATTATCATACTATTCCTCTATCACTACAACTCCCTTGGACACGGATTCTGTGCCCAAACAATGTATACAGTAACACTTGGTCTAGCATCTCAGAACTGGTCAGCTATGTGTTTGCCTTTTAGAAAATCAATAAATAGTGTAAAGATCCATAGATGGGAACTTAAAAATGTTTGGCAAAAAAAATGTAGCTTGTCTTGAGTATTAACAATTTAACCATCCTCATCTGAAGGTGTAAGGATTTTGAAACTGGTCTCCTCAATCTATGTACACTTCATTTAAATTACTTCCGTCCACACAAAGGTGGGAGACGTAAGAGTGATTCAAGTCACAAGAAAAGGCATCGAGGGAAAGGGAAGGCATTGAATGTCAATGACGCTGATTGTTTAGAATCAATTACACCAAATCCCCCTCCTGCTCACTCACTCGCGTCTGCCAAAGCCCAGTTTGACTGTGCTCCACTGCTGTGCAACCCTGACTGGGCCTCACTGGCCCCCCTGATCCACATCCCCCAGCTCAGATGAGTCTCTCTGTAGGCGGCGGCTGCACGATGCTCCACAGCTCCACCCGGGAGCCCTCCTTCTCCTGTCGACTGGGGCTGTAGGTGCCGCGTGTCGCCCGCCGGTTCAGCGCCACCACCAGCACCGTCACAGAGGCGGACAGAGCCACCAGCAGCGCCACGGCAACCAGGCTGGCAGACAGGAGTAGGTCAGAGGTCAGGCCTTGGATACTCAACTGAGGGAGAACACAAACAACAGATACAGACACACACAGGAGACAACACAAGGGGAAAGGTCAGTGATCTACTGTATTCTAGAATCTTCTACTACAGTAAAATGAAAGGCAGCTCTGCAAAAGACAAGCTGTGATTTAACGGCCATTTGGGTACAGTACATCTGTAGTAAATATGTGAAATCCCTGTGGAATATTTTTTAAACCTGTTTTAAAACGCACATACACACACACACACACACACACACGCACACACACACACACTTTTCGACAACCCAAGGGAGATGGTATGATATGGTATGGTGGTCTACAACTCTACAATTCATAGGATGTCAAGGCATCACTATGCTTCCTATCACAGTCTGATTGGCATGTATCTATATTTCTTCATATTCACTCAGAGTACATTCAACATTTCTGTGCTTAATGACCTCATATTCATGTCCCATTTTGCCCAAATTAACTTTTTGGTGTGAAATATAATCTCATGTAAGCCTGTCCTCTGCCACGTCCACCTGTAGGAGACACTCACAGATTAGATGGCGGGCAGGGGACTCCCAGCACGAAGCCTATGCCGGCCAGCACAGGGCATGACGGGGCCGAACGCGGCTCAACAGGAAATGATGTCGACAGGTTCCATCACTCGGGCTCTCCAGCTGATTGACTATGCTGCTTTGACCTAGAGCTAAGCTGTTTCCCAGGTAACGCATGTGGTCTGCCAGAATGACACACTTTCTTCTCTCTGTGTGTGTGTGTGTGTGTGTGTGTGTGTGTGTGTGTGTGTGTGTGTCAGAGAGATATAGAGAGCGAGTGTAAGAGAAAGAGAGAATTTACTACTTCATCAAATTTACTACACACGGTCATTTCATAATTCTTGAAAAAATAAAGTCTTACGTAGAAATACGTAGAGAGAAACCTCTACATTATTAATCTTACAGTTTTGTATCCCAATGTACTTTTGCAGTGAACTTACTTTCCTAAACCTAAATGCTACCTCTACTATCACCAAAACAACCCCTGAGCCTGTCAACCTCTGCAGTCATAGACAGTCACTTTTTCTTGAGGTAGGAGAATTCTGTTCTGCAGACCTACAATGGGACTGGTCAAAGGCGGATGGCACACTGTGTGTGTGTGTGTGTGTGTGTGTGTGTGTGTGTGTGTGTGTGTGTGTGTGTGTGTGTGTGTGTGTGTGTGTGTGTGTGTGTGATCCTGTTAGCTGGGATAAGCCCGTGAGGACGGAGACTATCTTTAGAGCTCACAGCGCCTCTGGAAGAGCCAGTGAGAGCGAGATCACACTGAGGCCACCTCTCAATCAAACTGTCAGGCAGAGAGAGAAAAGGTCACCTATACCACATGTGTGTTTGTGTGTGTGTGTGTGTGTGTGTGTGTGTGTGTGTGTGTGTGTGTGTGTGTGTGTGTGTCTTCGCCTGCTGCAAAATTCATCACTCAACTGCCTAAACAACTGACTGGAGCGTCTCCTCAATGAGAATATAGCAGGTGGCACTGTGTCTCACGGCCACAAAGCGCAGTCAGCCTGACACTGTCAGGTTAATA